>OY728148.1:2122689653-2123939653 GCA_963277665.1 Viscum album | reverse complement strand
ATAAACACACATAAAAACATATTTTTTCATAAATGTATTTAAAAATAATCTTATATGTATATATTAATATAAAAATAAATATAAAAAATTATAACTACAAATATATATATAAATATATTAATATAATAATTAATATATATATACTAATATATGAATATATATTTATATTAATATGAATATATATCAATATATGAATAAATATAACTATATATATTGATATATCATTAAATAGAGAACAAAATGAAATGGATTAGTGGTAAAGGTGCAGCCACGAAAGGGGGGAGGTCCCGGGGTTGAGTTCAGGTGGAAGCGAAGGGGGTCCATGCGTATGAGGATGTGCGGGAAGGGCAGCGTGCAAGAGACCTCCTAGCACTTATTAAGGGGGTGTAAATCACTGATAAAATCACTCCCCGCATTATATTTAATTTTTTTTATTTTGTTTTATTTTTTTGACCTTTATCTGCTCTTTTTAGAGCACTGATAAAAGGGTCCCCCTATATTAGCACTGAGTTTTACAATGATTTTTTAGTGCTGTTAATTGCCTTTTTAGTGCTGATATAAGCCGTTTTTGTAGTAGTGAAATCATTATGGTATCATGATAGTGGGGAAATATTCTCATTCTGTATTAGTTAAAAATAAATTCCTTTTGATTTTTAAAAAAATAATAGAAAGATGTATTTTAAAAGAATATTTTTAAAAGAATGTATATTTCCATGAGCCGACACATCACATATGTTCGTTATATGCATGAATAGTAAACTTAGGTTAATTTTTTTTACTTATTTAAGAATCATTTTCATGATTATTATTCTTTTTATGTCACTTATTACTTTTTTATATATAATTACTCAATCCCTTATTTTCATGTTGTACATTTTGAAAATATTTGGTAGTTAAGTCCAAACGGACTATTGTTTGTTAACTATGGTCAAAGAGAAAATTATTACTTTTTATTAAAAATATTAATAAATAAATAATTATATCATTTATATACCAATTATACCATTAAATACAATCATTAAGTATGTAATGAAAAATAAACTATGTTACAATTATAGAGACGGTAGGCTATTCATAGACCTGAGTAATGTTCCCATTTTTTAATGACCAATGTGAAAAGAAGATGAATATTTTCTAATCTTTCCAGAATTATAATAATGTCAAAATACTATATTAATTATTTAAGTATACTTGTATTTTTTATCCATGCGATGTGACGATGAAAAATGAATCACAACTATTCGTGGAGGTGGTACTCCACACGTACAGATGAATTACTTTGTTATTATTGTTTGATTGAAAAGGTAAAATGATAAATATATTATCATTTTATAATGAAAAATATATCATCAATATCATATATATAAATTAATTTCAACATTATATCCATTATTGATAGATGGTCTTGGGAAATGAATTGCATTGGTTTGTGAGGTGGTATTCGGTCGTACACACGAACAATAAATTCATTTCCCATTTGTTGTAAGAGGAGATGTATATAGGTAATTAAACTAAAATAATAAAATCAAACTATAAGTATGATACTATATTTATAATTTTATCATTATTGAATAATTTTTTAAGGATGTGTAAGTAGAAAAAAACACTAAATTAAAAATGATACAATTTCTTCATTCAATCTCTTTTTCATAACACCTTAAGACCACTAGTATTAGTGTTATGTCAAAAATAAGGCCTCTATAATTAGGGGAATGAATATAATAATACAATTGAGTAGTTAATGGCTGAAAAAAGGGTTTTTTATGTGTGATGAAATAAGAAGTATAGGTTCCTATTTTTAAGAGAGGGGAGGGGCACTCTTAAAATATATTAAAATATTAATGTAATATAAATTAATGTTCAATTAAAACTTCCTTGAAAGTGATTTATATAGAATAAAATATGATTAAGAGCAAAAATAAATCATACCACACAAAAGAGATATTTTTTTACTATATTTTTACCCTTATCTTTTGTTTTTAACCCTTATTTAACTTTTTGAACACTTACCATGTCAACATGGTTTTATACTCCTTGATGGTCAATATAATAACTATAAAATAAAAAAATTCAAAAAATAGAACATAGTTGATATTTTAAACCTTATCTTGAACACTTGGATGATTTTTTTGGGATTTTATATCATTTAACAATATATTGTTTACTATAAAATATCCATAATGTTAATTTTATGAACTATTCATTATATTGAGTTTAATAATATCAGGACAACAGTCATATTTCAAAAATATTACTTTTTTACATCAGTGACAAGAAATTTTATCTTATAAATTTTTTAGATTACATTAACAATCTAAAATTATATTTTTAACACTATAATATCATTTATTTTATTTTTTTCAAATAACAGAATAATTACTGCATTAGTTTTGGGAAAACAATTAATATAATTATTTCAAACCTAAAAATTAAAATTAAATTTTCAATATTAATGTAAATATTTTAGGTTTCAAAATAATATTTCTGGTCGAACATATAATCTATATAACATAATATTAATGATATTACGGTTATTAAAAATTAGAGTGTGAGATAATTGAATTTTCTTTATATAAAATATTTTTAAGGTAATAATCATATCCATGTGGCCCCAAAAAGTCATAAATAAATTTAAATAATGAAAATTAGAATATTAAGATCAAATTTATTGAGTAATTTTGACTTGTATGGTCATTCATAAGTATGACACAAGTATTGGGACAATCCACTATTTATATAACACTAAAATTTGGGTAAAACCATAAAAATAAAAACCCATATGTTATAATAAATATAAAATTAGAGAAAGGGATTATTTCATCCTAATTTCTATTTCAAGGATACCCAATTTTACATTTCTAGTGCAGCGTAGGCTCTACGTCTGCACTGAAAATGTTATTTATATTTATAATTGAATAAATGATAATCTCTATTTTTTTCAAATCATTATGTAATATTATTATATTATTGTATCATAATAAATTCATTTAATAAGTTTTTAAAAAATTTGTATTATTTCAATGTCTTGGAGATATCATAAATGATACCAGATTTCATAAAAATAATATTTTTTTTACTATTTAGTAAAAATTTGACATCATCATAAAAATGTCAAAAAAAACTCATAATATTACTAATTTGGATTGGTGAAACTGAAATTAAATTCCATTTCATGAAATTAAATACCTATATTTTATATAATATAATTTTAAAATTAGTGTGTGATGGAAACTGCTTCTTATAAATAATATATGTTTTAGTAAAAATTCCTATTTATGTTTAATAAATAAATTTTTACCAAATTAAATTATATTATTGATTCAAATAAACCACATTTAATTATAACTATCACATTTAAATAATATTTAGTCATTCGTATAAACCTTATGTGTCTTATCTTATATCTTATAAAACATAGTATTTCCATTAAAAAATTAGAATGATACATTCTATCCTACTTGTTTCATCCTTTTAATTTTGAACCCATACTCAGTAACAATGTTTTTGACTTCTCAAAAAACATTTTTGAGATCTTACATAGTAAAAAAGCATTAATAATGATTAGATTTGATAAGAGAGAAAGGAAAATACAGAGTTCACTTCATATAAAACATACTAGAATTACATATAGGAAAGCAAGGAAATTGAGTAGAGGATCTAAAGCCTAAGGATTGATATAGAGTGATAGAGAACATAGTCAAGAGAAACATAACAATCACAAAACCATTAATCTGTAATAGTTTAAAAGTACATTGATTACATGACAAGAAAAGTAAATGATAAATGTTTTTGTTTTCAAAATCCATTTCATAATGTTAAGAAATAATTTTACTAACTAGAATAAAAATATAAGGAAATATAATTACTTGACATGAATATTTTCGGCCATTAATCAATTTCCACCACAAACTCATCTTTGTTTTTCAAATAATGAGTATTCAAGATGAATTTTTCTTGCATAAAGAATTAGAATCAAATTCTATCGATAAAAAAAATTCAAAAAATGAAAATTTATTTCTCATATCATTATATATTAACCAGAACAAAAATGGTTATGATAAGAAATTATAATTCCCCAAAATTTGAAATCCTTCATACTATGAAAATATATTTTAATATCCAAAATTCCACAGTAATACCCAAAGTTCAACATAGATAATTCAACAAATAAATATCCTTTAAATTCCCTAATATAGTCTAGTCTAATATTTAAACCCAAAAGATGGATGTATTTGATCACATAGTATTCTAAAATAATTTTCATATTTATCTCCAAATCACATCAATGGCTTTTAAAGTCTTATACCAAAATGTAATTTTCTAACTCACATAATATCCATGTATTTTAATCATTTCAAAAAAATAATCTAAATCAAAACAAATCCACAATAACACCTTATATGCTTCCAAAATATAATTCAACCTTTATTGCTCAAATAAAATCTCAGAGTATTTTGTTTACCTTAATTATATAGGGTTTCCAACATATAGAATTTCTTCTAAAACAATATTAATCACCTAATCAGCAAATCATTTTTAAATCACATGTTTGTCTATTTGAGAAACAATATTTTCTAATAATAAACCTTTTCATCATCTATAATATATTTTATGTTAAAAAAATCATAATAAATGGGACATCATGTAGGAGAGTGGGAGGTGATGCACCATTTTCTTCCTTCAGTTGTGGGTTCAATCCTCACATATTTTTTTGGATGTGATGGGATGTCACTTAGAATGCAGGTTGAACTTCTTCTAAAAATTTAATCCTTATAACATTCCCCAAAATGAGGGAAACATCTTCAAAAATAATATTAATATATAAAACATTATAAGACTATATAAACCTCTTTTGTTACCTCATAATTGTAATTTTTTATCCCAAAAGAATAATAACACATAACTAACTGAAAAGAAAATATCATATAAACCCATTTGGCACTGATATTCGTGCTTGGACCAAGCGATGGAGTAATACATAGAGGAGGTCATACATGAAGGCTGAGGGTATGAAGAGACATATCTTTGACTTGACATTCTAGTAAGATCGTTATTCTTAAGATGTTAAATTTCTTCTTTTGATTCCACCATTAGCCAACAAATTATGGCTAACCCCCCATCCATCCTGGCTGCCTCAACCAAGGATGATGTGGCTAATTCAACCAAGTTTCATGTAGGAAATTAGCCAAAAAATATGTCCATCCCGCCATCCATCCATGCTAATTCAACCAAGGATCATGTAGGATGAGAGTTATATGATATTTTATTTTGAGTTAATTATGTGTTATTTTTTTTGGGATGAAAAATTATATCATGAGATAAACATAATATATAAATCATTGTTGGAATCTTTTAACCTCTAAAATTATCTCATACCCTTCATTTTTCATCCCAAAAAAGTAATAACACACAATTAACAAAAAATAAATTATCATATAAACCATTTTGGCACTGATATTCGTGCATGTCCCATTTTTCCACTGAAGATCCAAGCACTATGCCAAACGATGGAGTAATACGTGAAGGTGTTCATACACGAAGCCCTAGGGTTTGAAGAGACATATCTGGACCCGAAATTGTACTAAATTTTTTATTCTTAAGTAGTTAAAATTCTTTTTTGATACAACCATTAACCAAAAAAACATGACTATCCCACCCGCTAGCCAGACCGATTCAACCAACGGTCATTTGGGGCCAGGTCGACCCATGGGAGAAAATCTAGGCCCACCAGCAGACCACGTAGAATAGCTCATGCAAGACATGAGTCAAGCCGGTTTATAGGGCCCAAGGTATACAAAACCCTATCCATTTGTGAGATGGTTGGTTAATGCCCGTTGGGTGGATGGTGATGCATATGGTATGGGTGGCCACCCCATTATCAGCTCAAGTAAACAGCCGCCAAGGAATAGCTTTTATTCTGTAGTAATGAAGGCACGAGAATTTGATATGGGAAGTAATTGTCCACGAGATTAAATCAGGGCTACCTGATCAAGATGCTCGATGATTTTTTGTCATCGATCTCACCTCCCACTAATTCCAGCTGTCCACTTGACCCCGCTTATCGTAAGTTCAAACCAGCTCCTGTGCATCACATGATTCCCATCTCTAACCTCCAGCCGCACTAGTTCAATACCCCAAGGAAAACCTTATGCTCTTCCCATGTTGTTTCCACCTCTCTGGCACTTCTATGACATCTACACTAGTCCAATGAAATCGATTGTGGCATACACAAACCCCAGTGACCTCTCACAAGACTCACCGACAACACTCAAAGTCGTTGCATGATAAATCTTTGACCATGGGACCAAACCAAGGACAACTGCAAGAAGCCACCGCAGGCTCTTCCAGTATTCTATGAGTTTCTCAATCTGAACCCTAATCCATCGCATTATCACCCTATGATCATGAGACTGAGATAAAGACAACCAACAGGTCATCACAAGTCATATTAAGACTGCGAACCCCTTCCACGTCAACGTATTTTTATCCGATTTTATTTGTATTTTTTCTGCATCATGCGATGTCATCGCAAGGGAATGACATTTGATACAATGCAAACACGTCCTTTATCCCAAAAAATTGGCATTTCCCTCAGCCTCACGCGGCATATATAAACCCATTCGCTTTATTAAAACACAAGAAAGGGGGAGAGGGGAATAGATCAAAAAACAGTGGAACACTAGAGAAAATAGAGGAACCAGTTACAGACATCAGAGATCACCTCCAGGTAATAATATGGGTCCCACCCACATGAATCTTCAATAGGATGTCTTTGGTAGAGCATATCGCGTGATCTGCATACCATCACCTGATCACATACCAGACCCCTGTGAATGCTCGTGGGGTCCTCTACAAGTCCTCCTCACAAATCATGTGACCTCATAAACCATGGAACATCATGTAGTGCACCCATACCCATGGTAGTCAAAATCGCGAGTCTACAGTACGAGTCTACTCTGTCCGCCGGGTGAGTTTACACCGAGTCAATATACATACACACGAGATTACCAAAAGTCATCGAGTTTTCTACTATGACTATACCTGGTTGAAGACATGAAAGTATCATAAATAGGATGGCCTCAGGTTTTCATGAACTCATGATCACACAAAATGACATCTTTGGCATTTGAGGGCCATGACAGATAGTCCCTGATATGGATGTCCTGCACCAGCGGCGCCCTCATGGACCTTCAGACACACAACCATGCATGCCTTCTTGAGTTCCATGTATATGTCTTCCTCAGTATATGAAAACTCAACAAGTAGACCCATTGAGGTGCACAGAGTCCATCGCAAGACCCCTTAAAGGTCATGCTAGTAACGAGACTTCAATGGAGAACAGTCACATAAACCCCCATGAGGCTCAGTACGAAGCAGACCCTTATCCACGCATCCTTCATTGCAAACCATGATTCAGACCTTGTATATGTTTTAGGAGTCACTTTCCTAATCCTTTTGAGACCATTAACTTACATGATTGATCATACGACATGTAGAAGGATCATTCTCCAACCTTATTCGGTCATCCAAAGATAAACCATCATGCTTTGGGATGTGTACTCCATGTTCCATGCAGTGAAAAGCCTTCCCCACCCATATATGTGTAGACATTAGGATATTACCCTCATAACATGACCACAGATCCTATCACAAGACCCTATTCATGATCATTTGAGAAGCCCCTGTGGCCCGTGATGTCTTCTTGCATCATTGTAAATGGCCACCTCAATGTGGATTATCCCCTCAGACTCCCCTGGAATGAAGACCGAAATTGATGGTGTACAAACCAGGGGACATGCGCCCCTCAACATGAAATTCATGCCTCTACCCATGAATTTGAAGGATTTTACACACACATACTCTTGCATATCACAGTAGAAGTTCATCATTATACCTCATAAAAGTCATGCATATCACAAGTATGTGGGCATCATGAGACATCATGAAGGCACCACCAAGTGTTCATGTTATCTAGTGCGTGAAACCTTGTCTTCAAGCACCAAGAATGCCCACCCAATATTTCCATGTCATCATAATGCCTTTGAGCACATCAACATACTTCACGTTGATCAATTTTTGAGCACATGAAAGTCACATGAACAAAGGGGTATCATGCGAATGCCCCCCTTAGTGAACGTAGGAGTCCATGGATAGGTCTTAACTTCTCCATGAAAACCCTATAGTGTATTCCATAATCATGAGAACTCGGGTTCATATAGATCTTATACAACTTAAGTCATAATCCCTTTGGATAGGGAAAGAAAAATTGTTTAGGCGAAACCCCCTTGACATATCTCCATTGTCAGAAGGAAATGTCTGGACAAGTTACGCTAAACTTGCGACGGAGTCATTGGTGTGTGGGAAGGACCACATAATTGTTTGAAAACATGTCCATGGTGACATGATACAACCCAATTACAAGTCATATTGATCATAAAACATCCCCATGTCTTGTTAGCCTCATCACATGGAATCCCTAAGGTATGGTCTACAGCTCCACAGTGCTCTAAAGGACAAATGAATAGACTTTCTCATGCATGTCTTGTGTACTATCCATGTGACCCATATTGGTCACACGAAACATCATCATGAAATTGATTAAAAATAATATTACTTACTCTTAAATACTCACATGATCCCTACAATTTGTAAAATAAAACCAAGGAGACCAAAATAAAGGAGGCAATAGGTACTTGTGTTCACTAGAAGACACATGACGCTCCTTGGATGCCTGAAACCCTACATAGGAAGACCCCAAGGAATGTCCCCCCAACCTCCTATTTTGGTCATGCATGAGACCCCTGGCATGTCTTCCCGATCATGTGAAGCACCTTTTATATGTCAGCTTGAATCAGAGAAAACACCTAAGACAAGTCAGTTGATCCTGTGCATAACCCCTGATGTGTCTGCATTGGTCATGCAAAGCATATCGGATGTGATGGATCACCCAGGAAGACAAATAGGGAATGCCAATTGAATAGTAATCCATCCATGGATATGTCCACTATGTCATACAGGTTCCCTAATATATCAGGTGAGTAATTAGGACTTGCTCAGTATATGGCCAAGGAATGTCATAAAAGTCCTCCCGGACATGCCAACCTTGTAAGGAATTCCTACATGGACTCATGCCATGTGAACCCTGACTATGAATATTCATCCACATACCCCTCTCATAAGGGAAGTTTCCTTGATGAGCTAGGACCATTCCCTTAGGCAACCCTACCAATAACTTTATTTTGGATATAATAACTTGGCCATCACCGCCTCTCTTCATTCTTCCAAAGGGTACAGATTGATTATGCCCCATGGGAACCCTTAGAGAGTAAGCCCTGCCTGATGACATGATATGAGTAAACCCCATGGGCATTCTCAGAGTGTAAGCCCTGACCAAGGACATGATATAAGGGCACCAATTGGGCAGCATCAGTGCGTTAGTCCCAACTACTTACATTATATAACATGTCCCTGATCAAGAGGGCCTCCACCATGGTATAAGTCCCTAGAACTCCATAAACCTAGGGGTTTCCATGATGCCTATGATTGAAACCAGTTACCTTAAATCCATCAGCATTTTTGAGATTAACTGAACTATAAGGACTCGGATTCCTACTATATCTAGGATAGGTAGGAAGCCAACTTATGTTCCAAGCTCCAATGGGCATTCACTCTCGTATAAGACCATTCCCATTCCAAATATTAATAACTTATAGGATCAAATCCGTACATGAGTTTTTCATTCTCCCTTATCCATCACAAGGTAATAAAATGAATTATACACATGCATTATTCTAATTATAAACCCCAATCATGCTCCCGAGTACCTCAAATCCATCAACAGGTTTGAGATGAACTGAACTATGAGAACTCTGATTCATTCCATATTGGAGATAAGATATAAGCCTTCCAATGGCCTAAGCTACAAAACATATCCACCATGATATGGGTGACCATTCCTCTCAAAGGGAAACATTAATGTGTAAGACCCATATGAATATGCCCTCATTTAATGTGTCCAATCCATCATTGTATCATGTTTCTCACACCGAGCATGGCTCACACTGGCTTAGGGATTAGTGGTGATTGGACTAATGACATGATGAGAATTGAAAGAAGATGGTACCATCACCATCAGGGTGTATGTATGATTACATCCCCTCATAGCTCAAAGGGAACCATTCCTAAAGAAGCAATCCAAGGTATCCTCATATGCATAAGTCCCTTCTAGGTCCTCTATTTTCATATAACTCATAACATAGATGCTTGTCATAAGAAATACATGGGCTATGATTCCTGTATTAAACTAGATATGTAGGACACCTCATTGTGGTCCGGACCCGATAATTACATACTCACCGTATGACATTAAACTACATTGATGGTTCTAGGAATAAAAATTTATATTGTGTCAAACAACCTATGTGAGTTTTGATACATGTTCTCACAAGATATGTAGGACGCCTCGTAGAGGTTCAATCCTATCCTCAAGACACCAACCATCTCCCTGGACAACAATAAACCCCAGAGTACTTGAGCATGGACAAGGTTCAAAGCATCATATATAAATAAGAGAGTGATATAAAACCCATGATATACAGATGACAATACATATAGATACATATTTTTAATCAATCCATGGACACAGGGGTAACCATTCCCGCATCGGGGTCTGGGAAGGATTTCAAGAACATATAGTAAATCTATAAGAGTGTCCCATAGTAGGAAGCAATTCCCCCAAAAAAGGGTACGATGAGCCTGACCTCCCATCATCTTGGCCAATGAGATTTTTTAAGAGTCATTGGGGTATAAAAACCAAAGGACCACCGGCCTTTGGAATGCAGGTCTATACCTAACTACAGATGGGGGAACTTTTGGAAGTTTAAGGGAAACGAGACAAAGGTAACACAATGAGCATAACCCATTCAACACAATACTTATTGAAGAGACCAAATTGGTGAACCCAAAATGAATTCCTTTAATTTTTTTATACATTTAATGAGTTAAAAAGGATAGATTTCCCTAATCCTAATCCGGCTAGATTTTATTGTACTTGTCACATGAAAAAATAGTGAACCCAAAATGTTGCTTTTGACCACATTAATCCTTACATAAAAAGACGGACCAACTCTTTATTTTTTAGCTCTGAAGGTAATTGATCGAAAATGTTCTCTTCTATAAGTTGTTGTACTGATAAGGTGTCTTTTTTCCTCCCTCTAGGACTTCTTAAGATTCTTTAAAATCTCCATGAATTCATTGAAGGAGTTTGTAGGTTCTGATATGATTGGAAAAGCTAATTTGGACTTCTTCCCCTAAACTACATTTTCACCAACACACCGCCTTCATTATTAGTTGTTGAGTGGCCTAGAATTGATGTGTCACATCAGTAACTCCTTTACGACTCTTGAATTGGCTCATGAAATCATTCAGAGGGAGGATTCCCACCTACTGTATTTACAACGACATGCCATAGAAGAGGGAGTGGAACTTATAACCACATTCTACTACTTTAGGAACCTATCATTAGAAGGCAGTGACATACTCCTTTACTTTGTTTGGGAGGTGTATGAGGATAGTCCACGTGACAACTCAATCACCAAATAAATTCCTGGATTGATCCCATCCATTCTGTCCATCATAACCAATGTGCGTCCACGATCCATCAAGGAACTTCCGAGGAGGTTATGCCTATGACAACTATCCAGGATGGAGAACCCAACAGGAGGGCCCACTTGGGGCATCCAGAGAATGCAGCTCCAGGGAAGTCTCACATAGCTGCTCATATCGATCTGTCTAAGGCCCACCAGTGTGTCTCAATGGTTTCCTAGGACCAATCCCAAATAACTACCAGTCAGAAGCCTCTAGCTTCATCTCAGCTAGTCGTGGCAATATCGAAGTCCCATGGAACATTCCAACCCATAGGGATGGAGGGAATTTTACCATATTTTACCCAAATGTCATATTAATCATAGTAACTGACCCCTAAAATGGTATCATGGGAACTGACCCCTCAAACAGTATCATGGGATTCGACCCTCAGATGGTATTCCGGGAACTGGCCCATCAAACGAGGCACTCCATCAATGAGGACCACTAACCTGCTTCTGTTTCGGTCAATATGATATTAGTATAATCTAGATACTCCCCATAATATCTATGAGAGAATGATATTGAAGTGTACAATTCAATCCTCTTTTTGTCATCTGAGTTATGAAGGTTTGGCCTATCTTCTACTACTGGAATAAGAGAAGAAAGGCTCAGCGGTAGTAACCAGACATCTATAGAGGGTGTTACCAATACTATTGGTATTCCAAAATTATAGGAAAATGGAAATTATGTACCATGGTAGTAGTGGATTCGGTCTCTAGGATCCATATTGGAACTCCCATCAATATCCACTCACCATGCCACCGAAATATTAAGTGGTCTTTTCATGGGTTCAGCCATCTGATCACTTGGGGATGAAAAACCAGTTTCTATAGAAGAATAGATCTCTGATGTATAGTGAGATAATAGGGATATTCGGGAGATAATGGGAGGAATACTGTTGAGATATCCACCTAGGGATGATGTGTATGTGTCTACTTATGAATTATATCACTGTAGTGATGTTCGCTAGCCTATATGGCTAGGGAATTTTTATATTTTTCATCCCCTCATCCAGAATGAATTAAAAATTGTTCCACCTCACCGTTGCACACAGAGTTGGGGGAATTTCCATATTTTCCACCCCCACATCGAGGATATTCTGGAAACCTTCATACCTCGGATGTTACCACAAAGCCTCTAGGAGATTCAATATATTTTAATCAACGGGAAGCATCTGTATCATCTAAGACCTCCAATTCTCTAGAACCTGACGCCAGACCAATGATGATTGGGATCCTATACCCCAAATTACAGACTCAGTCACACACTCGAACCAATGATAGCATGGGTAACATATGGGGGAAGTGGCCTCATCACCCATCTCTCAAAGACATGTAGTGAAAAACCTATTCCTTCCAAACAATGAATGTCTCTAAATATTTTGAATGTTCCATGGAGAATGGTATGATGAATCAAACATTAATGAGGAAGCTGAATGAGTAAGGGTTGGTAGTCTATGAAGATTATTTCCATTACCACCGATGTCTCAGACACACAACCGAAAACTGCATTGTCGTTAAGGATCAGTTAGAGGAATATGTATCTATAGGGTTGATAGAGTTGAAAGATCAATAAACTCATTCAATATTAAAAATATTTTTCCATGATACTTTGGTAGATCAAATCTCTAGATAAGTTACTTATCCATCATCCTGGTAATAAGATGTTAAACTATCTGGAACCTTTATTCCTCATCGCATGACATTAAACTGCATGGAATATATCATCTTGGAAGTAAGAAATTAAAATAAATGGAACCTTTGGTCCTTACCAAAATGTTAAACTATATGTGTATCATCCTGGTAGCAACACGTTACACTTTATGATTCCTTTCATCATTGATACATGTCGTTAAACTGGTTGGAATGTATCATCCTAGCTGTAAGATGTTAAACTGCATGGAACCTTTAGTCCTCATCACATGAAGTTAAACTGCATTGAATATATCATCCTAGAAGAAAGATGTTAAACTATATGACACCTTTCATCTTTCACGCATGATGTTAAACTGCATGTAATGTATCATTCTGGAATCATGATATTAAACTACACAATTCCTCACATCCTTACCGAAATATGTTAAAATGAATGGCCATAATCAAGACCACATGACATTAAAATGTATGTACCCCATTCCCTTACCACAAGACATTAAAATACATGGTCATCATCCTAACTGGATGACACTAAAATGAATAATTCCTCTTGAACTACATACAGATGGATTCTAATTTTACATGAGATGGGTAGGAATGCCTTGATCCTATATCTTGTCCCAGCCATCATACAACATAAAATACTCTGATCCTATCCTCCATTGCCTCTGAATGTGAATGGTACCCTTGTAATTCCTTTTTTCTCGTGTCGATCATGGCTCAAGAATGATTAGGAATTTCGATAAGGGGTTCCCTACACAAAACAACACATGGAGGCTTGGGATGAGCTCATTATCATCCTAAATGGAATATGATAAAGGGTAGAATATGAGTCCTTACTACATGATGTTAAACTACATGGTCGATGTCCCCTACACGACATTAATCTATAGGTTCCTATTGACCTCATCTGAGAGAAACACCACCACTTATGTCAGTCTCCTACCGCACCTGAATTTCTAGAACTACGTATGGATTGATTCCCATCCTTATGGAATACATAGTGTCTTCTATACACTTTTAATCTAGGCCTAGCCATTGGCCTTCCCTGTGAACGTATGGAAGAACATGGGATTTCAGGGATCATGTCACATCTGGTTATAATAGGTTTTTTCATAGATACCCATTTAGATGTACTCCCCATTCAAATCTTTATCGTTGGACGTTAAACTACACGGTTCTCTATGAACTAAATATAGCTTGATTATTGTCATCATAGAATATGTACTGATGCCTAGACCCCTACATCTAGGTCCAATCATAGGATTATCTACCCTACACATCAGGTGATCCAATGTCCTTACTGAAAGACATTAAATTTGATGCCCAATGTCCATACTATATGACATGAAACTACACGAATATGTGATATCCACCTCCATTCACATCTAATCACACACATCCTTACCTCATGATGTTAAACTACTTGGAAATATGTCTTTAATGCATGAAATAAAACTACATGGGTCCATAACGCCTTTTACAATTCACAATGGGTTATCCATCATCCTTGCTACATGACATTAAACCACACGATCCTTCTAGAACTATGTATGGATTTATTCTCATTTACAACGAGATACATAGGTATACATTCATCCTTTATCATGGTCTATCCACAACATGATACATAATGTCATTGAGTCCTTTCAACATGATGTCAAACTACACAGTAACCCAAGAACTATGTGTGGTTTGATTCTCATCCTCATGAGATATGTAGCGATGCCCAAACCACCACTCTTGGGACCAACCGTGACATTCCCATCCATTCACGTCAGTCCACCTTCATCTTTACCGTATGATATTAAACAGAATTGAAGTAAACCCTTACTGCATGATGATTAACTCCATGGAACTCGCAGAACTACGTGTGTCTTGATTCACATCCTCATGAGATACATAGTGATGCCTACAGACATAGTCTTTAGGCCTAGTCATAAGTAATACCTCTTCCATACCATTGGCCATCTATTTCCTAGAAGGTGTGTGGTTGGGATGAGACCTATTTGGATCTCATTAATGATATGTTACCTCATAGAACCACACTATGCATCCCCACATCAGGAACTCCATATTACAGTCTAAATCACATGACCCTAAACTACCCACATATGTCCGAACAACACGACATTAAATTGTGCCACATAATTCTCAACATATAATCCTAAACTTCATGGATGTAAGTCCTCACCACATTATGCTAAACTACATGGAATTAATTCATCATCATAAGACGTTAAATTGTACGAACTTCTAGAACTACATGTGGATTCATTCACATTCCTATGGGATACGTAGTGACACCCAAATCCTCATCCTTGGGCCCATCTACAACACTACCACCTTTTAAATCAAATCTCCCAACCTTACCACATGACTCTAAACTACAGGGAAGTACATACTAACCACAATACATTGAACTGCATGAAATTTTGTACCCACTATAAGAGGATAAATTGTGCAGGTCATCATCAATCAACGCTCTTTATCAAAGGTCCACAAGAACCTTACCCTATCCAACCAGAGAATGGATTGCTTTAATCATATTTTTGAGAACCTAAATTCATGATTCAATAATATCATGTCATCGAAAACCATTCACTACCATTGAAGAATAAAATAGGTATCTTTGTTTGGCCATGCTAGTGATGCAAGGCCTCAGACCCACTAATCGGAGACATCTTGGCATGGTGTAAAGGGATTTCTGATTCTTGTAACCCTGACATCACCAAGGTGGAACCCATCACCCCATTTTATTATAGGTTATCCCCAGAATGATTTTCCCATATCATCACCCTTGACCTAAGAACCTTGATCCATGATTTACAATAGTCTCACATCACGCACTTGAGGATGTCATATTACTTTTGACCCTGGTCATCTTAATTATACTCTTGTATAACATCTCCTATGATAGGTCCACAAGTGGAATGACATTAAACATCTCACACCTTGTTCAATGTTTAACTACCTTAAACTCTAGCACATAATTTACCAAATTAAAAGACCTTAAAATTCTAAAAAATGAGATGAAAAACCCATCTGACTAAAAACCAGCAATGGGTGACCTAAGAAAAAAATCAAGTTTCTTCCCTCTAAACCATTAATCTTTAGAGGTTAGGAATCAATTTGGGCGAAAATATGAATAAGGCATAAATCTCATATGGTTTAATTTGTATCCCTAGTAAAATCTAAGCTATTCTCACTGGACTTCCTGGTCTAGGAAAAAACTAGATCAATGATTTATCACATTTCCTAACTGTGATAATATGAATGACTGGTGGTGGTGTAAATTTTAGGGTGCTCAAACCCATCTTGGATCTTACATTTTCTATACATCCCACTACAGAATATAAGTTTCCTCTGGTCATCACCATTCTATAATTTCCCTGGAAGAGGAAAAAAGAACTCTCTTCTTGGCCATGCTACTAATGCAATGGCTTATACGCACCAGCCGAAGAAATCTTATGTCTGGTGTAAAGGGTTTTTGATTCTTGTGAGTCTGGAATCTCCCCATTGTGTTATGGGTTATCCCCATAATGATTGTCACATACCTTCCTCATGACCAAAGCAATTTGCTCTATGATTTATAGTCTCTATATTAGACTATACAAGAGGATCTGATATCCTCAACATTGCATCACCATGTTTTGTAACCTTTCTCAAGGATGAATTGTAACCCTTCATTATTGAAACATTAGATGAATCAAACCTCATGATTTCAAACCACAAGGAATAGGGCTTGAGCTATTCAATTAAGATCAACGATTCCCTAGGGTGTTAAAACCCTTTCGGGATATACTACTTTCCATACCCAACATCATCATATTTATGTTTAATCC
The DNA here is from genome assembly GCA_963277665.1 of Viscum album. Taxonomy (NCBI): domain Eukaryota; kingdom Viridiplantae; phylum Streptophyta; class Magnoliopsida; order Santalales; family Viscaceae; genus Viscum; species Viscum album. Next base: position 2,123,922,507 of record OY728148.1, on the reverse strand, counting down.
TTCATAAATATTTCATATCCCCTATAAAGGAAAAGAGATATATCTAATTGGCCAAGCTATTGATGCAAGGGATCAAGCCCACCAACTGGAAACATCTTGGCCTCGTATAAAGGGCCTCATAATCCTTTTGATCCTCAATTATGTAATGGAGGAACCTGAAACCACATAGTGTTAAGGTACGTACCCCACATGTCTACCCCATTTCATACCACTCAACTCAAACTTTTGGATTGTGACTTACATTACCCACATTAAAATTATCTTGGAAATCCTTGCCTCCCTAGTATTTCACTCTCAACTGTATTCGACTCATGATTCTATCATATCCCTTGGAATATTGTGGAGATCATCTTTACTTTGACCTTCTATTGATGCATAAGGTATTTAACCTTCTAACTAAATACATACCCTCTTTATAAGAAATGAACTCCAACAATTGTGAGCCCCAAAAGAACCATGACAGAACTCAACACCCCATAGTGTTTTGAGTCACCCATTGTTTTTCATCCCCATATTCTATAAAATTTCAGGAAATAAGACTTTAAAATATGTGTGACATCAAAGTGATGGTGGTAAGAACATAAACTACATGGAACACCATTGTCCTAGCTGTAAGACATTAAACTACATGGGACACCAAAGTCCTGGTGGTAATACATTAAACTACATGGTGGTAAGACTCTAAACTACATGGAATCTCAAAGGATTGATCTATAAGACCCTTAACTAAAGCACAATGATGGTCTAACATGCATGTCCTTTGAACAATAGGAGACATAATGCTCTCCAAGGTGAAAACTTGATAAATTCATCGTGGAAGAAACTCATGTTAACGCTCAATGAACATAAACGTTGTGTGATCCAAAAATATTGAACATCTATAAAATGAAAGAGGTATAAAAACATGTCGGGTCGAAAACCTGTAAGAAGGAGGCCTGAGAAAAAGCCAGGTCCATGCTCACTAATTATTACCCCATTTTAAGTTTAGGCAAATGTTAAGGAAAATTAAATAGAACGATACAATTATTATGGGTCCCACCATAGGGCCTCAAAAAATAAATCCATGCTCACTATGTCCCCTGAATTATGAAATAGTTAAATCATTTAACCTTTTAGAAGGATACCATGTCCAAACTATCCTCTTAAACCAAGTGATCTAAAAATTACTAGTGAAGAAGCATCAATGAGCGATTTCATATGAGTGGGAATTCATGAACATTCCTTGAAAACCAACCTATTAGGAGTTGAGAACTAAAATTCATGCAATTGGATCTGTTTGGTATTACACACAAATGAAATGCATAGTGGATGATCTGATCAACATATCTACCAAAACATGTATCTAATCCATGGATTTCATTTCAATATATAGTGATCCCCCCTCTGTGAATGAGTTAGATATTCATAAGGACATTTGTAATGTATTTACATATCCATGGATCTATTATTCTTATGCATGATCTTGATCTATATAATCACATATTTAAAAACTATGTGATCCTTGATTCCCATACTCATGGGATACATAGTGACATCCATGTATCTTACATCGTATCCAGCCAAAAGTTTATCTCCACCCAAAACCTATTTCTTTTTTGAATTTATGCACATTCCAATCTCTAGGTATCCATGCTCCGAGCCAAAGATACTGCCTATATTGGTCATAGTTGAGTAGTTGTGACTGGATGTACCACCTTCATAACATTTTTAAGTTCCTCAAACATACTCGGGATAGATCCTCTCATGTAGTTCAGTATCATGAATCATCAGACATTCAGATATGTGGAAAATGATTAAAAGTTACCTTAGAATAATATATTTTTTCTATAAAATCTCATTCTAAGGGGGGATTTTTTTGTGATCGATATTCTTTCATGACCCCCTTTACCGCAAAATATCCAAGCACTATGTTAAACAATGGATTAATACATGAAAGAGCTCATACATGAAGGCATAGGGTTTTAGGAGACATATCTTGTACCCAAAATTATACTACGAATTTTATTATTAATAGTTAAAGTTCTTCTTTTGATACCACCATTAGCCCAAAAAATATGGCTATCCCACTAGCCAACCAAGCCAATTCCATAAAGGCTCATGTGAGACCAGGTTGACCACACCTATGGTTGTAAGCCAAGGATGACTGGTGGACCAGTGGGGGAGCATAACTCCAACAAGACACAAGTTGGGCCCATGTGTAGGACCAGAGGTGCTAAATCCCATAGGCACACATGTATAGGTGGGTCGAGGCCCACTGGGTGGAGGGTGGCACAAATGGTTCTTATGTTGACCCCATTGCGGGCTTGAGAAAATATCTAAAATAGAATATATTTTATACGAGAGGAATGATGTCATGAGAATTCGATGTGGGACATTATTTTTTCATGAGATAAAATTTGGGTTGTCTGATCAGGACAGTCGATGATCTACACCATCCAATCTTGCCCCCCACTAATCCCAACCATCCGCTCGATCTTGCTGATCAGAAGTTCGAACGATCCGAGCCTGCGCACCACATGACCCTTATATTCAACCTCCCACCACATTGGTTTGATACCTTGAGGAACACCTGACACTTTCCCCATAGCACTTCCACCTCGTTGTCAATTCTTCGACATCCACATGAGTCTGAAGCAATCAAAAAAGCCCTATAAAAACCCTAGGGTCCTCTCACAAGACTCCCTAGTAGCATTCAAATCCATCACATGATCATTTTGTGATCATGTGACCAAACTAAGGACAACCCAGAGAAGCCAATACATGCTCTACCAGTCTTCCGTGAGAACCTCTGGATGAACCTGAATTTGTCTCATGATCTCCCATCGATCATCTGACCAATATAAAGACAAAAAATGGGTCTTTGAAATTTGTTTTACGACCACGAACCCCTTTCATATCCATGTATTTTCTATCTAATTTTATTCAGATTATTCCCAGCTCACGTCACATAAAGGTAAGGGAAGGACATGCAATGAAATAAAAATTCATCCTTTATCCCATAAAAATTGGCACCGCTCTCACCCTCATGCAGCCTATATCAACCCATTCCCTTCAGAAAAATTCACGGACGTGGGAGATGTGATGAGGTCATAAAAATTGGAACACTAGAGAAAATAGTGGCACTAGTTGCAACCATCAGAGATCACCTCCAGGTAATACAATAGGTCCCTCCCATAGGAATATTCCATAGTATGTATTTGGCATAACCCATAATGTGATCATTACATGATCACACGATCACATACCATACCCTTGTGAATTCTTATGGGTTCCTTTTCCATTCCCCCTAATAGATCATATGACTGCAATAACCATGGAACATCATGCGGTGCACACATACCCTGTTGATGGCATGTGAGTTACCTGAACAGGAGGGCCTCAGGATTTCAAAAACCTATGATCATGCATAATGACATCTTTGGATTTTGATGGATGAGTCCAGTAGTCCCTGATATGGGTGTATCACACCAGTGAAGCCCCCATGCACCTTCAAAAATGTGAACATGATGGCCTCCATCAGTTCCTTATATACATCCTCCATAGTATATGTAGACCCAACACGAAAACTCATTCATGTTCAATGATTCCATCAAAAGATATTTTTGAGGTCATGTGTGTAATGGTAATTCAATGGGGAATATTCACAGGAACCCTCAATAGGTTTAGTATGAATCAGACCCTTGACCATGCATCCTTCATTACAGACTAGGAAACGTCCCTTATACATGCTTGTAGATTCCCTCACACGATCCTTTAGAGATCACACGGTTACATGATTGTTCATACAACATCTAGAAGGATCACGTGACACCCCCATTGGGCCATCCAGAGACAAGACTTCTTCATTATGGATGTGTACTCCATTAGAAATGTAGTGAAAAACATCCCCCACCCATACATGGAGAGTATTTGGGATATAACCCCAAAAACATGACCGTAGGGACTACTGCAAGACCATATTAATGATCACACAAGAATCCCCTTGGGCCCATGACATCTTCATGCGGCCTTAGAAATGTACGCCTCCACATGGAGTATCCCCATGAACTCCACTGGCATGAAGTCCAATATTGAGGGTGTGCGACACATGGGTCATGCACCCCTCACCATGCAATTCATGCCTCTACCCATGAATGTGAATGATTTGAAACACGCATCCTCTCACGTATTATCATGGAAGTTCATTGTGATACCTCATAAAGGTCATGTGGATCACATGTATAAGGGCATCATGAGATATCATGAAGACACCACCAAGAGTTCATGTTATCTAGTGGTTTAACGCTTGACCATATTCCCCTTGAATCCCCACCCATGTTTGTAGTGTCATAAGGAATCTTCAATCATATCCAAAAACTTCTCATCGAGCCTGTTTCGAGCTCATGTGAATCACATGATCTAATGGGTATCATGTAAATTCCCCTATTAGTGCATGTAGGAGTCCATGGACAGAGCCTACCTTTTCCATGAAAACCATATGGTTTACATCATTAGGATGACCACTCAGGTGCACCTTCCTCACATACAACATAAGGTATAGTCCCTTTGGATATGCACTTCCAGTAATTGAATGAGCTCAAGACCCTGAACACACTCGTGAGACCCTTCAATTGTCTTGCGATGTCCTTAGAAAACCTTGTACATGCCATGGTGATCACACGAGAAGCCTTAGACAAGTCAAGAAGGTCTCAAGAAAACACTTCAACATGTCACCATGATCTATAAATGAACCGTAGTGTATTCAAAATTGATTGGGTGACACCCCCTTGACATATCTGCATCATCACAAGGAAGGCTTTGGACAAGTTGGGATGAACTTGTAAAGGAGTCATTGGCATGTTGGAAGTAACACCTAATTTTCAGAAAAAATGTCCAAGATGGCATGCAACAACCTAAGGAAAATTCATATTCATCATGTGACATCCCCTTTGCATGTTATCTTCATCACATAGAAGCCCTCTGTTATGTTCAGGTAGCTCTATAACACTCTAAAAGATAGATGGATAGGATTTCCCATGATAAGCTTGTGTACTAACCATGTTTCCCATATTGGTCACACAAAATATCAACATGAAATTGAGAAAAAAATATGCCTTACTCATGCAATCTCACATGATTCATGGACTTTGTAAAAAAAATGAGTCCAAAATGGAGGAGGCAAGAGGTACTATCTATTTCAGTAAGACATGCAATGCACCCAAGATTCCCACAACATTACTTCGAAAGTCCCCTGAAAAAGTCACATAGACCTCCTATTTTGGTTATGCGTGAGACCGCTAACATATCCTCCCAGTCATGTGAACACCTTTGACATGTCACCCTAGATTAGATGAAGACACCTGAGACAAGTCAGTTGATCATATGTGGTACCCCAAACATGTCCCATTTGGTCACATGAACCGTCTTGGATGTAATTCCTCACCCATTAAAAGACATCTAGAGAAATATAATTGATGATGTAGACATCCTTGGATATTTATTCATTGTTAGATTGGTTCTGCAACTATCAGGCGAGAAATCAAGACTTTTCCAGTAGATGTCCAAGGCATGTCATACAAGTCCTCCAAGACATGCCAATCTTGTCTGGTATGCCTATTTGGAATCATTCCATGTGGAACCTGACTATGAATCTTCATCCACATACCCTTCTCATAAGTGAATTTTCCATGATGAGCTAGGACCATGCCCTCATAAAACACTACCAATATCATTCTTTCAAACATACTATCATATTCCTCATGACCTATCCTTAATATTCCAGAGGGTAGAGATTAAGTAAAACACATATGAATCCTTATAGTGTATGGCAGGACTGATGACATGATAGGAGTACACCCCATGGGAAGCCTTGGTGTGTAATCCCTGACCAAGGACATGATATGAGGTCACAAATTGGGAAAGATTAGTGTGTAAACCCTAACTACTAGTATAATACAATATGTCCCTGAGAAAGAGGTCCTACACCTTGGTATAAGTCCCTAGAACTCATAAAACCCTAGGGATTTCCGTAATGCCTATGAGGGAAACCATTTATATTAAATCCATTATTTGGTTTTAGATTAATCAAACTACAAGTACCATAATTCCTGTCATATCCATGATACGTATGAAGCCTTTCTAAGGCTGAATCTCTAATGGGAATCAACTCCGGCATAAGAACCTTCCTATTAAAATTATTCCAAAATTATAGAATCGAATCCTTCCCTATGTTAGGAATTATACCTCATCCATAAGCGGATAATAAGAGGACACAAACATAGGAATCATTCTACGCATGAGACCTGATCATGCCCCCGAGTACCTAAAATCCATCAACAGGTATGAGATTAACTCATCTACAAGTACTCTGATTCATTCCATATATGAGATATGTAGGAATCCATCCTAAGGACTGAGATCTACACCATATACTCCATGAGATTGGTGACCATTCCTCTCAAAGGGAAACTTTAATGTTTAAGCCTCATACCAATATGATCTCATGTAATGTGTCTAATCCATCACCGTCTCTTGTTTCTCACACCGAACATGGCTCACGTGGGCTTAGAAAATGTGGTGATTGTATTAATAGCATGATGATAATCCTTCAGTGACATGACCTTCACCATCAGGGTGCATGTCTGATTATATCCCCTCAATGCTCATAGGGAAACATTCCTGAGGATGCAATACAGGGAAGTCTCATATGCATAATTCCTGTCCGGGGCCTCTATTGTCATATCAATCACAAAACAAATTCCTGTTATAAGAACTATGTGGGATCTGATTCTTTTATTTAAGATGATACATATGATACCTCATTTAGGTCCAGGCATCAAAATTATGTCATCACCGTATAATGTTAAACTACATGGACGGGTCAAAGAATACAACTTTAAGCTATGCCCAATGAACTATTTTGGTTTTTATTCCTATTCCCACAAGACACGTATGATACCTCGTAGAGGTTCAATCCTGTCCTCAAGACACTAACCATCTCCCCAGACTACAATAAAATCTATAGTAATTGATAATGGACATGGTTTAAAGCATCATATTTAAATAAGGTAGAGATATAAAACCTGTGATATTCAAACAATAATCCATATTGATATATGTTTGTAATCAAGCCATGGACACATTGGTATCCATTACTACATTGGGGTCTGGGAAGGACTTAATTAACATATTTTAAATCAATAAGAAATTCATGGAGTAAGAAACAATTACCCTTAAAATCATGTGATGAGCTCGACCTCCCATCCTCTCGACCAACATGAGTCCCTAAGAGTAACTATTCCTGATAACCCTGATGACAACCATCCTTTGGAAAATATGCCCCTACCCAACTACAGATGGGGGATCCTTTGGATGTTTTATGGAAACGCGACAACGATAATGCAATGAGCAAAACCCAATAATTTTAATATTTACTAACAAAAAAAACCTAAATGCTATCTATAATATTGAAAATTATTTCCCAAAAATTTATGAGTAATATTGATTAAAAAATATTTTACATTAATCTTAAAGGTTATATAAATATAAACCCTATGAACTTTATCCCATAATGTCATAAATCTCCTCAAAATTTAATTACATAAATCATCAAATGTGGTGTCTAAGTTATTGAACTTATGATAAACCTCAATATTATAAAACCATGATATGATCTATAAATATTCTGTCAACCTCACATGAAAGCATCATAATATCCAAAATTACCTACACCATGCTCTAATACCAAATATAATGACAAAGACATAAATAGTACATATACTAGGGATTTTAACCAAGAATTTATTTTGTTTTCCCAAATATATTTCGACTTTAGAGTTTTATTGAATTAGGATAAACTCTTAAGTATTAAACCCATACATTAAAAATGGAATCTTATAATCAGTATGAATTTCTTCATAAAACAAAATACTTTAAAAACAAGATTTCTTTTCATAAAAAATATTCACTATTTTCAACTTAAACTCATATTTGTCCCCATGAATCCTTTGAATTTTTTTTTAAAATTAGGTATGAGAAAAAAAGCTTAAGAAGTTATAAAAAAATAATAAAATCATTATTCCATAAAAAACATGAAAATTCATTTTACCCATTTTAAAACATATCTTTTATCCACTAGGTTAATAAATTTTCTTAAAATATTATTATATTACCATTTAAAAATCAAAAATATTTTCTGAAAACAAATTAATTAACATAGAAGGTCATGTAGGTAACTCGTGACAACATTTTCTTATATCACTCTTCAAAATGGAGTAACCAATATGGACAACCAACAACTTCAGAGTATGTAATGAAATAGAGGTTATAATTTAAGCATATGTCCTTGGTTTATCGTAGAAGCACCCATAATTGGTTAATAACATATCAACATATATTTGGATTATCATAGAACCCCAAATCATCATAAACAATTCTATGAACTATAACGTAATCATTAAACATGGAATCAAGCATAATAAAAACACGGTTTGAAGAAAATAACATTTCTATATTAAAATCATTTCTTAAAATCTATAATTTGAACACATATAAATAAAACATTTTATTCAAAAATTAAACATAGATATATATGTAACAAACACTTTAAATAATTAAGGAATCGTGATGGTTTGAAAATATGCTCTTTCCATATATTTTAAAAAACATTAATTTTTAATTTTGTAAAAAGTGTTGAAAGATAAATTTTAAAAGAGGATTTAAAAAAAGCCTCTCACCATGAGTCTTACACACCAAATATATTATTTATATTCATGAATAATAAATTTATGTTAATTATTTTTTTATTTAATAATACATATTTTTTATTATTCATTTCATATCACTTATTTCCTTTTTTATAATTACTTAATCACTTATGTTCATGTTGTATATTTTGAAAATATTTGGTACTTAAGTCCAAAATGACTACGATAATTTGAATATGGTTAAAGAGGAAGTTAGTCCGTTATATAATGAAAAATAATAATGATTTAACTATCATTTCTAAATGAAAATTATTCCATTAAATCATATAAGAAAATATGTTAATGAAAAATGAACTACATTATATTCATGGAGATGGTAGGTCGTACATACGCATGAGTAGTGCTTCCTATTTTGAATGATATTATGAAAAGAAGGTAAATATTATTTTAACTTTATACAATTATTATAATATCAAAAATATAATATTAATTATTTAATTCTAATTATATTTTTTATCCATGAGATCTAATGATGAAAAATGAATCACATCGATTGGTGGAGGTGGTAGTCAACACGTATGCATGAATGACTTTATCATTTTTCAGTGTAGGGATGGGTATGATCATAAATTTTATATTATCATTTAATAATGATAGATATTAAATCAATATCATTTATCAAAAAATTCCAACATTATAACCATTCTTGATAGATATTTATAGAAAATGATTTACATCAGTTCCTGAGGCTATAGTTTTCCATAGACATGAACATTGAATTCCATTCCAATTTAATGAAAGAAGAGATAGATATAGGAAATTAATCAAAAATAATAATATATTTATATATTTATGATACTGGATTTATTATTTTATTATGACTTAATAAGTTTTTATGGATGTGTATGAATAAACAAAACATAAACTCTAAATTAAAAATAATACATCTTCTTCGAACAATCTCTATTTCATAACACCTTAAGACCACTAAGGATTTTTATAAATAAAATAAGGCCTATATAATGAGGTTAGGGGGATTATATTAAGGTATGTTTCAGTTAATGACAAATAAATGGTTTTTATGTGTGTTAAAATGAGAAAAAGATGTTCCCTTTTATAAGAGAGGGGAGGTGCACTATTTGAATTTTTAAAAATAATAATTTAATATAACTTAATTTTAAATTAAAAATGGTTAAAAGGATATTTATATTGAATATAAAACTATTAAGGGTCTAAAATAATTACAAAATCAAAATTGGATTGGTTTTGACTATATTTACTTCCTTATCTTTTAGTTTTAACCCTTATTTAACCATTTTAACTCTTACTTTGTCAACATGACTTCTTTACACTTTGAGAGTCAATATTGTTAATATAAAATGAAAAGACCAATTAATAAAACATGATTAATATTTAATACAATATCATATTAAATTTATGATCTTAATATTTTTATGTATTTTATATAATTTAATTAAATATAGTTTATTATGAAATACCGATAATGTTAAATTTATGAACTATTCATTACTTTGACATTAATAATAACATAATAACACTTATAACTATAAAAAAATTATTATATAAAAAAAATGAAAATTTCATCTATCAAATTATTTTATTACATTAATTATCTGAAATTATATTTATTTTAAAAATTAAATATCATTTGTTTGATTTTTTAATAATTTCATAAATACTACCTCAGCGTTGTGAAAGAATTTAGGGTAATTATTTCCACTCTAAAAATTAAAATCAAATTACCATGATTAATATATGTATTTTTTATTTCAAAATACTATATATAGTCAAGAATTTTCTTTGGATAACATGATATTAGAAATATTACACTTATTTAAAATAGGAGTGTGACATTTTTGACTTTTCATTATATAAAATAATATAAAAGTCATAATTTAATCCAAGTGACCCAAAAAGTCCATAAATAAATTTATATAATGAGAATAAGTTAATTTGTATTGAAATATACAATAATATTCGTTAAATGTTAATTTTAACTCACATAATTTTCTTGAAAACACATTTAATGTGTTATTTTTTCTTTACTGGGATTGCACAATAATTTGAATTAACCACTTATTATATAACTCCAAAATTCATGTATGACCATAAATATATGTAATAATACATAATATTTATTATAAAAGTTGATAAATGACTTATCTCATAACAATTATTATTTTTAGGATATGAAATTTTACTTTTCAAGTGTAGTGCAGGCTCTACGTTAGCACTAAAAGAAAATAAAATATTTATTATGTGATAAATTATAATGTCTATTTTTAAAAAATATGTATAAATTTTGTTTATAATATTTAATCATAATTTATTTATTTCATAAGTTTCAAAAATTTTAATCTTTTTTCTATGTCTTGGAGATATCATAAAAGATAACATATTTTATAAAAACAATATTTGTTTTATTATTCACTAAATATTTAACTCTTTAGAAAAATTTAAAAACTCATCCTAGTGTAAATGTGGACTTCAGAAACAAAAAAAATCCATTTCATTAAATTAAATTCATATTTGTTATGGATACTAATTTTAAAATAAGTGTGCAAAATGTGATGAAAATAGTTTTTTAGAAAAAATATAATTTTTCTTAAAAATGCCAAATTATGTTTAAGATTTGATTATTTATCAAATTAAATTATAAAATTGAGTACAATTAGACTTAATTAATTATAAATAATATTATATAACGAATATTGTATTTTTTACCACTTTAAAACAAGATGGACCTTCGCAAATGGTTCAATCAAAATACATTTTTTAATAAAAATGCGATATTTTTCACTACTCACTAAAAAATAAATATTTTATAAAACATTAGAACATATAACGAAATATAATTTTGGTATTATGTTTTTAGAAATTATATTATTTTTATAAAATAATTTTTTTAGAATTTTCAAAAATATATTATAGTATTCACACATAAAAAGAAATAAACCCCATTTATGAAGATGAAGTATTTTTTAATGAATAAATTTTATTTATAAAAAATTAATGTCATTGTTTTCTAATCTCTTACCAATAAAATTAATTTTAGTAGTACCAATATATTTATATTATTAATATGTTATTTCTATCTATACCCATCATATTAACATCTAGGTTATAACTGTCACATTTAAAAAATATTTAGTTGTTCTTTTAAGCTCTTTGAGTCTTATCTTGTATGCTATCAAACATAGAACTTAATTTTTAGAAAAAAAATCAAAAGATGTTATAATTAATTATAATATGATCAAATAATTTCATTTAAATTAATTTGAAGAATAAACCATCTTTATTAGAAGGATATTGTAAAATAAACCCTTACAATGATTATAATTTTGATGTAAGAATTAATCAATGAATCGATTATGTATATCAACTATAAATCCACATATAAAAGTTGAAAGATAAGATAATAGAATCTCATTATACACATAATAATATAATATAAACTATAATGAAGAAGTATTATAACCTAATTAAATGAAATCGAGTTACAAAATTCCTTACATGTTGTTAATCTTCATGTGAAATACCCTTGGATGAAAAAAATTCAAAATAAAAAAATAAAATACCATTAATTATTAATGAATCATTTTATGGCATGTGAAATGGACAATATATACACCATATAAAAGTAATTAGGTGTATATCATTATAATATACCTTATGGAAGGGAATTTTCTTCAAGTCCCTTACCTCACGCTTTTTTTATTTATCATTCATTAACATCATGTATGGTGGATTTAAATAAGTTATTAACTTACAGAAATAATGATATTATTGTTTATAATATCATATGTGATCCTCTTATAACATATTATCACCCATTAATTAAAAATATTTTAATATTTTCATTATATTGGGTGTTAATTTCGTTATTTTATTATTTGTGTTAGGTCATATAAGATTTGATTCTTTCACATATTATATAGTTTCATCATCTCCAGAATAAAAATCCTAAAACAATTATCATATTTATACATCTATTATAATTTTATGACCTATCATGAAATACAGTTTTGAGAAATGAAGTATGTTAGGATAACAGAGAAAGTAGGGCGTAAATATGAATGAGTAACGTTTCCATTTATCAATGATCATTATCGAAAAAGTTAAGTAATATATAATCTTTCCAAAAATATAATAATACCATATAAACCATATTATATACTTATACATATCATCCATGAAGTGTGGTGATCAAATGCGAGTCACATCGATTCATGAAGGCCATAGTCCACACATACATGAACGATGTAATCATGTTTAAGTCAGTGGAAAGGTATGAAAGAAAATAATATAATTCCTTTATATAGTTATAAATTCTTCATTAAGATCATAATTATGTCATTTATATCACATATAGTCATTAATATTATACTTATCACTTTCGTGAGGTTGAAGTTTACCGTACACAGAAGGGACATTATCTTATGTCCTATGTAATGGAAGGTGAAAGGTTATATATGATATAGTGACTCCATAGGTATAAATATATTATAAAAATTATATATGTAATTTTCCCATCATCATACCCAAACATTAAAGGTGGTAATGGAATAACGAATGATATCGTTTCTTGAGGAGGTAGTTCGTCATACACATGAATAATGATTTTGTAACCCATCTGATGGAAATGAATATTTTTTAGGTCTTGATATTATTATAAAATCATCGCAGTATATTGAAGATACTATTGTTTTTATATCATAATGTGTTAATAATAATTAATGGAGGTGGAGAAAGAAATAAAATAACTATACTTGGTGAAGAAAATTGCCTCTTCTAATGGTATCCTCTTTAGGTTCTCACTAAATAATTCCAAGGATGGATTTATTGTAACTCCCCGACCCCAGTTACCCAGAGTCGGTGCATTATTACGTAACATTGGCATGATCACAAGAAAGATCAAATCTAGAATGACCGATTGGTTTGATAGCCTTGGAAACACTAGATATATTCATAAAGTTTTACATTACATCATAAAAATGGAAACTACAACAATATAGTCTCCATATTCCACACTCATATCCCCACATACTATCCCTGCTGGTCATTCATAAATTAATTCTTCACATCCTGGAAAAATATAACATAGAAAAGGGGTGAGCTCAAATGCCCAGTAAGGATAACAATATAGTGGAAAATTTCATAAATAAGAATAAACATTTAAGGTAGTGTATAACTACATAAAAGCCTTTTAAACTTGAACTTCAACATAGTATGGCAAAAGTAAAATTAAATAATTCCATTTACTTATTCACATGGATATTCTTCTAATCGAATAATCACATGCAACATCAATAACCACTTTCATAAAGATGGAATGCATAATGCCACACTATTATAACCACATAGCCAAGGCCTCGTGCCAAGACTACAAATAAGATATTTCCAAGTCCTTGTGCCAAGACACTAGTTTGTCTCATGAGACCTACCGATGCATCAAGGAGCTATAGCGGGCTCCACCCATCACATATTAAGTCCAATTCATTCCCATCTGAAAAGGTTTAAACATAACATAAACATTGGTATTAAAAATATCATACAAAATGTCAATACTTTCAACATAAACTATGAATGGTATAAAAATCGAACATCCATAGTCAAACATATCACAAAACCTTCAATACAATATAGAAGTTTTGTATCATAATAAATCAACTTCAAATAAGCGTAAAATCTATTAAAGAATGTTGACATAGATGAAATCAAAACTCTTTTTAGAGAAATATCTCTTTCTATTTTGAAATAATTTAAGAGTCATATATTTATAAAATAAAACATTTTCTTTGAAAATATTCTAATAATCTTATAAGGGAAGCTTCGATGATTTTATAACGGCGGAAAATAACCGCACCCACCATATATGTTAAAAAAACATTCTTACCTTAATTCTGTCGAAAAGGTTAAAAAGCACCTTGTTTGGAAAACGACGGAGACATTCCTTTATAAAACTCTTATAAAAAGTCAAAAAAGTGTATAAATGACTTTAACCCATATTCTTTTAAATAGTAAAAATGTTTTGAAATACATTGTTAAGAAACATGGATGTGGATGATAAAGATATCCAAATAGATTATTACCTATAAACAACCTCAGATAATAAAGAGATTGTGAAATAACCCTTACCTTGCACTTTTCCTTGGTCGAGGGTAGTTTTACCTCCTGTATAATGGTGAAATAATTGTTATTAAATTATACAAGAATAATATACATTAATATGATATCATATATGATCTTTTAACATTGATTTGTTAATAATATCTTAGTATTATCGTTGTTTCGGGTGTTAACTTACTCGTTTTCTTTTATATGTTTTGTTACGTAGGCCATGTTTTTCATGTATAGGTTGTATCTTATTCAAATCCAGAATGATATAAAGTCCTTAAATACTGTTATTAATCATCAAAAGAGAATTATACTTGAATGGATATGATAGAGAATGAATCTCATCGCGTTCGTGGAGACGGTAGTCCGTACGTACGCATGAGCGACAATATCATTATTTTGATATTAAAATAATATATAATTGGATGGTATAACATATATACAGAATAATTATCATGTTATATTTATTATTTACAGAAGTTACACATCATTATTATACCTATCAAAATTATAATTTATTGAATAACAATTACACCACGACGTGGAAACGGTAAGCCGTACGTACGCACGTATGATGACATGTTATTCAAAGGATGGATAGAATACTGAATATGGTTGTACCATATTTGTAATAAAATCCCAGTATATATATGATACTGGAGTTATTATTTTAGAATGGTAATAACAAAGAAAGAAGAAGTGGAAGAAGAAAGGAACTTGAAAAAGGGTGGTGAAATCATTACCTTTTCAATGGGTTCTTCCTTTTAATTTGATCAAAAGGGCTCCTTAAGTTGGCTTTATGACTAAAGGAAGGCCTATAGGATGAATTTATGGAAGTTTAGAGAGTATTTTTGCAGAGTTTTTCCGAACAAAAAGGCTTTTAAGGTGTGATTTAATGAGAAGGAAGAGTTCCCTTCTATAAGAGGGGTGAGGGGTACCTTTGGAAAAGATAGAAATATTATTTTATAATAAATTAATATTCGGTTTCTAATGGATCCAAAGTTGATTATTAAAAGTTTAAGGTGGGGATAGGTGGAAAAAAAATCAACCAAAAGAATTTAGACAGGTTTGGGTTACTAAATTAACCTTATCTTTTACTTTTAACTTTTAGTTAATTAGTTTGACATTTACAGTGTCACATTGTATTTTTATATTATATAGTTAATAAACATACTATATACATCCAATCGACCCCCATGTGGTCAATTAATGATACTCCTATCATGATATAAGTCTCTTGGCCGAACCTTATATATTTAGGAATTTAATATCAATTAATAATATAATATTTGTTTTAAAAACTCTTTTATGTCAATTTTGACACTATTCAATAGTTGATTTTTTTGAAACATATAACCGAATGATTACTTCTATAAAAGTCAATTAAATAAATACAAATATGTCATATTATCCTAGAAAATTATTTTAATTCATTAAAAGTCTGAAATTATATTTATTTGGGTATTTATAATATCAATCATTTTAATTTTTCACTATTATGGTAATTACTGTATCATCATTGTGTCATAAATAAATTAAATTATTTAATGTCTAAAAATTATAAATAAAATATCATTGTGTATGAAATATTTTTATCTTTCTAATTAATATTTACAATCGAATTTATCTTATTTATAACCCTATATTAAAATTTATTTAGTATATAAACTTTGATTTTAACTCTTTTAACTCTTCTTTGAATTAAATAATAACAAATGTCCTAATCTAATCCAAATGGACCTAAATGATAATATTTTATTACTAAGGTTGTTTTTGGTCGATTTAAACTTGTCCAATAGAATTAGGACATGTTTTAGGGTAATATTAATATCATTTTTACCCTTAATTACCCTATTTACTTTTAACCGTGGTAAATAAAAGTAAAAAGTTACTATTCACCAAAATTATTTTCATCTCATTGAACCACATTATACTTCTTGATATTAACCATGTCTCTCGGATTTTTGAAATTCCATTCACAGAAGCAGTAAAATTAAGTTTTATGAAAAATTCAGTTTTTTAACTACCACTTAGTAGTTTCACTATTCATCAAAAATTGAAGTTTTTCAGAACAATGCCAAAATTTCACCCTAAGCTATAATTGATATTCAGAACTCAAAAATGATGTATATATTAAAAAATTACAAACATATAAGATTCATTAATTAATTTTATGATTAATCCCCACTGTCACAACAAATAGCATGTTTTTAAGAAACAATATATATCAAAAGATTGACAATTGTTTAGGTCCAATATCAAAGTGAAATTAATTCTAATTAACACCATTGGATAAAATGATAGAAATATATTCTAATTATACTCTAAAACCAATCAATAATATAATTTATCACTATAAATTATTTTTATTAAAAAATTTGTTTTTAAGTATATTTTACTATTCATATAAATTGGATGTTCTCAGAAAAATACCAAAAATTCATCTTAGGATAATGTCGATATTCTGAATCCAAAAATGAAGTCCATTTTGAAATATAAAATATATATAATTCCAAAATGTAGGTATTTCTATTCATAACGGCTAGTTTGATTGGTTGTGGTGTGTTAGAACTCGATGTTGCGTACAACACGCTCTATCGCATTATTCAAAGAGAAGCATACTATAGAAGCTTGGGGTGTTACATTCTACCCTACTTCACATAATTTTTTCCTCTAAATTTATAGAATACTACCGTATGAAAAGACTCGGGTGGTTCTTCATCATAAGTTCCTCGGGATCCCACGTTGCCTCTTCCATCTTATGGTTTCTCCACAAAACTTTTGCCAGACGCATCGTCCAGTTTCTTAGTACCTGTTCCCTCGTATCAAGAATCCTGACAGGCTTTTCCCAATAAGACAGATCGGGTTCCAGTTCTAATTCCTAATAGGTGTCTACATGCGTTGGATCAGGCATGTATTTCCTCAACATAGATATGTGGAACACATCATGAACTTTGGAGAGACGTGGCGGCATTTCCAATTGGTAAGCTACAACAACAATTCGTTCTAGAATTTCAAAAGGTCTGATGTACCTGGGACTCAATTTACCTTTCTTACCAAAACATATGACTCCCTTCCATAGAGATACCTTCAGGAAAACATGATCACAGACTTGAAATTCCAAATCCTTCCTTCGATTATCGGCATAGCTCTTTTTCCCACTTTGAGATGCTTTGATGTGATTTTGGATTACCTTCACCTTTTCCATCGTTTCCTCCACCAATTCTGGGCCTAGAAGTTTTCTTTCACCAACGTCATCCCAACAGGTTGGTGTGCGACACCTCTTTCCGTATAACGCTTCATATGGTGCCATCTGAAAACTGGAATGGAAGCTATTGTTATAGAAAAATTATACCAAAGGTAAATATTGATCCCACATACCCTGAAAGTCAAGTGAGAAAGATCTCAACATGTCTTCTAAGGTTTGAAAAGTCTGTTCTGATTGTCCGTCTGTCTGAGGGTGGTAGGTAGTGCTCAAATGAAGTTCAGTATCCAGGGTTTTCTGAAGACTCTTCCAGAATCTTGAAGTAAAACGGGGATCACGATCAGAAACAATCGATATAGGTACTCCATGAAGTCTCACAACTTCATTAATATATATTCTTGCTAGACGTTCCAATGTTATATCTTCTCTTATAGCAAGAAAATGTGATGACTTGGTAAGACGATCAAAAATGACCCATATTGCATCGTTCCTTCTAGGATTCTTTGGTAGTCCCATGATAAATTCCATCGTAATATTGTCCAATTTCCACTCCGGTATGGGAAGAGGTTGGATGGCTCCTCCAGACTGTTGCCTTCCAGCTTTTACTTGTTGACAAACCATACATCTTGACACAAAATCAGCAATCTCCCTCTTCATCTTGTCCCACCAAAAACGTTCCTTCAAATCTCTATACATTTTGGTGCTCCCAGGGTGTGTAGATAAATTGGAACTATGAGCATCATCCAACAATTCCCTTTTTAGATCAGGTATATCGGGAACACAAATCCTCTTCTCGAATCTCAAAATTCATTTTTCATACACAAAGTCTCTCAATCATCCATCATTCACAGCTTTAATCTTCTTTTGAAATTCTTCATCATAGGTTTGAGAACTCTTAATCCTTTCTAGTAAAGATGGTTTGGCAACCATTTGAAAAATCATTGATGTTTCAACTTCCCTGGTTATTACCATGTCCATCTTCACTAGATCCATGAAAATTGGATCCCTTTCAATTCTCATCACGTTCAAAACTCCATGTTCGTTTCTGCTCAAATCATCTTCCACCTTGTTTGCTTTCCCCGGGTGGTAGTGTATAGTACAATCATAATCCTTGATTAATTCAAGCCATCTCCTTTTCCTCATGTTGAGTTCTTTTTGTGAGAAAATATACATCAAACTCTTGTGATCAGTATAAATCTCACATTTTTCACCATAGATGTAGTGCCTCCATATCTTCAAAGCAAGGATCACAGCTGCTAAGTCGAGATCATGAGTAGGATAGTTTTGTTCATGAATTTTCAACTGTCGTGATGCATAGGCAATAACCCTATCATTCTGCATAAGGACACAACCAAGTCCTTTCTTTGATGAATCACTATAAATAACCAACCCATCATTCCCCGATGGTAGACTCAATATAGGAGCATTGACTAATATTCTCCACAGTTCTTCAAAACATTCTCCACACTCTTTTGTCCAAACAAATTTAACCCCTTTACATGTGAGCTTCGTTAATGGGTTAGACAATCGGGAAACATTCTGGACGAAACGTCGATAATAACCTGCTAAACCAATAAAACTAAGTACCTCAGTTATATTCGTAGGTGCTGGCCATTCTTGGATTGCCTTGGTCTTAGAAGGATCAACAGAGATTCCATCATTAGAGAAAATATGGCCAAGAAAAGAAATTTCATGTATCCAGAATTCACACTTGATAATATTCCCATATAATTCATGTCTTCTCAGAGTCTTCAAGATAATCCTCAAGTGATTTTCATGATCTTCGTAGATTTTTGATTATACCAAGATATCATCAATAAATACCACCAAAAATTCATCGAGATATTCATTGAAAACTCTATTCATAAGATCCATGAATACAGATGGTGCATTAGTCAATCTAAAAGGCATTACTGTAAACTCATAATGCCCGTACCTGGTTCGAAATGCTGCCTTCGGAATGTCTTCCTTCTTCACACACAACTGATGGTATCCAGATTTAAGGTCAATCTTTGAAAAGTATTGAGCACCATGAAGTTGGTCAAATAAATCATCAATGCGAGGTAGGGGATGCTTGTTCTTTATTGTTATAGCATTGATCTCCATGTAGTCGATACATAACCTCATGGATCCATCTTTCTTTTTAACAAAAAGAACAGGGGCTCCCCATGGAAAAACCCTAGGGCGAATAAATCCTTTATTACTCAATTCCTCTAGTTGTTTCTGTAGTTCGACTAATTCTACGGTGGCCATTCTATAAGGGGTATTCGATATAGGACTTGATCTAGGAATAAAATCAATGGATAACTCAACTTCTCGTTCTGGAGGATGTCCAGGTAAATCTTCCGGAAACACATCTACATATTCTTTCACAATAGGTACATCCTCTATTTGAACATTCCTTTCCTCAACCATAGTAATTTTGTTCTCTTCCTCCCCAATAATTGAATTTAGTTGAGCTACTAGGGGTGGATCTAGAAAAGAATTAGGTGGTGACGATTCTGATCTAATGATAAGGTGTTCCTTATCATCATCATCAAGAATCGTAACTTCATTATTCATACAATAAATCTTCGCATCATAGTCCGAATTCCAGTCCATACTGAGGATTATATCACACTCAATCATATGTATGACAATGAGATCAGCAAATAAAGAACTTTTGTGCTCTAATGGGGACTGATTCACAAAACACTATTGCAATGATACTTCCCTTAGGAGTTTTAACTGACAACTCCATTGTTAAGTCAAATTGGAAATATCTAATTTTCTTAGAAAATTTGGAAGATATGGAACAATGAGATGATCCAGAATCAAATAATGCGTTTTTTTAAACTTGAGGAAACCATTAAATTATCTGCCACTACGTCTTTCGGAGGTTCTACCTCAACAGTAGTGATAGCATAAGCATGGCCTTGATCCCTTGGCCTTTTCTGAGGTATGTTCCCCTAACGCTGAGGACATTCATTTGCATAATGTCCCATCTCCCTACAATTGTAGCATTGAACATTGGTAGCTTCCTTCATCCCTTTTCATTCAGGAGTTTGGTTGCCTTTTTCACCACACTTGTAATAGACACCCATTCCCTTCAAGAAAGTACTAGGGTATTTCTTCCAACATTTACCACAGGATGGATAGTAAACCTTTCCCTTATTCCGCTTATTTCCATTCCCAGATTGATCAGCAGAGCTCTTCTTCTCTTGCTTTGCTTTAAAGTCATAAGACTTAGAGAATTCATTCTCTATCTTGATAGCACATGAGATAATATCTTCGTATGACGAGAAGGATTGTGAGACTAATGCTCGACGGAGAAATGGTTTTAACCCATCAAAGAAATGACCAATATTAATTCTTGGGTTACATCTATAATCTCCAGCATACCTTGCTAACCTTGTAAAGTTAGCCTCATACTTTGCGACATTCTCATCCTCCTTTTGTCTCAGACTCAGAAACTACCTTTCCCCATATCTGCTCGATGGAAGCGAGGAAAGTATTTTTCAAAAAATAGATCCTTGAACTCCCTAAATTCCATATTTGATACTTCATCATCTTCCTTTGTATTTTGAATCAATTACCACCATTGATCAGCATCTCCAGTGAGGCGGTAAACTACCATGATAACCTTTTCCCTTTCACTATTCCCCAAAACCTGAAATATTTTCTCTGGGGAAAATATCCATTGATCAACTACTAAGGGATTTGTACTCCCATTGAACATTGGTGGTTGTTGCCTCATGAAGTGATCTAACATTGATCCTCTACGTTGTGGATCAGGGTTCTCCATACGGGTAAGGTTATTATTCATAACCTAAGTGAGTTGTCCCAGTATGGTGATTAGCTGATCAGCGCCAGTTGCATCACCAGCTCCACTATAAATATCTTGAGAAGGAGGGAAATCCCTACATGGAGTGCGTGCATTGATACAGTTTCTATTTCTTCCACTATGCGCCATTTCTAAATAATGGCATAAAGTTGATCAGTTTATGAATCAAAATACATAATTCCATACATATTAAACACTTAACATAAATTGAACTATTTATGGATATAATCCATAATCATAAGAATGTTTTCATTGAGGAAGTATATACTCATAAACCCTTCATAATGATTTGTAAAGAAAATGAGAGTTATCCTAAGCATATCCCCTGGGAGTGTCGTAACCAAGAGTGCATCAAGGCCTGTTGTCGTACACCAGTTCCCATTCGAGTCTAGCTCAAAGCGGTGTTTTCGGATTTTACCCCTAGGTACATTTGTGCTAGAGCCACCTCTACCTGCTCGTATCCAGACCGGGATGTATTGCTCAGAAAACTCACAAAATATCTACAATACCAAATTTCTAGGAATTTATTCTATACTAATCCTCAAAGTCCATATTAAATCTAAGTTCTATAATCAGTGTTTATCTAAATCTAGCTTCTATGGTTTGTACTAAACTTCCTCTGATACCAACTGTAACGCCCCAACCCCAGTTACCCAGAGTCGGTGCATTATTACATAATATTTTCATGATCACAAGAATGATCAAATCTCGAAAGACCGATTGGTTTAGTAGCCTTGGAAACACTAGATATATTCATAACGTTTTACATTATATAATAAAAATGAATACTAAAACAATATACTCTCCATATTCCACACTCATATCCCCACATACTATCCATGCAGGTCATTCATAAATTATTTCTTCACATCCTGGGAAAAATAAAACATAGAAAAGGGGTGAGCTCAAATGCCTAGTAAGGATAACAATATAGCAGAAACTTTCATAAATAAGAATAAACATTTAAGTCAGTGTATAACTAAAACAAAATACTTTTAAACATGAACTTCAACATAGTATGGAAAAAGTAAAATTAAATAATTCCATTTACTTATTCACATGGATATTCTACTAATCGAATAATCACATGCAACATCAATAACCACTTTCATAATGATGGAATGCATAATGCTAGAATATCATAACCACATAGCCAAGGCCTCGTGCCAAGACTACAAATAAGATTTTGCTAAGGCCTTGTGCCAAGACACTAGTTTGTCTCATGGGACCTACTGATGGATCGAGGAGCTATAGCGGTCTCCACTTGTCAAATATTAAGTCCAATGCATTCATATATGAAATGGTTTAAACTTAACATAAACATTCGTATTAAAACTAGCATACAAAATGTCAATACATTCACCAAAAACTATGAATGGTATAAATATAGCACATCCACAGTCAAACATATCACAAAACCTTCAATATAATATAGAAGTTTTGTATTATAATAAATCATCCTCAAATAAGCGTAAAACTCATCAAAGGATATTGACATAAATGAAATCAAAACTCTTTTTAGAGAAATATTTCTTTCTATTTTGAAATCATTTAAGAGTCATATATTTATAAAATAAAAAAATTTCTTTGAAAATATTATTATAATCTTGTAAGGGAAGCTTCGACGATTTTACAACGCGGAAAATAACCGCACCCGCCGTATAAGTTAAAAAACACATTCTTACCTTAATTCTCTCAAAAAGGTTAAAAAGCACCTTGTTTGGGAAACGATGGAAAGATTACTTTATAAAACTCTTATAAAAAGTCAAACAAGGGTATAAATGAATTTAATCCATATTATTTTAAATAGTAAAAATGTTTTGAAATACATTTTTAAGAAACATGGATGTGGATGATAAAGAGATCCTAGTAGATTATTACGTATAAACAACCTCGGATAATGAAGAGATTGTGAAATAACCATTACCTTGCAATTTTCCTTGGTTGAGGGTAGGTTAACCTCTCGTATAATGGTGAAATAATTGTTATTAAATTATACAAGAATCATATATATTAATATTATATCATATATGATCTTTTAACATTGATTTGTTAATAACATCTTAGTATTATCTTTGTTTCGGGTGTTAACTTACTCGTTTTTTTTATGTTTTGTTATGTAGGGCATGTTTTTCATGGATAGGTACTATATTATTCAAATCTAGAATGATATAAAGTCCTTAAATACTATTATTAATCATCAAATTATAATTATACTTCAATGGATACGATAGAGAATGAATCTCATCGCGTTCGTGGAGACGGTAGTCCGTACGTACGCATGACCGGCAATATCATTATTTTGATATTAATATAATATATAATTGGATGGTATAACATATATAAAGAATCATTATCATGTTATATTTATTATTTACATGAGTTACACATCATTATTATACCCATCCAAATTATAATTTATTGAATAACAATTACACCACGACGTGGAGATGGTAAGTCCTACGTACGCACGCATGGTGACATGTTATTAAAAGGATGGATAGAATACTGAATATGGTTGTACCATATTTATAATAACATCACAGTATATATAAGATACTGGAGCTATTATTTTAGAATGGTAATAACAAAGAAAGAAGAAGTGGAAGAAGAGAGGAACTTGAAAAAAGGTGGTGAAATCATTACCTCTTCTTTGGGTTCTTCTTTTGATTTGATCAAAAGGGCTCCTTAAGATGGCTTTATGACTAAAGGAAGGCCTCTAGGATACATTGAGGGAAGTTGAGAGAGTATTTGGGCAGAATTTTGCCGAACAAAAATGCTTTGCAGGTGTGAGTTAATGAGAAGTAAGAGTGCCCTTTTATAAGAGGGGTGAGGGGAACCTTTGGAAAAGCTAGAAATATTATTTTATAATAAATTTATATTCAGTTTATAATGGCTCAAAAGTTGATTATTCAAAGGTTAATGTGGGGATAGATAGAAAACCATTCAAACAATATAATTTAGAAAGTTTTGGGTTACTATATTAACATTACCTTTTAGTTTTAACTGTTAGTTAATTAGTTTGACATTTACCATGTCACTTTGTATTTTTATATTATATAGTTAATAAACTTACTATATACATAAAGAAGACCCAAAATAGGTACATTAATGATACACCTATCATGATATAAGTCTCTTGGCAGAACCTTAGATTTTTAGGAATTTAATATCAATTAATAATATAATATTTGTTTTAAAAACTCATTTATGTCAATTTTGACACTATTCAATAGTTGATTTTTTTGAAACTCATAACAGAATGATTAATTCGAAAAATGTCAATTAAATAAATCCTAATATGTCATATTATCCTAGAAAATTAGTTTAATACATTAAAAGTCTCAAATTATATTTATATGGGTATTTATAATATCAATTAATTTAATTTTTCACTATTACAGTAATTATTGCATCATCATTTTGTCATAACAAAATTAAATTATGTAATTTCTAAAAATTATAAATAAATTATAATTATGTAGGAAATATATTTATATTTATAATGAATATTTACAATTGAATTTATCTTATTTATAAACCTATATTAAAATTTTTTGGGTAAATAAACACTGATTTTAACTCTTTTAACTATTCTTTGAATTAAATAATAATAAGTGTCCTAATCTAATCCAAGTGGACCTAAATGATAATAATTTATTCCTAAGGTTGTTTTGGGTCGAGATACACTTGTCCAATACAATTATGACATGTGTTAGGGTAATATTAATATCATTTTTACCCTTAATTACCCTATTTACTTTTAACCGTGGTAAATAAAAGTAAAAAGTTACTATTCACCATAATTTTATTTCATCTAATTGAACCATATTTTAGTTCATGATATTAACCGTGTCTCTCAGATTTTCTAAATTCCATTCACAGAAGCGGTGAAATTATGTTTTATGAAAAATTCAATTTTTAATCTACAACTTAGTAGTTTCACTATTCATAAAAAATTGAAGTTTTTCAGAACAATACCAAAATTTCACCCAAAGCTATAATTGATATTCCGAATTCAAAAATGATGTCTATATTAAAAAATTCCAAAACTAAAAGTTGTATTAATTAATTTTATGATTAATTCCCGCAGTCACAACAAATAGCGTGTTTTTTAGAAACAATATAGATTAAAAGATTGACAATTGTTTAGGTCCAATTTCAAAGTGAAATTAATTATAATGAACACCATTGGATAAAATGGTAAAAATATATTATAATTAAACTTTAAAACTA
Organism: Viscum album; assembly: GCA_963277665.1. Lineage (NCBI taxonomy): Eukaryota > Viridiplantae > Streptophyta > Magnoliopsida > Santalales > Viscaceae > Viscum > Viscum album. Next base: position 2,123,896,421 of record OY728148.1, on the reverse strand, counting down.
CTCAATAATATAATTTATCACTATAAATTATTTTTATTAAAAAAGTTGTTTTTATGTATTTTTCACTATTTATAAAAATTGGAAGTTCTCATAAAAATACCAAAAACTCATCTTAAGATAATTTCAATATTCCGAATCCAAAAATGAAGTCCATTTTGAAATAAAAAATATATATAATATCAAAAATTAGGTATTACTATTCATAACGGCTAGTTTGATTGGTTGTGGTGTGTTAGAACTCGATGTTGCGTACAACACATGCTATCACATTATTCTAAGAAAAGCGTACCGTAGAAGCTTGGGGTGTTACATTTATTCCCAAAATAAGTCTTTTATTATGAAATTATGTAATATTGGAAGTTATTTGGGTAGTTATTTTCTAAACCAAATAAGTTTTAATGTTTAAATAATACAGGATAAGGGTGGCCTTTTATATTTAAGGTGAGTGGTACAATTGTAATTTGTTTTTGAAAAGATTCAATCATACCCATGTAGTTATCATTCCAAAAGATTAGAAAATTGTCCATTATCAAACCTAGGATAGATAAGGTGGAAATATAGTGGGAAAATTGTTTTGGAGAATTTATTTGGTAATTTTTAACCCTCATATCTATAGTTTAACCCCTAGTAAATTTATTGTTACCTTAACCCAAGAAATTGATTTTTAATATTTTCATTACTCATTTTGTTCCAAAATTATATAGACCATATTAAAAATTATAAATTATCTTGATTTAAAATATGGAATCCATTTTTTCAAATTTTACTCACAGAATTGGAAAATTTTAATTTAAAATTAATCCCACATTCTTGTTGAGAAAGCATATTTTTAAAGAGAAAATATTCAAAACTTTACATTATTTTTATATCCAAATTAAAAATAAAAATAATTAAAATTTCATAAATTGTTATAATTTTATTTTATTTAACTAATTAAAAATTAAAATTAAATTTAAATATAAATTATCTGTAAAACATATTTAAACAAAAAGTCTATTTTCCATTAAAATTCAATATTTCAACTATTCATTAAAAATGATACATTCTAGAAAAATCCCAATATTAAGCCTCAGATATTTTTGGTATTAAAATTTCAAAAAATTATTTTATTTTTTCAAATAAATTTTCTAAAATAGGTAAAGAAAAATATAAATTATGTACTCAAAGAATGATTCAGTTGTCTCTTAGTGAAAATAATGTTTTTGAGAAAACAATTATTTTTCATTTAAATGATCATTTTTTTATTATAATCAATTGATAAAAAATAAAATTGTCTAATATATATATATATATATATATATTAATTAGTTATTTAATCCTATTCATACCCACCATTCCTATGTGAAGTCTATATATTTCATATTAAATAATAATATTAATAGTATATTGTTGTTTAGTAAAACTCGGTCTTGCATGTATCATAAGCTATCTAAGAAACACATTGCTGTGTGTAACACATGTTACACATAGTGTTTTATGAAATATACTATATTTAATAAAATTTTATAATTTTATAGATTTGGGGGGATACCAAAATTGTATTAAGGGTTGGATATATTCAATATAATACTAGGGCATCTAAGAGTTGACAGAAACATTATATTGACAATTTCTAGAGAGATCTAGAATTTAATATTATTTAAGAGATATTTTTTTTTGAATATAAACATGGAATAATGTTATTATATTTTTAAATTAGATGAATTTTAATCCTATATATACCATTCTATTTTAAAATCATCATCATATCTGGATGGTTTCTCAAGTGTTTCCACCAAATCACTCTTAAGTTCACATTGTGTTCCATGTATCTCACCTGAGGGAGTGCATTCCATTTTATTCAAATTTATTGAACATGATTTTTATTAAAATAGATAAGGATAAATATTATAAGGAACAACTGATGTATATTCTTAATTTAACAGATAATGTGCTTTGAAATAATACTACTCACTTGGTAATTGATTTTTTGTGAAACTATAAATTTTATAAAGCTTCATGGGAACCTGATGTTATGATGGGACATAAGTATCCTTCGATGTTTGTAAAATAGTGATATAATTTGAAGATATAAGTTCATATAATGGGTTCAAAAGGTATCAACATGATATTTTATTATGTAAATCTATTAAAATAAATTTAATTTCTTTAATTGTTATCTTTACCAGATAAAATGTGATTAAATGAACTATAACACAGTATTAAAATATCATTATTTAATTTGATAGTTATCACCCATTTTTTGGATTCCATAGTGTGAATATTAATAAATAATTTTCTAAAAAATAGTTGTTTATATATGTATATAATTAATTCATTGGTTAGAAAATGGTTATAACTGAAAATTAAATCATATATTGGAAAATAGATATGTTTCTTAATGAATGTTCATAATGTGTTTATATCATATAAAATTGAGTAATATATATTGATTACTAGTTTTAATTGATTTTATATATATTATACATTCAATCAAATTGATTGAAATTTGTCTTTTGTTTTTAATAGGATTGAAATAAAAAAGACATCTAGTTTTATTATCAAAAATTCATTTCTTTACGACGGGTTTCATTGCGTTTTACAATATTATATTAAAATACTTTTTTTTAAAACATTGAAATGGAATCTTTTAAAAATGATAGAATGTTTTTAATCGTTATATTAATATAATTTATCAGGGTGAACATTTTATTTCACAATCAATAGTAAAAACATAAAATTTTATCACTATGATTATAGTTTAAAAATGTTTATCAGAGAGGTTAACCTAAGAGATGAGGTTTAATGTATCACAAGTTATTTTAAAAAAATTATTAGTTGACTGGATTATTACTAAATCCTTATCATTTTCCATTATTTTGAATTTTTGACACACTTGAATGTTTTAAGACATTAACATATTCAAATCTTTTGAGAAAATCCAAGAATGTCCTCTCCCTCAATTATATAATGATTATAGTTCTCCTCTATTCCTAACACTCCATTGGCATCATATATCATCCAATACCTACCTTAATAAAATTTTAAAATCCCTCCCCACATCCTAGAGGTCTTATTTTGATTAAAATATTATCCTTACATGTATAAAGGTGTAATCCCAATGAGGTTTCTCAATGAAGAGATATAACTCTAAACATGTACATTATATTTTATTTCTTCTTCCACCATCTATAAATATTATTTACCCATTATAATAGAAATAAAACACTATTTTAAATATATTTAATTTTAATTATTGTAAAATATCATCCATTTTTACCCCCTTTCCATTAAATGAGAAATGAAAGTGTCACTCGTGTGTACGTGTCGACTAAGGACTCCACATAATGATATAATTTATTTTCCATCAACATTTTTCATTTCTGGATATTATGATATTTATTACATAATTGTACTTCTTAAATTTTATGATATTTTAAACCTTTTTACCTTTCCATCCATTTGAAAAATGATATTGTTACTCATGCATATGTGTTGACTACAACCTTAATGATGGGATATGATTCGTTTTTCATTTCTATTTTAATTGGATGGTAATAAGGATAGATTTAATGATTATATATATATAATGTTTATGATATCATAATTATTATATAAATGTTAATTATTATATACATGTTTTTCTTTATATCCATCCAATAGTGAAAACATCACTCATGTGTATGTACAGACTACCATATCCATGAAGTTATGTGATTCATTTTTCTTCACCAAAATGTATAAATAATTATAAGAGTTTATATGATGAATAAATATGATAATTATGTTATGATTAAGATTTTTTAGACTATGTAACCATGACCAAGGTGTATGTACCAGAAACATCGAACCAAAACATGCTTGGAAAACAGAAAATTTTTACAAAAATATTCATTTTAAAGAATCAATTATTAATAAAAGGGTAATTAAAATTTATAAAAATTTTATATATGGAATTTTATTTATAAATATGTTCATTGAATTTATTTTCATCAAATAATTATTTATTATTCTGGTTATTTGAATGTGTATGATTCAAGATAAGACTCGAGGTATATGGTATATGTTAAAATATTAATTTGATTTGGGATTGTGTATCCTAAATTTTTATTGAGGGAAATTATATGGTTCAATTTTTTGAAAAGAAATATTTTTTTTCACCATTATTTATTTTTTAGTTTTCATATATTTTTACCATTTTTTATATCTTTGTTGATTAAAATTACAGGGAATGTTTCTTTAAATAAAAGATGTCAGATTTTTCTTTTTGGTCGATAAATGTTATATTCCATATCCACACTCTTCAAATTTGTTTTATAAAAGGTACTCCATATAAATTTATTTTTTCTAAAGACATCATTTTCTCATCCTTTTTCTTTATTTTAGATAGTTTAAAAACATCTATTTGTAATGAAACTTTTTTTGAATAATTCGATTTTTATTTTTTACAAATCAATTAAATGACTGTTTCCTTTTAATATATATGACATGAACAAATTATATTATCATCATGGTCTTTATTTTAGTTGAATATTTTTGTACTAGTTTCTTTAGTTATTTTAAAATTATTATATTGTCTCTATATTTTGGTAATTTTTAGTTAAAAACTATCAGAGGAAAATAATATATTTCCCATTTTCATAAAGAATGGTTTGAATGTTATTTTAAAGGTATTTTTCATCTATGTCAATATATTTTATGGATTGTTATGCTTCACTATGGATAGGATCATATGAGACCATATCGTTTTCTTTATTTGGATGTATTATGATGATTATATTTTATGTTTGATTATTTAAAACTCATTTATTTACCATTAGTTAACTATTTTATGATATAACCATTATAGAACCTTTTTCTATTCCATGATCTTTGATATTATGAAACTATATCTTTTTTTATAAAATGAGTATACTTTAAATTTTTATTATATGATTATATGATGATTTTTTGTGATCTTTTCTTACATATATGTTTTGGATTTCCTTATGTGATATTTTAGAACATATTTATATATCCCTCCATTGAACTGGGTAAAGATGAACATCTCATGAGAAAATAATTACTAGAATAGGGAGTTATCCAAGTTCAGTAAGGGACTATACTCAATAAGATAAACATAAGAATCATTATCAAATAAGGAAATGATTGAATGTGGAGTGACCCATTCCAATATGATAGTATCATTAGTGGTCCTTCACTGAGGAAATGGTTTTATAAGTTTCTGTGTACACCCAAAACATATGTATATGATTATGACATGTTCTCATAGATCCCTACTTCTTATTGAATATCTTTCTAAATTATGAATTATGTACTTTTTATGGAAATGAGTTATTTCATGGTTCATTAATAATGATCATTGACTGATTGGGTCTGATTATTTTATGTTATGATAATTCACCCCCAACCTAATGTTTGAAAAACCATACCTGAATACCCTCTAAAACTAGTACCTGACATGAATGTCACAAACTTGAATGGAATTTTTGATTCCAAAAAGCTAGATCCTAGCACCAATGTAGTAGAAAAAAACTAGATGGAACAGTTTCTCTGAAAAAAATTGACACCATGGCATACATGTACATATGATAGAATGAAAATAGAAAAAGTGATACATATATTCCATAACTGAAAGAAGTCAATAGAAATCATACAACTAAAAATTAGTTAGAACAAACCAATGTACATGTGCAATCATAAATGTACAATTGAAACATAGAGAAAGTAATCCATGTGATAGCATGGGAAATCTCCGACAATCACACAAATATCTACCCATACACAGTTGATAGAAAACTATGCCGCCTCACTTATGCACCTTGCCTTTTCCCTATATAAAAACATGCAAATTTGTATGCACCACTAAAGGGGTGTGTATGGTGAGATAAAACAAGATTATTAAGATCTCACCTAGGTATTCCATGAAAAATCTCTGTACAGTAATTTGAGCAATTTTCAACTTTAAATAAAACAATTCATGATAAAAAGTTTATAGTTTTTATATCAAAATCATAGAAAAAATTAAAATTTCCCTTTTCCTTTTTTAAAATAAAACAGGTAGAATGGTTTCAATGCATTTAATATACATATATAAAATTAGATAAATAATTTTAAATAAAATAATATATCACATATTCTCTTAAATACATGGTAGTACAACCAAATAGTACAACCCAAAAGAGAAATTAACATCAATCTTAGGATCACACTATGTCAGGATATCTAGGACACTCATACCCCCTACATAGAAAATATCTTATAAATCATGCCCCTAGACATATTCATTGAATCTAGAAATCATAGGAACACACCAGAAAGAAAACAACCCAATAGTTTCTATCATGTCTCTAGAACAATAGGCCTAAGAGCAGGAGAACACCCATGGAGTGAACCCCCTAACCGTATCAAAATACTTGGAATCTTAAAACTCCTTAAAACTAATAACAAAAGAATTCCCATGTGCTATAATTTCAAAACCAAATCATCAATACCTTGATTTGAAAACAATTTCATAATTCCATTTCACAATTCTTTGAAAATACATTTTCTTTTATCAAAATAAAGGAACAACCAATCATTTATCATAAACACCTTTCCAAAAACACACAAATGTATCAATCAGTAATTCCATTAAATTCATAATTTTTTTTTTAAAAAAGAGATCAATTAATTTCATTCAAAATAGAATAGAGATGGAACCAACTACCACAAAACAATTGTCACACAAGCCAGTAATGGGATCCACCAACAATGAAGAAAATAACAATGACAATAGAGGACCTATAATAAATCCAAAAATATAAATATCTATTTAATTTAGAAAAAGGTTTGTGGAAAAGGTAGACAAATCTCATGCCTCAATGAAACTCACCAACCACACCATAACAAACAAAAGAGTTAGCCTCCATTGGAAGGTCACATGACAAATCTAGAAAGAAATGGAGATAATTATCATCATAGATCAGCATATCCAAAACACAATGCAACTATTGTACCAAAATCAGAGAAAACAAAGATTCATAAAATATTACTCACATAGAGAAACACACCATGACAACAAAAAATATCTACTGCCAAATGAAACAATTTGGAATTATTATAGGTCTCCAAAATCTCACTTTAGAGCCTCTTGGTCGATAGGGAGAAGAGTTTCAAATGAATAAAATAATAAATCATCTCTGAATCACTACGAAAGCCTAAATCATGATGATTACAAGACGTGTAATCCCATTACACGTCGAGTAATCCAAAAATATCACGTACATTGAGAAACCAACCACATTTTAATTAAAAATACAACTTTTATCATAACATGTCTCGAACCAGAGACATGGCATGTAACATTCATGTGGTATACCAAACTCATGAAATTTACTTTGAAATAATTACCAGGATTGTAATACCATTACACAATGTATATTTCTTTTATGGACTACAAAAGTCTAGTAATTAGCAGAAAATAACAAAACCACCTCCAATTTTCTCCAGTCCTAGGGAGAACCTAAAAATCCATTACATGTTTATAATTAAACTCCATTAAGTCAAAAAATCATTCAAACCTTAACTTTAGAAATTTTTTCCCAAAAAAGATCTCTCCATCGTCTGGAGTCCCAAGATTCACTGAAATGAAGAGGGAAAAAATAATGAGAATGTAAAAACCTTAGGGTGAGTAAAGTGTTGTTAAAAACTCCGCACTGTAATACCTTCCATCCCGATAAAATTATGGGGAAGAATGGTTTCTAGAAAATATGTGAGGCCACTATTCCCTAATTATTGGCTCATGATCCCATGTATTGTGAGAATATGACTCATTCTAGAAAAACACCCTAACTAATGAAATTGAATTCTAACACAATATATTCACTTGAGAGTTGAAAATATTCATTTATTCAACCATAATAGAATTTTCTATCTTTAATGCAATATATTCCCCACTCAAAATTTGAGAGGGATCATGAAGGTATTTCCTTAGATGAAATATATGGAAAACATCATGAATGATTGGAAAATAAACCAATAATAATTACCCATAATAATCTTTCCTAACATTCCCAGTGACAAAAAATAGTCCAACATATCTCGGAGACAATTTTCCTTATTTTACAAGCCAATAGTGACCAACTGAATAGAAACAATAGTGATAACCTAGTAACTTGAAGTAAACATTAAATAAAGACATCGTTGATCCACATAATAATTTGTTAGTCTTATTTGTATTGAGACACCGACATAAATCCTGAATGCTCAAATATTTCTCCAAACCCAAACATTGTTTCACCAAATAGGATTCCCCCATATATGCCCAACATAGAGGTGATTTTCATGGATGATCATACAAAGCCTCTGAGGGATGTATCTTGATCTATGACTGAAAATTATTGTTATAAGAAAACTAAAATAGTCTCTAATGGTTGTCCTAGATTCACGAAAATCCAAGACACAGTAACATATCATATCCTCTAGGATCTGAATTGCACACTTCATCTGACCATCTATCTATCAATAGTAAGGTGTAATGAACATGAATTTAGTACATATTAACACTTATAGACTCTTCTGGAAACTAAAATTAATCATATTATACTATATAAAAAAATGGTAGAAGGAAGCACATGAAACCTTAAAATATTTTTCTCGTAAAACTTACCTTCATCTTCAAATTTAGTGGTGTTAGTGATTTCAATAAAAGGAGATGACTTTGTCAACCATCCAAGCACCACCAAGATGGAATTTACCCTTATCGTTTTTGTAGTATTTGACAACAATTTCTATTGATAATTCATCCCACTTCTAAACTAGCATTGGAAGAGGTTTCAACAAACTAGAAGGTTTCATATTCTCTTCCTTTATCAACTTTCTAGTGTGACTACATGACACATGATCAGAAATTTCATGCATCATACCATGATATAGAACTTTCTACAATTTCCATAATACAACATTTTAGTTCCTAGATGAAAGAAGCACAAATAAATATGAAAATAAAAAAAACTAATATCCTTTCTAATGATGGGATAAAAAATCGATTTAAAAAACAAAGTATACCACTCTAAGAGAGAGACCAACAAAAAAGGGCCTCCCCGCAATATAGGGTTTCTTGAATTCCATAGAACTCTTCATCTTGGTGTTGAATCTACATAATAGAGATGATGATAACTGAACACTATCCAGAACCATACTAGAATCATCTTCTTGAACAACTCGGTGAAAATGAGAATAAATCCCCAAAAGGTTTCACTCATCCAAAAATTAAAAAACATCATATGATGGTACATTCCTACTGAGAGTTTATATAATGACATTACCCTTCCCTAGGGTATAGGTGATATAAAAGTCAAACATTTTAAGGTATTCCAACCATTTTTTCTATCTGAGATTCAGTTATATCGGAGAAAATATATAACCCATATTCTTATGGTAAAAACATCCATGAATCTCCCCAAAAAAATATAATTATACAAACACTTAATAACATGTATAACTATAAAAATCAATAAATCAAAATTAGGGTAATTCTTCTAATACTATTAAAGCCAATGTGAGTTGTAAGATACCGCATGATTATCCTGCCTAAGAACGCAAAAGAAAATAGCACTAGAAGCACCACAAACAGTACATAAAACTTATCAGTATTTAGTAAGCTTAAAATATGAGTTGATATTAGAAGATATGACATCTCATCAAAGGAAGGATTTCATTTTGGATCCTATTTAAATTTTTCTCCTTTCTTGGTATGAACCGTCAAGTATAACGCAACATTTGAGAAATCCATAATGAACTGTAAATAGTATCTAGGAAGACCAAGGATTCATTGAATCTTAAAGTCATTTTGGGGATCTTCTAAAGAAAAAAACCCCTTAACGTTAGCAGTATCAACTAATAATCCATGTTCTGAAATCATATTCCTATAGAAAATCACTTCATGTATCTAGAAATTTCATTTCAAAATATTTCTATATAAATGATGACTTCTCATATTTTTTAGAAACAAACCCAAATGCTGTTAGACCTCATTTCAATATCTTGAATGATCCAAAATATCATCTAAGAAAAATACTAAAAATTTGTCGATATATTGATGGAATATCTGATTCATGAAATCTATAAAAACTATAAGAGAATTAGTGAGACTAAAGGACCTCAAAAAATATTCCAGATGGAAATACCAATTCCAAAATTACATATTTGATATATCATACTCCCAAACTCGAAGATAATGAGAACCTGACCAATGATTAATCTTTAAAAATCACTTCCCCTATCAACATATCAATAAAAATACTCCACATAAGGAAAATGAAATTTATTCTTAATTTTTACCCTGTTCAACTTCTGATAGTCCACAAAAAATGAATTAAACCATCTTCCTTGTTGACCAAGAGAATTGGGGATTCCCTAAGTGAAACACTAGGGAGAACAAAACCCTTCACTATTAAATCATATGACCGAATCTTGAGCACCTTAATATTTATTGATTCCATATGATAGAAAGGTTTCAAAATTAGCTTTGTACATGGAACCAGGTCAATCATAAACTCTACTTCCCACTTTGGAGGAATCCTAGAGAAATATTTTGGGGAATCATAAGGAAAATCATGAAAAATAATGGGAAGATAAATAATGTGGAAAATCTTATGGCTCAACTACTACAACAAAAAATAATCTTTTGAGCTCTAGGAAAGAGGGTCCTGTATGACCATGCCTTAGATCCCACTATCCCTGAAACACCCATAAGATCCCATACTCTTTATGAAACTAGACATGCTAATGATAAAAATCAACCTCATCAGAATGATCAATAAAAAAATCCATCATGATGATTCTATCAAAAAATCCCAAATTGAGAATGAGAAAATCCAAGATTAACTTGGCATCAACAATCGATAGTGGACATGAAAGACATAGGAACCCATTTTATTTCCTCTTCCTGAGAGGTTTCCATAACAATATAATAAAGGGAATGAGATCTATTTTATTTTTAAGAATTTAAATAAAATAGATAGATATAAATGAGTGGGGAGTACTAATATAAAATAATGAAACCACTACTGAATCTGAAATAATGATGGTACCTCTAACTATAAAGGGACCTGAGTCTACCTATATCAGAAACACATCTACTGTATGAATATTATTTACCCCTAACAGCTATAGATGTATCCCTATAGTGTTTAATTCATATGAATACATGGAATTGGCCTCTAGAGAAAATGATCCCTAATTATATCAAGAAGTACAGATAGCCGGAAAAAATGATATAGATGACCATAAAATCCACATCTATTACACATATTTATAGGTGTAGGGTAAGAACATCAGGTGTCACTACTATAAAAACGGGCTTTATCATCGCTCAAAACTGGCTTTATCAGCGCTAAAAAAGCATTATAATGATCTGCACCGATAAGGGGGGGGGGGGGGGGTCCCTTTATCAGCACTTATTGATCACAGATAAAGGTTTAATTTATCAGTTCTAAAACATCACTAATAAAGGAAACCATTATCAGCGATAAAAAGCGCTGATAAAGGAAACCATTATCAGAGCTAAAAACGCGCTGATAATGGTAGACTTTATCAGCCCTAAAAGGCACTAATAAGGTCCCCTTTATCAGTGCTAAAAAAGTTCTGATAAATGTGTTCTTAATGGTGCACTTTTTGTGATTATAAATTCCCATTCTTCTATAACAAAAAATTCTGTAGGAACAGCACAACCGAACAACACCTGCAAAAAATTCAGCATCTCATCAAGTAAGTTTTCCCACACAAAATTAACACATAAATCTTAAGGTAATTACACCAAGTATACCCATACAACAAGTATACCCATACAACATTAACACATAATTCATAAGTTAATTAAATACATAAAGAATTATATACAGAATTCAGGGGGTTGGGGGCTGTTCAGGGGTTTGGGGTGGCTGTTCTGGGGGGGGGGGGGTAGGGGTGTCCGGGGCGTAGAGGTGTCCATGGGGGGTGGGGGTCCAATAGGTTGGGGTTGTCCAAGGAGGGTGGGTGTCTCCATGGGGGTGGGGGGTGTCTAGGTGGTGGGGTGGTGTCCGAGGGGATAAGGGTTACCAGGGGGTGGGGTTGGGGGGTGTCCAGGGGGTGGGGGTGGTCTAGGAGGTTGGGGGGCATTCCAAGGTGGGTGGGGTGGTGTCCAAAAAGTGAGGGGGTGTATAGGTGGGGGGGGGGGTTCTATGGGGTGTATAGGGGGGTTGGTTTCCAGGGTGTCAGGGGGCATTCTAGGGGGTTGGGTGGGTGTCTAGGTGGTGGGGGGTGGTCCAGGGTGTTGGTGGAGTTGTCCAAAGGTGGGTGGGGTGGTGTCCAGGAGGGTGGGAAGGGGGTGTCTGGGGGGATAAGGGTGTCCAGGTTGGTGGGGGCATTCCAAAAGGTTGGGGGGATGTCCAAGGGGGCTAGGGTGGTGCCTAATGAGTGGGGGGTGTTCAGGTGGGGGGTGTGTCAATTGGATGTCGAGGGGGTGGGCTAGTGTCCAAGGTGTCTGGGCGGGGCTTTCTAGGGGGTGGGGGTGTCTCCAGGGTGTGGGGACGGTCCAAGGGGTTGGTGGGGATTTCCAAGGGGGGTGTGGTGGTGTCCTGGAGGGTGGGGGGAGGCCTTCCATGGGGGGGGGGGGGCTGTCCATGTGCATGTCCAAGCGGTGGGGGTGTCCAGGGGTTGATGGGGCTTTTTAGGGGGTGTTGGAGTTTAGTGGGGTGGGGGTGTCCAGGGGTGGGGGTTTCCAGAGGGGTGGGGGGTTTCCAGGGGGGTGGGGGGTTTCCAGTGGGTGGTAGGTCTAGAGGGTTGGTGGGGTTGTCCACGTGGGGTGGGGTGGTGTCCAAGAGGGTGGGGGTGGGGGTGTCCAGGGTGGTGGGGGAGGTGTCCTAGTGGTGGGGTGGTGTCTAGGCGGGTGGGGGCGTCCTGGGGTTTGGGGGGCCACACCATGCGGGGTATTGATATGAGGTTGACTCTTACATGTCCCAAAAGACCCATGGATCTTTCTGCTAAAGGATCAACATAATCCGAAAAATTTTGGTCCGATTTTCGTATGTTAGTTGTTGTTTTCACTTAAAATTAATGTCCATTTTAATCAAAATAGGGACCCTTTGCGTAATTCCGGCCACACCATACCTTGTATTGAGGTGAGGTTGACTCGTAAACATCACAAAGGACCTATAGATAATTATAATGAAACACCAACACAATCTGGATGAGATTGGTGGGATTTTTGTAGGTCAATTGTTGTTTTCACTTAAAATTGTGTCCATTTAAAAAAATGACAGACACTTTGAGTGATACCAGCGAAACCATGACTCAAATTGAGATAGAGTTGACTCGTGCATGTCAAAAAATATCCATGGATCATTCTCCTAAAGGATAATCCCAATCTGAATGCATTTGGTCATATTTTCATGTGTCAGTTGTTGTTTTCACTTAAAATTCTGTCAATTTTAAACAAAAGAGAGACTCTTTGAGGTATACCGGCCACACCGTGAGGAAGAGTTGACTCGTACATGTCAAAAAGGAGCCATGGATCGTTCTTCTGAAGGATCAATACAATCCGAATGCGTTTGGTCTGATTTTCATAGGTCAGTTGTTGTTTTAACTTAAAATATTGTCCATTTTAAACAAAAGATAGACTCTTTGAGTGATATCGGCCACACTGTTCCTCGGATTGAGGATGGTCTAACTCTTACCTGTCCCCAATGCACCCATGGATCATTCTACTAAAACATAAACACAATCTGAATGTGTTTGGTCAGATTTCCGAACATCAGTTGTTGTTTTCACTTAAATTTTTTAACATTTTAAACAATAGAGAGACACTTTGAGTGATACCGGCCACACAGTGCCTCAGATTGAGGTGGGGTTGACTCATACACATCAAAAAGGACCCATGGATCGTTATCCTAATGGATCAAAAAAATCTGAAATCATTTGGTTGGATAAGCGTACGTCAATTGTTGTTTTCACGTAAAATTCTGTCCATTTTAAAAAAAAGAGATACCGTTTGATTGATACCGGCCACACTGTGCCTCGGATTGATGCAGGGTTAACTTGTACATGTCCCCAATGCACCCATAGATCATTCTCCTAATGGATAAACAAAATAAGAAAGTTTTGTTCAGATTTCCATATGACATTTGTTGTTTTCTCTTATAAATCTGTCCATTTTAAACAATAGAGAAACACTTTGAGTGATACCAGCCACACCATGCCTCGGATTGAGGCGGGGTTGACTCGTACACATACCAAATTCACCCAAGGATTGTTATAATAAAGGATCAACACAATATGAATGCATTTGGTCAGATTTTCATATGTCATTTGCTGTTTTCACTTAAAATTCAGATCATTTTAAAGAAAAGAGAGACACTTTGAGTGATATCAGCCACACCGTGCCTCGGATTCAAGCGAGGTTGACTCGTACATGTCTCAAAGGGCCCATGTATTGTCATCCTAACATATCAACACAATCCGAATGCATTTGGTAAGATTTTTGTAGGTCAGTTGTTGTTTTCACTAAAAATTGTGTCCATTTTAAACAAAAGACGTACAAATTGAGTGATACCGGCCACATCGTGCCTCAGATTGAGGAGGGGTTGACTCGTACACATCCCCAATACACACATGGATAGTTCTAATAAAGGATAAACACAATCCAAATGTGTTTGGTCATATTTACATATGTTCTTTGTTGTTTTCACTTAAATATCTGTCCAATTTAAACAAAAGAAAGACACTTTGAGTTTTTCATCATTATTACATGTTGCTGGTGCATATCAGATGTTAAAATAAGAAAATGACTCATTGGAGATATAATTTTTTATTTAATAACAATTACAATTTTCCTACGAACATTTAGATACACTAATGTTTCATCTTTTGATCCTCTTAACCCCTCCCAAAAATGACCGCCAATTGTACACATCCCCAAGTCAGATCTTCATGCTATTTGTGTTCAATCTTCCATCAGGTATGTGGCCCACTCATTTCTGAAAAAATCTATAACATCTTGTGTGTAGGAGGCTTTTCAGCAGTTAGATTAGTACTGTAAAACATAAAAATAAAAAATTAAATGAAATAGTAGTTGTTTTTGAAAATCCCTCTTTAGGGATGCTAGTTTTTTGATGAAAAATAATACCTTTAATAAATTTACAAACATAATAACTACAATCATTATGGTTTTTTTGTACACCGCAAAAAAAAATTGATCATTAGCAGAATAAGTAACTTGTGTTGAGATGTGTTTGGATAATGAATGTTTATTATATATACCTTGATATTTGTCTAGACATAGTACTTGCTCACCTCCTTAATTAGCCTCTATCCTCATTCCTTTTTTAGATGATAATTATACACCACCCTATAATAACAGAATCCTCATTAAAAGATAATATAAATTATATTACATGATGTTTATTCCTAAAACGTAGGATGTATGGTCTTATAGATTCAAAAACTTCATCATGTGTGGTCGGTTTGATGGATATCCTTGCTTTGAATCCAGAAAATAAATCATTCGAGTATCCATGTTCACTGCAATTAGCATCCAATTTTGCCTAGAAACACATGATGGAAAAGTAATACAAGAAGTGAAAATATAATTTATATTCTTTAATTGTAGAGTTTTACCCCTGCAATGTTGGTATTAAGAAGAGTCTGTTATCTGTAATATTCCTTTGAAATTCTTTCAGCAAGACAATAAATATTTCATTCTTTTTTGATGGATCTAATTTCGTTAGATGTGTTTATGTGGTATGAGGACTAAAGACTCCGAATATTGCCTCATGGGAAAATTACTTCCACTATTTTTCATATACACGTCTATCAACAATATAAAATGCATTTATTCATTATTTTCACATTAGATCAGATTTTAGAAAATCAATTCATGAAATCATACCTCATATATATATTTACAACTGTGATGCCTAGCCAACCATTTTCAAGGATCTCATTTACATTTTCAACATTAACGAAATCTCAACTTTACTCTCCATATATATTCTTTTCAAAAACCACTATATGACTACTACCACCTCTTAGTTTCATATCCACATGGGTCTTCAATTCTAGTAAATATGGATAGAGAATAGGTGGTGTTATTGTGCTTTCAGTAGCTCCTTGGGGTTGGTTGGTTGATCCTTTAGATGGGTTCGAGATGAAATTTTTCATCACCTTCCCTTTCTCCATCTATAATAACATTCATTGGTTAAGACCCTTTTTTCAATAATTGTAAAAGGTTTAGCTTGAAAAGAAGTAAATAAAAACCTCGTTTTCTACATGTACTCTTACAAGTTGTGATGACCATGCAATGAATGTACCAATAGCTTTTTGGATCATATGAATATCATTGTTACCAAGTAGAATAGATAGCTCTACATTTTCCCCATGAGCTATAGTAATCGTCACTTTCAGATGATCTTTCGAAAGTGGTCTATTATGCAGTGTGTCATCTGGGATGTTGAACACTGTAGCCCTCGCTACAAGGTGATAGGTGGGTGTTGACAGATATAAATCACAACCATTATCACCCTGTAGGAGATCAATACAGGAAAAGTATCATTGTTTGGTTTATTTACATTTCATGGAAACAATTATTATAATATTGATTACCACGGCTAAGATGGATCTTTCAGGGGAATGGCTCACCTCAAAGCTGGTGGGCGGTGGGGTGCGATCTTCACGCACTGGTTGTTCCTGAGTTGTGTATTCTCGTTGATTCCCACCCATAAATGTTGATAGAAACTCTCCCTACCATTGCAATCATTATTCAAGAGTTTCAAGTCTTTCTATCATCTGTTTCATGTTTTCATCTCCATCATCTGTTTTTCTGTTCTTCTCAAAATATTCTCAGGGTGTCACCCCAAATCCCGCACCTCTGACACGACCATATTGTTCTGGCTGCTTCAAAGCCAACAATAATTTCTCTACATCTGCTATAGGAGTAGCTGATTCCTATGACTATCAGATATAGGAAAATAACTTATTTTTTTTATGTAATAGCAATTTAAAACAAATATTTTTATCGTCCTATCATACATACAAATATTTCATGCAATTTTTGTGGGTTATCATCTTTTAGCATCCCTTCCTTATTCACATGTGCCTCCTTCTATAGAACATGACGGGGGATGGAAGTGTCTTTGGTTTTATACTCGTCAATCTACATATAAATATAGAATGATAATTATGATGTTTTTTATTGGCAGATAACAATATTGCTGTAAATTTAAAATACGTACCATTTTATTTTCCAGTGAAGTGTACCCCATCATTGCTTTACGATGGGGGTATATTGGTTTTGATGCACGTTCCTTATTTCTAGTACAGAGTTTCTGTTTCATAAATGAAATATTGACAATCAAAATGATGAATACATGTATCCTCAAACAACGTATTATCACTTACAATGTACCTAGAACTTATCATCTCCATGGAGGCAAATAAATGAATCCCATGATTCTTGGGATATCAGGTGAGAGTATACAATGGGTGGGTGTGGGTTTATTTTACCTTTGAAATCTTTCAGGTCACATCTTTTTAAAATAGTGTGATAACCTCGATGAATCCATCCTACAAGCCATCGTACATTATCCTTTTGTGAAATGTCTACTATAAATGTTTTCTAAAAGAGATTTATAAGTGTAATACATTGATTTATTATTTTATTTTCTAGTAAATTAAAGAAATAATATCATAATGTCACCATAATTTCTTCCCAGATCACATCCATCAGCCCAGACACAACATGGTGCCATGAATCTATGTCAATCATCACTCGTTGCCGAGTGACAACTCCAATGTAAATAATAAACATAGACTTGTTGGGATTCACATGTTGGTCTCATGAATTCCATCTGACATCAAATTTGATGCCTTTTCTTTTCATCTTAAGAAATATGGAAAACATCGTTAAACTATGACACACCATTGTTTTCTGCGACATTGATCCTTCATTCCCGACCATTTCATCGATATAAACATCATCTATATGTCCATATGAAATGGTAGGAATGGCATGTGTTGATGGTTGTTGGACCTCAACACTAGGAGCAACAATTGGTTAAAAAACTTGTTTTTTCTCTATACTGTGAGCAGCCGTAGTAGGAGCAACAGAAGCCATAGCAGCAGCAACATCAGCATGAGAGACTTGTTCAGCCTCATGTTTAGGAGCACCAAAACATGAAAAATTAATTATCTACAAAAGAAGTTGAATAGTTAATTGAGATTACATAAATTCAGCAACGATAAGATAATAACATGAGATAATAAGATCTATATTACAAACAAAATATAACCTGTTTATTGAAATCTATTTCTTTTTTTCAAAGGATGAAGGGATCTGACAACTCTTGATTATCCAAATCCCTTCATTGTGGTCTCCTCTAACATAAAAAACATCATCTACATTGGGACCGCTGGGAAATGATTGCGACATACCACTGAAAGGATCATCCTCAGCTGAATTTTTATCAGACACTTCATTAGTTTTGGATGATAACAGAACAATCGACCAATTTTGGTTTGTGGGATCTGGAACATAAAAAACCTGTATTTCTTGTGATGCGATTATAAAAGGTTCGTCTTTGCACCATTCTTTACTAAAATAAACTTTCAAAAATCCCCATTCATCTATTTTATCATCACTGTTGTTATCAACCCATTTGCATTGAAAAATCAGCAATTGGAATGTCGTATAATCCAACTCGTATATTTGTTTGACAATGCCAAAGTATGACATATTTTCATAAATTGGATTTCTGTCCTTACTACTAGAAACATTAACCGCTTCAGCCACTTGTGTAACTCCACTATTTTGTATTGTACTAGGTTCATCATGTTCATATTTATAAAATGTATAACCATTAATTACATAACCATTGTAAGATAATACATACACACTTGGTCCAACATCTAGCCATCGAAGTCGTTCTGAAATTGAATTCGGATTTTCATCTGAATCCTTAAAAATATGGTTCTAAAACCATCCTATAAACTAGTGATTATGTGTATTTGATAACCATTTTCAGCCCTTGATGGATTCAACTACCTAAGAATTTATTTGTGAGATTCAATATATGGAGCAACCTCCCAAATGTTATGCAAAACATAAAGGTGGGCATGCTCCTGATCTTTAATACTGATTGTCACAATATCTCTTCTTGGAAATCCTTCACTGCCAATACATCCAGTGTGACGAGATTTTGGGAGACTACTGCTTTCCACATCAGATAGGGATTTGGTACAAAATTAAATGTCTTCCGCAACAATATATCTCTCCACTATACAAACCTCTGGACGACTTCGATTTTTTGATATACCCTTTCAAAATCTTCATATACCGTTCAACGTGGTACATCCATCTATAGTGGATAGGACTAGAAAGCCGAATATCTCTCATGAATTGAATCATCAAATGAAACATCATATCAAAGAATATTGGCGGGAAGAACATTTCTAATTCACATAATATGATGAAAATTTATTTTTCCAGAGTTGGCAATTTCGACGGGTCTAAAACATTGCTACATATAGATTTGAAAAAGAAACAATGTTTGGTTAATTTATGACGAACATTCTTGGAAAAAATGCAATGTAAATATATAGGAATTATATCTTGTGTCAAAACATGGAAGTCATGTGATTTCAAACCGTTTAACTTAAAATCATTCATTGACACAATCTTCTTGATATTTTATTAATACCCCTATGGAACCTTTACATCATTAAAGAAGTTTCAAAACTGATATCTCCCCTCCCTAGAATGAGTATAAGCTGTTGGAGGAAGAATCATTTGATTTTCACCCTTCACGGGAGCCAACTCTTCTCGTATTCCCATGTCAACCATGTCAAACCTTGTATTTATTCCATGCTTTGTTTTTTCTAGGGGTATTTATAAATGTTACGATAACACAATCACATAGATTTGTTTTCCACATGCATCACGTCAAGAAAATGTCTGACATACAAACAATTCCATTATGGTAATTCAAAAAAAATTGATCTCTTTTTCCAACCGATTTTCATATTTTTTTTTTGAAAATGGTTTACCAAAAACAGTGTTCACATCTATTAATTTCTCAAACAGCTAATCACCTATTAGTGGACGTGGTGATGTGCGATGTTTTGAACTTCCATTGAATGATGTCGTCCAAGTTTGGTACTTATGGCGATGAGATAGAAATCTATGATGTCCCATAAACACAGATTTCGATGAATGTTTCAACCTAATTGATTCTTTATCTTTTTCACACACGTGACACCCTTGAGTTCTTTTCATGCCATAGCCTAACAAATTTCCATAAGAAAGGAAATCATTTATTGTCCCATACAACATTTCTCTAAACATGAAGTATTCACTTTTATAATTATCATACAACATAACACATAAATCCCACAATAACTTCAAATCCTCTATCAAAGGAGCTAGATAAACATCAAAATCATTAACTGGTTGTTTTGGTCTTGATATAAGCATAGATAAAATGATTAATTTCAGCTTCATGCATAACCAGGTTGGAAAGTTATAATTTACCATCATAATAGGCCATGTACTATGATTTCTGGTTTGAAAACCAAAAAGATTCACTGCATCTATTTATAATGCAAAATGAAGGTTTCTAGGATCTTTTACAAATTCCGGATACTCATGACCAATTTTATTCCATTGATGTGGGTCAGCCGGATGATGTAATTTCCCATCTTTATTTCTTTTATCAATATGCCACGACAATTGTCTTACAGTTTATTCTCTTCTATATATATGCCTAAACCTTGGAATGATTGTAAAGTACCATAAAACTTTCATAGGATTGGATAAAAAATTCTTGTATCGAGAAGAAACATACTTTGGGCATTCATAAAGTGATTTTTTCTCCTTGTGAATCAATATACAGTCTTTCGGGTAGGCATGAATTCTTTTAGAAATCATACCCATCGATCTTAGCATTCGTTTAGCTTCATATGTCCAGCATGGGGGCTCATTATCTTCCAGAAACATGTCATTAAAGAGAGCAAGTAGTTTCGTAAAAAAGAAATCACTCCATCTATTGACTGCTTTCAATTTATACAACTTCAGTACAACTGACAATGATGTATATTTAGTGCAACCAGAATATAATGGAATCTTTCCACAACTCATTAACATCTCAAACAATTTTGGGTAATCACTAAGTTAATTTTCAATTGTCTTTGTCATGTCCTCAATACGATATTCATCATCATTGACATATATGATCACATCCTCTATAAATTATTTTTCATTATCCATATTTTTATTCTTATACGAAGATCTATAAAATGCAGTTTTATCCCAGGCAGTAGCTACATTCTCTTTTTCTCCATGTTTATTCCAACATTTATAACTCCGATATTTTCCGTGACATATCAAATGTTCTTCCAACTCTTCTTGAGTATGTAGTCTATAATAACAACAACGTAAATATAGAAAAATAATTTGAGAATGATCCATTGCACGATCCTTCGCAATCTTGATAAACTCTTTCACTCTGTTCTCATACACTATTGTCAAACGAATAGCATCCAATCAATATTTATTCATCTCTATCCTTTTTAAATCTCAAATATTAGTATTTATGGTTCAATTACACAAAACAAGACTTCCAAATATAGTAAATGAAAAACACTTCTACGATCAAGTAGTACATCATTTTATTCCTCAACATGTCCAAAACTATTATCAAATTAGGTATATGATCATCCACAGTTTTAGATTAAACCATGATTTCATCCATAAATACCATAACAAAATAGTTGAGATACTAGTGTAAAATCATATTCATCATCACCATTAATATATATGGAGTGTTGGTATGCTGAATGGAATAGAAAAATACTCATAGTGGCAATACCTACTCCTAAATGAGGTTTTTTGAATATCAAACTATTTGATCCTAGGCTGGTGTGAACCAAACTAATGACCGATCCTAGAGAACCACTCCCCCTTTATAAGATCTAATAAATGATAAATATTGTTCAATAAGATACTTTTTATTAATCATAACCCGATTGAGATTCTAGAAATCAACACACAAGAGAAGGGTTCCAAAGACCTTCTTGGTGAAAACACTAGTTCTTCCCATGGAAACACACTCGGTTAAATAATGAATTTGGAAACCAATTCATCCCACTAATTATTACATTCCTCCAATTTAACATGTCATATATGGTAAGATAGAATAGATACTGGTTTTGTACCCATCACTAGGTTGATAGAGAACTCAACCTCCCTCTCTAGTGGTAGACCAAAAAAGACTAACAAAAACACTTTTGGAAATTCAATAGGTAATAGGGGAAGTTCACAATAATAAGGTTCCTACTACAGTTAAATAGCATAAAAGGATATCACCCCACTCAACTAAGGAAGAACAGGTCTAGCTTGACTAGACCTCAGGTCTGATTCTCTATGGAAAACATGGAATTCCCCATCGGTGACAGTGAAGGACACCCACCGATGATAATAGTAAATCCATGATTTATTAGAAACTATCTAGTCCAGTTTGTGAATAACATATAGGGGAATCATTTTAAGAACCAACAAATATGATATGATCTAAATCTCTAAAAAAGAGAAATCATGAGAGGGGAATCAGAGACCTTACTCCCTCTTTATCTAGAGAGATGTTACAATCTCTATCACATAAGACATGAGCTCTATTATGAGTTTCAATAGTTCTATATTGAGGTTTGATATGAAATAATGATGGGAACCAATATAAAAAACATACACTATAAAAAAATGGAAATTGTGCCTCTCACTATCGCATGACCCACATTAGTTCCTACTGGAGATTAATCCACTACATGAAGTTGTTTCGTTCCTAATACATGTTTCCAGGATCCCATTTTTATTGAATAATATTACTATGATTTGGTACCTCCCAATATTTATGATTCCATTCCACTACACAAGGTAGAAAATACATGAAACACCTTCTTCAATTGGGTTTAATGTATGTACGAGATGTAAATCATCAATGATTCCATGCAATGATTCTTTGAGTGATAAATAATTATACATAGGAAAAATTCAGTTGGCCTTTACTAGAAAGTACAGATGATTTGAAGGAAGATTTCTATAAAATACCACCACCACTATTTTCACTATGAGGCTCATTATACATTATATTACAATAATAGGAAGCACTAAAACTACCACTAGGAATATAAGTAACTCTAGTTAACCCTGAAATAACAGTCATGCCAGTTTCATCCATCACATCCCTATACAGAAAATTAAAATTTTAGGTAAACTTTTGCACAAATAATTGATATTGGATATCTGATCGAAGACCCACATAAATCCTCTGGGACATAAGATTCTTGTTTGACACCACTTAAAGTGAATACTGATCAAGTTTAGCAAAATTATTAGTATATTGAGTCAATGTCTAATAACCTTAGATGAGGTTGAGAAACTCCATGTACATACCCGATACCATCGAATCTAGATATAATTACTCCGTAAAAAATTTCTTGAAGTATTTTCAATCTAAGACCCCATTTAGCTTAACTATAACTATATAATCCCATCATATCCTTCTAGACCCACCATGATTGAATATGGTGCACTTTACATTAGTGGAATATGACATCTCCAAAAACTCAAATAGCCTTGAAATATTTCACAACCAATACACTTCCTCCTAAGGATCATTTCTTCCTTAGAAGGATGGATAGTTTAAATGAATAAAATTATAGACCTAATTTCGAATGTTTTCTCTTTGAGGTGCCACAACTTTATCATAAATGGGGGTAGGTGAGGCTCCCTAGACCATGGCTCGGACTATGGGCACTACTTCTTCTACTAGGTTCAATTTGATAGGAGGATTCTATTTTTTAGGTTCGTTAGTATATCCCTCATAAATCTTGAATATAAGTCTTATTAGGGTCATGTTACTATAAATTATTTTCAAAAAAACAAGGAAACATTATTCAAGAGGCACAAAAACTTCAACAATATCAATTAGAACTACACCTGGGAACAAAAACCTCATATTAGGATTTGGGAAAATTCTAGAATTATATTAATACATTCCTCAAAGAGACCTTCTTCAACCACCCATGGTAACTAAAGGATCAATACAATAATATCTATTCAGAAACTCGCTCATAACCTACTAGTTATGTCCCGAAAATCATATCCCTTACCAACCATGTCATATCCAACCACATCAATCAACCATCACCCTTATATTCATAGTGAAAAGTACCCCATACATAGTATCATGAAAAGGAAAACATATAATAAATTCACACTAAAAGTCCTATGTATGACCATTAACCATTAAAACTATAACAGAAAAACACAAAAACCAAATCAGTGTTGCTGTCACATCCTTCCTAAGAAGAAAGTTCAAGAAGATAATCAAGAACAATAGAAATGAAATTCACCTTAGAGGAGGATAAGTAGGTAACCTTCTACGATACGTCGAGAGGGGAAGGCATGACGGCCAGAGGTGGAGGAGCATGAGAGGAGCCGCCAACCGAAGAGAAACCGTGGAGTAGGGTTCACGGGGAGTAGGGTCTAGAAAAGTGGAGGAGAAGTTGGATTTACGGGGAGGAGGATCAACCGAAGGGTTCGAGGGCGAGGATTATGAGAAGGGATAGTGGAGGAGTTCCAACAATGCGATGATCGGGGGTGGAGGACATCCGTCCACACAATGATCGGGGGGTGGAAGAGGGGAGTCGCATTGTTACAGTACCGTGATAGCTTTAGGTTGCGATAAACTGAGGACATTATGCAACCGATTTTATAAAATATAGGACTACAGTTTTATCAGCGCTAAAAAAGTGCTGATAAAGATTCCATGTATCAGTGCTAGCATTTTAGCACCGATATATTCCTTCTTTATCAGCGCTTTTCTAGCGCTGATAAAGGGTCTCTTTATCAGTACCTTTTTAGCGCTGATAATGGTTACCCTATATCAGGGATAAAATTTTAGCACTGATACAGGGAAGCTTTGTCAGTAGTTTTCTAGATCTGATAAATAATCCCTTTATCAGCACTTGAAAAGTGCTGATAATGATTCCTTGTATCAGAGTTAAAATTTTAGCACTAATACATGGATTCTTTATCTGCGATTTTTGCTTAGTGCTGTTATAAAGTGGAACTTCCCTTGCCTGTTTTTGTATTAGTGTGTATCCAACCATGAAACATTGATAGAAATTAAGGGGTACACTACAAGATGTAATTGATTAAAAATAAGATACCTTCCTCTGAGAACCACCTCCACTACTCATGTGATGATCATTCCACATCCACTTTTTTCCTTATGCACAACTAAGGATTACATTAGGTGATATAGAGGGGAAAAATAACCATAATATCCCACCATTTCATCTATTCTCTAATATCCAATCCCATAGTCTCCATATTCGTCAAAAGCATCAAAATAAAGACCTATGATATGATATACAGTCACAATGCCTATAGGTACTTCAGATCTTTCATCTCATCATTCTTTACCACCATTAGAAAAAAAGGATCAGATCAACAAAACAATTTGTATATGCCTACACTGAACTATCTCCCTTCTAAAAAGAGAGTAACTCTAGATACAATCCCATAATTAGTGACTCTGGACGAAGATGTTAGATGAAGAGAGTCTTGAAACCCCATCAGTTCAAGCCCACGTTCATATATTCCTATACCATGGAATCAAACTATGATTTTTTCTGACCCTCAACTCTTTGATACACACACTTCACCTTAATACACTCATGTGTATCTAGTAAGTTAAATATTTGATCAATTTTGTAATGATAGTATTCTTCCGATTCAATTTCATTAGTTCCCTTAAAAGACAACAGCTTCTCATGAAAGAACATTCATGATCAATATATGATTCCTATAGAAACTCCTAGGTGTGACTCCATAATAGTATTAGGGACTTGCAGTATATTCTGGTCAACAACATAAACATCAAATATAATAACCATGATAATATTATATTCTACAGGAATATTTTTTGGAGGAAAATCGTTTGTACCATCTTGAATAACCCTTATAACTCATCTTAGAGGAATTATTCCATACACAGAAGTAAAATAAATGAATATAGAAATGAATAAGCTCATTTAAAACTAAAAAAACATAAGAAAAATTGAGATTAACATCAAGAACTCAAAATAAGAGACACACATGTCAATGCCCAATGAAAACATTAGTCTCTCAAAAAAAATTGATTTCCATTAACTCAATTAAACCAACCTCTCAAGTCCCTACAATCCTATCTCATGTCTACCAAATATCCCAAGTTATGGACTCTTTAGGACAGACCTCCTTTTTTACCAAACTATGATAAACATGACTCAGATACCCTCTCAAGCTGGTGCCCAACCAAAATTTCTACATAACTGATGGGTGTTCCCGATCCCCATGGGATGGTTATTAGAACCTAAGCACCAAACAACAACCATAGGGAATTAATTTTTCCAAACTAAATAAAAAATTGATATACAAATATATATGACAGAACAAAAGCAGTGGAAGAGATACATTTATTCTATAACTAAAAGAAGACCGTGGAAATGATACAACTCCATAGTAATTATGAATCCAAATGTATAGGTCCAAACATCAATGGAGAACTAAAATGGAAAACCAAATAATCCAAGTGATGTCATAGTAAAACTCCCACCATATCAACACCATCTACAAAGACATTGCTTGCAGAAAACTTCTCCACCTCATCATGATGCCTTTACATTCCCCATATCAATATACATGGAGTGGTCTATGCACCACCAAAGGTATGTGTATGGTGTGATATAATTGTCTTAGTAGGATCCCACAAGACATTTGAAATCATGTTTTTGTACAATAATATGAATAATTCCCAACTTTTTAGAAAAGAGGCTTGATAAACAGTTTATAGTTTTTATATCAAAACGAAGGAAAAAAATTTAATCTTATCTTTTTTTATATTTCATATAAAAATAGGATAATAGAGTCTATGAATTTCATACAAATTTATGAAATAAGATATAAAAATCAAACAAAATCATATATCATAGATCTTATTAAATCAATGGTAGTAAAACCAAATAGTGCAATCCAAATGAATTGGAAGCATCGAATGAAGGATCGCACTAGGTCGGATTATTTTGGACAGTCATACCCCCAACATAAACTATAATATATACATCAATTCCACATATATATGATTTAAATCTAGGAAGCGCCGGAGCTCACCAAAAAGTGGACCTCCCAATAGTGTCAATTATGTCTCTAGAACAATAGGCAGGCTTAGGGAGAAATATAACAAAAAATAGTTGAAACCCCCAACAATATCAATAGATGAGGAATATTACTACTCCTTCCATATATATACCGAAGGCTTCCAATTTTCAATTTTTTACAAGTCAATTCATCAAAACCATGTATTGAAAACCCTTTTATAAATCCACTTCAAATTGCATTGAAAATACCTTTTCTTTTATCAATAAAAAGAAAAAATCATCTTTTATGACAAATCCTTTCAAAAAACAGAAAAATATATACATAAATCATTAATATAAATAATAAAATAATTCATAAAACTAAAGAAATGATTTTCATCCAATATATGCTAGTGATTGAATCCCCTGCATCAAAAATCAATTTTCACACACCCACAATATGATCCAACAAAAAGGAATAACACAATAATGATAATGGAGGCCCTACAATCAATCCACAAATCTCATATTTGATTTAATTTTTAAAAAGGGTGGGTGAAGTGGAAGAAATAATCTATACCACAAAGAAACTGACCCACTAAAGAACAACCTACATGAGGGTAACCCTCCAATGGAAGAATAGATGATGAATGCAGAATGAAATGAATAGAATTATCATTACAGATCAAAAAAAATAACATAATTAGAAAAAAATACAATGATAAAGTGTTCAAAGAAATAGAAAGAATTACTCACTCATATAAACACACCACAGCCATGAAAATAATGAATCATAAAATTAAAAAATTTCAAAGGGTTATAGGTCTCCAAACATTCCCCAAAGAGCCTCTATGTTTAGAGGGATAACGTTTTTAATTGAATGAAATAATATATCAATTGTTAATCACCCGAAAATACCAACTCACAATGATTACACGTCATGTAATCCCATTACACATCATGTAATCCATGATGCTATAGTATTCTGAAAAATCTATTGTATTGTCATTAATCATTTGAATTTTATCATTTCATGTCATGAACCAGAAACATGACATGTAATTTTATAACTGTGTACCTAAATCACCAAATCATAACTATATATATTATATGGAGTTTAATACCATTAAATGGAATGTATTACTCCCTCATACTATACAAATCCAGGTTTTAGTAGAAAAATCCAAAATAACCTATAGTTTTATCCATGATGAGGTTGACCCTTAAAATAAATTACAAGTTTATACCCTGAATACATTAATTAAAATAAATATACATCAATAAATGTTAGACCATATTCCCAAGAAAATTATCTCCATCCTCGGTAGTCCCAAGACACACTCAAATAAAATAAAAAATGAATAAAGATAATGTAAATACCTAAAAATAAATAATAGGATGTTCTATAATGCTTATATTATTCTCACATATGATCCATCACTGATTTCTATTATGTTTACCCTTACTAAGAATCTGATCTCCCCCTTTATTATCTTTACATTACAAAGGTTATGTAGTATAGGTTTATGTAAAATATTTCTAATAAGTGTACTATGTGTGAAGAACATTGTGGGATATAGTGAATATAACCCAAGAAATAAGATGATTTTGTATCTAGTCTCTAAAGAGGCTAAACATTTATATTCCTTAGGCTTGTATTATTGGGGGATGAATATAATATTTATTAAAAAAAGATTCAATATTAATTCATGAAATTACTGAGATTAATTAATTTTACAACAATATATTTTTATATGAGCTCAAATTTCATGTATTGAGGAGGCATGAGAACATTTCCAGTGAATATACATTATATGTATAAATTTACATGAAATATAATCAAACAACACAGTTGATATTTTTGAATGTATATTAGAATACATATCACATTTTGGTTTTGGTTCTAATAATTTACTAAAAACTGAATAATTCCACGGGATAATAATACTTGAACTATTATGATTATAAAAAGAACCATTGAAAGAATAAATCACATGCATATCCATGTTTATTACTTTCTAATATTTGATCATGGTTATTTACATTTCATTCCTTTTAGTTTTTCTTAAATAATCCAAAAAATAAACAGTATTTTCTATTATACAAAATACAATAACCCATGTCTTATACACACTATATAACATCCATTATTAATAAAAATAACCATAAAATACTCTATGTAATCTATAGGTATAATTTTATTGGGAAAATAGGTACATTATAAAAAAATGTAATATAATAACATAATCTTCTATTTAAATCTTCACAACTTTAAACTCAAGATTACCATACTCTTAATTCTATATTATATTTTCTAGTGACATATATAAATGATGGGGTGACCCATATAGCCTAGTAAGGTTATGAAACAAATATTCTTTGGGAGAGACAATATGAAAAAAATATTCATAGAATGGAATAATAAATTAATGATCATAGAAAATCACATAAAAACAAGACAAAAGAGTCGAGTTTCTCAGGATAATGGTAAAAATAAGAAATCATACAATATAGAAAATGTATGAGGCCTTAAATCATAAAAATAGTTCAGGGATCTCTTACATGCCATCATAGCTTTCTAGATGAGGCTAACTACACTAGGAACATGAATAAAATTTTGGATGGGTAAAATTGAACCAATCTTACACATAACATTACAGACGAGGCTAACTAAACATAGACCACATATAACATTGTAGATATGGCCTTGATTGCCTTACCTAAATATAATTATCTCAGGTTATATTAATTATTACCTAATAAATTTATGGGTTATATAAATTGAAGACCATTGATCAAAATAATAATCATGTATATGATTACCAAATAGAAACAAAATTTACAAAAAATAAATAAATATGAAATAACCCTAAAATGGGTTACATGAGAATTCCATAAATAATAAAATAGAGGTATTATATAGAATCCCATGAAAATAATGGAATCAATAATATTGAACATTAATTATCAAATAGAGTACAATTTTTTATATAAACCAATCATTAGGTGAAGTAAATATCTTAAGAATATATGATAGTGATGTTATGAAATCAAACTCAGTTCCTAAAATTTTAAAAAAGTGTAAAATAGTCTCTAAAATTGTGAATAATATAGAGTTTCAATAAAACCATAAGTAAAAAAATATTTTATGTTAAAAAAAATTATTTTCTATGTAAATATTTAAATTAGAATATGCTTTGTAATATTGGAAAAACCAAAGAATAATTTTCAAACAGGTTGAGATGTTGGAGAAGTTTTTTTAATAAAATTTATCAGGTTGAAATAAAGAAATAATTAAAGGGTAACATAATTAAATATATATACCCAATAGTAGAAAAAATAGGCAGTATTAATTCCTTAAGGTCATCATATTATAATGTTGGATAGAGTAAGGAAGATACATATATATATATAGTGATTGGGAATATATTCCCAAAAAAGAAGGAAAATCAGGAACAAAACCCTTACATTAAGTCATTAATTTATTTAAATTCTCCTATAACCTCTATAATAGTCATGATACATGCAGTAATTACTTAATTCAAAACATTTTCATATTTTTCATCTCTTATAATTCATTTTCATCATTTTTAATTATTCATTAAATTAATATTTTTAGCATCAATCATTTTAATATTGTTCAATTCATGCTTCTAAAAATACTATAATGTAGAGGTAATGGTTGAAATTCATTTACCAATGGTTTTATAGGCTCTATATTATTTGTATTTCTTATAATTAAATAAGTAATTGAGCATTGTAGAACATTAATTAGTTATAATTCATGGAATATTCCTTGATATAAATTTTTTAGACACTCAAAATTAATAATGATTGTTTAAATATAATCTCATAGTTATCAAGACTATTTTATCATCATAAAATTATAGAAAATATATAATTAAATAATTATATATATTCATTCATGAAATTAATTTGTATGAATAGATATGAAAGTCATAAGTGAAAAATAAAATATCATCATTCATGAAGGTAGAATATAACTTCCAATATAGAAATAATGATTTTATCAGTGTTTTAAAATTATTGGTATTATAGTTAATCATAATGTTTTACAAACAATTAATTATATAAAATACCATTTTTTAAATTTACTTATAAATATTAATTGAGTTAATAGAACTTGTAATGGAAGAATGAAAATTTAAAACATGGGGTTTTAAAACTATATATTTTATATTGTAATACATATAAAATGGGGTTGGTGAGAGGTAATGGATGATAAATAATCTTCTATCTAGAAAATGGAATCATTTGATAAAAAATAATATGCGTTTTAAAAGTTTTTCAGATCAATGGGTATCAATTAATGATGGAAAAAGTTGAATGGAAACCTTACCTTATTCTTTGTGTCACCTATTTTGGATAATGTTTAAAGCCATTGGAGGAGGAAATTTTGGTCTCACCTAGTGCTTAGGGACATGTGAAGGGATGTGTACAAATATATTTTGGGAGATACATTCAATGGAATGGATATATTAAATTATTAGAAACATGTGTAGGAGGGGTGTTTACATATCTAAGGGGGAGGAGTATTTTAGAATAATGTAATTATTATTTAGACATTAAGGAAAAATAATATGAATTATATTGATTATAATGAATTTTATTTGTTTATTATTAATCAAAAAAAGTTTACTTGAAATTAAAACTAATAAAAAATAAAATGGTATCTTGGAAACATGTAATTAAATGTAAAGAATCAGAATTAGTTTTTTATTTGAATAAAATATAACATAGGATTGAATATTTAAAATTTAGGTTCATAAATTAAAATTATTATTGTAAAATACATTAATTTACTTTTTAATTCAATATTTAGTTGATAACAAGTTTTGATATGTTTTTATGTAATATTTAATACACAACTTCATCAAAACTATTACAGTGTTCCTAAAAATGGTATTTTTTATTTACTATTTACTAAAAAATATATTTCAAAAAATCCAAATTATTTACGTTATGAAAATCATATTGTGCTGATTCTAGAACTGATAAACATTTTATGAAGGTAAAATTTGTAATATTTTAAATTCAAACACAATAAATACATATTGTTTTCTAAATAAATACTATTTAACTTTCTTTGAGTGTTTATAATCTAATTTATGAACAAATATTAATATTTTTTTGATTTATAATTAAATTAATACTTATCACTTAGGACTATATATTTCAAAATTATATTTGTGCATTTTAACATAAAAAAATATGTTTAAAAAATTTGTTAAAACATAAATTATTAAAAGTAATGTTTAGTTTTTTTAATTAGATTTCATTTTTTAATTGTTTTTAAGTAATAATAATATTTATATATACTTGCTTTTACACATTTGAAATAATAAGTATTTAGTAATATTTCTATTTTATATGGCCCAATTCACATTACAATAATATATTATTAAGTCTAATGGTCATATATGATTCTACTTATATTATAATAACTAAAATGGAAATAAATACACATCATTTAATTCATTATTCATTCAATCATCTATTAAGTTTATTTATAATTTCATTTCAAAATACCATTCAATTATATAATAATTTTTTAAAAATCTAGAGTTTTCCCCCTAAATAATCTAATATTTTTGAACCTAAATGTATAACAATATCATGTTCTTGTTTTCCTATTTACCTATTGTAATTCCCCCATTATATAATTATTTATCCCATGGATTATATTCATACTTTATATGTCATTATTTATATTAATGCAATAAAATGATTTTTGTTATGTGTTTTGTATACTAGAAATTATTCCATAAATATATTATAGATATTAATATTTCATATAAAAGAAATAGAGGTCATTATATTCAATATAAGGAATAAAATTTCCAAATATTAATTAATTCCCAAATTAAAAAAATTTGTTTAATTATAAATCATTACTTTTTTGTTTTTATAATTTTAATTAAAAATTTCGTAGATAATATTTTTGGTAAAATAAATGTGGTGATCATTATCATACTTTTAACTACAGTCCAATGGAAATAGAATAAATTTATAGATCCAGGAGAACGTTAATACATAAAATGAATGGAATTATTTTAATTATATTGGTTAGAAAATTATTTCTTCCAATCGTTATTTATAATCTTATATATCCATAAGAGAATTTATTCTCCTAAAACATAATTTATCTGATATAGTTATTGGATACTTCATTAAATAGTTATATAAATATATTGTCTAATATAAATATTATATTATCAAAATATATGATTTAGTGGTTTTTCATTAAAGCTTTGGTGTATCTGGTTTTCATTTTTGTATGGGTTCCCACTTTGACCATTAAATGTCGTTATTTTGGAAAATAAAAAAGATAGATATAGAGATAGAAAATATCACATTGTTATGTAAGTGCTTCTAACTCAATTTTTATTTTAATGGATTAATTTATTGGTGGATTTTTATTTTATTTTATTTTATTAATCCAATATATAAAATCAATATGGTTAGAAAATAAAATTTTAGAATGATCCATGAAAAATATTTGATTACCTGAATAAGTTTTATTTTCTAATTATTTTTAAATTTTATATTTATATTATATATATTTAATAAATATTACTTGTTTTATAATCTTTTCATAGAGTCTTGGCTCTGTTATAGAAGTATGGTCCACTGTAATGTGCACTAAATTATAAAGATGAATGAAAAAGGATTAGTTAATTAACATAACATGTTTGATTTCATAAATGATAAAGTATTTCATCGCATATAAAATGGGAAGCAATAATATAGTTCTATTAAACTAAAGAAATAGGTTTATATCACACATCCTTTACATGTAATTTATAAAGATATTTTTAGATCTTATTTTATTCTATTGGTGTAAAATTATTGTTATGTTGTTATTAATTGATATTTTTGTTTCTCCATTTTTTTATAAATCTCACAAAAATTAAATATTTAAATTATGCTCATAAATTTAAAATTTTATTGAAAAACCAATGTTTTATTTACCTTATAAAATTATAAACTGATTATGTTGTTCTATTTAACAAATATAATTTTGAAAATTAATCTCATCATATATATAATAATAACATTTCAACCTCTATAGAATATCCTGATTTGGGTAATTGAATGGATAAATTGAACTATCTATGAAATAATTGAAACTATAATGAATGATTATGACCTCATAGTTTTTTTTGGTTGAGGATATTAATATAAATTTTTATTTTATAAAAATGTTTCAAATTTCTTGTTAATGATAATTCCATATGAAATATGGAATAAATGGTAAGGTCAGTAATGTTTGTATTTTTTCATTCTTGTTATACATTTAGAAAATCATAAATATTAGTTAAATAAATGAAAAGGGTAGATAAAAGAATCCTTCATGTCACAATTTATTAGACTAGTTCACATAAATCCAAAAACATTATATCTAACCAAGAGAATGATTATTCTAATCTAAATATCAATAAAATCTCTAAAAATAGTGATTAGGATATTAATATACATAAATAGTATTTATTTAAGGATGAATATGAAAATTTTGACAATTACAAATTTTACTAATCAAGCTATTCTCATCAAAATACATTTATAAACATAAAATGACATCCACATGATTTTTAGTTGGTGATAATGAAAAATGAAGTGAATCATGTGGATGCATAGGAAACCATTTTTAATATTTCTCCCATCATTAAATGATTTAATATATATATTTTTTATTAAATTAGTAATTATAATTAATTTATGGCCATAAAATAAAATTTTAAATCATTTTAAAAGAAGGATTTATGTTAAATTATGGAAACATAAAAAAATTACCTCATTATTTAAATCATGTGAGATTTTAAAAATAAAATATATTCATGTATTGGAGTCTTTTAAAAATAATTCTAGACTATTGTGAATTGTTATAACTAAGAAGAACATATTGATCAGAAATAATGTTTTATGAATTGGATATTCTAAAATCCAAAAGAATCCTGATTTTATATAAAGCACATATAGATTTTATATCATACTAATTAGATGAAATTAATTATTTATTAAATGGATGTGTCTTGACGATATTTTTTGAAAAAAGTCATCTTTTGAAAATATTGAGACTATCATATTCTGTTTAAAAATTATATAATTGTTTATATGGTCTAAATAATTCTGAAATATATTTTTATGATATGATTTATATAAGGACTGAATTTAATCATTACATAATCTTGAGTTTTAGTCATGAATTTATTTTCTTTCACTTTGAGGTTATTTTTAGGTTTAGTGTTTTAGATAAATGGACAATAAATCTTACATAAAAAACCATAAAATAAAATGTGGACACTTAAAATTCATAGAAATGTTCCCCTGATATGAAAAGTTTTAAATAAATCATTATTTATTTTTATAGAGAATCTCAAGAACTTCTAACTTGATTTCTTCATTTACCTTACCAATCCTTAAACCCTGTGAAAAACTTTATAAATGGGGGATGACAATAAAAATTCAAGTAAGGAACCTAAAGAAAGAAAGAAAACGTTTAGTATAATGAATAATATTAAAATTCATATAACTTTTACCATTACTACCAATTTTCTTGAGTGTGTGTAATAACACATTTTCACAATAAAAATATATATATGTTTTTTTCATGTAAATATTTTAAAACCCATAACGAGCAATTAATAACCCTTTTGTTGACATAGAGAATCAAATTATTAAAACCCTTTAAAAACCACTCTAATTAGAATAACATTATAGTTTACTTCAAATATAATAATTTCCCAATTCATTGGATAACAATAATGAAGATCACCATTCTTATAAGCTATATGGGGATCACCATTTTTCCATGAGCTATAATGGGGCTCATGAATAGTATATATAGGTCTCACCTATAAGCTATGATAGGGCTCAACGATTCATATAACATGTATCAGGATCACTAATTACATATAATTATCAGGTACCATAACATAGGTAAAAGATTTTCATCATAAAACCCTTTAAATAAACTCTTTAAACCCTTATGAGAAAAACTCTTAAATAGAAATACCCTATTATTTAAAAAACATACATTCTAATAAAAAGATACATAAAAATGAAAAAGAGGATGTTTTATTGAATAAAACATTGAATATTTCAATGGAATTCATAAATAAACAATGGAAAGGGAGTTGTAAAATATATTTTTGTTCTGTACAGTAAGAATACAGTATACCTTTTATCATATGTCAAAACATTCCTTATAAAACACATAAAAAAGAATCATTTTTTAAATATATAGAAATAAAGTAAAAGATACATAAAATTTAAATTATAAAATAATTTATGTCAATATGAAAATTTTAATAAACTAATTTTAAATACATGGATATGGAACAAGAAGAGTGGAAAGGAAAACATAAAAACTGTAATTTTTAATAAAATTATCTTATCACCTTTGAAATAATGGAATTAGAATCCCTATGAAAGAATAAAACATAAAAAATATTAAATTAAATGAGAATAGGTAACTTCATGACATAAAATGCAAAAGGGGCTATATATACACCTTATAAAAGAATATAGGTTATTAAAAACCAATATTCTTTAATTAATGAAAATTTAGATATGTCTCTTACATTGAGTCCTACTTACCACATGTGTCTTTATCACACAAAATAATAAAATTATATTAAAAAAAATTAAATTCTTGATAACCATTTTCAAGTTTATTATTAAATTTTATTTCATTTATTACAATGTTATATAAAATTACATAATCAATTAATTTTACATTAGATGTTGTGACCGTATTTTTCTTATGTGTCAAAATCAATTTTGGAATGTTGGATATGGTCGAAGAGGATATTATTTAAAAATATAAAAATTAATAATCATTACATTGTTTTCAAATTTTTACCTCAATTTTTCTTTTAAAACCAATCATGAAATAAGGTAATGAAAAATGAACTACGTTATAATCATGGAGACGTTGAGTCATACATAAGCATGAGTAACATATATAATTTTAAATGATAATTACAGAATTATGGTATGTAATATATTATCTTTCCCAAATAATAATAATATCATATATACTATATTATATACTTATATTTATAACCCAAGTGGTTTGGTGATAAAAATAGGGTCACATTGCTTCTCGAGGGTGGAAGTCCACATGTAAATGAACGATATTATCACATTTTCATAGAGTGAAACGGTAAGAAATGATATGATATATTATATTTAAAAAAAGATAAATATGTAATTAACATCATAATTATTTAATTTTTATCAATCATAATAATTAAATTTATCCTTTCACATACCAAGTGAAGCATTAGTGAAATACAAATCACATAGCTTCACAACACAGTAGTATGCCACACACACGAACGACATTATCGTATCTCATACGAAATGGAAGGTAAAAATATTTATATATGATATAATGAATCCATAGGTAAAAATAAGTTATAAATATTATATTATATATATATATAAATGTTTTATCCATCATCGTACCCAACCTTGAAATGTGGTAATGGAAGAATGAATGACATCAGTTCACGATGTGGTAGACTGCCATGCACATGAATAATTCTTTAGTAACCCAATTTATAAATGAGGAAATCAGTATAGGTAATTAAATTATTATAAAAATATACTAGTATATATAATATACTTATTTTATTATATCATCTTTGTTTACTATGAATTGAATTAGGTGGAGAAAGAAATAAAATAAAGACCCTTGTTGAAGAACATTACCTCTTCTTCGGGTATCCTCCTCTGAATTTTACTAAAGCATTACAAGGTTGTATTTATAAAAAAATTAGAATTATTGGATGATATTAGTATATTTTGTATGTTATTTTGGAAATTATTTTACAAACCCATGATCTTTGATGGAGTGAAGAAGATATGAGAGGGTGGCCTTTTATAAGGGGTGAATAGGACACACTGGGCATTTTGGAGAAGAAATAAATGCTCCCACATTTTAAATATTTAAAAAGGTTCCAAAAAATAACATTATAGAACCATAGAGGATTAATGGTCAAAATAATTCTATCACATAATTTTTTAAAAAAGATAATAGGTCATTTTACCCTTACCTATTCATTTTAATGCACAATAAACAATTTTTACCTTAAGCGATGTAATTTATTTTTAATACATTCCATATTAATATTAATAAATAATAAACTTGTACTTACTATTAATTATAATGTATTATTAATAAAAAAAATTAATCAATTTTTACTAATTCAATTCCCATAAGTGGAAAATATTAATTTTAAATTAATCTCATAGGCATGATGTGAAAGCATGGTTTTAAAGTCAACATTTTAAAAAGTTTACCATGTTTTTATTACAAAATTTTAATATTAAAATTATTACAATGACCTAAATTAAATTAATTTAAATATAATTGAAAAAAATTTATTTTAAATAAAATCTCAAAAATAATTAACCTTATAAACAATTTAAATTGAAATGCAGTTTTAAATTAAAATTTGATATTTTTTAGTCTTCATCAAAAAATGAAACTATTTAGAAAAACAAAAAAATTTATCCTAAGATAAATTTGGAATTAT
Organism: Viscum album; assembly: GCA_963277665.1. NCBI lineage: Eukaryota > Viridiplantae > Streptophyta > Magnoliopsida > Santalales > Viscaceae > Viscum > Viscum album. Next base: position 2,123,857,686 of record OY728148.1, on the reverse strand, counting down.
TATTTCAAAAATGAAGTTAATTTTTTTAATAGAAATTTTCTTAATATGGTAAAAATTAATTTAAATGTATGTGTGGAAAAAAAGAACAATCCATCTTTTAGAAAAAATATTCAATTTTTCAGAAAACATTTTCTTTTCTTCTAAATGATTTTTATATTATTACTAATAAATATATAACCATTTTTTTCATAATATAATTAATAATATACATAACCAATAATTTATGAAACCTGTTATAACAATAATATTAAATAATTATAATTTATTAATATATCACATTTCATGTAAAACCGGCCTTTCATGTAACACAAGATAAACTGAGTGGTGAGTGTAATGAAAGATAAACATGGGGTTGCCTAAAATGAAATATAAAATTTGTGTTTCATGTTAATAAAAATATTTATGATATTTAATTTATTTAAAAATAAATACTTCCTAATGTCTTAGGGTGTTACATACTCCCCCATTAAATAATTTCATCCCCAAAGTGGCACCCCATTGAGGCCAAATCACCAGAAGTATGCAAGTCTACTTGGGAACCACCCATACATCGCACAACCACTTGTACGCCCCACTTTTGGAGCGCAACGTACTTGCATGCCCAAACTTCTTTCACCCAGGGTCATATTGTTTCTTATAAATAGACCCTTGGGGCCCTCATTTGTACGAACGAATTTCCCTGAATCCCAATTGCATCTTTGGTTGCCCTAGTACATTGCCCCAATCTTCCAAAACATTCAAGGTAGTTCTTAAACACCCTGAATATAGTATTTATGGGAGGATCATTGAAATTATGTTCTTTTAGTGTTTTAAAACCATAAAACTTGCGCACCTAAGGTTCCTATCCTCCTCAAATCAGAAATACTTGCATGTATCCCATTCCTCCCATAGGAACTTGAGCTCCCCACTTCTAGGATAATCCATGAATACTCTTGAAGGCTTAATCAAGGTCTCTCCTAAGTATTACCATATAGGTTTTTTGTCACTTAAGTGAATATCTAGTCGGCCAAGTGTACTTGTGTGCCCATACTTATTTTCCCTTGACTACTTGGGTTCCCCTATTTGATTCAATTATTCCCTTCAGTTTAAAAGCCATCAAGAATTCATCAAAGACATTCTTGGAAAGGCTTCTTCTTCCTTGACTCCATTATCTAAAAGGGATTCTTTTGAGACCTAAAGAGAAACCTACTGAATAATCAAACCATTGGGAAAGGAACATTAGTGTGTCTCCTATTTGGGATTGTATTTCCACAGTCAGAGGGTTCCAACATTTGTTTCACAATGGGGTTATGATTCATGGATTGTATTTGGGTTTGTATATCCACAGTCACATGGACCATTTACTTAGAAATAGTGTTGGGAAGATCCCAGTTTGGAGGAGGGTTGGGTCTCGACCTCTTCCTTCCCAAAGAGATAGCCCGAAACCTCAGGTCTCTGGTAGGGAAGGTAAAGTTCAAACTTGATTTTTCCCTTTTGTAAAAAAGTAGAATTATCTCTTCCCATACAATGATAATTTTATGGAAACCATCCTGGAATAATCACTTATATTTTTTTTGTATGAGTTTGCATCATTGATCGTCCTCTCCTGTTCAGTGCCAAAGACAAGAGGGAAAATGTGCACATGGATTTTTTTTACCCTTTCCCTCTCCCGTTGGGCATTGTCACCATGGGAATCAATCATGGTGTAAGCCCCCAAACATCATCCCTTCCTCCTTTCATTGTATCCTTGTCCAATGTAAAGTGAAAATAGGGAATGATCGTCACCTCGCCCTCTTCTCGGGTTTCCTCAAACCCGTTCACCTTGGAAAACATGGGTGCACCCTCTTCCACTAGTAGAGGATGAAAATTTTGAAAGTGTGAATTCCTTTAGTGATTCGTTGACATCCTCTTGTTTCTCACACCAATAATGACTCACATGGGCTTATAGATTTATCATGGTCACAAAATTTTCCCAATTGAAGGATATATGATAACTCTGATTCATCTTCAGACTAGGATACGTAGGAATCCCTTTTAGAGCCCAAGCTCACTGGACATCCTCTTCAGGAATCCAACCCTAATTCCTTTAATTCGGGAATCCTCTTTAGGGATAAGCCCCAAATTAAACACTTAATTCACCATGGAATCCTTTTCAGGAAGGAATCCCAAACTCATTTCTCTAAAAAGATGATAATCTCCTATGAGACAAAGTGAACTGTGTGGGATTTGATTCCCATATATATGGGATACGTAGGAAACCTCATTGAGGTTAAAAAACAATAGCCAAAATCAACCCTGTTCTCCTTGGATCATATTCTCAACAGGGTCTGATCCAATATTAAAACCAATATTCTTTCAAATGTCCATTGGGATGCTTCAGTATAAGTCCCACATTATGTTTTGACTAATCTCCTTATGCTTAGATGTCCATAAAATATGAAATTAAACCATACGGCTAGGTGCTTATCACAAGAAATTAAATGGTATGATGTGTCTCATTCAGTGGAACCGAGCTATAGGGGTTTGATTCTTTTCATTATGACATGTATGTAGCCCGATTTATGGGCACAATCCCAAAATAAAACCAAACCTTCATCTCCCTGGATGACAAAAAATTCCATAGTGCTCCACTGAGTGTTTTAAAAACATGTATCATCACAATGATGATTAAAATAATATCTGAGTCGTATATTAGAGGATACCACTGATGGAAAACCTCGAATACATATAGATATTTACATTAATGAAAAACCTTGAATGAATAATGATGATTATAAATTTTACACATGTTAATAAGTGATTGTAAATTCCAAGGTAAAATTATGTTACGCTTAGTGAATTAATAAGGATTCATGAAAATACCTTAAATTTAAAAATAGTGTCTCGGAGTAGACAGTAACTACCCCCAAAAGGGTGTGATGAGTCTGACCCCCATCCTCTCGACCAATGCACCTTCTTATGTATCTTAATGTTCAACCATAACAAATTCCTACCTTTGGAAATAAGGTCCCCTTTAGATAACGAACTATTGGAAGGTTCTGGTTCCAAAAAATTTATCCAATGGAAACTGTCTCGAAGAAGTGATTATTGAAACTAGAATACAAGTTTCAAGGAACTACAAAACAAAAATGGTGAACCCTATGTTAATCGTTAACCATGTTAATAATGTTACCCACTTATTATGACCCTATCAATTGATAAGGGAAGCCCAGACAAAGGAATCAATGACACTTGTATCTATCATAAAATTTTATTTAATTATGTGGGAAGTAAACACATAAAGAATTTATTAGCTCAAACTGTAACTTGTTTGATGATGACAATGATACAAAAACTATTTGAGGGAAGAGTGTATATTAATTCGAATTTATCATATTTCCCATAAGATTATGATAAATGAATGTATGCACACTATGAGATGTATGTCATCGATATTTATGAGAATACCTATACAATATATTACTAATCTCTCTAAACTATGATTATTTGATTGATAATAGGTAATTAAAATAGTATAAAATAGAAAATGTCATATAACGTTTTACTCTGGACTATTTTCTTAGAAATGATATTTCATTCTTATTTTATGGAAAATGTAAAATTTATACAAGTTTCACACTATCCATTGAATATTTTTAAAATAATGTTTTTAAGAACATTGAAAACATTTCCATATATATTTTCATCATTATTTTATCATAATTGATTAATTTATATAGATTTTATTTGAAAAAATAGTGAGATACAATAAGGTATTTATTGTCACCTCCATCCTTTACCATCAGACATTTTGTAGATTTTCCTACATCAAACTCAATGAGAGGAAAGCAAATTCTTATAGGAGGGGGATAATATTTATTAATGAGATCTTGCTATTTTGAGTTTATCCATCCACTGATTATATTTTTATATTATCTATATTGTACCGAACCGACAATATAATGAATATTATCCCAAATTTTTTCTTGATTACTTATTACTATGGTTAAATCAATCCATATTTATTTGATATTACTCATTGAAAGTAGTCCTTTTCAAATAGGGATTACGAATGACCTTCGACCATGTTATGAAAAAATCAGGCACCGTTTAGTTAGGATATCCAAATATATTTTTGAAAACTTATTAAAAAATAGTGGTTATGTCCATTATTTATGTATGTATTATGTTTGGTATGTCATTTTGGATGGGTTATAGTATTTTTTGGACTTATGGTGTTTGTTATGAGTGAGATCCTTAAGACATCTCATTGCAACGAGGTGTCAGTTACCATTGGTTAATGGGAAAACATTAATCGAGGCAATTTGAAATACAATTCATGTCTTTATACAAATATTTGGTCTAAGAATTGTGTTTCCTAGTTGTATTTTTATTGATAGATTTTATGATCTCATGTCTACTATTTAATTTTTTCATTATTGTCTATTAATATAGTGTAGTACCATCCCCCCTAAGAAGTTGATTGAAAAGACCTTGGTAGAGTGCTTCTAACCAACCATTATCAGAAAACCCACTAGTTGATCTGAATTTTTTTTGAAATTATTATATCTGTAGTTAATGATCGGGGCCATGTTTGTACACATATTATCATTCTGCATCTATATTTTTCACCGTGGAGGGAACATAATAGCGATCATGCGTAACATACCAGGTAAATAAATAATATGACATTTTCATATTTATTAAAATTTGTGAATTATATATTAATTTTACATTAAATGGGATGCTATGTTCGATGGAGTACCTGATACGGAACACAAGGTTTCATTGAAATCTTATGTTGCACACAACATTGACTCATGCTAAAAAATAATAAAATAATAATAATATTATAAATGGTAGTTAACGCCTAACAGTTGTATCGGCATGAATTAAAAGAACTACCTTCAATATGATTACACATGTTTTATAAATTGTTTTAAATTTATCAAATAATGGTTTGAGGCTTAAAATTTTAATGAATCCAATTTTAATCTTAAATATTCTAATATTCATTTAAAGGTCGATATACCACCATTTGAGGTTGAAAAACTTTTAAATCTAGTTTTTTTATCTTTTAAATGTTTTATTTAAAAAAATAATATTATTCAATAGAATAGGTACATAAAAACATACTTTGGATGAAATTTTGTTATTTTTACGATAAATTTCATTTTTAAAGAATAGTGAAAAATACTGGTTTTTAATTCAAAACTTCCCTTTAATCTAATTTTTTTATATAGATTGATTATTATTTTTATTTAATTTAAAGTGTAATTGGATTATAGTTTTACCATTTAATCCAAGTTTTGTCATTGGATGTAATTACACTCTTAAAATGGACATAAAAATGCCAATCTTTTGAAAGGTATTATTCCTAAAAAACACATATTTTAGTTTTGAAAAATGATTTTAATACTAAATTAATTTATTCCACTTATGTGTTTTGAATTTTGAAAAATGGATTCCATATTTGGAATCAGGGGGTATGAATTTTTAAATTGGTAATTTTAATTTTCAAAACTTATGAATATTTACTTTATTAAATATTTTATTTGCCATGGTTAAAATGTATATCTGATAAATAAGGGTAAACAATTAATATTATAATAATATTAAATTATCCATACAGTTATCGTAACCCTATTGGATAAGATAGTTACAACCAAGGTCATCCTTGGGTTGATTTGGGGTCCCCATAAAGCCACTTTGGAGTGATAATTACACTTTATATTAATTAATTTAAAGTAATTACAACATTGACATAAAAATATATCTTTTAGTAAATTAATTTTAAATTCTTTTTATTTAATATATCTCCTCGAATATAAATATTAATATTAATTCTAAAAGGATTTACTACATCATGGTATTTTATTTATATATTTTAGACCTCAAATAAATAATTTTATTTATTACATAATGATGATCTAATGATTTCTTCATTAATGAATGTTTTAAATAAAGTATATTATAAAAATTTTAAAAAAATATATTTTTAATCTTTTTAGGACATCCAAAAATTTTAGGGATGATTCTAACATGTTATCCTTGAATTAATGTTGATTTTTAGATATAATAATGTTGTTATATATTTTTTTAAACCCTTGGTTTGAATAGTTTATAAATTGAAATAATTGAGTTTTTAAAATGAATACAATTTTATTAAATGATATAATAGTCCTAAAAATATAATATTCATAAAAATGATATAAAAAGGTTAAAAATGTCATTAATGATTCATTTTGGGTCTCTTGTAATTTTTTTGTAAATATATTAACCATATAGTATGAATATATAAGAGGACATGGTAAAAGATAAATTAGACAACAAAGGGTTAAAGAAAAATGACAAGGATTAAAAAATATACAAAACCTATCCAATTATTATTGGATGGTTTATTTCAACTTATATGCACCTTATATGCGAATTAAATATGTTTTGGAACTTTTCGAACCGAAAATCTATTTATAATAAAATAGTATTCTCCAATCATTCATAAAGTGCCCCTTCTCCACATAATAAAAGGCCACCACCTCTAACCCATTACACACACTTCTCAAGCCACTTGGCTCATCCATACTCTGCTCCTGCAAGCACCCAAAATCCGTCTCTTACACCAAAAATCCTTACCATAGTCATTAGACACTTCAGGAAATCCTTTTGGCTCAAACCAAAGGGAGTTACCCGATTTAAAGGTAATGTCTTCCCTCAAGTTCTTTTCTTTTATTTTACAACTCAACCCCTAAAAAACCCTTTATTCCATTAATTTATGAAAAAAATAGAATCTATAATATACTATAAATTTTTTATGAGAATGATTTGAACTACACTTCCACACACCTCCTTCTAATGGATAAGAACACACTGTTTCTGTGGACGGGGAACTATTGCCTCACCAAATGATGATTGTTCAATATTATCCTACATCCACTTATGATTTCCAATATGATGGAACTATATTTATATGTGATATATATTATTTTTATTGTCTCTATACTTATTTATTTTTCATTTATACCATATCTTCAGAGTTTCCATAATGGGTAAACACGATAATTTCATTTCAGAAAGTGTGGACTACCGCCCCTCAATGTGATATGACTCATCCATGCCATATATTTAATGTATAAAGGATGAAGTGAAATAAATTATATATGATATTATAATTAAAATATAATATAACTATTTATCATTAATTTTTCATTTCATTAAATATTAAATAGAAACGAATATAGCGTTCATGCATACGTACGGATTACCGTCTCTATGAATAGAGTATTTCATTTATTATCTCCAAATTTAGGTACTATTAATATATATATATATATATTGGATATATATTAAATATATTATATATAAATTCATCAATATCATTCTGGAGATAATTTAATTTTTACCACATGGATAACATGTAATTATAATAAGTTTATTTTTGACTCAAGTACATAATATCGACAAAATAATTCTTATTATCATAAATGATTGTATAATATTTATAACACGGTAATAATTGATATAAAATTAATTATAAAAATAAAAAAGATTATAAGGAAAATATAAATCAACTTTAGTTTATAATTCAGGATATTAAAGAATTAACGAATCAAGTCAGACACGATGTAAGGGACTTCATCTCAATCTTCTTTAATTGAGGCATATTTTGATTTATATATGACATTATTTCATATGGTGTATAAAACCCTTTGAATTTTATTTCATTTAAAGGGAATATTTTTATATAAATCATTTACTTAGTTACAAAAAAGAATGTTTCTTTTTAACGTACGTGGTGAAAATGACCTTTCTACTGCAGTGAGAATTATTTCATCTTTAGCTTCTTTAACAAGGTTTTGATTTTTAAATGAAAATTAATACCATATACCCTTCTTAAGTATTTTTATTTTGAAAATGGTTTTCAGAAATCATTGATTATTTCATTATCATTATATGATATATTTTTATTGAAATGTGGAAATTTTATCTTTCCATTATGTTTGTTTTATGTGTTACAAATAAGTTATTGTTCATGGGAATTGTTTTCTTATAAGAGTGGTTCCGTGATAAACCGAGGGTGGGTTAGCCTGAGATAGCTCTCTAATTCCTTGCATAACACGATAGAGGTAAACGTTAATATTTCTCCAAAGAGATTTAGGGAAGATACAATGATGGGTATTCCGAACGTAACACCATATATAGCTGTGAAAGGTACAATGTACATATGATAATGGATACCACATGTTTCCCTTATGATTGATAATTTCTATGTGTTATTCTTAATTATTATGATTTCATGAAGTATGTTATAGACCTTATACATTTGTTGTCTTGATGGACTAATGTTTCAATTCATTATTTAATAATCCATATTGATCATTTAATACTCATACCATGTTTTTGAAATGTTTCTCATGGACATAAATATGAATATGGTGAAGAATGAGATCATGGAAAAGTCATTAAGTCTAAAACCTGGAACTAGACATGACTCTTTTTTAAAGAGTTTTTATTTTAAGGAAAAATGGACACTATGTAATGTTTCAACATTGTAATATTTAGGATGTAATGTAACAGTTGTGGTCTACTTATCTAAAACTATAAACCTAAAAATATCCTCAATGTGAATTATTAAATTAATACAAGATTATTTTATATTCAGAGACGAGTCCATATAGTTCATAACAGAGGATTGTCTAGACATATTTATATGTTAGGATATAGTTAAATTAATATCCATAAAACTAATTTATGGTATGATTCAAGTGATATAAAATTTATAGAAAACCATTTTGAATCAGATATGATATTTTTGTGGTCTAAATGATTTTTCATAGAAGAAATAGGGAAGCTTTTCTTGGAGGGCATAAATTGGCAAATTACTTTCCAAATATGCATCTTGATATTGTCAGAATCAAAATAGGACTATTTGTTGCAGTGATAGAAAAGTGGGCTCAAGTGATAAATTGTAGTTTTGTTTATAAAAGATATTTTTTTATATTCTAAAAGTAAAGGGGAGCATGAAAGTCCTTAAATAGTTGTCTTTCAAACATTATAAGAAAAAAAAATGTAAGGAAAATTCCGCAAGTGTGAGTTTTGGTTACAAAAAATATCATTCCATGGTAACGTAGTTAAAAAATGGAATAACTATTGATACTTCTAAAGTGAATGTTGTTTAAGAATGGAAATACCCACAAATATAACTAAGATCCATTGTTTTCTTGGTTTATCATGTTATTACTAGAGGTTTGTTGATACTTTTTCACAGTTATTTAGCCCACTGACTACATTAACTTGAAAAGGTGATAAGTTCTTTGGGAAAATAGAATGTGATAATTGATTTTAGGAATTGAAAATAAGATTGGTGAATTCTCTAGTTTAGTAATTACCTTACAGAGATGGTCAGTTTGTTATTTACAGTGATGCTTCTTGGAAAGGACTTGGTAGTGTTCTAATACAGAATGATCAGGTAATTGCTTATTTTTTATGTCAGTTGTAACCTCATTAGTTAAATTACCCTACACATGAATTGGAATTAGCGGATAGTTTTTTCTTTAAAATTTTGGAAGATTAATTTTTATGGATTAAATTGTGAAATATATATTGACCAAAAATGTATGGAGTATATATTCACTCAGAAAGAATTGAACATGAGATAGATGAGATAGATTAATTAATCAATGACAATTATTGGACGATCAATTACCATCTAGGAATGTGAAATAACGTATATTATGCTTTGATCCAAAAGAGTAAAGATACATTAACCATGTTAAATTTGGAACATGATCCTTTTTTTAACAACCCGATGAACATTGGCATCGAAGTTGGTGTAGGAAATTCCTCTATTTTGTTTTAGGTGTTAGTGAAATTATTTCTATCAGACTAAATTAATCATGCATGGATGGAAGATAGAGAGTTGCAGAAAATGGTATAGTTGGTTCAAAAGGTTATGTGGCCTGATTTTAGCATTGATAATGATTTTATTTTGAGATTTGGGAAGAGATAATATGTGAATTTTGATTCATAGTTGAAGAATGAGTGGTTATGTGAAGCTCATAGTTCTTTGTTTTCAGTTCATCCTGGATGTACTAAGATGTACATAGATCTTCTGGAGTATTAATAATGGGATGGAATAAAAGGAGATATTACTGACTTTACTGTGAAGTGTTTGACTTTTTAACATGTTAAAATAGAGAGACAATTACTGAAATTTATGATTTATCCTTTACCAAAGCTAGAGTGGAGATGGGAAAATATATACATGGACTTTGTCATTGGATTACCAATGACATCTCGAGGTAATAATGCATTCTGGGTTACTATTGATCAATTGACTAAATCTACTCATTTGCTTCCAATTTGAGATACTTTGTCTATAGGTCAACATTCATGGTTATATGTTAAAATGATAGTCAGGTTTCTTGGATTTCCCCTCACTTTTGTATTTTATTATCATACCAGGATTACTTATATCTTTTTAAAATGACATCTGAAGTCGTTGGGCACTAAATTAAATTTTAGTACAGCTTTTCATCATCAATTAGATGGGAAGTCAGAACGAAAAATTCAGATATTATAGGACATGCTACGTTCTTGTTCACTTGATTACCAGGGATGTTGGGACTAGAATCTTTATTTGGTTGAATGTTCTTATTAGAAAATTTTCATTCTGGTATACAGATGGATCCATTTGAGGAATTATATGGAATGTAGTGTCAAACTATTTCTTTTTTGGATGAAGTGGGTGAAAGGAAGTGGATGGGACCAGAATTGGTAGAAGAGATGGAAGAGAATGTTCAATTGATTTAGAAGCACCTAAGAACATCTCAGAGAAGGCAGAAAATTTATGTGGATTACTAGATGAAGGATCTTTCTTTCAAGGTTTGTGATCATGTATTTATAAATGTTTCTCCATGGAAAAGTGTCATGCATTTTGGTAAAAATGGAAAGCTGAGTCTGAGGTTCATTGAACCCTAAGAAATACTGGATAAGGATGGATCAATTGCCTATAGAGTGGATTTACCTCCATGTTGATCCTAGGTACACAATGTTTTTCATGTTTCAATGTTGAGAATGTATATTCCAGATCCATCTCATGTTTTGAGTCTAGAGGTAGTTCAGTTGGAAGAGAATCATTCTTATGAGGAACAAGCGGTCCAGATTCTTGAATGTAGTGAGAATGTGTTGTAGAGTAATGTAATCCATCAGGTAAAAGTTTTTTGGAAAAACCATATGGTTGAAGATTCTATGTTGGAATCTGACAATTCTTTAGGGGTATACACACACTAATTTATTTTAAAAGTGAATAAAATTACAAGGATGCAATTTGAAAAAGCGGGGAGGATGTAACATCCCATGTAAATAAAGAATACGACACTTTCATATTTATTAATATATTTTAATTGAATATTAATTTTACTTTAAAGGGGATATTATGTTCTATGGTGTACCCGATATGCAACACTGGTTTCTTTGAAATCTAGCACTGCACACAACATTGAGTAATTTTGAATAATAATAGTATAATATTGTTATTTTAAATGGTTGTTAAAACCTAGCTTCCGTATAGGAGAGAATGAACAAAACTAACTATAATATTATTACACATGTTTTTTAAATGTTTTAGAATTTATACAATAATGTATAGAGGCTTAAAATTTTAATGAACCCAAATTTAATATTAAATACTCAAATAATATTTAAAAGGTCAATTTACCACATTTTGATGGTGAACCGCTTTTAAATCATTTTTTTCACATTTATATGTTATATTTGACAAAATAATATTATTATTTATAACTGGGACATAAAAATTTAATTTGAATGAAATTTTGTATTTTCGGATAAAGTTCAATTTTTAATGAATTGTGAAAAATACTACTCTATTATTCAAAACTGCCTTTTAATATAATTAATTTTTATTGATAGATTGTTATTTTAATAAGTTTTAAAGTGTAACTGGATTATATTTTTACCATTTAATAAAGTCTTGGTCATTGGAAGTAATTTCACTCTTAAATTGGATATAAACAAAGGCCAATATTTTGATAGGTATTATTTCATAAAAACACGATTTTCAGTTTTGATAGTTTTAATTAATTTTAAATTAATTTATCACACTTATGTGTATTTAATTTGGAAAAATTGATTCCATATTTAGAATCTAGATGTACACATTTTGTACATAGGTATCTTTTATTTTTATAATTTATGAATATTTAGTTCAGCAAATATTTTATTTTCTGTGGATAAAAAGTAAATTTTGTAAATAAGGGTACAAAATTAATACTCTAATAATAGAAAATTACCCATACAATTTTACTAACCCTATTGGATGAGATATGTCCAAAAAAGGGAATCCATGGGTCTATCTGGGGACATCATGTAGCCATAGGGGAGTGATAATGACACTTTATATTAATTATTTTAAAATAAAGACAAAAACGACACAAACATGTATCTTTTAGTAAATCAATTTTTATATGTGGTTATATAAGTTATATCTTAGACTATAAATATTCATTTTAAATAAAAAAATATTTTCAACATCATGGTATTATATATATATTTTTAGTCATCAAATAAATAAATTTATTTATGAAACAATGATGATGTAATGATTACGTCAGTAATGATTCTTTTAAATAAATTAAAATATAAAAATAAAAAATAAAATTATTTATAGTTGTTTTATGTCATAAAAGAATTTTATGGATGATTATAACTTTTTACCATTTAATTAATGTTTATTTTTAGAAAAAAATCATGTTGTTATATATTTTTTAAAAGTTTTGAAATGAATAGTTTATAAATTGACATAAATGTGTTATTAAAATTAAAACTATTTTATTAAATTAAAAAAATAGTCCTAAAAATATAATACTAGTCCATGATAAATATAAAAGGTTAAAAATGTCATTAATGATCAATTTTTGGTATCATTTCATTTTATAGAAAATATATTAACCATATAGGATGACTATATAAGAGGACATAGTAAAAGTTATATAAGTTAACAACAGGTTAAATAAAAATGATAAGAATAAACAAATATCCAAAACAAGTCCAATTCTTATTGGATGATTTTATTTCAACTTATATAAACATTATATTCTAATTAAATATGTTTTGGACCTTTTGAAACAGAAATTCAGTTTATAATAAAATAATATTTTCAAACATTCTTAAAGAGCCCCTCCTCCGCCTTATAATAGGCCACCCTCTCTAGCCCATTACACTTACTTATCAATCTCATTGGCTCATACAAACCCTACTCTAATAAGATCCCAAAATATCTCTCTTCCTCCTACAATTCATACCTTTGGCATAGGGAACTTCAAGAATGACTTTTGTTTAAAACCAAAGGGAGTTACCCGATTTAAAGGTACAATCTTCCCTCAAGTTCTCTTCTTTTATTTTACTTATCCAACACCCTAAAACACTCTATATTCCATTATTTTTATGAAAAAACTAGTATCCTAAATATACAATGACGTTCTTATGAGAATTATTCTAACTAAACTTCCACTAACCTCCATATATTGGATTTAATCATATTGTTTCTGTGGATGGCGAACTACTGGCTCACAAAATGATAATTGTTCAATATTATCATACCACCTCTTATGGTGGAAATTATGATGGAACTGTACTTATATGTGATATATATTATATTTTTATTTTCTAAATACTTCGGTATTTTTCATTTATATAATACCATTATGATTTCAATAATGGGTAAACACGATAATTTTATTTGAGGAAGTGTGGACTACCGACCCCTCAATCTGATATGACTTGTTCATGCCATACATGGAATGTATAAAGGATGGAATTAATGAAATTATATATCATACAATACTATAATTATAAAATACCTATTTATAATTAAGTTTTCATTCCATTAAATGTGAAATAGAAATGAAAGTAGCATTCATGTGTAAGTACGACTTACTGTCTCCATGAACAATTCATTTCATTTCATATGTCCAAATGTTATGAACTATTAAAAATACATATATATACTGGATATATATGATATAAAAATCATGAATATCATTCTCTATATAATGTAATTTTGACCACAGGGACAACATGTAATTATAAGAAGCACATTTTTTATTTAAGTACCAAATATCCACAAAATGACTGTTATTAACATAAATGGTTATATAATGACTATAAAATGGTAAAAAGTGATATAAATGGAACAGTAAACATTATAAAGGTTATGAGAAAAGTATAAATTAACATTAGTTTATTATTAATATGATTAAAGAACGAACCATTCAAGCCGGACATCAGAAAAGGGACTTCTTCTCAATCTTCTTTCATTGAGGCTTATTTTTACTTTTACATGAATTTATTATATATGTTGTATATACCTGTTGGAATTTTCATTTCATTCAAAGGGAATATTTTTATATGAAGTATTTTACTAAAGGACAAAAAGGAGTGTTTATTTTTAATGTACGTGGTGATAATGACCATTATTCTACTGCGAGTACTATTTGATATTTTCTTTCCTTTACAAGATGTAGTGATTTTTAATGAATAATAAATACCTTATACCCTTTTTACCAATTTTGGTTTTGAAAATGGTTTTGAAAAAGCAATTATTATTTAAATATCTTTAAATGATCTATTGTTATTGAAATTTGGAATTGTAATCTATACGTTATTATTGTTTTATGTGTTATGAATTTGTTATGGTTCATTGGAATTGTTAAAATATATGGGTGGTTCTGTGATAAACCTTGGGTGGGTGAGCCTAAGATATCTCTCCAATGCATTGGGAAGCTGAAGAAAATAAATGTTAATGTTTCTTCTAAAATATTTAGGGAATATACCGTGATGGGTATTCCAAATGTAACTCCCTATGTATATTTGAAAAATACAATTTAAGCATGATAATGGATGAAAAAATTACCTTTATGATTTTTGATTTCTTTGTATTATTCATAAATATTATGATTTCACTAGGTTTGTTAAATAAATTATTCTTGGTATGTATTGGTGGACTAATGTTCTATTTCTATATTTTATAATCCTTACTGTGCTTTTTATGATCATACCATGTTTTTAAAATTGTTTTTCATAGAACTTACAGATGAATAATGTCAAGGATGGGATGAAGGAAAAGTCATGCTGTCTAAAACATTGAAACGGAGATGAATTTTTTTTTCAATAGTTTTTGTTTTATGAAAAATGGACACTGAGTAGAAGTGTCTACATTATAATATTCGCCATGTAATGTAACAATTATGGCTTTATTCTCTAAAACTCTAAACTTGAAAAGATCCAAAATGTTAATTATTAACTGAATTCAAGATTATGTAATATTTATGTTCGGGTCCTCATATCGTTATCTATAAATTATTCATCTAAATACACTATAATTATTGGATTCCAGTGATCCTCTAGAGGCTAAGGATGGGATGAAAGAGGTTGAGAAACTCTTTATGATTATAGAGACACCAAATTCTCTTATACTGAAATATATCGGCTTTAGTCATAAGGGGAATATTATGTTGTCATGGAATTTTATTAGTCCTTGTATGGAATAACATTTTCAAATACTATAAGGAATTGATGTAAATTTTCTTTAAGTATATCTATCTGATATTTATGAGGATTGATATGTTTATGGTGTTCCTTAACATTTAACAATGTTATTAGGCTATGGATTAGTTTTACAATTGTTATTCCTTGATTTTTCACTTCTTCACATAGGAAGTATAAATTGATAATTTGATTGACCAATGGTCTATGAATTGTATTTTAGAAAATATATGACAACAAGTTCTAATAATGAAGCTCACTTTTTAATTTCAAGTCTTAGACAAATCATTAACTATATAATGTTACTTGGATGGAATGTTAGGTTTGATGGGAGTTCCACCAACTCCCATTTGTAGCTTGGGTGGTCACCTTAAAGGGTATAACAAGTGGGATGAGTCTCTTGGTGGATGATGTAGTGTGTTTTTAGTAGAAGGATTTTTAGAAATCATATATTTTATCCAGAAAAGGACCACTAACTTATTTCCAATGTGGAAATGTTGGGAAATCAAAACATTCTTTCCCTACGGAACCAAATATATATAGCTCTTCTGCATTCTCTAGTCACATTAAAAGGGTTTTCCATATTTCATAGTCCTCATGGTGGTGTGGGATCAATAGTGCTAGGAGTATATGTTGTGTAGTCATATACTTCCAAAATTAAGGGGTTCTATCCAAAAGCATTTAAAATGATTCTCATTCATGAAATGGAGGAGTCTTTAGGAGTGGTTGATATAAGCCCAGTTACGGGGATAAATACCATTACCATTCCTTCATCGTTACTGAATAATTTATTTGATATGAGTGCCTATCATTCATTCATATTTACCAGTTATGTGGATCTTTTGAATTGTTTTAAAGATCACATTCCTTATGTAATGTGGTTTTTTATGCCTCCTAATGTAAATAATGGGTTATTTCTTTGATACCATAAGTGAGAAAAATTTATTTGAATGTGGTATTTTTTGGAATTGTTTACTCTATATAGGAATTATTTTGAATTTCATATTATGGTAGGATTTAGATATTTTTTACAATTAAGTATTTGAAAGATATCTATAACATGCCTCTATTGCATTCCCTAATAGGGAGTGTCATGTATTTCATGTTGAATGGGACCCATGGTACAATCATTATTGGCCTCCTAATCTAGATTTTGGGAAGAAGAAATCAATATTTTCTAATGAATTGTAGAAGTAATCTTTTCATTATGATTTTCCGATAATAGTGGATGAGTTTCTGATTCTCTTCCCTTATGACATTTCTGGTTTTCCACTTATACGGGAGGTGATTTTTTCTATCGACATAGTACTATGAAACCACCTTATATATATTTTAAATTAAAACCTAGAATTAGATGAATTGAATTAGTGATGAATTACTTATATGAATTTTTGTCTAAGTGATTCATTTGGCCTAATGGTTCAACATGTTCAATTCCTATGATTTTAACCAAGATGGTCAATAGAATCATATGAAACAATGTTAATTAGTGAAATATCAATTTGGATACAATCATGAACTCAAATTAGTTATAATTTATTGAAGAATTGTTTTTGACTAGTTGAAATGGGTTATGTGGTTCTCAAATATATATCATCACATAGGTGATCTCCAACATTAGATTAGGGAGTCTAATATCCCCACGATTATATTTAGGAATATTTAAGTAAAATTTTAGAACCTTGTTATACTCATTTAGTTTGAATAATGATCAATAATGATTATGTAATTTAATTTCCCACCAGTATCTCAATACATGTGTAGTGTTATATATGGAAAACATCACAGTTTACATAAAAACCAATTAGGATCTTGGGAATCACATGAGAGCTATTCTGGAAATCATGATAAATCACCAAATTTATATAATTCTTTTTATTTCAATCTTATTGATTTAGGCGGTACAGTTAATGGTAAATGATGTTTCATAAAATGATTAATTAGTTGATCCTGATAAGGTGAAGGTTATAATCTACTATTTGGAAATACATAATTATTTTGATATTCCATGTTTCTTAGTCTTGGAAATGTATTATTGTAAATTTTTTTATTCTTTATTCACAAATTTATTCTCTATTGACATCCCTCACATTGAATGGGGCTAAATATTTTTGTATTAAAAGTAATATTATTCCATTGATGAGTTGAAAAATAATTTCATACTATCACCAATTTTGGATCTAAAATAATCTATACAAAGATATGTGGTCTTCAATTATGTAATTAGGTTTGGGTTTCGATTGAATTATTATGCCCGACTTTCCACATTTTTTCAAATTTTTATCAAAAAATTCTTGAATATGAGAAGAAATATCCCAAATGTGATCTAAAAAAAATCCATGATTTAGTCTCTTTATAGTTGGTGTCATTTCATTTTTTAATAAATTTAAAATATCTCCTTATTTCATAAAATATTGAGTTTAATCATCTGGAGAAAATATATTAATCTTTTGTAGAGGTGATTGGTGTTGTATCTATTCTATTTTGAATTGGATATTTCATACATACCAAGTAAGGGAAATTTTTTTTTTATCATTGATAAAGAAACTAACATTTGAAAATATGAAGGAATATTTTGGGGAATATAATCTGATGGATTTTTTATTATATGAATTTTGGGGTCTTATAATATTAGATATAGGTTTCATGATTCAGTATACAGTTGAAATATTATATTTTTTAGATGATTCTCATGGAATAATAGCATGTTATAGAGTTCAAACAAATTAGATTTTTTTAATATAGTTAGGATACAATCATTGAATAGACTCTATCTTATTAGGGTTCCATTTTCAATAGGAATTTGTATGTTGTTTTGTTACCTATGGGGGATATTATGATCTGGGATTTCTATCATTCCAATTGGGCGGTAAACCCTAGCTTGAAAAAAATGTATTATGGATATAATTAATAATTTATATTGAAAAGATATGAAATATTACATTTCTTATTTTGTATCACATTATTATAATTTTTAAGAGATTATGGTGGACCATCAGAAAACTTATAGACTTATTCAGCCACCTCTTATGCCAACTTGGATGTGGAATTTGATATTGATGGAATTTTATTTGGGTTTCCACATAATCCTAAAATAAAAATTACTATTTTTGTGTGGATTATTCTATTGACCAACTTTATGAACATTATTCTGACTCATGTTATGACTAAATTTCAGGAAAAGGGATATTATTATGTGAAATTGATATTCATATTGAATGCAGTTCCATCGACCACACATTATGATATTGATTTCTTGTGTATATAATATTAATGTAAAGACCTATTGGAGGTGATAGTATACAATGTATTGATGACAATAAGGTTCCCTCCATTGATAGATAGACATACATATCATCCTATATAGATTCAATAAGAAATTATTCAATCTTTTCTCTGTGAATTTAGAGGAGGATGTGATTTTAAATTGGGGTGGTATTGTTTTCCAAAAAAAATTAGTTAACATTTGTTCATTATGGGGGAACTCTTTTGAGGCCTTGAGTATATTACTTTGTAAATCTCAAATTGGTAGGTGAATGACTGGTTATGTTTCCCTGGTTGGAATTAGTTTAGTCTGAGATACCATGGTAATGATTCAGTTGATACATCTAGAAAGAGTAATGGAGTTGAGATGGTTAAAGTCATATGATGACCGTATTCGATTCCCATTGATGTTCTCAACTAGTGGAAATATTTTTTTATAGTTTTATCTATAGTTGGGTCATCGATGTTTTGTATTAAAAGGGATGTTATCCCCTATATACATAAAAGGGTCAGAGATTGTTGACCCGATAAGAATATCCGGAAACCTCTTGGATTATCCACCATAGATGACATCATTCACTGAAATATTTCAATTTTTCCTTCTCAATAGGTAATTTTTAAAATATATCATCTTTATAGATTTTATGAACATAATGAGTAACTTAATATGACCATGAATGACCAGATAGTATAGTTTATTGATTAATTTATAATAGTTCCTTTTGGATTGAATATAAAAATAGTATGGGTTCAATTGAATCGTAGTTATAATTTTTATAAGATGTAGGTGCATGAGGAATTTATAAGAGATAACTGACCTCACAAAATTACTATAAGGTATTATTTATATGATTTAAGGGGTCAAAAAGCCTTCATGGTTGGGAGAATTGTGATATAACAACACCATACTTTAGGTATGAAGTTTAGTTTATCTTGGTTGTTCCTAATTATTGTTTTGATATATTATTGTCTCATTTATTCATCATTCTTCCATTTGAATATTTAAATTTTAATATGGTTTTCATAATTCTGAGGGTTCAAGAATTTGGTTTTGATCCTTTTCAGATATATCATTTGATGTTCTAGTTGTTTTATTTTGAGGTAGGACAATATCCAATATCAATAAAGGTTATAGGAAGTCCACTGAATAGCTAATAAGGGCCACGAACTAGTTAGTGATAGTCTTGAAATTTGTAGTTCCTATAAGTAATCTATTATCTCACTGATGGGATCCCACTATCAAGTTGTTGGGACTTCTAGAATTATGGTAATTCTATCAAACATTACTAGTTAGATAGTGGGATGAATTGGCTAGCCGGTTAGACTAATAGGGTTTATAAATGAAATAGAAGTATCATAATTCTATTTCATTTAATGTCACATTTCTTTCTAAAACAACTATGTCAAATTTCATTTGTCCCTTTACATCATGGTGGCTCCCTTTTAGAAAATTTGGATCTTCCAACTACAGATTACTTATAGATAAAAGCAAGGTGTGTTTGATTTATAATGTCTTGGTAAGTATATCTTATGTCTACCGATTAATTCTCATATTACCTATTTTCCATATTCACTATGTGTTTTGATATTTTCAGTTGTTGGATTTGGTTTTTGATTTAAGAATTTTTATTCTAATATACTTTATTTTTCATTATATCGTTCAAATATTTATTGCTGTATACTATATTTGGTGATTATTGATCATGAATTGAGATTAGTAGTTTATAGGTAAATTGTAATCATTCAAAACTTCAAAATATTTTTTATTTTTAATTAAATTTCTAAATTGATTTCTAAATATTTATTTGTGATTTTTGTTAAAATTTACAAAATATAATACTATGTATGTGTTTATCCTTTTTGATACATTTTCAAACATAGCTTTGATGTCTATAAAATAGATTTTAAATATCTGAAAGAATTAATGAAATAATTTAACAATAATCCTTTATAAATGATTGTAATAAATTATAAATGAAATTAAAATTAAATTAATTTTTTAATGATATGAGAATAGATGAAAAACAATTTTATTTTGTTATTGTAATTTTCATATAATCTTTTTGAAGCATTAAAATAGAGATGAAAAAACAATAGATTAATTTAAATGATTTAATTGTGATTGAAATGAACGATATCCCCTTATGTGATAGTTTAACCGGATGACCATGGGATCATAGTTAGTGATGTTGGATAAACACAAGAAAGAGATGTATTGGAAATACCTAGAACTGTTTTATTGAAGAAAATAATACTAAAAATAATTGAGGGAAGAGAATATCTTATTTATGATTTCTTCTATTTTCCCTCAGATTGGGACCTATGAATGGGTGAACATCAGGAGTCATAATTCACTGGGGTGTGTGGTGATCCTTGTATAAATCTATCATTGGGTATCTTAACCATTTTTTTATTGATAATAGACAATTAAATTGATCGAAAAATTATAATGTCATGAATTATTTTATTCATTAATATTTTAATAAAAATTATATTTCTGGAATGTTTTTAGGATAATGTATTATTCTTCTGGTTTTACTCCAGTCATTTAATGTTATGAAAATCATATTTTTATATGGACTATGAAAATTTTTCAATGCCTAGTTTTATTAGTGATGTTTAATATTTGGATTTATTTATATATATTTATTATGGAATACAATTTCCTCCCTGAAATTCTTTGTGGGGATAGAATGGCATTTTTTAGTGTTGTTTGAAAAACCTTTATATCAAACACATATCCAAATCCATTTAGTGAATTTTCGAGTGGATTTTATTCAAGGAATTGGAAACATCCAATGGTTCTATACCAGCGATAACTACAAGATCATCATTCCAATGGAAGGTCCCCATTATAGAACATGTCTTATGGTACTTAATAACTCACATAGGTCGTGATGATGGGAGGACTACATCATCACACCCATTGGGGGGGGGGGGTTATTTTCCTACTTAATGAATCTCTTATATATTTAAGATCTGTTCATGATTCATTCATTAATTATAATGGATTATGGGAGCAACCCACAAATTAATTATCATATTTTATCATGTATGGAATATATAATCCCATGTTCATATTAGAGGGCCTTCACTAATAGAGATATTCTCATTATTTTGAAGTTATCCAACAAGGGTAACTTATTATGTACTAATTATAATTTTTTCTGTCCTTTTATTATTAATTTTCTTTTATTCGACATAATGTGGTACTATGGACTATGCCATCATCCAGATCAATGAGAGTTCTGTTGATGTTAGGATAAGACCCATGAATAGATTTTCTATGTTTAATCATGAATGGAATCAAAGCCCACATAGATCATTTTCACATAACTGGACACATCATTACTTTTGAAGTCATGTGGTAAGGACCAAACCCTGGAGTTTAAAATCATGAAGAAAGAAAATCTAGGTGAAATGTTTATAGACAATGTTTGGTTGGGTACTTTGAGAGATTCATCCTAAGAAGCCATAATGGGGTATGGACACACATAATTAACTAAAATATGTTGGGAATGTGTCCAAGAGGGAGTTGGGGTTGATTTTTGGGGTCAGTTTTAGACCTCATGGAGGATTCCTACTTGTCCCACATGAAAGGTAATATAAGCATACATAGTTTGGTTAGGAGGACCCACGCCTATGGATGTCTTTCTACAGTTTTTCTCTTAGGAGTGTATGTCCCTTTTAGAGGATTCAGTAGGGGATTACTCATAAAAGGGATACCCTAAATTAATTTGGGAGTTCTTGTTGGGGATTTTTACCAGTGAGTATTCACATTGCTTGTTTGGGAATTATACATTGAATGATTCCCAAATGGGATTGAAGTTGTATGGATTAAATGAAAAAAAACCAACCTCTAATCTCATTTCATTCATGTTTAGTGTGATAAACAAGAGTTTGCATTATATTGGTAGAACCACACAATTTTCTTTTGTAATATGTGGATAAATACTGGAGACCAATTGTAAAGAGAAAGGGATTTTAATTTGATTGTCTAATCATTCATTTTGGTAACAAGTATAGTCACATATTATGATATTTATGGTTATGACCTAGGTTGGAGAAGTGGATCAATAGTGTTTCCTCCTACTAGAATGAATATGGTCTTACTCTATGAGGTATTTTCTGGATTCGGATACATGGATTTGAGAACCCCCAGCTATTGGTGCCCTCTAAATGAAGGTGAGAGTAAGAGTTAGATGAATATTATCTTATAAAGAATTAATATGATTGAGTGGATTCCATGATCATGTAAATAATATAATCCCACCTAATTGTTACATCAATGTGAGAAATAAGATTATGTATAGTATTCCCAAAACCACATCATACTTATCCCACTAGATGAAGTGGGTGGGAAGATGAGAGAATAAGAAGGGGTTATGATGTTCCTATTATATACCATCATTGTATATTGGATTCTAAATTACACCTGACCATCTAGATATAGCCTATGGGTGTGGAGAAGAGGGAAGTAATGAATTAGGACAGGTCGTATAATTAAATATGGGGTCTTACTCATGGAGGGATACTTTTACTGGTTCATGTGGAAGAGAAGATGGAAATTCATTAATCCTAAAAGAGAAAAACAAGTGTGGTACTCACCCTACCCACTAGGAACTGGAGTTTTGAGTACTTAGAGATCGGTAGAGAAATAAAGTATCATATCTATCATATCCACGATAGTGAGATCCCATAAACTGCCCCAGGGATTGGGTCCTCCTGAATAAAGGAATTCATACTTCCTAGACCCCTAGAATCGTTATCGTCTGATATTAACAGAGTATGACACATCAGACAAGTGGAATGGATATCAAAATGGGAGACACACTGTTATGCTTCATTACATTATTTTTTAATCTATAGTCTTTAACAAAGGATTAAATTTGGTATCCCTCCAAATAGAGATCCAAAAAAAGAGGAACCCTACTATTGGTGGTTTAGATGATGTCTCAAACATAGGCTCGTGATGGTCCCAACCTAGAGAGTGAAGGATCATCCCGAATGTAATTAAAGAGAATAAGGCTCTTCATGTAGGGTAATTTCTGTAAAATATGGAGATTCCTTGGGAAATGGAACATTTATGAAACAAAACATGGGAGAGGATTTATACTAGGTACCAGGGGTTACCTCTGGTGTCCTGGGATTAGTTCCATGTAAGTCCCTAATTAGGGTATTGGCCTTCATGTAAGTGGTTCCCACATTCATAAAATGGTCCTTGCATAGGTGTATTGTGTTTTTGACCCTAGAGGGTCTTTGATCATATTAGACACTTTATTTACCTAACATCATGGGTTGTAGAGGGATACTATAAGAAGTTTTTGGAGACCAGGGTGAAGGGGAGATGCAACCAAAGCGTTAGATATTTTTCTATTTCTCAATTCTTTAAATTAGGGTCTCTATGGCCCAATTTATTGGAAAATCTGGGATCCTAGTCGAAGGAGATAGCCCACACGTGTCCATGGTTCTTTTCAATAGCATATACATCTCGTTCAAGGGTGGAAAAACTTATGTGTTTCCTATGTCCAATGTGAAATTGCATTGTGTATGTTTTTTTTGCAGAGGTGGAGGCCCCTTCTAGGCTCAATTGATAGGGATGACATGAGCCTCCAGGAAAACTGGTGGAGTGTGCATAAGACCACCTATGTAAACTAGCTGGGAGAACCAATTGGTTCATACCTAATGGATTACCCCCACTACACTTATTTTTATCAATGTTGGGCTGTGATCCCCTCCCTTTGGTTCTGTCCCTTCGCTTCCATCATAGAACCCCATTATTAATTTTCAGTCACATAGTCCTATATTCAAGCTAGGTCAAGTATTTTTTGGGGTTTGATAAATAGAACCCCACCTCTCCTTACAAATACCTATTTTGAAACACAGATGGAGGTCCATCCCACCATGCTATTGGATTTAGAGTCATTTTTAGGAACAATTATCCCTCGATCTATGATAATTAATATGGAATGTGGAATCCAATATTATTTTTCTAGAATTAAGATACATTTCTACTCGAACTCATGATTTATCTATTGTGTGTGGATAAGAACATGAATTCTATTTAAAATATAATATAATTCATTTTAAAGTGGAAAATACCCTCCATTATTATTATATTCATTCAGATGGAAAATAAAATGGCTCTATAGTAATTATAGGGACATTGATGCATTCCAACATCAGTTTCTGGGATTTGGATCTATCTCAACAATAGAAGGATTCTCTATTTTGTTCATAATCCATGGGGACTAGTGCGTATTATTTTTATATTGATAAGTTCATGTGGATTACCCTACAAAACGTGTTTGAAAAGTATCAACACCCTAATTTTTTTGAACTCCAATATGAATAAGACATAATATACGAGACATATATTTTTAGTTTTCTAACATTTTGAAATTTTTCATCCTAAAATTTTTTATGCCTCTTTATTTTCATCAATCTATTATTTCCTAAACCAAAAGGATTGTATGTCTGGGGAGATGAGACTCAAATTGTTTCCATGGATACCCTTTTTGGTTTTCAACCTTATGAGTACTTTTTCTCTTGTTGTTAGATGTTTAGTGTCGTGCAAGAATGTATACTGTTATTGGTAATTTTTTAAACAAATTTGGATATATGTTTTTAAATGATGAAATAAATAAAGGTTGTCGACCAAGAATGTTCTGACATTCTTAAGATACCCCATGGCCAATTTTGGGCCACTATTTTGTTGTTAATAAATCTCAAACATGATACATTTAAAATATTTGAATAATCTCTGTGGGCCATGTTGTAAAAGTGGTTTCCAGTATAATATTTTCATATTTTATGGGAATATATGGTGTATCATACAAGGATGAATGTATTACTATTTTATTAACCAAATGTTTGGGTGACATTGTTCCAATAGAACAATGGTGTGTTACTATATAGTCAAAAAATGGAATCCACTGGGTGATAGGCCTATCATTTGGGTGAATTATGAGGTGATAAGTTGGGTTTTTTAATATATAGTTTGAAAAATAATTTCTGAGGAATTATAAAATTCAATTGCTTATTATGGAGGGATTTATAGAATCTCAAATTTCTCACAACCATGGTTGGTGGTTTTCCTAGGGAAGATGTCTCCAAATGATGGTAATATATATTGGAATTGGTAAAGAGTGGGAAATGTCTCATATAAGAAATTCGATCATTAGAAATAAGAAGATTTTGTTAAGTGACTTATGTTGGGGGTGCACATTTTTTATAGTGGTTGAAGAATCATGTAGTTTAATTTCATGTTATAAAGACATAAAACTCATAATTTAACATTTAACAGTGATGAATTCAATATTGAATTTAAAACCTAGTGACTAGGAAATTATTCAATGAATTTTATTTTCACGTAGAAATGAAATTGGGTTCTATAATTTAAGTACATTTTTCTTATGTTGAAAGATTAATGATTCTCCATTTCATGGTATCCATTCTGGAATGTTCAACAATTATCCAATATGATGTGTAGAATTATGTAATCTACAATATATTTATATTTGGATCTTTAGAGTGGTATAGAGGAAGGGATTATGGAAATAATAGAGGGTTATTTTGAGGGAGAAACTATCACTATTTTACAAATCATTTTTGTTGGAGACATTACACAATACCAACTAGGGTATTTTATAGCATAGTCAAAAATTCAAATCGTATGAATGACAAGTCTGTTATGTGTACGACAAATGAAAATCCAACTAGGGTGTGCTACTATATATTATGGAAGAATTGTTCTTAGAAATTCCTACATTATATTGATGATAGTCGAAGGAAGTTTATTGATATTCAGATTTCACAAAACAAAGAGTTTTGTTTGTGGATGAAATCTGCATGATTATAGGGGGTTTTTTATGTCAAAATTATCCATGAATGGGTAATAAGTCCCCTATGTAGGTTTTACCCAAACAAAAAAATATGGTTCATATAGTTTTACATCATACGTGTTGAACTGTAGTGTTATTGAAACAGTGAGTAATACGAGGCATATCTGACCTAGGATTCTCGTTCAACCATTGGAAAAAAGGGAGGAATTTTTAAACTATATTCTTGTGGGTTTTTTAATTAGGAGATTATATATGGGAAAATTATATATGGGATGACCATGGATTATGGTAAAACATTGGGTTTAGGTACGTTATCATTAGGGATCACAGAGATAGAAAAGGATTCTCTCGAGGACCGAGGTATTGTCTGTTGATCGACCCATGTTGTGGTAAATATTATAAAAATCCATATTGGGAATATTACATCACGATACCATAGTTGAGTAATATTTTTTATCATTTACATCATGTGTTAATCTAATAAAAATATTATAGGATCAATTTACTTCAATGTTAGACAAATTAGCCCCGGGTATCAGACATTAAATTTCTAGTAGGTGAAAAAAGAATATGAATATAAGTAAGTGTCAAAAATCTAGATATTGGCACGTGGAAATAATATTTTTCCATAATAAATTAATCAATTTGTTCAATATTATCTATGAAATATAAAAATTCTTTACTTATATATGAATCATATATAGTAGGGGCATCTCTGTTTCCTTGGGTGATCTATAAACGATGTTGTCCTAAATTAATTACACATTCAATGATAATTGTTTCGGTGAAGGAGAAGAGGAAATTTTCATAACCCTAGAGTTGGAATTAGAAAATATTGTCTATTTTTTAGTACCTATCTCGTTGGTATGAGAATAAATCCAAAAACAGTTCTTAGAAAAACAATGCATTTTATTTTCAATCAATGAGGACATTATCCATGTTGTATAACATTATGTGGTCAGGATGAATATGATTCAACATGGAAAAGGAATATTGATGTTTGATTAGGGTATAGGACCCAATAATAAGTTTTTATCATATTAGATAAGGATACAATTCTAATGTAGTTTTATAATGAATTACCCACACTGATCGAATTAATTTCTTGATAAATAGATTAGTTGAATAAGGCATCAAACATGGTGTGAGACCCAAATTGGATTCTATTATGTATATCTGACTCATACATATTATTTTGGGGTATTTCCCATATTATTTTGTGCATCGACTTAGTATTGGAGATCCAAGGGTTAATATGTATCACTTTAGGGATAGAATCAATCCATGCATGGATCACGAAGAGATCATGTTGTATGTTGTCATGTGACAATTACATTATCTGTGCATTTAAACATCCCTCAGTAAGGAAGTGGTTCTCCTGAAGGTGAAAGGGAGGATTACTGATAATGGAACCAATATTAGAGGGTTGTATGTCACTTTGTATCATATGATGGTATTAATTGAGATACATAAATTTTATGAAAATAATTTCCTACATAATCGTATTTTAACATGGTGGATGGGGACATTTCTATTTTCTAGAATATTGGATGGGATAAATACATGAGGTCTTAGTGTTACTATGTGTCTCTTTGATATGTGAATCAATCCATATGATGTTCTAGAGTGAAGGTGTGCTTGCAGACCAACACCATGTAATGTGACATACTCAAGAAGAGATCATAATTTTATGTGTTTTTACATACTTGGAACAGAAGTGAACCATATTTTTTTAAGTCAGGTGGCGAGGAAGATGTTGTATTGTTTAATGTCTTTCGGCGTTGAAAATAATTGATGAATTTATAAATTCATGCATCAATGACCAGATTCGTAGTTTAATATTTTGAAAATGAGATGTATAACATGTTATTTAATGTTATATAGTCAGGAAGACATGCTACAGAGTTTATAGTATTACAGATTTGGATATATAGTGTTGTGAGGTTTAATGTCTTACTACTAGGAATACTATTGTAGGATTACATGAAATATTTAATAATGAACCCAACATTGGTTGGGGTTGAAATTATCTCTCCATCTATTCATATAAAAGAATAATCTCTATTAGAGTGGCCTTGGTGTATGTAGTAAGTTCCTTACATCTTTGGATCAATCCTTGGAGATTTATTTTCTTATATCATCAGATTCATAAGGATCAATACCAATTCTTATTAGATTAAATAATGGAGGGGAACCTTGTAGCTAAAATTTTGTCAGATTAATTTTTGATAGTCCTTTAATAGATCCATGGTATGAAATATTATCTCATATAGTCACTCTAGGTCATCATGTAATTTCTATAATTTCCAATCTACTGATATATGATCAAAAATGTTGACACGAAGTGATAGAAACTTCACATAAATGGGAATGAATACATTTGTTCCATATATGATGGCATACAGGGTTTCCTTTTTGGTTGTATAGATTATAGTATGATAATCCCAGATGTCATGAATGATCTTATTAGGACTATATTTATTATCTTTATCCACAATCATTAGGATTATATTTGATAGGTCCTTGTTGAAGTCCTTTATCATTCCATTATCCATTGCTTGATTGATGGTGAAGTGGTTGTATTTCATATTTTACTCGTAATATAACATGTCCACCAGGGAAAAATAAAAATGGCTATCTTTTTCAGATTATTATATTAGGGAAAACAAATATTTTAATGATGTTAGGTTTCTTGATGTTGATGAAACTATTTTATCTAACTACTTTTATGGGAAATGACTCACCCCATTTGGAGAATAAATACAAAGCCATTAAGATAAATTTAAACTACTTGGATGATGTTGGCATTTAGGGACACACAATATCCAATACAAAATACGAAAATGGGTATTATTATTAGGATTTTTATAGAACATCAAGGGTTTAAAGGATGATGTTGTCTTTCAAATTATAGGGTTTACATTTCTTAGTGAATTCATTGTAATCTTGTATGATAGTGGGATAGTAATATCTATGCGTACATATTTTATGATAAATCTAGGACCTTGACTGGTGGATAACATAGGATCTCAAGTGTACATCTACTTTGACTATTGTAGTCTCTTCTCCGTATATACATATAAGATGTACTCCATCAAAACCTCATTTATAGATGACTTTATAGTGATTTGGGCCATTATAAAGATTTGTCTTATTTATGCCACCATATTTTCACATTTTGATCAATATCTAGTGGATGTATTCCAATATATAGCTTTTCCATGATAGAATTCAACCACCCAGTGGTAGGACCGTATGGTTTAATCATGTTGGATTTCATCGATTTCTTCTATTATGAGTTGAATAAAATGTGAAACCATTAGGCAATGTTCAATGATGATTACTGTTTCATCTAGGTTTGGATAATCCAACGATATTGTTGAGTTTTCCAATGCATCTTCTTGGATATTTTGCCATGTTGGTATGTGATTCAATTTTTCCTCTCTATGTAAAAAAGACATTAACCCTCAATCATAGTCAAGAATAGGGGTTCGATCTTATTTTATGAAAATATATTCCAAATTTATCTATTTGATTACCAACTATAAATTACATTTCACCACTAGATGATCCTTTACTATTTAGAGTCTCAGTTCGAATCCTGTGATGAGGGACTGATATTCCACATAATTTTTGGTAAACTTTATAACAACCTAAATAAATATGAAAACCCCACCTTTTATAGAGAAATATGGATGACCCTAAACCAGAAATTATTGAGCATATAATCATCCATTATATTCCCTATTGGGATCCTAGAACCACCATCAAAATACAATTACAATGTTTGAGGGAATAATGAATATAAATATATATTTATCTGTAAATTGAGTGTTTATGTTTTTTATTTTTCAAGATTATTGTAATGAATGGAAATATTAAAAAACATATAATTTTATTTCATTCTTAAGAACATACTCTATATAAAATGACTATAGGATAACTTCTCAACATTTAAAACATCCATTAAACATATGGTAGTTGGGAATAAATTTGGGTGGATTATTCAATGAGAAAAAATATACATCATGATTCTGCCACTAGTGCCTCAATTTCTAAACCATAATGATAAATGATCTTAAACTCTTCTCGTTATCCTAATAACGAGTTTCAGTATTATGAATGGTTTGACTATGATAATAAATTCAATGTTCATTAATATCATTAATATTTTTTTAGGAAGGAACCTAGTGGTCCCTAGTGATTGGTCACATATAAAATGTGTACATCTCCTTCATAGAATGGTATTATCACTAGGTGAATCAAGAGATATTTCTTGAAACTCTAAACTTCTTATTGAATTTCATCATTCCACTAATATGTTACACCATTCATCATCAATTTTGTGAAGTGAAAACACTAGTCTATGAGTTTGGATACAAATCATTGGATATTGGCCTAGTTTCCTTGAATACCTCCAAAATCATTAAGATTTTTTGGAGGTGACATAATAAGGATAACCATTTTATTCTCATGTTCGGCATGAATTACATGATAATGTATGGTTATTCCCTGACATTTTCCTGAGGATTCCCTGAAGGCACATTTGAATGGATTCATATTCATGAAATTCTATCATATTTTATCGATGATTTTATCTTGGTCATCCATGTAGTCAGAACGTTTTTAATACACAACTACTATGTCAGTAATGTATAATTCGAGAAAATATCATAAAAAGGATCAAAGATGTGAGGCGTGACACATTGGTTTGTAGCACTGAAATTTTCCATGATAACCATCATTAAACAATAACAAATTACTCACTGAGGGACCCTAACGTATGTTACTTCTTCATATTCTATGACCATCCATAACTAGTTTTACCTCGAATATCCAACAATGAAATAATTTTTTAATATCTATCTATTTCATCAATTATTAGCCATGTGATTAGAATTTTGAAGTCTTCCTTTGTAAATTGTTGACTGAGATCCTTAAAGATTATGAATACCCTTATTTTTTGATTTCTATTCATTACTGGGAAATGTTTAGATAGAAATTTCAGATACTATACCTCTTATATGAATTCAGCATTGATAATTTTTTCCAAGGCGTGGAGGCATGATTCATGTGTTTTTTTGGTTGGCAGTTTATATCCCTGATGGCCTTTTGAAAAACCCAACTGATGGGTGGCTACCATGACATTAAGGTGTGGGATCACAATGTAATTTCATGTGAACATGTCCCAATGATGCTTCAAGAAGGAGGTATATACCTCTTGTTATTTGGAATTCATGGTTAGACATATCAATGTGGGTAGTTTATTTTCCTCAATAACCATATTTATTTCACTGTGTTCTTAACCAGCAGTAGAGAAAAATCACATGAATATTATAAGGGGATCAATGAGGCCTTCCAACCATTCTCCTTCCTCATTATTTTCTTCTATTGCCTCTACTTGGGATGTAGATGATGAAGAAAACATCTTAGTGTTATGTGAGGAGTTAATTTTTTGACCATCAGAATATGAAGAAACTAATTCCAACACCTGTTGAAGATTGTATTTAGGAGTGAAGGAAGTGTCACCCTAAAATTTGTCACCATCTGGAGTCTTGAAAATTTTATTTTCACATCTGGGTTTAGTTTTCAGTTTTGAAAAAGTGTAAGTTTCTGAACTAGTGTTCGAATATAGACCCACCACTTTTATTTGATTGATGGGTAACAAAAAATTTGTATTAATATGCTTAAATATATTATCGGAGAACATATCCAGGCTATTTAGGTCACTGATTCAAAAAATATTATTAGTCATGGGCTATTTCTCTTAACTATGTTAAAATCATGCGTCATTGTATTGTGATTCACATGCTTTAAATGGATCTTTTTCACCTTAAAATGTTTTTATTTGAACATTGATTCAATATTGGATTAATTGGTTGTATGATGAGTGAATAACCACATGTTGATGTAACCAAGACCTTCCAAGAAGAATGTTGAAGGATGTGTATTTCGAAACATCCATTAATTATAATTTAGATATGAGATCCATGAATAGAGTCCTGAGTTTGATTTCAACAATAGGAATATAATCATTCTTTTCATATCACTGCAACATTAGTGATGTATGGTACATGTTCTATTCATTAAGAACTATTTAACAAATTGTTCAGAATGGAATAATTTTTATCCATATACATTTTTAATGAAGGTTCATCAAATATCACCATCATTTATCTTTCCATATACTTACAATTTTATAACCTCTACTTATACGATGGTATATTCTATTTATTTTATTAATGATATGATAATGTAGAGTTATTATTGATATACTCTGGTCATAGAAAAATCAACCTAAAACTGTTTGGGGGGTTTTATGAATTATTTTTCCGTGCTTCTTGGGCCTTTTGATAGACTCAGAAATTTCAGAACTTATAACTTGGCTAACATCCTAGATAATTATATCAAAATGCCATACCTATAATCCATTTTTTTGGTACTAATCATGTTGAATCTTTTTAGTAGGTGTTATAGGAACTGATTTACATGATATTGATGAATCAACCATTAAAATAAGAGCTTAATATTTCTTTTTCTCTTTGTGGAATATTTTCACTGGGTCTACTTTCACGTTGATTATGATTAGGAAATGATGTTTCCTATGGTTGATCTTCAAGGATTATCATTGTCATGAACCATCCCACTAGGATTGTGTTGAGACTTCCCCAAGCCTACCTCAAATAGGACAAGGGTTGGAGACTAGTACCAGAAAGGCATTTCCATAAAATGGGAATGAATTTCCTCAAAATTTGTGCTCATACAGATAGGGTACACTATGAAAATGTAAAATACAACGGAAGAAGAAATGTAAAACCACAACTAAAAACCACCACAAAGTGTAACAGCAAGTACTAAAACTAAAGTTTCCAGAATACAATCCCAACTAAAATTGGAAAAAAATAGGGAAAACAGATCCTGAGGTCGTCTACCAAGGATCCTACAAGGAGGGTAGGTACATCTCATCACTAAGGATCTCTATGTCAATCGGTCACCTCCGTACACCATCATGTCGTGGATCCTCGAGACTCAGTCAATGATGCCTTCCGTCTGCACAAGACACAACAAGGTGTGGGAAAATCCCTTGCAGGGGTTAGTATAACAATACACAGTAATGACCTCAAGACCCCTAAAGGTATCTTATAATTCCACAAAGGAATAACCATAAAGCATGATCTCAATCACATAACATAAATAATAAGATAACTGACACCAGGTATACAACTCAGAGATCAGGAATAAAGATGATTAGTCTCAATAAATATCATTTTATTCCATTAGGATGTTACATAGTTGAACCACAAAGAAGTTGTATCAATTTCGATCCAGACATGGTCGTATGTTTCTGATCCACAATGGGCCACACTAAGGCTGGTCCTCATTGGGTCATGCACTGCTGATCCACACAGGGTCACTAGGATGTGGATCCAGACATGGTCATTATGATACTGATCCACACAGGGTCATTAGAATGATGATCCACATATGGTTGCTATGATGTTGATCCACAGAGGGTCGATATGATGTTGATGCACACAAGGTCTATTGGATGCTCAACAAGACACGATCACTCTTCAATTGACACCCAACCACAGGATTCCCCGCACTTTGTGCACATGAATTTCGTAGAATCTGCTCCTCAAGATATCATTTGTTCCTTAACTACCACAATGTTCCAAAAAGTAGTAACCTAATAGACCGCCGTATCATAAGGGTCCCAACACGATAGAGGAAACGTTAATCGGATGCCCAGTCTGTGAGTTATAAGAATTTTAGTACTGATGTCCTGGTTTGATTCAAGTTTGATCCAACCCGGTTGTACTCCATTGTTCTCCATAACTTTGGTTGAGTATTTCAAAATGGCCATCTTTCAAGGATTCCAGCTCCATAAATGGTTTTTCAAATGATTGGTTGGTTAGTGAGATATGAACTTTTATGAGAAACTGGGTTGAAAAGTGTCAGGGTCTGCTTTGACCTAATCTGACCGACCCGACCCGACCCTTCTCGACCTGACTAACCATGACCTGTCCGACCTGTTGGGCCGTGTGAGGGTCAGATCCCCTCCTGAATATACGAAAGTCTATTCAGTTTGCAACAGTAGTGCCACGTGGAGCCATCCCCTCTATTAGTGGGACAGGAGGGGCAGGGGTCCACTTTCACCGTAGGGTATGGGTCCCCTTCTACTATAACTTGAAGATGCAACCTTCTACCATCGAAGGCAACTGCGCTCCGCCCTCTTCCAACACGGTCAGCCAAGGGCCTGTCGCAGTGCCATTTGGGCCTTCTTGGGCCAAAGGGTGAGCATCCGTTGTACATTTTGCCATCTAATTGTGCCTACAGGCCTCCCGGGATGCTTCCATCACTGTGTGGATCCAATATTCATGTTTCTATCATGTTAAAATTCCATCCATGAGAACGAGACAAATCCAATAGTGGTGGAGGGTCTATGAATGATCCAAGCCTCCATTCATCGTTGGACAGGATGATCATTGGAGCTTCTTCGGAGGTCTATCTGGACATCTCACTAATATCTCCCTTTGACAACACTTTCAGGATCCCAATTTTGAGTTAAGAGATTAATCATCTTTTCAATTAATGGTTTATTACCTGCTGTAATTAACGAATGAAGTTAATTAAATGAGGAGTGTTTACACAATTGATGTGTAACCGGGCATTTAACTTCCCTCATTAAATGTCCAACCACTTTTGTGGTCCCCACCACCATCACTCAATAGGTGGTAGAAAAATAAAATAACATATTATGTTTTTTATCATTCTTTTACAAATTCCATGAAAATATTTTTTTTCTTTTGACCTACTACAGTTCTAGTTATGCCTCACTTAACTGGATTCCAGTGCTATGAATTCAATGATGCCTTAATATTTTAATTATGAGCACATGTTCCAAATTTATAAATTCCCTCTCACACGTTTATTGAACATATCTAAAAAAAGATAAAAAATACATTCTGGGCAATCCATGTCTCGGAATCATGTGTCGACAATTTTCACAGACTTGTAATAATCCCAAATAATTTCAAATAATTATATGGAATTTTTTTTATCTTTAAATTCTCCCAAAATTATGTATATTATTCCCCAAAATATACAAAAAATATAAAGGAATCAAATGAGTGTACTGAGCACACATCATAGCCTCTAATTCACATGTTCTCTCTTAAAGGTTCTTGTGCTGCCACAGAACTCGCACCATAGGAATCGACCGCCCATGAAGGACCTTCTCTTGTCGATCCTCTATCTTTACCAGGAACTCATCAAACATCACCCCATTATTGATGTCCAGCTCGGCCAATTTGATAATGTGCGATGGATCATGCATGTATCTCCTCATTTATGACACATAAAAAAAATTATGTAGCCAGGACATCTGTGGTGGAATAGCCAGTCGATACACCACCTCGCTTACTTTACTAAGGATCTGTAAAGGTCCGATGAAACATGGAGAGGGCTTGATACCCCTACCAAACCTCTGTAATCCTCATTTGGGTTTGACCTGTAGGAAGACATGGTCTCCCTACTCAAACTCTAAGGGTCTCCATATTCTATCATCATATGACTTCCACCTTCTCTGTGCAGTCATCGTCTGCTCCTAGATGATCGATAACTTTTCCAAGGTAGCCCACACTAACTCTAGACCCATAGGTATTGACTCCCTTGGGTCTATTCATCATTGAGTTGACTTGCATGGTTGCCCATAAAAGGCCTCAAATGTCACCATGCCCATGGTGGAGTGTTAACATTTTTTGTAACCGAACTCTACTAATGGCAGTTCTTCCTCCCAAATGTGGGAAAAATTAATGAAACAACCACTAAGCATGTCATCGAGTGTCTGTATGGCCTGCTTCATCTGACCATCTATCTATGGGTGAATGGTGGTTCTCAATCATATCTATGTCCTGAATGCCTCATATAATCCCTTCCACAAGCAAGATGTAAATCGACCTTCACGATCCATGAAGATCATCGATGAAACACTATGAATCCATACAATCTCTTATATGTAGAGACATTCCAATTCCCCTATTGATCGCTGATCTCAGATTAGTATTTTGAGGGATGACATGGTGAGTTGGTCAACGATAACCCAGATTGAATCATGGACCCTATATGTATGTGGTAGCCCAGTCACAAAGTCAAAGAAGAAACTATCCCATTCCACTTGGGTACATCAGGTGGCTGCACTTAGCTGACTGGAACCTGATACTCAGCCTTTACTTGCTGACAAGTGTGGCATCGTGGTATGAACATTTCCATGAAGTTCTTCATCCCACACCACCAGTACTAACTGCAGAGGTCCTGGTACATCTTCTCTACTCCTAGATTTAAATCCAAATGTGATGTGTGGAACATCCTCAATACCCCCTCTCACAGCATCACTGGTTCCATCGTTCTTCCTCTGATGATAACGACATGCTACCCACCTTCTGAAAATCCTTTAGGAGACTATCCTAAGGTTATATGAGTACGTCGGGCCTCCCGATCTACGTCCCCAAGCTATGTCTCCCGTGACTCTCTCAAGGAGTGGGGGAGTAACTATAATAGACTACATGAAAGTTGCTTCATCACTATCCATGAAGGATATCTGCAACGTGGCTAGCTGCTCTGTCACCTCACTCAGTATGTGTAGTCCACAACTCCTATTGAGTGCATCTACCACCACGTTCCCCTTCCCAAGAGTGTAGAATATCTCAAATTCATAGTCCTAGATGAACTATATCCATCGTCGTTGACTCGGGTTCAGGTCATTCTATGATAAGATATGCCATAGACTCATGTGATCTGAGTAAATAATAAATTGTTCACCCATCAAGCAGTGAAGCCACATCATCTACGCAAAACCACTATTTCTAAATCCAAGTCATGGGTAGCATAGTTATTATCATGATTTCTCAACAATCATGAATCGTAGGAGATCATCACTCGCTCTTGCATCCAGACACATCCTAGTCTGTTCCCTGATGTGTCGTAGAAGACTATATACCCAATGCCCTCTTTTGGTAACCTCATGATGGGGACCTCCAAATTATCTTTCTTAGCTCTTCCAAACCATAAAGGCACTTTTCCTTCAACAATAAAGGCTTCCCAATCTTAATCAAAGATGAAAAGGGTTCATATACCCAAGATAAGTTAGGTACAAATCTCATGTAGTACAAATACAATCCCAAGAAACACTCCACGTTGGTCATAGTCTTGGGTAACTCCCAAACAAGAACATTCTCTATCTTCACTGGATCCAATATAACTTCATCCTCCTAGATAGCGTGCCCTAGGAAGTGTACTTACCGTATCCATAATTGGCACAAGGAATGATTACCTTAAAGTTAGTATTCTTAGAGTGTATCCAGAACCCCCTATAGGTGTGTGGCATTCCCTCCTCCATCGTCGAGTACACCAAGATGTCATCACTAAAGACCATCAAGAAGCGATAAGGTATTGCTGGAAGATCAGGTTCACGATCCTTAAGAACACTACTAAAGGATTGGTTATGCTGAAGGGAATCACCTAGTACTCATAATAGACATACCAAAATCTAGAGGCTCTCTTCAAAATGTCCTTAAGTCGTAACCTAAGCTGATGGTAGCCTGATCTGAGGTCTATCATTGAAAAAACACTATTCTCCCTTAAGTAGGTCGAAGAGATCATTGACCCGAAATAGAGGATTATTTTTCTTCATGGTCACCTGGTTCAGGCAATGATGGTCCACACAAAGACTCAAACACTCCTCTACATTCTTTGTGAACAAAATCAGGGCAACACATTGAGAAACATTGGGCATTATGAACCCCTTCTTTTAAAAGTCCAAAATTTAAACCCTCATCTCATTATGCTCCGTAGGATCCATCTGATATGTTGGTAACGATTTTGGTGTCGTACCAGGGTACATGTCAATGTAAAAGTATACCTCTCTATGTAGAGGTAGTCTTGAATTATCATCAGGGAAGACATCATCATACTAGTCCTCCACAACAAGATATCTTGGACTCCTCTCATACACTACTCCAAGGGTGAGTCCATCCAACTGATGAGTGATCAGTTTCACCCTCCTTCGATAAAGCTCATATTGTTGGGGAAAATGTTTTATTCTCACTATTGAAGGAAAACATGATCCCATCCTCGCAGAAACTCCACACCTTGCACCTAAAATAGTTTCTCTGAGAGTGGACTGTGGATAGCCATTCCAAACCAATGATGAAAGTATAAGGCCTTGACACGGCTACCAGGAGATCCCAACCAATGCCCTTGTCTCCTAGAGTAATCTCACACTGACGACACCAGTGAGTAATTGTCGAATCCTCTCTTGTAGGTCTCTCTAATCGTAATGGTAAATCCCATGGCTCTACTAGAATGACATAGCTCTGAACTAGATTCATGGAAATGAAAGATTGAATAAAAACTATGACTATAAGTACTAAATCTACGGTGGAGTAGACACAGATCATACCTCAAATTATTTATGGACAATCATGGTTGTAGCCCTTAGCTTCCTGAAGCCGAGTTCTTCACTGTCCGCCTACACCCAGAGGTTGGGGTGGACCACATGGAGGTTGTGGCGGTAGGACCTCAAATCACTGCCCACCGCCTGATGCACGACCTGATCCTCTACCATGTCCGCCGCCATGCAGACCTCCTTGCTTGAATAACTACCTCTACCTCAGCAGTACCTTGACCGTCTTCTAGTTTTCGGCTCTGTAGGTTGGGTAGTCGAGAGCCATGTGGCCCTGTCTACCACACGTGTAGCCCATTTTTCTCCACTGCTAGCCTACTCAACTTTATGAGCTCCACACCACCGACCATAAATCCTAGGGTTATCCTATGGAAGGTCTATCCCACTTGTACTTCTGCATCATCTACCTATTTCCTACTTTAGATGACTCTAATACCTATCATCTGGTGGTGTATCTCATCATTGGTTCTTTCTCAGTAACGATTCTATGACCCAATAATGCTTACTCGATTACTCCATCTTACATCTGGATATTGAGCGATATCATCAATTCTCTAATCTTATACCGGAGACCCTGAACAATGATTCAGGACCTAAATAAAGGGTCTTGTACCATGTCAGTGGATTAGAGAGAGGGGTCAGTGAATCTCTCAGAGTATACGAACACTATCAAGCTTCCATACTGTAAGGGTAGGAGCTCCTAGAAACTCCCTGAGTATAGTGTCACAGAAATATACTCTTCCCTGAAGATGCTATCGAAATCCGCCCAGGTTAGGGTCACCTCGTCATGTAACTAGAGTGTCAGGCTCCACTATCTCCTAGTTGTTCCTTGGAACAGACTAGCTTATAGAATCATCATTTTATCTATTGGTGTCCCAACTAGGTGGAAAACTCTAGCCATGGCCTTCATTTAGCCCTCAACAGCGTTTGGATCTATCTCGCCTCAAAATCTCAGCGGCCTATTCTGTGGGAACTTGTGAAACACACTCAGTTGGCTTTCACCGTATGCTAGTGGGGCTAGTGGAAACTAATTCCCTACGAGTGGTGGTGTTACTAGTACACCATCCTAAGGTTCCAACACAGTGATAGGGCACTACACCGAAGCCTCGTCACTCGGTGGGCCATCATCATGAACACTCTCAAGAATCATGGCCTACTATCTACATGGAAGCATCCTGAAAAGAAATAGGTTCACCCCCAATAATAAGTTATACCTAGTGAGATAACACAAATGGGATCAAAAGTAAATAAATTTCCAAAAAAAATAATCATTATTTTCTTCACCAACTTGGAAATACAATTTCAAGGTCCTAGTGTATGGATACGTCAGTCGCCGCACCAACACTGGACTCCCCAAACTGAACACCACACTCAAAACACTTAACAATATTGCTCTACTAAAAAGATAAATTTCCGAGTTCCTTAGTTGAACTGACTCCTTGGATAAATATTTTTCACGACTCGTACCCTAGGGCTTGTGTTGTGAATACCACCAATAACACCTTCCATAGGCTAGGGGATTGCGAATAACACCAGATAAGAATTTCCCTAAAATGGGAAAGAATTTTCTCAAATCCAATGCACACATAGACGGGGTACACTTTGAAAAATTAAGACTCAACTGAATAAGATTGGTTTAATCACAACTAAAACCCCCACAGAGTGTAAAAATAAATAATAATGTAAAAGGGGCCAGAATACAATCCCAACTAAAATGGGAATACAGAAAAACAGAAAATAGCTCTTAAGGTCATCGGCCAAGGATCCTACTTGAAGGGTAGGTGCAGCTTGTCACCGCGTCTCTCCGCATAAACCGGTCACCTCCGTACACCATCATGTCCATGCTCCTCAATACTTAGTCAAAGTTGCCCATCTATTATGCAAGACACACCAAATTTCCAGTGAATCATATACAGGGGTGAGTATAACAATACCCAGTGGGGACCCAGTGACCCATGAAGGTCTCTCATAATTCCAAAAAAGAATAACCAGAATGTATGATCTCAATCATAGAGCACAAATAAAAAAGACATATCACACAATGTATACCACTCAAAGATCATGAATAAAGATGATTAGTCTTAAGCTACATCATTTTATTCTGTTACGAAGTTCCAAAACTGAACCACAATGAATTTGTTCCATTTTCGATCCACACAAGGTTGAATTTTGTTGATCCATGATGGGTATCTCTAAGACTGGTCCTTTTTGGTCGCACACTACTGCCCAAAACAGGGTCTCTAGGATGTTGATCGACACATGGTCACTTGATGCTAATCCACACAGGGTCACTATGATGTTGATCCACACAGGGTCACTATGATGCGGATCCACAATAGGTCTCTATGATGTTGATCCACACAAGGTCGATTTGATGTTGATCCACAAAGGGTCTCTATTCAATTGACAGCCTGCCACAGGATTCCTCGTACTCAGTGCGCTTGAGTTCCATAGAATCTTCTCCTCAAGATATCGGCCATGCCTCAACTACCATGAAGTTTCATAAAGAAGTAATTGAAAGGCCCACTATGTCATAAGGGTCCCAATGGGACAAATGGTGCATCAATCAGATGCACTGTCTGTGAGTTATAAAAGTTTTAGAACTGAGGGCCTGAATGGAATCAGGTTCGATCCAACCTAGTCATACTCAAACATTATCCAACAATTAGGTGGAGTGTCTCAAAAGATCCATTTTTATCCAAGGATTCCATCCCCATATACAGTTTTTCAAATGGATGTATGGTTTGTGAGATACAACATTTTAAGCAAAACTGGGTCGAAAAGGTTTAGGGACCAGTCCGACCCAGTTGGACCAAACCAACCCACCTCGACATGGGCTGATCGGACCCAGTTCAGGTCACCCCAACCT
Organism: Viscum album; assembly: GCA_963277665.1. NCBI lineage: Eukaryota > Viridiplantae > Streptophyta > Magnoliopsida > Santalales > Viscaceae > Viscum > Viscum album. The sequence continues at coordinate 2,123,815,724 of OY728148.1, read as the reverse complement.
AGTCTAGGTCCCACCTGGGTCTGACCCGACCTAGCCTTATCTTACTGGGCCGGCCCAAGCGAGAGGGGTAGCAAAGGGCTTGGCCCACTAGGCTACCGACAAGACTAGACTACCTTGAGTGGGCGCGACCCGCCAGGCTGTGGGGTGTCAGCTCCCCATCTGAACAGACAAATGTCCGTTCGGTTTGCAATAGTGATGCCACGTGGTACCACCCCTTATGTCATCGATACATGTAGGGTGAAAGTCCCCTTTCTCCATTTCTTGAGCCATGGCCTCCCTCCACATCACGCGATGTCACACCACCCGCTACCAATGAGGTTGGCCAAGGGTTGGCCTCCCCTACTATCTTACGCAGCACCTTCGGGGACCACCTTCCTCCAAGGATGCCCTCACCTCCCTACGGAACCAGTCTTTAGTGCCGCTGCGCTGGTGTCGTTCCGGCCAGCCTTCCGCGGGCTACTGGGTGAGCTCTGATGGTCCGTTATCCCTTCTATTTTCACCAACAAGCCTCCTAGGATGCTTTTATCACTACATTGCTCCCAAATTCATTTTGATGTATAGTTCAAAATTCTCACATTAAGAATGAGACAAATCAGAATGTGGGTGTGGGACCGAGCCTTGTTTGGTTGGCCCATGCTCTTTACCTTATCAATCTAACAGGGGTGTGGTAATCAAATCATCATGAAGATTAATTAAAAACCCGTTCAACAATTCCTACATTATCCAATTGTAGTTTCAAACGAATCATGGATTAACTCTTTTTTGGTTAATACACATTAGTCATATTTTTTAAGAATGATACATTGAATGAAATTATCATGCATTTAAACAATAATCCCTACCTCTAATTTGTAGGATTTCATGGTTGTGGGAGAAGAATGCATGTCCGTTGAATCATTCAACATTCGTCGATCCTAGATGGATTTTCCCAATGATGTCGTCTAAGCCTCCATTCTTAATTGGAAGGGATGATCGTTGGTGCTTCATCAGAGTTCACCTAAAATATTTCACCACCCTCTCCCTTCGCCAACATTTATAGGATCCGAAGGGTGATTTTAGAGATTAATCCTCTTTTCAATTAATAGTTCATTAATTGGAGTAATTAATGAAACAAATTAATTAAAAGAGGAGTGGTTACACAATCGATGTGTAAGAGGGAATTTAATTTCCCTCGTTAATTGTCTTACAAAATCTGTGGTCCCCGCCACCATCATTCAATAGGTGGTAGAAAAATAAAATAACAAATTGCATTATTTTATTATTCTTCAATAAATATTGTCAAAATAACTTTTTCTATCGACCTATAGTGGTCGATGTTACACCTCTCTTATGTGAATCTTATCACGGTGAATTCAATGGTGCACTCAGATTTCAATTCCGAGCACCGCTTCAAAAGATTTATATTTCTGCTCGTACATTTACTGAACTTACCCAAAAAATATCAAAAATCATTTTTGGGAACACTGGGTCTTGGAATCAAAAGTCTTTAATTTTTTCAGACTCATAATAATCCCAAATAATTTTAAACAATTATATGGAATTACCGGGTCTTCACAATCATGTAATGAAAGTCCCTATAATGTTAGGGGGGACATCATTGTCTATAATTTACTAACTAAAGAGATCTCCCACATGTACCATCCATTTGAAAAGTTTGAGAAGGGTTGTAGTTAGTGTAGTGTCTCTTAAAATGACTAATTCATCTATTGTATCCTTGACTCTAATAGCCACTTCCCCATGATTTACAATAAAATGATTAGAATTAAGGTTCACAGATTCACTCATTATCAAATAATGTATCGATAAAGGGAATATCAATAATGGAACAAAATCTCATCTACTTTTTGGATGATGATTCCATCTAGTGGAGAGAATATTTTTGTACCATTTATAGGTGTGGTGTTCATGATTCTGTCATTTTATGCAACAATTTTTCAAAATTCAAAACTTTTATTATTATTATAAGATCATATTCATTTATATTATTTGAGCCATCCCAAAAATGACATCTGTCTAAATACTGACTATCAAATAGAAGAGATTCTAATAATGTTGGTTATGACATAGTGGAAGTGGTTGAGGGCATGGTAGGTTTTTCAAATTACACATTGTGTATAGCAATGAACCCAATTCATCCTATTTATATACATCCAGTCATAGAACATTTATATACCACTGCAGTTATCTTTCTACTATTAATTATCCTCCGAAAAATGAGGGGAAAATACACATGCTACTTGTTTAGGTGGATTAACCAGTATTACTTGTTCGATTTCCATCATCTTCTGCATGATGGATTTAAAAATGAAACATTCTGGGATATTTTTCTCGAACTCTTATTGAAAGGGTAAGTATTTTTGGAGATCATTTTCACTATAATTATTAGACTTTTATGAGATTTAGAAATATATAAACATTTTTCCCCAATGCTGAGATGTTGTAACCATGGATTTGGACCCATCAAAATGAATAAAAATAGTTCTTCATCTCCTCAAACTATTTTCTTCTATGTTCCAATTAATCATCCAAATGAGGGAGGCACTATTTCCAATACTCATGGGCATATCATTGTATAATGTTGGATTCGATGCTACATAGAATACATGGTCCTGACTAATTATAATAGTGGTATAGTATACATTCCCAATTATCTTTTTATGAGTTTAAGGAATTACTCATTACATAGAAATAGTTTGTGCTATGGAGTCTTCCACTCTTTGAGAAATCATGACAATGTCCCAAAACCCTCCTAGGTGTTTCATAGGGGTGAGTGTAATGGACATATAATCCTGATGATTCACTATATATATGGGTAACATGTATTCTTATGCAATTTTGATGCTTATGGACCATGTCAATCCTTTCCAGCATCAAAAGAATCTCGAGACCCTATCATTGTCCAAATATTTTTTGTTAAAGAGGTGTAGAATTTAATTCTTCTCTAATGTCGAGGCAAATTGTTAAAGAAAAATGTAATAGAGATCTCGCCACCTTGAAATTAACTTACATGGTAATATATTTTAACATATAATGGATTGTCACTATAATTATTACACAAATCAAATGCTTTTCATTTCCCAGCCATGGGGTCAGAGTAGGACAAAAAACATTTCAGATGCTACTATATGTCCCTCAAGCCCCTAGAGATTGGAAATATAGTGCTCCCAATGATTTGTAGTTTTATATTCATGTCAAATCATTCCAGCTATGGATTCTTCTCTAGTTGTACTAGTGAACCTATAACAACCCATACTTTATATACATTGTTAATACTTCAAAATTGAAGCACACTTATTACAACATATAACAAAACCATGAAAGGACCGTATAGGTATAGTGTCTTTCGAAACTGGGAAACATAAACAACTGGTTCATAAAACATCTACTTTTCCTCCCATTAATTTCATCATATCTAGAGTCCCTTTTTGGAATATCCTACTTAATAACCTTCTTCCTAACCTGGGGAAATAAAACATAAAAAAGGGTGAGCTCAAATTCTCAGTAAGGGTAAACAAAAGAAATATCAATCACATCATATTCATAAGAACATATCTTTTGGAAATCTTAAACTGCAAAAGTGATCATAATTTCATAACATGGGATAAATCATAGTAGTGAAATATAATCCCAATATTCATAACTTAAAACATGAATCTTTGTGGAATACACACATAATCATAGAGAATCATTTCTTATTAGTCAAGACTCATTGCCAAGACTATCTTAGTGGTCAAAGTCCCTTTCTGAACCGAGTTCACTCCTCGTTTCAGTCCTGTTTCACTGAACCGGTATAACCTACCATTCTAGCCATGTCAATCTAATGAGATATAAAATAATTACCCAATGAATTGAATGAGATATTGGTCCCACCCATCTCATAATGATATCATTCTTATGTGTGCCACAAAATCATAAACAATACATCGTAGCATAACCCATGTAATAAAAATGGGATTCTTAAACAACATGACATCATAAAAAAATTCATATAAGATAAAGCAAATCATAAAAATAATTCCATCAGAACATAATAAAATCAATTTAATAATAGGGCTAAAAACATAACCCTATATTGTCTTAGATGGAAAATAATTTTGATAAAACACTTGAACTCCGTTCTTGAGGAAAATATCCTTTCTACTTCAAAAAAAATTTTCCTTTCTTAACATGTCATACAATTTTAAACCAAAATAAGATGATTAAAAATATAATTTAAAATTTGAAAATGAATCTTCTTGTAAATATTGTTTTAAAAATCCATTCATGCCGTATAAGTTAGAAAAACATTCTTCTCGTACTTTTGTTGGAAAAGTCAAAAAGTACCTCGTACGAAAAACGGCAAAAGATTCTTTTCATATCTTTTAATAAAAACTCACCGAAGGGTAAAATTGGATTTAAAAAATTGTAGGTGGATGGAAAAAATATTACATATCGAGGAAACATGGATGTGGATGATAAAATACAACCCAGTAAATACCAAAGTATAAACAATCTCAGATAAAATGAGATTGTGATATTTTCCCTTACCTTAGGTCCGATTTGTTTCGTAAGTGTCTGAACCTCCTATTTAATGATTTAAATAATGTTATTGAATTATTCCAGAATCATACTTATTTTTATGATATCATATATGGTCATATTCATATCTTCTTATTAGTAATATTTCATTACTACTTGTTATTCAGGTGTTTATTACTTTTTGTTCTTATGCGTGTTTTGTCGAATAAATTCTTAATCTTCTCTTTAGGATATAGATAACTCATTTACAGAATGGTATTAGTGTAATATATATCATATTCTTTCAGTCAATTCATTTATGTAATAATTATGAAATGAAGATCATGTAGAACGAGTCGCATCACATCGTGGAGACGGTATTCCGTACGTACGCACGAGTGATGATATCGTTCCTATGATCGTGGAATTGAATTGGAGTGTATGTATACTATTTAAGAATCAATATAACTTTATAATAGTTATAAATAGTCATTATTCACACCATTATACCCATACAAGTAAGGTGGTGGTGGAAAATAGATTACACCATGGCGTGAAGACGATATTCCGTATGTACGCACGTGCGGTGATTTATTTTTCCGTAGGATGGATAGATGGTGAAATAGGGTGGTTTCATACTTATAATAACATATCAGTATATTATTTATACTGATGTTATTAATTCATAATGAAACAACTAATGAAGAAGAAGTGGAGGAAGAAATAAAGATGAACGAATCGGTAATGGACATTACCTCTTCTTTGAAGTGCTTCTTTCAGACCTCCTTTTAGGGTACTAAAATAGGTCTTTGAAGAAGACCAGAACCTATAGGATGTTTCTAGGAAAGTGGAGAGGAGAAATTGGTAGGGTTTGGCCGAGCATGAAGGCTCAATGTGGTGTGAGGAAGAGGGGGAGGAGGTGCCCTTTTATAAGGGAGGAGAGGGGCACCTTTGGAATAACTAAAAATATTATTTTATTATAATGTCAAATTCGGTTTTTAAAAGCTCCAAATTGATATATTTAAAAGATACGGAGGGTATGGGTCTAAATCCTCTCATCCAATATAATTTAGAAAAGTTTAGGTATCAATTTTAACCTAATCATTTAGATTTAACTTTAAGTTAGATAATTTAACTTTTACCGTGTCTTCTTGTTTTCTTACACTATAAGGTTAATAAACATACCATATCAAGAGAAACGAACCCCAAGTTGTTTATTAATAATATATATAACCATATCTATGTAATTTGGCCGATCCTTAGATTTTCAGTAATAAAATAACAATTAGTAATATAATATTTGTTTTAAAAACTATTTTATGTCAATTTTGACACTGTTTAGTAATTGATTTTTGTGAAAATCATAACAGAATGATTACATCTAACCAAGTTACTTAAATCAATACTAACATGTCATAATTACCTATAAATTAGTTTAATTCATAAAAAGTCTCAAATTACATTTATTTGGGTATTTATAACATCAATTATATCAATATTTCATTAATAAAATAATTACTTCAACATCATTGTGTCATAAATAAATTAACTTATTTAATGTCTAAAATTTACAAATAAAACACCATTATGTTGAAAATCTTCTTAGATTTCTAATGAATATTTATAGTTTAATTTATCTTCTGTATAACCCTATATTAAAAATGATATACTTATTAATCTTTGATTTTAACTATTTTAACCGTTCATTAAATAAATTAATAATAAATGTCCTAATCTAATCCAAGTAGGCCTAAATGGTCATATTTTATTCCTAAGGTTGTTTTTGATCAAATTACACTTATCCAATAGAATTAGGACATGTGTTAGGGTAATAATAATATCATTTTTACCCTTAATTACCCTATTTACTTTTAACCGTGGTAAAAAAAGTATAAAGTTACTATTCACCAAAAATTATTTTCATCTCATTGAACCACATTTTACTTACTGACACCAACCGTGTCTCTCAGAATTTTGAAATTCCACTCACAGAAGCGGTAAAATTAAGTTTTATGAAAAATTCATTTTTTTAATACCACTTAGTGGTTTCACTATTCATCAAAAAATGAAAGTTTCCGGAAAAATACAAAAAATTAGGCCTAGGCTATATTTGATATTGAACTCAAAAATGATGTCTATTTTACCAAATTCAAAACATATTAGTTACATTAACTAATTTAAAAAATAATTCCCGTCGTCAAAACAAATGGCGGGTTTTTAAGAGATAATAACTATCAAAAGATTGACACTTGTTTAGAACTGGTTTAAATGTGAAATTACATCCAATCACCAAAATTGTTTTAAATTGTAAAAATATATTCTAAATATACTTTAAAACCACTAAAATTAATAATTTATCACTATTAATTATTTTGATTAAAAAAGTTTTTTTAATTACAATTTAGTAATTTTCAGTATTCATCATAATATGAAAGTTATCCGAAAAGTACCAATATTTCACCTTAGGCTAAATTCGATACTCCGAATCCAAAAATGAAGTCCATTTTGAAAAATAAAATTTATAAAATTTCAAAAAGTGGTTATTACTATTCATAACGGCTAGTTTTTAAAATATTTTAATACCATATCATTGTTTAGTGAAACTCGGTATTGCGTACGATGCAAGCTATCGAGGAAGGCCGCGGTTGCTTGTAAAGAAAGCCAAGAGAGTTCTAGTGAAAGATTCCTTTGATTTATATAACATAAAATATTTCACATAAAAGTCTCGGGTGTTACATTCTACCCACCTTAAAATGAATTTCACCCTCGAAATTCGTCACTTTGTAACAAACAGATGAGGATACCTCTCCCTCATCATATCCTCAAGCTCTCATGTAGCTTCTTCTAATTGGTGGTTCCTCCATAAAACATTCACCAATTGAGTGGGCTTGCTTCGTAGGACTTTTTTGCTACGATCCAGAATCTCTGTCGGTTTTTCTTCATAAGAAATATCTTGCTCCATCGGTACAACTTCTGAGCTAAGTACATGTGAAGGATCAGGTATGTACTTTCTCAGGAGAGATACATGGAACACATCGTGAACTTGATAGAGATTATGTGGAAGTGCCAATTGGTAAGCTACCTTCCCAACACAATCTAGTATTTCGAAAGGACGGATATATCTAGGGCTCAACTTCCCCTTCTTTCCAAATCTCATGACTCTCTTTTAGGGATATATTCGTAAGAACACTTTATCACCCACTTCAAACTCTAGGTCTTTTCTTCGATTGTCGGCATAACTTTTCTGTCGACTCTGAGCTGCTCTTATGTGTTGTTGAATAGATCTGACCTTTTCTGTCATTTCATCAACGAGATCAGGTCCTAATAGCTTTCTTTCCCCAACTTCATCCCAGCAAGTTGGAGTCCTACATTTCTTTCCATAGAGAGATTCATAAGGAGAAATCTGAATACTGGAGTGAAAGATATTATTATAAGAAAATTCCACCAAAGGTAGGTGTTGATCCCAACCTCCTTTGAAATCCATAGAGCAAGCTCTCAACATATCTTCTTGGGTTTGAATTTTTCTTTCAGACTTACCTTCTATCTGAGGATGATAAGCAGAGATAAAACTCAACTATGTATCCAGAGTATGCTAAAGACTTTGACAGAACATCGAGGTAAATCTCGGATCCCGATCAGATATAATAGAAATTGTTACTCCATGCAATCTTACCACTTCCTTCACATATATCCTGGCAAGATGATCTAGAGAGAAATCCTCTCTAATAGCGATGAAGTGTGAAGCCTTTGTAAGACGATCAACTATGACCCAGATAGCATTATTTCCTTTGGATGTTTTAGGAAGTCCTGTGAAAAAGTCCATAGTGATTTTTTCCCATTTCCATTAGGGTATGGGTAATGGTTGTAACATCACCTTAGAATTCTATCTCTCAGCTTTATCTTGCTGACAAACCAAGAATCGAGAGACATATTTAGAAACATCTCTTTTCATGTCATCCCACCAGAAGTACTCTTTCAGGTCCCAATACATATTCGTGCTTCCAGGAGGAATAGAGAGTGAAGAACTATGAGCTTCATCCAGTAGCTCCTTCTTTAATTCGGGGATGGGAGGAACACAAACCCGATTCCTGAACTTTATTATCCCATCACAATCTTGGTTGAATTCAGGAACATTTCTCACCTTCTTTTGTAACTCGACAACTTCTTTCTGTTCCTCTTTAATCTTCACATGTATAGAAGGTTGATCATTCAGTTGAGAAAGATACGATTTTTCCCCTTTCATTATATTTCCAAGACCCATCCTTTGTAAATCCATAAATATTGGACCTTTTGTGATCCTCATCATTGATAAACTGGCATGGTCTTGTTGACTTAATGCATCTGCCACCTTGTTTGCTTTCCCAGGGTGGTAATGAATTGAGCAGTCATAATCTTTAATCATCTCCAACCATCTTCTTTGGCGCATATTCAGCTCCATTTGTGTGAAAATATACTTTAAACTTTTATGATCAGTATAAATATCACACCTTTCACCATAAAGGTAATTCCTCCAAATATTTAATGCAAATATTACCGCAGATAACTCCAAATCATGAGTTGGGTAATTTTGCTCATGTATTTTCAACTGTCGTGAGGCATAAGCAATCACCATATCATTTTGCATAAGAAAAAATCCCAACCCCTTCTTGGATGCATCACTATAGATCACAAACCTTTATCCACTACAAGACAGTTTGAGCATAGGTGCACTAGATAACCTTCTTTTCAACTCCATGAAATTCTCTTCACATTCCTCAGTCCAAACAAACTTAACTCCTTTCAAAGTCATCTTGGTGAGTGGATTAGATAATCGTGAAAAATATTTCACAAAACCTCGATAATATCCAGCCAAACTAAGAAAACTTCAGATCTTAGTCACTGTTTTTGGTCTCGACCATCTTTCGATAACCTCTTTTTTTGCTGGATCCACAGATATCCCCTCTTTTTAGATTATGTGACCCAAAAATGAAACTTTTTGAAGCCAAAATTCACACTTGGTAAATTTGGCATAAATCTTCTCCTTTCTCAGGGTCTTCAATATAATTATCAAGTGATCTTCATGTTCTTCCTTTCACTTTGAATAGAAAAGAATATCGTCTATAAAGACTACCAGAAATTGATCAATATAGTCTCTATAGACTCTATTCATCATATCTATGATGATATCAGGGGCATTAGTAAGACCAAATGGAATCACTATAAATTCATAGTGTCCATACCTTGTACGGAAAGTCGTCTTTGGTATATCCTCCCTTTTGACCCTTAATTGATGATACCATGAATGAAGATAAATCTTGGAAAAGTATTGAGCTCCGCATAGTTGGTCAGAGAAGTCATCAATGCGTGGTAGAGGATATTTGTTCTTGATAGTGATCTTGTTAAGTTCTCGATAATTAATGCAGAGTCTCATTGATCCATATTTCTTCTTAACAAACAGAATAGGTGCTCCCCAAGGTGACGCACTAGGGTGTATGAACCCCTTATCAAGATTCTCTTGGAGTTGCTTCATCAATTCCTGCAACTCAATTGGGGCCATTCTACAAGGTGTCTTTGAAATAGGCAAAGCACCCGGTACGAGTTCTATTGAAAACTCAACTTTACGATTTGGTGGAATACCTGGTAATTCCTCTGGAAAGACATCCTCAAACTCCCGTACAATGGGAAAATTCTTAATAGTGAGTTTCTCACGAACCATTTGAGATAAATAACCTTCATTTAGTGGAATCAAGACCCATAAGATGGATGGAATTTCCACTGGAAGGTTATGTTCTTCCTTGCATTGATAGACGATCATAGATTGATCTAGAATATGAAATGTGACCTCCCTTCTTTGGAAATTGATATGAGCTCCATATAAGGAAAGCCAATCCATGCCAAGAATCACATCAAATTCCACTATAGGTAGGATCACAAGATTTGAAGGAAGCTCATTCCCACAAACTTCGATCAGAGAAGAATTATAAACTTTTGATGCGACTATTGTGCCATTAGGTGTTGTCACAGCTAACTCAACATCTAATTGTTGAGGCAATATGGTGATACCCTTAGAAAAATCTTCAGAAATAAAAGAGTGGGTGGATCTAGAATCAAATAAAACATTTTCTACTTTAGAGTGGTTGGTAAGTGTACATTTCACCACATCGTTATCGTACTCCACATCGCTGATAGAAATTGCATGTGGCTTTCCTTTGTATTTAGCCTTAAGAGTTTGTTGACGTCGACCATCATCATCAACCCTTGGATTAGGGAATTTATTGGCATAATGTCCCATCTCCTTTCACTTGAATCATTGAAGTGTAATAGGTTCATTCTGTGTATCCCCTAATTTTTTTTCATCATTAGACATCTTCTTCCCATCATCACGGCATTCAAATGCCCGATGACCTTCCTTTCCACATTTGAAACATCTACCTATCCCTTTAAGACAACTCCCTCCATGTTTCATTCCACACTTTGAGCATAAGGGAAATCTCATCTTCTTTTCAGTGTGCACTTTAGATTTTCCTTTGAATTCCATTTTCCTCTTCTTATCAAACCCATATGACTGATGGTTTACTCCAATATCCATCTCGACTTTGAGAGCACATCGAACGATTTCCTCGTAGCTATTGAAGTCCCTTATGGCTAACGTCCTTCGAAGACTTGGTTTTAAGCCACTAAAGAATAGATCGATCATGCTCTCAGGTTGGATAATAATACCAGAAGCGTACCTTTCATGTCTTGTAAAATTTTCTTCATAGGTACCAACATCTTCATCATCCTTTGGCTTCAGTTCAAGAAACTCTTTGTCCATATTTGTTCGGAGAATATGAGGGCAATGCTTATTGAAAAATAAGTTCTTGAACTCGTCCCATTCCATGGACTCAATTTCATCCATTTTCCTCGTATTCTTAATAAGATTCCACCATTGATCAACATCACCTTCCAAACAATACACTGCTAAGATGACTTTATCATGCTCAGAACATTGAAGAACTGAAAATATCTTTTCAGTAGTACTAATTCATTGTTCACCAACTAATGGATCAGTAGACCCGCTGAATGAAGGTGGAAGATGTCTCATGAAGGATTCAACATAATGTTACTCCTTCCTTTGCTCGTTTGGAAGTCCTGCATGATTCATAGCTTGAGAAAGTTGTGTGATCATGGCTACAAGGTTTTTCATTCCAGCTCCCATAACGTTTGGTTGCTTATGGGGACAATCATTGCATTGCCCGTCGAATTCCGCATTAACACGGTTCCTTCGGGTTCCAGCCGTTGACTAAAACCAAGAAGAATAGTGTGAGCAAAACTAATTATAATAGGAAAACCACATAATCAAGAATAAAAGTTCACACTAAAGGTATTATCCTTGGTTATTCTTGGCCATTTCTAATAGACTATGATTGTGTTCTGTGATTAGACTTATCCTTAGGGATCTTACTAAGGCTTGTACATCCTAGTTTCCAATTGTTGACTATACCTTTCCTCTGATACCAACTATAATGACCCATACTTTAAATACATTGTTAATACGTCAAAATTGAATCACACTTATAAAAACATATAACAAAACCTTGAAAGGACCATATAGGTATAGAGTATTTAGAAACTGGGAATCATAAACAACTGGTTCATAAAGCATCTACATTCCCTCCCATTAATTTTATCATATCTAGAGTCCCTTTTTGGAATATCCTACTTAATAACCTTCTTCATGACCTAGGGAAATAAAACATAAAAAAAGGGTGAGATCAAATGCTCAGTAAGGGTAAACAAAAGAAATATCAATCACATCATATTCATAAGAACATATCTTTTGGAAATCTTAACCTGCAAAAGAGATCATAATTTCATAACATGGGATAAATCATAGTAGTGAAATGTAATCCCAATAATCATAACATAAAACATTAAAAATTTTGTCATAAACACATAATCATAGAGAATCATTTCTTATTATTGAAGACTCATTGCCATGACTATCTGAGTGGACAAAGTCCCTTTCTCAACCGAGTTCACTCCTCGTTTCAGTCCTGGTTCACTGAACTGGTATAACCTACCGTTCCATCCATGTCTATCTCATGAGATATAAAATCTTCACACAATGAATTGGAGGGAGATATAGGTCCCACCCATCTCATAATGATATCATTCTTATGTGTGCCACAAAATCATGAACCATACATTGTAGCATAACCCATGTAATAAAAATGGGATTATTAAACAACATGACATCATAAAACAATTAATATAAGATAAAGGAATTCATAAAAATATTTACATCACAACATAATCAATCAATGTAATAATAGGGATAAAAACATAACCCTATATTATCATAGATGGAAAATAATTTTGACAAAAAACTTGAACTCCGTTCTTGAGGAAAATATCCTTTCTATTTCAAAAACAATTTTCCTTTATCTCTATGTCATACAATTTTAAACTAAAAGAAGTTGATTAAAAATAAACATGAAAACTGGAAAAGGATGCTTCTTGTAAATAATGTTTTAAAAATCCATTCATGTCGTATAAGTTATAAAAAACATTCTTCTCGTACTTTTGTCGGAAAAGTCAAAAAGTAGCTCGTACGAAAAACGACAAAATATTCCTTTAATATATTTTACTAAAAACTCACCGAAGGGTAAAATTGGATTTAAACAATTTTATGTGGATGGAAACAATATTAAATATCGAGGAAACATGGATGTGGATGATAAAATACACCCCAGTAAATACCAAAGTATAAACAATCTCGGATAAAATGAGATTGTGATATTTTCCCTTACCTTAGGTCTGATTTGCTTCGTAAGTGTCCAAAACTCCTGTATAATGATTTAAATAATGTTATTGAATTATTCCAGAATCATACTTATTGTTATGATATCATATATTGTAATATTCTTAGCTTATTATTAGTAATATTTCATTACTACTTGTTATTCGGGTGTTTATTACTTTTTGTTCTTATGCGTGTTTTGTCGAATAAATTATTATTCTTCTCTATAGGTTATAGATACCTCATTTCCAGAATGGTATTAGTGTAATATATATCATATTAATTCATTCAATTCATTTATATAATCATTATGAAATGATGATCATGTAGAACGAGTCGCATCACATCGTGGAGACGGTATTCCGTACGTACGCACAAGTGATGATATCGTTCATATGATCGTGGAATTGTATTGGAGTGTATGTATACTATTTCAGAATCAATATCAATTTATAATAGTCATATATAGTCATTATTTACACCATTATACCCATCCAAGTAAGGTGGTGGTGGAAAATAGATTACACCACAGCGTGGAGACGGTATTCCGTACGTACGCACACGCGGTGATTTCTTTTTCCGTAGGATGGATATATGGTGAAATAGGGTTGTTTAATACTTATAATAACATATCATTATATGATTGATACTTATGTTATTAATTCATAATGAAAAAACTAATGAAGAAGAAGTCGAAGAAAAAATAAAGATGAATGAATCGGTAACAGACATTACCTCTTCTTTGAAGTGCATCTTTGAGACCTCCTTTTAGGGTACTAAAATAGGTCTTTGAAGAAGACCAGAACCTCTATGATGTTTCTAGGAATGTGAATAGGATAAATTTTCAGGGGTTGGCCGAGATTGAAGGCTCAATGTGGTGTGAGGAAGAGGGGGAGGAGGTGCCCTTTTATAAGGGAGGAGAGGGTCACCTTTGGAATAACGAAAAATATTATTTTATTATAAAGTCAAATTCGGATTTTAATAGCTCCAAATTGATATATTTCTAAGATAATGTGGGTAGGGGTCGAAAGCCTTTCATCCAATAGAATTTAGACAAGTTTAGGTATCAATTTTAACCTTATCATTTAGATTTAACTTTAAGTTAGATAATTTATCTTTTATCGTGTCTTCTTGTTTTCTTACACTATAAGGTTAATAAACTTACAATATCAAGCCAAACGAACCCCAAGTTGTTTATCATTAATATATATAACCTTATCTATGTCATTTGGCCGATACTTAGATTGTAAGAATAAAATAACAATTAGTAATATAATATTTGTTTTAAAAACTATATTATGTCAATTTTGACACTATTTAGTAATTTATTTTTGTGAAAATCATAACAGAAATATTAGTTCGAACCATGTTACTTAAATCACCAATAACATGTCTTATTATCCTATAAAATTATTTTAGTTCATAAAAAGTCTCATATTACATTTATTTGGGTATTTATAACTTCAATTATGTCAATATTTGATTAATAAGATAATCACTGCATCATCTTTGTGTCATAAATAAATTAACTTATTTAATGTCTAAAAATTAAAAATAAAATACCATTATGTAGGAAATATTTTTATCTTTCTAATGAATATTTATAGTCTAATTTATCTTATGTATATCCCTATATTAAAAATGATATACTTATTAATCTTTGATTTTAACTATTTTAAGCCTTCTTTAAATAAATTAATAATAAATGTCCTAATCTAATCCACGTGGCCCTAAATGGTCATATTTTATTCGTAAGGTTGTTTTTGGTCGAGTTACACTTATCCAATAGAATTAGGACATGTGTTAGGATAATAATAATATCAATTTTACCCTTAATTACCCTATTTACTTTTAACCGTGGTAAAAAAAGTAAAAGTTACTATCCACCAAAAAATATTTTTATCTCATTGAACCACATTTTACTTACTGAAATCAACCGTGTCTCTCGGATTTTTGAAATTCCACTCACAGAAGCGGTAAAATTATGTTTTATGAAAAATTCCTTTTTTTACTATCACTTAGTGGTTTCACTATTCATCAAAAAATGAATGTTTCCAGAAAAATAGCAAAAATTCGGCCTAAGCTATATTTGATATTATGAACTCAAAAATGATGTCTATTTTACAAAATTCAAAACTGTAACATCCCCAAATGATAAAGGGTTAAATGACTAAACGATATGACTCATGTCAACAAGGTGCACCTTCTTTTTCGGGAGCCTGTCTGATTAGAACTCCAACGTTAAGCGTGCTTGTCCTGGAGTAGTGATCAGGATGGGCGACCTTCTGGGAAGTTTCCCAGGGTGTGTGCGAGTGAGGACAAAGCACACTGGAAAGGACATGTGTTGACCTATGGGGACTATCATTAGTCAGATGACCCGTTCAGGCATGTGGGTGGACCCTGGGAGGGGCCCCACGTGTCTGCGGGGCAACTGGTGGTACCAGGTGGGCCAGGACCTGACGGCCATGTTAAGAGGCGGGGTGGCTGTGCTGTCACTGGGACCCGGTTGTCACATTTGGTATCAGAGGAGGAACCCAGCCTTAAGTGCGCGGTGCACTGGAAAGGACATGTGTTGACCTATGGGGACTATCATTAGTCAGATGACCCGTTCAGGCATGTGGGTGGACCCTGGGAGGGGCCCCACGTGTCTTCGGGGCAACTGGTGGTACTAGGTGGGCCAGGACCTGACGGCCATGTTAAGAGGCGGGGTGGCTGTGCTGTCACTGGGACCCGGTTGTCACATTTGGTATCAGAGGAGGAACCCAGCCTTAAGTGCGCGGTGCACTGGAAAGGACATGTGTTGACCTATGGGGACTATCATTAGTCAGATGACCCGTTCAGGCATGTGGGTGGACCCTGGGAGGGGCCCCACGTGTCTTCGGGGCAACTGGTGGTACTAGGTGGGCCAGGACCTGACGGCCATGTTAAGAGGCGGGGTGGCTGTGCTGTCACTGGGACCCGGTTGTCACATTTGGTATCAGAGGAGGAACCCAGCCTTAAGTGCGCGGTGCACTGCCTGGGTTGAGATGTAGGGCCCACAACGAGGGCATTGTGCTCTAAAGGGGGGGTGATTGTAACATCCCCAAATGATAGGGTTAAATGACTAAATGATATGACTCATGTCAACAAGGTGCACCTTCCTTTTCGGGAGCCTGTCTGATTAGAACTCCACAGTTAAGCGTGCTTGGCCTGGAGTAGTGATCAGGATGAGTGGCCTTCTGGGAAGTTTCCCAGGGTGTGTGCGAGTGAGGACAAAGCACACTAGAAAGGACATGTGTTGACCTGTGGGGACTATCATTAGTTAGATGACCCATTCAGGCATTTGGGTGGACCCTGGGAGGGGCCCCACGTGTCTGCGGGGCAACTGGTGGTACCAAGTGGGCCAGGACCTGATGGCCTTGTTAAGGCGGGGTGGCTGTGCTGTCACCGGGACCCGGTTGTCACAGGCAATCCCTATATGGAGTGCGTGCATTGATACAGTTTCTATTTCTTCCACTAGGATCCATTTCTAAATAGTGGCATAAACTAGACCAGTTTATGAATCAAAATACATAATTTCATACTTGTAAAACACTTAACATAAATTGAACTATTTATGGATATAATACATAATCATAAAAATGTTTTATTTGTGGAAATATATACTCATAGACCATTCATAATGGTTTGTAATGAAAATGAAAATTATACTAAGCATATCCCCCAGGAGTGCTGTAACCAAGAGTGCAGCAAGACCCGTTGTCGTGCACCAGTTCCCGTTCGAGTCAAGCTTAAAGCGGTGTTTTCGGGTTTTACCCCTAGGTACATCTGTGCCAGAGCGGCCTCTACCTACTCATATCCAGACATGGATGTATTAATCAGAAAACTCACAAAATCTATACAATACCAAAATTCTAGGATGTTCTTCTATACTAATCCTAAAATTCTATCCTAGGTCTATGCGATCTAATCAGAGTTTATCTAAATCTTGATTCCATGGTTTGTACGAAACTTCTCTGATACCAACTGTAATGCCCCGACCCTAGTTACCTAGAGTCGGTGCATTATTAAATAACATTGTCATGATCACGAGGGATCAAATCCCGAAATACCAATCAGTTTAGTAGACATGGAAACACTAGATATATTCATAAGTCAAACATTACATCATAAATTAAAAAAATAATACAACTACATATTTTCTTCATATCGCCTCATATTATCCTTGCAGGTCATTCATAAAATACTTTTCACATCCTGTGAAAAATAAAACATTGAAAGGGGTGAGCTCAGATGCTCAGTAAGGATAACAATATAGCAGAATCTTGCATAAATAAATATAAACATTTAAGGCAATGTATAACTAAAACAAAAGCCTTTTAAACATGAACTTCAGCATAATATGGCAAAGATAAAATGAAATAATTCCATTTAATTATTCACATAGATATTCTAATAGTCTAATAATCACATGAAATATCAATAACCACTTTCATAATGATGGAATTCATAATGCCAGACTATCATAACCACGTAGCCAAGGCCTAATTCCAAGACTACAAATAATATTTTGTCGAGGCCTCGTGACAAGACACTAGTTTGTCTCATGAGACCATCTGATTCATCAAGGAGCTATAGAAGGATCCACCCATAACTTATTAAGTCCAATGCATTCCACATATGAACAAGTTTAAACCTAACATAAACATTCATATTAAAACTGGCATACGAAATGTCAATAATTTCTCCCTAATCCATGAATGGTATAAAAATAACACATCCATAGTCAAACATATCACAAAAACATCAATACAATATGTAAGTTTTGTATCATAATAAATCAACTTAAAATAAGATTAAAATCCATCAAAGGATGTTAACATAGATGAAATCAAAACTATTTGAGAGAAATATCTCTTTTTTGAAATTATTTAGAAGTCACATAATTATAAAATAAAAAATCTACTTTGAAAATATTCTTATAAGATTTTAAGGGATGAATCGATGATTTTATAACGACAGAAAATATCCAGACCCACCGTGTAGGTTAAAAAATACATTCTTACCTTAATTCTATCAAAAAGGTTAAAATTGACCTTTTTTGGAAAATGATGGAAAGATTCTTTATAAAACTCTTATAAAACGTCAAATAAGGGTATAAATGAATTTAACCCATATTCTGTAAAATTGCAAGAATGTTTTGAAATACATTTTTACGAAAAATGGATGAGGATGATAAAGAGGTCCTAGTAGATAATTATGTATAAACAATCTTGGATAATGAAGATATTGTGAAATATACGCTTACCAATTTGGTAACATACAAAACATACACCCCATGAAAGAGGTATCATAAAATGAATATGTAAAAACATATATATTAATGTGTATAACACAAAGAATACAATTATGAGCAGTACATACACAAGACAAAATGTAATAGTGGAAATATGGTACGAATCTCACCGGAATAAGGAGTGAGATAAAACCCCCTTACCTTGTACTTTTCCTTTTTTGAGGGTATGTTAACTTCATCTTCTTCGGGTTCTTCCTTTTGATTTGAACAAAAGGGATCCATAGGATGGCATTATGATAAAAATAAGGCATCTAGGTTGAATGAGGAATGTTGATAGAATATTTGGGTAGGGGTTGTCTGAGCCAAATGGTTTGGAAGGTGTGAAGAATTGGTTAAGAGTGGGCTCCTTCTATAAGGGGGGGTGTGATCTTTAGAAAAAACATAAAGTATTATTTTATAATAAATTAATATTCGGTTTATAATGGTTTCAAAGTATATTATTCAAAGCCTAAGGTGGGGATGGGTCTAAATCCTTTCAACCAATAGATTTTAGACAGGTTTGGGTCAATATATTATCCTTATCTTATAGTTTTAACTCATGGTTAATTAGTTTGACACTTACCATGTCGCTTTGTATTTTTATATTATATAGTTAGTAAACATACTATATATGTCCAAGAGACCCCCAAGTGGTCCATTAAGGATACACCTATCATGAGACAAGTCCATTGGCCGATCCATAGATTTTTAGGAATTTAATATCAATTAATAATATAATATTTTTTTTAAAAACTCTTTTATGTCAATATTGATACTATTTGGTATTGGATTTTTTTTGAAAATCATAACAACCTTATTACACCAAAAAAGATAATTAAATCAATCCTAACATGTCATATTAACCTATTAAATTCGTGGAATACATTAAAAGTCTCAAATTATATTTATTTGGGTATTTATAATATCAATTATTTTAATATTTCACTAATAAGGTAATTAATGCATCATCATTGTGTCATAAATAACCTAAATTATTTAATGTCTAAAAAGTATAAATAAAAAACCATTATGTAGGAAATCGTTTTATCTTTATAATGAATATTTATAGTTGAAAATATAGCATATATTACCCTATGTAAAAGTTGTTTTTCTAAAAGCTATAGGCTAATATAATTTTTGTATTTACTTTAACTTAATTAATTTAAAGTGTCATTATACCTTATAAGTGGATCCATGGGGTCCGAAAATCGACCCAAAGATGCCCATGGTCGGACATGTATCAACCAATAGGATAAGACAAAGTTTAGGGCAATTAATTATCATTATAATATTATTTGTTTTCCCTTATTTACCATATTTACCCTTTAACCATGGTAAATAAAATATTTACCGAAGTAATTCTTCAAAATATCTAAAAAGTTACATATTTATACAATTTGGACATCCTGATTCCCAATATGGAGTCCATTTTTTGAAATTAAAATCATAGAAGTGGCAGAAATTAATTTAAAATTATTTCTCGCTGTCAAAACAAAAAGCTTGTTTTTAAGAGATAATAACTATCAAAAGTTTGACACTTGTTTATGTCTGGTTTAAATGTGAAATTATGTTCAATGACTAAAATTGAATAAATTGGTAAAAATATATTATAAATATACTTTAAAACCACTCAAATTCATAATTTATCACTATAACTAATTTCGATTTAAAAAGTTGTTTTAATAAAAATTTAGTAATTTTCACTATTCATCATCATATAAAAGTTATCCGAAAAGTACCAAAATTTCATCCTAGGATAATTTCGATATTCCTAATCTAAAAATGAGGTCTATTTTGGAAGATAAAATGTATAAAATTTCACAAAGTGAGTATTAATATTCATAACGGCCTTGTACAACACACACTACTGTATTATTCAAAGAGAAGTGTACCGTGGAAGATTGGGGTGTTACACTCGCCGACTCTACCGCCTCAAGAGGCCGCGCAGGTGGCATCCGCCACCTAACAATTTTAGCTCCTCGCCGACTCGGCCTCCTCAAGAGGCCATGCAAGTGGCATCCGCCACCTGACTCTATTGGCCCCTCGCTGACTACTCCGCCTCAAGAGGCCACGTAGGTGGCATCCTCCACCTGACTCTTTTGGCTCCTCGCCAACTCCGCCGCCTCAATAGGTCACGAATGTGGCATCCGCCACCCGACACCTTCTCTTCCTTGCCGACTCCTCCACCTCAAGAGGCCATGCCGAGGGCATCAGCCTCTCGACTCTGTCAGCTCCTCGCCGATCACGCCGCCTCAAGAAGCCGTGTAGGCGGAATCTGCCACACGAATCCATAGGCTCCTCGCCGATCCCGCCACCTCAGGAGGCCGCACAAGTGGAGTCTACTACCCAACTCCATCGACTCCTCGCCGATCACGCCGCCTCAAGAGGCCGCACAGGTGGAATCTTCCACCCGAATCCATCGGCTCCTCACTAATCCAACTGCCTTAAGAGACCGCATAGGTGGAATCCACCACCAGAATCCTTCGACTCCTCACTAATCCCGCCGCCTTAAGAGGGCGTGAAGGTGGAATCCACAACCTATCTCCTTAGACTCCTCTCCTATCGTGCCACCTTAAGAGGCCGCACAGGTGGCAGCCGCCACACGACTCTTTTGGATCCTCATCGACTCCACCGCCTCAAGAGGCCGCACAGGTGGCATCCGCCACCAGACTCTGTCAGCTCCTCACTGACTCCGCCGCCTCAAGAGGCCTCGCACGTGGCATCTTCCACCAAACTCTATTAGCTCCTCACTGACTCTGCTGCCTCAAGAGGCCATGTAGGTGGAAACTTCCCTAACTCTATCAACTCTTTGTCAACCTCTCACCATTATCACCAGCCATTATAAAGGTTCTCCCCGTACCGCCACCGTTTTTCAGGAAGGCTTCCATGCATTCCGGGCCCCATATCCCCGTCATACTGACGTCTATGATTCCATTCCATTCGGGATCCATTTCACCATCATACAAACGCTACATGCTTTCATTTATTTTGGGCTCCATCGCCCTGTCGTATCGATGATCTGGGCTTCATCACCCCTTAAAACTGAGGGAATGTCGCCTTATCTACCACCCTTTCAGCACTCTATGTCATATTAATTACCATGTTGCATCAACCAGAGAGGTCCCCCTTGTGGCATTGACACCGACTTGTGGAAGGTTCATTATGGGGTATCCCCTCTCATGCACAGAGAACATCCATGTATACAATCAGGGACCTTTAGGGAAATCCCATCATATAGATTCCCCCATCATCCCAACCCCTAAGAATGGGGTAGATATGAACATCCAACTACCTAAAAAATCCTAGTGGCTTCACGTCCCAGTTACATGACGTTAAACTGTGTGAAAACCATGTCCTAGTTGCACAATGTTAAACTGCATAACAATCATCGTCCATCATGACGTTAAACTACTCATCATCATCCGACATGATGTAAAACTATTCATCTTCATCCTTCGTGATGTTAAACTGGTCATCATCATTCTTCATGACATTAAAATATTCATCTTTATCTGTCATGAAGTTAAACTGCTCATCATCATCCTGCATGATGTTAAACTGTTCATCTTCATCCGAAATGATGTTAAAGTGATCATTATCATCGTGAATGACGTTATAATGTTCCTCTTCATCCGTCATGATGTTAAACTACACATTATCATACTACACGACATTAAACTACATCATCATCCAGCATGACATTAAACTGTTCATCTTCATCCGTCATGATGTTAAACTGCACATTATCGTCCTACATGACTATAAACTGCATGATGGTCCTGCATGACGTTAAAATATTAATCTTCATCTGTCATGACGTTAAACTACACATTAGCATCCTGCACAACTTTAAACTGCATCATCGTCCTGCATGACGTTAAACTGATTATCTTCGTCTGTCATGATGTTAAACTGCACATTATCGTCCTGCTGAGCATTAAACTGCATCATCATCATGCATGACGTTAAACTGTTCATCTTCTTCATTCATGACGTTAAACTGCAAATTATCATCCTGTACGACATTAAACTGCATCATTGTCCTGCATGATGTTAAATTGTTAGTCTTCGTCTAACATGACGTTAAACTGCACATTATTGTCTTGCATGACTTTTATCTTCATTATCATCCTGCATGATGTTAAACTGTTCATCTTCATCCATCATGATGTTAAAATACACATTATCATCCAACACGACATTAAACTTCTTCATCATCCTACATGATGTTAAACTGCTCATCTTCATCCATCATGACGTTAAACTGCACATTATCGTCCTGCATGACTTTAAAATGCATCATCATCCTGCATGATGTCAAACTGTTCATCTTCATCCATCATGATGTTAAAATGAACATTATCGTCCTACACGACATTAAATTGCATCATCATTCTACATGACGTTAAACTATTCATCTTTATCCGTCATGACATTATACTGTACATTATCATCTTGCATAACATTAAAATAAATCATCACCCTGCATAATGATAACTATTCATCTTCGTCCGTCATGATGTTAATCTATACATTATCGTCATGCATGACTTTAAACTGCATCATCGTCCTGCATGACGTTAAACTGTTCATCTTCATCCATCATGATGTTAAACTGCACATTATCGTCATGCATGACATTAAATTGTATCATCATCTTGCAAGATATTAAACTATTCATCTTCGTCCTTCATGACGTTAAACTACTCATTATCGTCCTGCACAACTTTAAACTGCATTATTGTCTTGCATGACATTAAACTATTCATCTTCGTCCGTTATAATGTTAAACTGCTCATTATCATCCTATAGGACTTTAAACTACATTATCATCCTGCATGACGTTAAAATGTATATCATCCTCCATGAAATTAAACTGTATCATCGTCTGTCATGATGTTAAACTGCTCATTATCATTCCAAATGACAATAAACTACAAAATGGTCCTAGATCTATGACCTTAAACTACGATCACAACTATATATATCACAAGACATTAAACTGTGTGATCCGTCCCAACTAAAGTATGTAAAACCACTAAGAACTAGTCTAGCATGAAAATAAACTACAAACTGGCTGGAACATCCCATCCTTGGCCCAGCCTTAGGTCCCTCGGCCTTTCCAAGCCGCTAGCCGAAGATCTCATCTTGGATTGTGCGATGGGGTGGGGACTCCATGTCCTCATTCCTGTTGGGCTATGTTGGAAATGCCACACATATCCCCTTAAGACATGCTTCCCCTCAATTACCATTTGTCACACGAGCACAGACCAGGCCATGCATAGTGAGCCCCAACATTTGGGCTTCCATCACTTTCTATATCCAAAAGAACCCCTGAATGGTATGGATGCTTGGCCTAAGGGCTCTCTTACCACTTCGGGCCAACACCCTCGAGGATATTGAGAAACAATCCGAAACAAGTCCCGCGTTGCGAATATGGTTAGTGGTTGATTGCCATTTGTTGTTCACATTTCAGGTCACTATGGGGACGTGGTGTTTCGAACATGGTCAACAGCTATCCTGTGTCGTTAGGACCACCCCAATATGTTCCAAACATTGATTTTAGTGGTTCATTATACTCCATTATGTATTCAAGTGATGAACTCCCTTTGGTCAATGCCATCTATTAGACCCCATATAATGGAGAGAGCTGATACCAGCTCTTTGTTTCCCACACCAAGCACTACTCACATGGGCTTATGAGATGTGATGAGGCGGTAACCACACCAGAGGACATATGGCTTCCCATCTAAGGAACATACTTTGGCCCCTTGTCCCTTTCGGGCCCCTGACCCAAGTTCATATTTAGGATTGTACGGTGTGGTGTGGGATTACATCCTCACTTACATCGGCTTACAAACCATGCCATACACATCCCCAGATGAGATACCTTACACACTCTTCACCTTCACTGCAAGATGATAAATTAAAAACTGGTTAGGCACTCCCGACCAAGGCCCAGCCTCAGGCCCCTCGGCCTTCTCGAACCCCAGCCCTAGTTCTTAGCCATAGTGTACTGTGTGGTATTAGATTATGTCCTCATTCATGCCAGGTTATTCTCTGTGTCATACACCTCCATTGTTTAGGGTATCATACTCCTCTCATCATCCTCACTACAAGACATTAAACTTCAAACTGGTCAGGCCTTTCTGACCGAGGCTCAGCCTCATGCCCCTTGGCATTTTCAGGCCCCCGGCCGAGGTTCCTATTTAGAGTTGTTCAATAATTACATGTGTCTTGATTCCCATCCTCATGGGACACCTATGACTGCCCGAATGAATAGTCTTCAGGTCCATCCTTATCTCATAGTGATCTCCCTATTATATTGGCCCCTTGGCCTACCCTTAACTAGGGAGAGGAGTATATGGTGTGGTATGGGACTATGTCCTCATTCACGTCATGTCTGTAACAACCATGCCATTTACCTCCTCCTAAGAGTACTCTGCACCCTAGTTCTATACTTGTATTTTCATGCCGACTGCTCTCAAGATGAGCCCCTCGGTCCTCTTTGGGGATTCCCCAATGTTTCCAAAGGTACTCAGGTTTATCACCTAGAATGTCAGATTCTACCCAAACATTCATTCACCCATTTCTCAAGCTTCATGTTCCCCTTCATTAGGTCTTCCATCACCTTTCACACCCAGAGGGACTCCCAAGTGGCATGGATTCCAGGCCTAAGGGCACTCCTACCATTTCGGGCTAATGTCCTCCAGGGTTTTGAGTAACAAATTGATACATGTCCCGCGTTGCGAATTTGGTTAGCGGTCGATGTTCATTTGTTATTCCGATTCTTGGCTAATGTGATAAGGATGTTGTGTTTCGAACATGGTCAACGGTTAACCTCCATCATCACACTAGCCCCTTAAATCCTTGAATGTTAGTTACATGATTCACACCATTCTCCAACTCATCATGTACAAGTAGAATTTCGACACTCCTGGCACTATCCCTCATTGCACATTCACACTTTAGGAGTAAAACAGCTGTGGTAAAGGCATCATTCGGGGATCCACACCGACTTCCCTTTGGTGTTCATTCTAGGTATTTCAAAAAACCTATTCCACCCTTGTTTTCCACCCCGAGTTTAACTTATGTGAGCTTAGGGATCGTGTTGGGGTCTGTACTTACTTGGAGGGATTCCGCTCCTCCATGGTTTGAGCTCTATGACCTTAAACTAAGACCACTATTATAACTGCATGCAGATTGGTCCCAACACTCATGAGGTATGTAGGAATTCATGTTAACTTTAGATCGAGCTCACCATAACCTTTTTTGGTCCCTCAACCCAAAACTCACAAAGAAACACATGGTGGTTGGAACCCATGGTTCCCATTCACGTCGTGTTATATAATTACTCCACCATGTGTCTGAAGTGTTTCCTACCATCCACAGTCCATGATCAAGGGCCATAAACTAAGACAACTCCACATCCTTGCTGCAAGAAATTAAACTGCACGAACTCATCTGTAACTACGTATGGCTTGATTTCCATCCTCATGGGATACTTAGGAACGCCCAGGAATCTTGTCTCTGGGTTCATCCCCATGAATCTACAAATCCTGTCCCCTCGCTTTTAGCCCGATGGCCCGAACACTCTAAGGAACATGTGGTGTAGCGAGTACCTTGTGGTCCCTCATCCACAATGAGTTTAGATAAGGTCGCACCATGTTCCTCCCACGTTTTCTCCCCACCTAGTCCGAACTCTTTGATCCTAAACTAAGATCTCCCTATGGCAACGACATGTCTTGTTTGTCAAAGTCACTACCCTGCGCCCAATTAATTAAATCAACACCCCCTTAATGGATCATCCTATGACTATTATTCAGGATTTCTGTGCCCCTAGGACCCTCATCCTTAGGAAGGGACTCGAATCCCTCTATCTAATGCGTCTCATTGTTGTACTCAGATGCATCCTGAAAGGGAACCCGAAGTGTGGAATTTTCACGGGGATGTTCCCCTCTTTCCATGTCCAAGCTTTGTGAGACTGTTATTTGGATCCTCAACCTCTTCCACATCTAAAGGGACCCCCATTCATGGCCTGGTCTCATGCCGCTTCGACTCACCTACCGTTTTTGGCCAATGTCCCTAAAGACCTCAGATGATATTTTCGACAGGTCCCGTGTTTTGAACATGGTCAGTGGTTGAACCTCATCTCTATGTCCACATTCCTGGCTAATGTGATATTTATACATTGTTTCGATCATGGTAAAAAACTATCCCCTATCGTCACTCCACCATCATTGTGGTCCAGATCTCATGCATCAGTATTCACACATTTCCACTTGCTTATGTTCAAGTGGAATTCCGACATACTCAAATTTACATCTTTTTGCATCTAGGTGCATTACATGGATGGGTCAGCATCATTGGGATGCCATTCACCTAGAATCCTCTCACCCCTAACAGGTATCTTCCCGCATCGGGAAACTCCCACCACTACTTGTTTCCCACATCGAGCATGACTCACATGGGCTTAGTAGTTTTGGTATGATGTGTACTGGCACAACATTTCCCTTCATCTGAAATGATGTTAAACAGAGCTCTCATGAATATGTATGGCTTGATTTCCATCTTCATGGGATATGTAGGAATGTCCGAACACTTTTCTTCAGGCCCATCCTAATTTTTAATTTTGGTCCCTTGACCTGAAGATTTTCCTCTGGGGATACGTTGTGTGATCCGGACTCCACGTCCTCATTCACATCGGGTCTATAGCTACCGCACCACATTTTCCCTTTCTAGGATATTCCCTATCATTCCACATCCTGTCGTATGATGTTAAACTGCACGAGTCCATATGTCCTCAACGCATGACACTAAACTATGGTTATACCTTAAACACGTTCAGGAAGCCCTATGTTAATCATGGGATGTATTAGTTTCCCTTAAAGAGAGGATTCCCCCTGCCGATGTTGGGATTCGACCAAATGTTTCCCCAAGAACTATGTTTGGCTTGATTCTCATCTCTATGGGATACCTAGCGATTCCCAGGAATTTCATCTTGGGCCTAGCCCCAAGGACATTACCCCTTTCGGCCCATCTTCCCTAATTGTGGTCCAGTCTCTATGACCTTAAACTAGGAGCCTATAGTCTATGAACCATGACTTTAAACTGATAGCCTCGGTCCATGCATTATGACCTTTAAACTATGTGCATTGTCCACACTGTATGACGTTTAAACTACATGTCTATCATCCTTATTGTTATGACATAAAACTACATAACACTCCAGGTCCTTACCAGTGAGGTCCTAGTTGGATGTATGTTTGATCCCTAACCAGACCAATATACCCACCTAATGTTCCCTCACCACGGTGGCGTAATTTCAAGAGTGTTGGAATCTGTTAGACCAACACTTCACTCCACACTCCATGAATTGTGTGCCCTTTATTCAGACCCTCTTACTCTTTCATGTCTAAAATAACCCCCAAAAAACAAGGATGCTCGGCCTATGACTCGCCTACTGTCCTGTGCCATCATTCTGGGAGAATAATGGGTAGGATTTTGAGTTAGGCCCCATGTTTCGATCATGGTCAACGGTCGGCCCTAATTTGTTATCTCCATTTCAGGATAATGTAATAAGGATACTGTGTTTTGAATGTGGTCAATTGTTATCCTTCATCACACACACCCATAGTGTTCCAGATTTTTGGTATCGTGAATCACACCTTCTGCTCCCATCTATTTGGACTGATTCTAACGCCCCTGGAATTACCCGGCTTGTGCACTAGTGCACATTTGGGGAAGCATGTCGGTTATCCAGAGATCTATTTTCTCCAGCTTTGACCCCTCTGTTTTAGGATTCTCTGAAATAGTGATCGATGTCCAATGCTAATCCCCTCACACCTTCTGTTGTTTAACACTCTTGTATAGGAGCTCCTATTACCTATTGTTTCCAGCACAGAGCATATCCCGTGCGGGCATAGAGATTTAGTCTACTTTCTCCCGAAAATGATCGAGGTACAATGGACCCCGAGCCACGCATTTTCCATAGTCGTTTCCTCAGAATGCAGGCCGCCTCGCCCTCCTAATCCTCATTGGACCCCGTTCTTAGAGGTGTCATTGGTTGGCCCTGAAACACGCGTCCCCAAAATTTTCAAAATGCTCCCATAAATGATCCCGGAGCGTATCCTATTCCGCAAGCTTCGATATGACTAGTCTTGGAGCCCAAACGGAGTTACGGATCATATGTTATGGCTGTTCAAAGTCAGGTTGCTGGAAATGTTCATCTAGGACTGTTTTGGGGCAAAGTAGGGATTTTCACGTAAAAAGGAGTCTCGCATGGAAAACCATTTGTGCGCGTGGAATATTACATGCTCGACATTGTGTGCGTGAAATATTATGTGCCCATCTTTGCATGCACTGAATTTTATGCACACCGCCTTGCGCACGTGTAATTTTACGTGCCCTGCCTGGCGCGCGGAAAACCACTTGTGCACACAGAAGGTTATGTGCCCCGACTCTCAAGATTCCGCCTATAAATACAAGTTCACCCCCTTCATCTGGAGAATCACCCAGCGGTCAGCCACTACTCTATCTGTGTAAGTCCGAATTTTCCGCGGCCATGCGGAAAATCCTATCTCAGGTGCACAAAACATAACTTTTGCGCGTAAAGAGGGGGGGGGAACTCTCCCATTTTGCGTGTAATTCATTCCCTATTGCACGCCCGGCTTCTGTATTGTGCGATCACATCGCCTATTGCATGCCTACGTCGCCTATTGCGTGCCCATGTCCAATTTTTCTCACCCATATCCCCTATTTTGCGTCAACATGGTGTTTTCCTTTCACATGACCCGTATTGCGTGCACGTCTACCCCATAGCGTGCATGCCTTCCCTATTGTCTGGAATCCCTCCTTGCGTGCAGCCCATCCCGCATGTTGCACCAATTATGCACAACAGAATACGGGACCTCACTAACTGGTCCATACTTCGGGGGCTACACCCCCGCACCCCCATTCGTGGGAAGTGCCTGGCTGCGGCCCCCACCCTCCGGGCCGGTCCCTTCGCTACCGTCATTGACCCCCATGAACAATGGAGAGCCCAAAACGATATTTTCGGGTAGGGACATTGGGATTTTCCATTGCACACTTATTCACACCAACCTTCCACATATGGAATACCGTGATTTGATATACTCCTCTGCACACCATGAAACACCTTGAGTGATGTATTCTTCTTGGTTCATTTTCTATGCCGTGAGTTTAGATTCTCATCATCAATTCCCCCTAGTCCCTTGAGTCGAATCATTACTCAACCAACGCATCCAAACCCCATTACATGACTCTTATGTCAGGTCAAACATTAGGGCCGTCGTTGCATAAGACCCAACACCAACCATTGCTAGGCACCTTATTCCAAATAGTCCTATCTACATGGCATTAAAATGTATAATTCCCTATAATTAAATAATAAGATTCCACTTACTCAATATAAGAGATGCCTCATGATCCAAGCATGAGATGCCAATAGTCTTATCTACATGACTTTAAACTATAGTAATCCCTATGTTCCAAACATAGGATACCTATTGCTTCTAACAAGAAAAGCCTTATGCTCCAAGCATGAGATGCCAATAGTCCTATCTACAAGACTCTAAACTATAGAAATCCCTATTTTCCAAAAATAGGATGCCTCTAGCTCTAAATGATAGATGCCTTTTTCTCCAAGCATAAGATGCCAACAGTCCTCTATACATGACTAGAAACTGTAGTACTACCTCTCATTCAATAATAGGATGCCTCTTGTTCCAAATAAGAGATTACTTATGTGAAAAGCATAAGATGCCTCATGCCATGATAAGAGTGGAATAATTTCAAGTGTGTTGGAATCCATTGAAACAGTCCATCACTCCACCCAATGCTTTGCATGTCCTTCATTCAGATCTTCATCCACTTACATGTCCGAAGGGACCCCCTAACAACCTTGTCCCATCCCCTATCGGCTCACCTACCGTCCTCGGCCAATGCCCTGTAAGACTTTGGACAACACATCAAGTCTGGTTCTATTTTTCGAAGATGGTCAATAGATAACCCTCATTTGTTTGTCCCCATTTCAGGACAACATGATATAGATGTTGAGTTTCAAACATGGTCAACAGTTATCATCTATTGTCATGCCACCCTCATGGCATTACGAATGTCGGGCATGTGATTCACACTTTTCAACTCCCTTTGTTCATACTGATTCCAACACCCTTGTCATTATCCCTCTTGTGCGCTAGCACATATGTGAATACCTCAAACCACCAGGGAGTTGGGATTCCCTCATGGCCAGACATGTGGAAGACATTACGGGAAACTTCATGCATAAGCCCCATCCACCATTACCGCTCCATAGTAGTACCCATCCAGCTTCCTTACGTAATCCCATTCTCCTTTGATGCTCCATAGCGGCTGCCGTGCAACTTCCTTGTGTAAGCCCTATCCACCATTGACACTCCATAGTGGTATCCATGCAGCTTCCTTGGGTAAGCCCCATCCACCATTTCCCCTCAATAGAGGTACCTGGGATGCTTCCTTGCGTAAGCCCCATCCACTATTGCCGCTCCATAGCGGTATCGGTGCAGCTACCTTGCGTAAGCCCTAACCACCATTGTCTCTCGATAGCGGAACTCGGGCTTCCATCCTGAAGTATGTCTTATCTTCTTGGGATACTAACCACACATAAGCCCTTATTTCCTCTTTGGGCCGTTAATGATGCGTAAGCCCCACTTCATTCCCCATGGATGTAGCTTTCATTACGTGATGGTCAGGTCTCTGATATCTCTTGTTTCTCACACCGAGCATGACTCACGTGGGCTTAGAGCAAGAAAACACCATGACAAACACCTTAGGCTACCTCATAGTGTAAGCCCCATCCCATTACATGATCTACAAGGACATTGATGCATGTCAAAGAATGGTACGTAGAAATCATCCACGACGTTCAATCCCACCACCCAGTGGTTCCGACCATCTTCACTTCGGTTCTCCAACACCTTGGATAGCCTCAGAGTGTAAGCCTCATCCCATTACCCGAACTATGGGGACTTTGATCCATGTCATGGAATGGTACATAGGAAGCCTCCATGAGGTTCAAGCCCACCACCCGGTCGTTCTGACCATATTTACGTCAGTTCACCAACCCCTTGGGCCACCTTAGAGTGTAAGCCCCATCCCATTACCTGAACTACGACGACTTTGATCCATGTCAAGGCATGGTACGTAGGAATCCTCCATGAGGATCAAGCCCATCACTCGGTCGTTCCAACCATCTTCACATCAGTTTACCAACACCTTGGGCTGCCACAAACTATAAGCCCCATCCCATTACCTGAACTTCAAGGAATTTGATCCATGTCAAGGCATGGTATGCATGAAGCCTCCATGAGGTTCATGCCCACCACCCAGTCGTTCCAACCATCTTCGTGTCGGTTCAACAACACCTTGGGCTGCCTCTAAGTGTAAGCCTCAACACCATACCCGAACTACAAGGACATTGATCCATGTCAAGGCATGGTACGTAGGAAGACACCACGAGGTTCACGACCACCACCATGTCGTTCCGACCATCATTACATCGGTTCACAAACACCTTGGGCCACCTCAAAATGTAAGCCCCATACAAACCCGAACTACGAGGACTTTGATCCATGTCAAGGAATGGTACGTAGGAAGCCTCCATGTGGTTCAAGCCCACCACCTGTTCATTTCGACTGTCTTCAAAATCATTTCACCAACACCTTGCGAACCCTTGAATATAATCCCCACACCAGAATCTAAACTATGAGGACTTCGATCCATGTCAAGGCATGGTACGTAGGAAGCCTCCACAACGTTCAATCCCACTACCCAATCCTTCCGACCATCTTCAAGTCAGTTCACCAACACCTTTGGCCGCCTCTGAGCATAATCCCCAAATACCCCCAACCTGAACTATAGGGTCATCGATCCATGTCAAGGCATGGTATGTAGGAAGCCTCCATGAGGTTCAAACCAACCAAACAATCATTCCGACAACCTTCACATCCGGTTCTCCCCCATCCCGCATGATGTTAAACTATGCCCCCCATCCTGAACAATGTGGACATTGATTCCCTTCCATGGGGATACATAAGAGATCTCTTTAATTCTCAAACCCAAATTCACCATCTCCATTGCAATGGTCTCATTTCATTCCCCCTCCACTTCAGACATCCATCCGTCACCCATAATAATTCATACCCAGGCGGCCACATTACAGTGAGATCATTCCATTCATCCCAGCACCGCTCCTTACGGCACCCAGGTAGCTAACCATGCGTAAGCCCCAACATGTCTCCGGGTCATTGTCCTTTGTGTACACCCTGAATCATCACCTCTTCGAACTATGTGGGGTTTTATCCTTTTCCTATATATAAGGTACGTAGGTAACCTACATGAGGTTCAATCCCATCCAATGGTAAACCTTTTTGTCCCTCGTTGTGGGGTGCACTCTCCCTGATCCACCCTCAGTGGTGTTCAAATCATCCATTATGGTGTGACATATCTCCTACATGGGGCACACCACCTCGGATCAATCCTCATTGGGCGTTCTGATCCATTCATCTTCCAAGTGTTCCCTCCTTGAGATGTACCAATCAGATATGTCTATAGGGGACGTTCTGATCACTCTGATTCTATCTCCACAAGACAGTAAAATTCTGTCCTACCTCGTGTTAAATAAGATATTCCTGAGGAAAACCACAAAAGACATTCCCTTAGTGTAACCGTCTCTGTTGGACGGTAAACATGCGGCATACCCTATGTTAACTATGGGAAGCTGAGGAAAACCTCAGATACATGCATATGGAATTTAATTCCCCACATTAGACATGGGATTCCTAGGGTTTTTCACTCTTGAGATGCATTCTTATGAGGATAAATATAGGTTCTCCTATGTCAATGCACCCATAGATTCCCCAACATTTCTAATGTTTTCATATACTCCGACCGAAGGTTGCTACCATGTCAAGACACCATGGAATGTCCTAATGAAAGTAGTGTAATTAACCTGTGTCCATGAAGATATGGCACTAGGAATGTGATTCATGAACCACGACATAATCTATATGGGAGACCCGGACTAGGTGACAAGTTCCAAGGAGGAATCCACGAAAGGAAGAATCGACATCCCATCATCCTGTTTCGATCAAAGAGAAAATTTCCCTAAACAAGTAATGGATATCTCCTGCCTTTGGAAAGAGGGAATGCATGGCAACAGTTGTGAATCCTCACAGACAGATGCACGCGCCCCGATGAAAGCATCAGAAATAGTTATACCACTTCAAGAGTCAACAACCCCCATTATTTAATGGGACTTAAAATCTATTTTTAGTTTTGTAATAGTTATGTTCCTTCGAGAAGATATTTATTTCTATAATATGTAGATAAAGGGACATATTTTTTATGGATGTTTATTGTCTCTACGGTTATGTGGATGAATGGTGGTCATTTATTTAAAACAGTAAGGATGAAGAAGAAATAGAAACCATGGGGTGTAAGTATTTTAAGAAGCACATCATAAAACAATATTTTCCTTTTGAGAAATAAATAGTCATTGAAAGATAATTCAAGAGTCTATGATGAAAGGAGGATGAAAATATTACTAATTATGGAGAAAAAATCTCAATGTTATAAAGGCACACTGCAAACTAAATACCCAAACCAAAGAGATATATTGTCAATTTATTTTCTATGATTAATCAAATATTTCAAATGGTACTAGTCTCCAAGTAATTATCATCATATGAGGACATAGTATTATATTATAATTATATTGGTAAATAATTTTATAACTATTATTACTTATAAGGGAAGAAAGAGAAGAAGAGGATGACATAGAAAAATACTTTTTAGTGGAAGAAACGAAAGAAGTATTTTAAAACATGTGATAATTGTGGAAATAAACACATGGGTACATGAATGAGGGAAATGATAGTTATATACATGTTTGGAGAAACTCCCAACCATGATCATGATTTTATTGCACATGAGCATCATCAAATTTGGTGAGGTATCCTTAAGTGCATCCCTGAGACCCAGGTTTAAAACCAGGTAGATGCATATTTCCAGGTACTGTTGCAGTACTGCAGCAAACTGTACATTGTGCAGGTACTATAGCATACTGTACACTATACAGGTATTGTAACATTCACTGTAGCAGTTACTATAACAAGAATTGTTCGGTACTATAGCAGCTGGAACTATTCACCTTGGGCCACTGGTTTAGGCATGAAGTCTTTAAGGCTTTCAGGCCACCCAATCCTTTGAGACATTATGTATTTTGGGCCACCTTTAAGTCCTTTGGGCCACCTCAAGTCATTCAAGCCACATGATGTTTTCCCAGACACACTACAAAAAAAGGAGCTGCCCTAGAAGAGGATTTAGAGAAGTTGCACTCACCAGAGCAGAGTGAAATGTATTTGTCAGAATGAGAGTGTTTGGCTATGCCATAAGGACTAGCCTATTATTTCACTGGATGCCAAGCCATATGTCCATGAGAATGTGGATAGATACTATCTTGATGCAGATGTTGGGGAGGGGAATTTCCTTATAGATAGTCTGGTTCAATTCCCTAATACCTTCGGGTCATGTAATCTCCTGTGCCTACAGGCCATGTAATCTCTGAGGCTACAGGCCTTGTAAGGGTTCCCCCTCATCCCCTAAAAAGGGGGGTTATCAAAAATCAATAAAAAATGAAGGCCTTGGGTCCATTCGGATTATCATGATTTTATGGGAATGAAAAAAATACTCCAATGTGAAATGATCTAACTGTAAGGATATGGGTAATTATGAAATTGAATTCATCAAGCATAATGGAAATATACCTCAAAATATGCTAACAGTTCTTGGTAAATATTATGGTATTATAACAGACGAATTGAAATGATTAATGTTCCTCTGTTTGGATTCATGAATTATTTTATAAGAATATTTTAATCAATGATATTAGGGTTATAATAATTACCAATAGTATAAGGATTTTACTATTGAATTATTTCATTAATGATTTGAAATCATGTGTTGAATGATACCAAGAAAAGTGATTTATTGGATAATTTAACTTGCGGGAAAACAAATGTTTGAGGGATGAAAACACTCAATACATTCTCAACGATGCGATAATAACGATAATGAGGTTATTATAAAGGTATTATTAATTTTTAATGTTTACTGAATCATTGATTTTGAGGTAATTATGGAATATTAAAATTTGGTAACATTATAAAAATTATATTAATATGGTCATAGAAAAATGACTACCAGCATGCTGGTTGAACACCCATCACATTAAGCAAGGCTCTGTGGCTTAAAACTATAACCAAAGGATGATAAGGGTTTATCACCTAACATTGACTGATGTGTTTCCCTAGTTAATATGTAATTATTTTTAGTCAAATTATTTGATGGATAAATATTAACATTGAACCAATGGTGTTACCATTGATTTTTATAGATTAATGTATTACACTGGATAACTTGGGCAAACCATATTGGTATTGTAAAATTTTTAGAGATTGAAGGAAATAAACTTAACTCTTTTATGGATATTACAATCAGTTAAAACTGAATTTTAGCTATTCAATAAAACAAATATAATTTTGGGATATTACTTTCATACAATAAAGGATGAATTAGAAAATTAATGATACCCAAACAATGATTAAAATTGGGTTTATAAAATAGTATCATATCATGTAAGTATCTTATTAGACAATAATAAAATTATTATCATTATTAAAATGATACTAATTTTTTTTTCAAATTACATTCATATCTGATGAATCAAATGGTAATCTAAATCATAAAATATTTATGGTTTTTTGGTCAATAAATTTTTATTGAACATTCACATTATTGAGATAAATGACCTCTAAAACTCTCTATTATTATTTATGCTTTTCTTCTATGTCCATATCTTTAATTTCCTATTTTTTTTCCTAATTATCCTTCCTTAAGTATGACTCAAGAATTTATATATCAGAATTTGAATTTTTTTTGATTGAATTTAATGCTATGAGATGTGACCTAGAAGAAATGTTCAAACACTACATTCAGTGAATGATCATATTATTTATGGTCCCTAAATAATGATGGGTGTTTAGCATTTAAGTATCGATCAACAGACCTATAATGAATATTAAACATATGGATCGAAAACATTACGTTCAAAGAAAGGTGAAACATATGGAATATAAAACCTCCCGTGTAATCTAGAATCACGTTTTACACACTACGTTCAAGAGATTGAACAAATGGATAATCAAAATTATGTTTGGAATCAATATTTTACTAAAAGGATGATCGTATGGATTCCCATCCCTATGTTACATATATTACCTCTGTAAAATGCCGATAAATGTATGGATAAGAAACCATACATTGGTAGGTACCCTATGCTATGAAAAGGAACCCTATGGTATGTAAAAGAACCATATAATATGAAAAGGAACCCTATGATACACAGTTGAACCCTATGTTTATCTATTCAACAGTTTAGTTTTAAAGCCACAATTTAATCTGAGATTCATGTAATGATCCGGAAAGAATTATAGGATGATTGAAATATTTTCTACAAATTATTTAGAGCATGTTTTAATTGATTTAAATAACCATAATCATCAAATAAAATCACTCATATTCTTAAGATAAGCTACTAATCCCCTAGACAATTTGAATTTGAATTTCTGCATTCTTTCCGGAAATTTTCATGGATCTATTCAAACCAAATGAAATCTATTTATATGAATAGAGTATTTTCAATTCAGAAGTATGATATACAGTGATATGTGTTTAAAATCACCATTGTATACTTGTGTATACCTTTGAAACACATATCTGATAAAAATAATGATGAAATCTATTAATTTTATTAAAAACGATACACTTTAGATATATCTATATTTAAACCTCATATTATTGTAAGATTACAAATGTTATTTGTTTCTATTCAAGTTAAAGATCATTTGAAACCAGTATAGCTTTAGAGATATTCTTTCTTGAAGACTATCATTTCTGAATAAGATGATCCATATAATGTTAGTTGTTGTTGTTGAAATTTTAAAGATCAACTGAAACCATCAAAAAACTCAAATTATTTTCATTTTTGGGGTATCAATTGCTCATACATAGTAATGATTTAAGTATCAGCTTTTTGTACTATGATTTGGATAACTGGTTCCTTTTTGAAGAACCAAAATGATCTATTTTAGCCATGTGGTAAATGTTTCAACTACCTATACTCAGTTGTGTATTTGAGGTCTTGTGAAAGTATAACCACTCTAGTAAAATTCACCATGCTCATAAAGAGTTCATTGTTGGAGTAAACTAAGGGATCCTTGTTCCCCGAACCACTATAATATTACTATGTCCATTCATTCTTTTTATCTAGTGCTCATATTTAATATAGATGGAAATTTTCCATATCTATATAAATCAATAATGGTGTCAAAATTAAAAAAATGGTGAATATTTTTGAAAGACATAATTGAAGTTTCTATTGTGTTATCTTTTTATTATTCTGACAAAACAACTAAAATCAAATGAAAGCATTTTTTGACAAAGATCTAGCAATCTGAAGAGAATAAGGTCTATTAAAGGAATATGGAAATGGATGATCTAGTTTAGGGTACGTCTATGGTTCATGATCCACATTTTAATTATCGAAAATATGGATGCTGGAAATATCATATGATCATATACCTCAAGAATATTAGATTCAAAGTTTATTAAAAGATAAATAGTTCGTTTATGATTCTAGAAAATCAATTGACATGGAATAAAGCAATAGAAGATGAATGCGACATCAACTCAAAGGTAATGAATCTTGTAATATATGGACATAGACCAAATTAATTTAATAGAGTATCACAGTGTCGTACAACATATTAGATGTGAAATAATCGCTATCACTTATAATGGAATAGACAATATCAGAAATATGAGATATGCTACTATAAATTTAAAATTTGACACATTTAGAATGTTTGATAGTGTATGAATCACAAAAATGAATGGAATTTTAGCCGACATTGTTAACAGGATTGATGCCTTGGGAGATACCATCATTCAATTAGATCAACTGCTGAAAGTACTCAAAGTGCTTCCATCAAAATAAAATTTCATATCTATAACAATTTTAAAATCATCACCTATCAAGAATTTGACTATGAAAGAACAAATCAGAACATTGATTATGTACAAAAGAAAAGTTGTAATCTAGAGTTGAAGATCACAAGATTATAGTAAAAAATTAAAATACTACTATCAAAGTGGCATCTTAGAAACGTAATCAAAAAACAAAAAAAAGAAGCCAAAATAGTAAAAAGTTAAGATTCCTATGATTTTGAAATTGAACTAGCTCATCTATCTAGAAAGTATTGAATATTATTCAAAAAGAAACGTGGGTTTAGAAAATCCTTCAAGAATTATAAAAGAGAACCCCAATATTTAAGATGCTATGAATTAAATAAATTTGGTCACATCAAACTGGATTTCCATCAATTGAATGATAAAAGAAATAGGATAAAAAATAAATTGTTTAAGAATGATTATTATAACCATAAATGAAAAAAGCTATGAAATATATTTGGAGGGTATATAAAGACTCCAACATATTTTCAATATATGATTCATAAAAAGATCCATCAAATATCTAATCCAACATGTTCTTTACAAATAAAAAAGAAAAAGTAAATACATTTTAATCTTCTGAAACTAGTACTGATAGTTGGTCAAATGATAAATTACTTACCTATAGTTAAATGATAGAATAAAAATAAAATTCCTTGTTAATGAAGATTAAATAATTGAAAAATATTCAGAATGTTATTTTATGTGAAGGAGACATAATGCTAAAAAAACAACAAAATTTTTTTTAGAAATTCAATTCATCTACATTAAACTATATTGATCATGAAAAAAGGTTAAAAGAATTATCGGATAAAGTAGAATCTTATTAAATCAATTCAATTAATTTTAATAAAGAAGAAATTTTTTTATATGATATTATTTGATAAAATTTATTTAAAATAGAAATATTTGGAATATGAAGCATGGGTGAAATAGAAATTACATAAGAATTATTTTCTGCCCCACTCAAAAAATGGTACGTGCTATTATTATGGAATATAAGTTCATTGCACAAAAAAACATTAGTTGAGAATTTATACAATTAGTGGTTTTAATAAAGATTTTACTTCTAAAAATATATCTAATGTAATTGATATAAATTTTGAAAAAAAAGATGATTTGGAATCCCGGTTCATTGCTCGATGACACTATTGGATCCAAGAAAATATGGATACCAAAAACAACATGTGCTAAATTGAATTTGTAGGAAAATTTCTAGAGGAAATAGAATTATATATAGTATATAGAGAATATATGTTCCAAACAAATGATTGGAGAATCATCAAATTACCACACACAAACTCAAATTAATGGAGGTCAAGTCACTATTAGTGAAAATAATAATGGGATAATTGTTGGAGTTGTAATGGTTGGATATCCAAAGACTATTTCAATCAAAAAAGTTCTGTATGTGAAATGTTTAAATCAAAACCTAATTAATATTATTAAACATTATGATGATGTATTTTATGTTGATTTTTCTATCAATTTATGCTTAGTTTTGAAAGATAAACTGCTTAAATTTAGAGAACTAATAACTGATAATATTTATTCTTTGGAATTAAATTCTTTGTGTAAAGATAAATTGAATTGTTTAGTTGAAAAGAAAAATGAGTCATAGAACTGGCCAAGAATAAATGGAAATTAAAATATATATTTATTATATAAATTAACTATGAAATAATTAGTTTTCGATTTACCATTTTTTAAATTTAGAAATGATGCATTCTGGGATGCATGAAAAATTGGAAAATAACAAAAATAATCTTTCAAATAAATTAACAATATTTCTACATCTAAACATTTAGAACCTATTCAAATGGACTATTTTGGACCATCCAAAGTAGGATGCTTGGCTCGTAAATTATATGTTTATTTTTTAGTTGATGATTATTCTCTATTTACATGTGTATTTTTAATAAAACCCAAAAGTTAAAAATTCACTATTTTTTATGTTTTTGTAGGATTGTTCATAATGTTTTTTTAAAATAATTTCATTGAGATGTGATAATGGGGGAGAATTTTAGAATCTAGAATTTAATTATTTTTTCTCAAATATTAGTATTAAACACCCCTTCTCTGCACCTAGAACACATCAACAAAATGGATTTTTTGAAAGAAGAAACAAAACTAGTAAAGAAATGGAAAAGACTATATGAAATGAATATAGTATTACTAAATACTTTTGGGTAGAATTTTAAAGCATAAATTTCTATATAATGGGTTGAGTTTTAATAAGGCTAATTTTTAAAAGGACACTCTATAAACTTTGGAACAATAGAAAACATAAGGTAATGTATATTAAAGTAGATAAATTAAATGGGTATATCTTGAATACTAAGTAAATCCTTGGTAAATTCAATGCAAAATATGAGAAATGTATATTTTTAGGATACGTTTCTACTTCTATATAATATACAGTATTTAATAAAATGTTAAGGATTGTTGAAGAATTAGTTCATGTGATGTTTGATGAAACTAAAAATTTCATTAGAGAGAAAGATAAAATATATGAAATTACTAATATATTTGGAAACATGAGAATTAAAACAAATAAATTTGATTTTGAAAATTATATAAATAAAATTACACCCATTCATAACAACATGAAACTAAATAACCTGAAGGAATCTTACTAAGACAGTTTATAATCCTAATGTACCATACATTAGAAACAATCATAAGAGACCTAAAAACATGAATTATAACTAGATGAAATGTAGGAAACAAAAAATAATTATATTCTTTTCAATCTTAGTTTGAACCAAATACTATTTAAGAAGATTTATAATATGAGAATTGGATGTTAGAAATGTAGGAAGAACTATTCCAATTTATAGGAAATGATGTTTTGGATTTAGTGGAAAGACCATCAGATTATATAATGATAGGAACTAAATGGATCTTTATAAATAAATAGTATGATCAAGGTATTATGACTAGAAAAAAACTAGTTTAGTAGAAAAAGTATATAATTAGGAAGAAGGAATAGATTTTAGTGAAATATTTTCCCATGTAGATAAATTAGAATTCATTAATATCATTTTATCTTATGCATCTCATATAAAAATTATATTATATCATATGGATATTAAATATTCCTTTTTAAAATGGTTATATAATTGAGGATGTTTATATTTAACAACCCCAGGTTTTGAAAACCCCTATAATCCAAATTCTATTTTTAAACTTACCAATGCAATTTATGGACTTAAATATGAACCTAGAGGTTGGTATGAAAGATTAATATCTTTTTAGATAGAAAATTTATATTTTTGGAATTAGTAGATCATAATATTTTTAAGAAAACCATTTGTTCTGAAATTTTATTAGTACATATTTATATTGATAATGATAATTCTGATTCAAAAAATAAAATGAATTGTGATAATTTCTCAAATATTATGAAAACCTTATTTAAATTGATTATGACGGGATAAATAAATTTCTTTTTAGGATATCATATTTATCAAAAAATATTTTATAAATGTTCTAAATAAAAGTAAATATATTGTTGGTTTATTGAAAAAGTTTGGAATCAAAAATAGTATGTTATAAAAAACTCATATGTGCACCAATATAAAACATGATTGAG
This sequence comes from Viscum album, assembly GCA_963277665.1. Classification (NCBI taxonomy): domain Eukaryota; kingdom Viridiplantae; phylum Streptophyta; class Magnoliopsida; order Santalales; family Viscaceae; genus Viscum; species Viscum album. The sequence goes on along the minus strand of OY728148.1, from coordinate 2,123,773,427 downwards.
GTGAAGTTAAAACAATAATAGACAACAAGTTATATAGAGGTATGATGGTAGTTTGTTATATCTTAATGCTATTAGACCATGCATTGTATTTTATATATGTCTTTTTGCTAGATTTTAGTCAAACTCAAATGAATTCCTTCTTACAAATTTAAAATAATTATTAGATATTTAATATAAAATATTTTCCATTATCAAATTTACCCCAAAACATATAATATTAATTTAATTTCAAATTCTAATGATGATTTTGAAGGATATATATTAGATAAAAAATCACCTTAGAAACCTGTTACATTATAGGAAAATATTTAGTGTCACTATTTGGTAAGAAACAATATTTATTTTCCTTAATAATGACCGAGGTAGAATAAGTGTCTACTAATAGATGATGTACACTAGTGTTTTGGATGAAAAACAATCTATTTGAATTTGGGATATATTTTAATAATATACATAATTTATATGATAATTATAGGGCTTTAATTATTTTCCAAAAGCCTATAATCTGTTCATGAACTAGTCATATATATATATCATGCACCATTTTCTATGAGATCATGTTCTTAAAAAAGATAATATATTTAGAATTTGTAAATAACAAATATCAATGAGATGATAGTTTTACTAAAAAACATCCCATTGCATGTTTTGATTTTATTAATGGATAGTTAGGAATATTTAGTTTTAAATGACTATTTATTAATTTATTTTTATAACATATGTATTTATTTTTGTAAATATTATTTGTTGTTTTTAATTATTTTAATTGTTATTTATTATTATTTGGTTAGATATTAACTATTTTAAAAAATCGTTCATTTTCATCTCTTTTTATTCATTTTTTTTTCAAATTAAAACGCAATGACTACATTCTAAATTAGTGTGAGAAAACAGTCTGTCTTCTCTTGCTTTCCTTCATAATCCTTCATGTCCTTTTGGTTTATAGAGCATCTCTAATTAAAATATTAAAAAACCCTAAACCTTCAAACATTAAATCTTAAAACCATTTGAAATGGAAATATCATGATGAATTGAAGATGCTAATTTGGGTGCACCTACATTCCCACTAGTGAAGTATCATAAAATTATCTAGGTAAAATTATATATTTTGTTTATTTAAATTATAAAAATCATTCTATAATGATATCTATTAAATTTAAAGGATTAGTATTTGGTTGTAGAAATGGTAACACTCCCAAAATGTTTTACATAGAAGTGAAAGATTCCTATAAAAATTACCCATTCAGTTTTGGATTTAATTAAGTTTCTATAATATCTTAGATTCAGAATGATGTATTTTCTATATCATCATTAGAAAATTTTAATAAAATGTTACACTATCCCCATGTGGGAGATTTTTATCTCGACATAAAAAATATCAATGATTAAAAATAGAAATCCTAGGATATTATTTTTTATTTGTTTGTAACAAGATCCATAAAGAAGTTAATGATAAAATATCTTACTCATGATAAAAGATTCATGTTGAAGTTTATTCAATATGGAATTTTTCCAAGAATAGTTGAGTTAGAGAACATATTTTATCTGTACATGTATGTTTTGTTTCTATTTTTAAACCAAATTAGGTTTAATATCTATGAATTTATGTTAATATATTGAAGTCATTATTGTCAAAAAGACGTAAAGATGGGTTTTTTTCCCTAAGTAAGAAATATTTCATGTTTTTTCCCAGAATGGGAAAAATAAATGATATGTATTTTAGATATATATTTCATCACAACAAAATTATAAATGATGGGAATGTGAAGAAATTTAGATATTTGTAGGGAAAATAATACAATAGTATTTTACCTCTTAGATGGGATTACCAATATAAGTTGATGGAAGCTTATTAGGGGGAGAAAAAGATGATACCATCCATTGGATATGTCTGAGAAAGTCCTGATGATAAGTCTGAATCAATAATTGAAAAAGGTAATCATGTTCAAGGAAGAAGAATAATAGCCAACATTCCTGAGAAAATGAATGAATCTACATATGAAGTTGATATTGAGGCTCATGTGGCTGATAATATTGAGCAAGATGCTCACAAATAATAACAACACATGGAAGATATCCCTGCCCCTAAAAACCAATAACTCTTTATTCTTGATTCTACATCAATAGAAGTATCTACACCGAGAGAGAGATAAGATGAAAATGAATAGCTAACTATCATATTAGTGGAATTTTAAAAAACCAGAGCACAATCTACTAAGTGTTTTGAATCAGTGGAATGAGATAACAAATAATTGGTTCAATGTTTTAATCAAATAAATGCTCATAATTATACTATAAGATAAAAATTAGAGTGTAAGAGGATGAAATTTAAAGAAAACAAAATTTCAACAGTGCATATGGATGATTTTTAGCCACTTCAAACACAACTTAGAGATGATGAAGAACATTTTATTTCTATTGGAGATCTTGAAGAGTTTATCTGATCATTATATAAAGGTATTAGAATTTTAAAAGATGAATATGTGATGAAGTTTGATTTTTATGAATTGAAGAAAATGTTAGGCATATAGATTCAATATATTTGAGAAATTAATTAGGATTCAACAACTTATCAATAGTCTTATCCATACTTGATAGAAATATATGAAGCTATTACATCAGTATATGATTAATTCAATAATAGACTTCACACTATCCGTTGTAACCATACACATTTTAATTATATTCATAACAATAAGAGATATTTGTTTACTCAGCTAGCCTCTAATGAATCTTAGTTAGGACCAGACATTCATCAAGTTATAGATATGTTGACCACCATTATTATATCTAATTAAATAGTGAATTAGTTTATTATGTTAATTTTTTTGGAAAGATTTAATACTAGGAATGATTCAAAGAAGAAGATTCAGAAGTGGAAAATGTGTTTAGGAATCCTTTTCAGATCCTGTTAGTGAAAATTCATGAGATTCAGGGTTCTGTTCAATCATTTCCTCCTCCTTATTCACATACATCCCTTAGAGATCTTGATAAAAAAACCATTTTGACTAGAGCCCACATCGTTGAACAGATACTATGTTGATTGTGCGATATACTCATAATTTTCAAAAACATTTGATCTCTATTTATGTTTAATTTAATTTAATTTAATTTTATATTTTTATGTTATATATTTTTTTATACTATAAATATTTTGTTACTTATGTTCAAATTTACACTGCCATATCACATATCATATTTTTATACCCAGTAGACTACAGAAGACATTTTCAGCTCAGTTTTATATTAACAATGGGTTATATAATTTATTATTTCAAGACATATTTTTGTTACTAAAAAAGGGGGAGAATATTTTCAAACCAAAGACATTAAATATTTTTTATAGAGAAATATGGAGAATATTTGGTAATTTTTTTTTCAATTTACAAGTGTCTATTTTCCTTCATCAAAATAATACTATGAAATCAAAATATTTTGTTTTATATTATTTTTTAAAAATCCTATGTTTTCTATAAATAATGTTAATGGTTTTGTGATCATCAAAATGTAAGAGATTTTTGGGCATTTATTATCCAACAATACTCTATAATATAAAATGATTTTGATAATCATAAATACCATTGTTTGTTTTCTAATTAAGATGACTTATTTAAGCTTCAGGAATTTGAATATCATAATTTTATCTTGTTTGATGGGATTTAATGCTATGGGATGAGATCTGGAAACACTATTCAAACCATATGTTGGATGAATGAACATATTGTTCGTCATCCCTACTTTACACCCGGCAGTTAAAATTTGTGTATGGATTAACAAACCTATGGTGAATATTAAACATATGGATCCCAAAACCTATATTTGGAGAAAAAAAAATATTGAATATAAAATGTATGTTTGGAATTTGGAATCCTTATTCATACCCTACAGTTGGGAGATTGATCCTATGGATATTCAATCATATAATTGAAATCAATATTTCACTACAAGAATGAAATTAAAAATTCTCATCCCTATATTACTTTTGATCGCTATCTTACTGATAGATGAAAGTATAGTTAGGGAACTATACATTGGTAGGAACCCTACACTATGCAACGGAACCGTGTGCTACACAATGGAACCCTATGCTATGAAAATGAACCCTATGATATGTAACTAAACACTAAGTTTATCTATTCAATAGTGGAAATTTAAAGCCATGATATAATCCAAGATTCAATAAATGATCTTGAAATAAATATAGGTTGATTGAAAGCATCTTTATGACTTATTCAAAGATCATTTTTATCGACTCAAAGAACCATATTCATCAGAAAATATCACTCCTTTTCGTGAGGGAAGTTATTAATCCCCCGGAAAATTTGAATTCTAATTCCGGTGTTCTATCAGAAGATTTTCATGGATATTTTAAAGGTGAAAGAAATATACTTATATAAAGAGATTATTTTAGAATCCAAAGTCAGACATAAGGCGTTACACTTTTATGAAAGCAACCACATACTCACGTATATGTTTAATACACAGATATACTACAATGAATAATCAACTCAGTTAATTTTTTGATAATTTATTCACTTTGGAGACAAACATAGTTCAACCTCATACTTCTATATGATTACTACTATTGTTATTTATACTCGAATTGAAGATCATTTCCCTCTAGGATCACTTTAGAGTTACTATTTCCTTATGACCTTCATTTCTGAAGAAGATGTTCTATCTACTATCAATTTCTATTGTTGGAATTCTGAAGATAAGCCAAAACCATTAGAAAAATTAAATACTTTTGATTTATTAGAGTGTCAACTTCTCATACACATTGTTTGTTTAAGTATCATATTCATTTACAAAAATTTGAATAACCAAGTCATTCTTAAAGAACTAGCAAGAAATTTTTTATCATTGTTGTAAAGGTTTTATCTTCCTGCACTCACTTGTAGATATGAGGACTTGTTATAGGAGGAACATTCTATTGAAATTCAACTAGCTTGTATAGAGAGTGTCAGTGGAGTGGAATAGGGAATATTTTTGCCCCAAACCACTATAATTTGTTTTGTTTATTCCTTCTATTTAATGACTTCCCAAATTTTATATAGAAGAAAGCAATGCATATCTACATAAATCACAAATGGTTAAAAATTCATAATCAGTGAAGATTATAAAATTAAAATAATTCACCCACTCTTGTGTTATCTTTTAATTTTTCCATAATAATAGTTATTTTCAAATTTTATATCCTTGAATATCAATATCTGGATTATATTATATAGACAAAATTTATTTGGGGGGGGGGGAGAATGTAACACCCAATGATTTTTAAAATTTGAAAATCATGTTCGATAGTGTGTATGACACACAAAACCAATATTATAAGAGAATATAACATCCTTAGAGTTTATGATAAATTTATTTTAATATAAATTAATCATATTTTATATCTTTTGATGCACACAACAACGAGTTAAAAATAAACATGACACCTTATTACAAATTTATTATTTAAATATTAGGATTATGAACTAGCTGTTAAGTTAGAGTGTAAGAATAATAATGACTAAGTTATTAAATAATATGGATTACAGGTGTACTAAATAAAAAAATAATATCTATTTCTTATATGTAAAATAAGTATCATTTGAATGTAATGAAATGTTTTTTTGAAAAAACTGTATTTTTTCAAGAAAACTGGTTCGTCGCTTCTTTCAGACATATGATATAATTATTTCTTCCAATTTTAGAAATTTTATTTCAAATAATAATCTTAATTTATTAAATCTACATGTGAAAATTATCTTAGGTTTAATCATTTATATTTCTTGATATGTTTGTTTTATTGAAAAGTGAAAAATAATGAATTTTAATTGAGATTTACTTTTCAGTTTGATTATTTGAAAATTGAAAGTATAATTTATATTAGTTTAAGAATTTAAATTAGGTCAATTTTAAATATATTAATCCAATTTGGTTACTATTAATAATTTTAATATATATTTTTTTATATAAAAACGTAGTTAACTTTTTAACATTTTCTTATTGAAAACCCACTTTCTCGTTACGTCTGTGATATTAATTTAATATTTAAATTTTCTAACTCTATTAATTGAATTTTAAAAAATGAAATCAATATTTGGAATCATAATAATTTATATTATAATATATGTTCAACTTAATTTTTGAGCAAAATTAGTAATTAAAACAGTAAAAATTAATTACCACGGTTATGGTAAAAATGGTGTGACAAGGAGTTTTAACTAAAAAGATAAGTGTTAAAATGACCTAAAAATTATCAAAAATATATATTATGTAAAAATATAGATTAGATAATGTTTTCTTATCGAAAATAATCCATTTTCACGTTTTGGTTTCATAAAAACAAGGGTACACCTTTTTTCCTTTCAAAAAATTACAGATGTGCCTCTCACCTCACTTATAAAAGGAAACACCCTCTCTCCTCTACTTCACACATTCAAAAACATTTTGATCAGAAAATTACTACAAAAATTAACTCCCAAAGTACCTCATATAATCATATAATCCTTATTATTATTTTTTGTAAATGAAACATAGGAAGTATTTTGGTGAAAACCTAAGGAGGTTACATGAAGAAGATATAATGTTCATCAATGAGAATTTTTATTTTATTTCATCCTCCACGAAATTCAATTATTATAAACACATGGTGATAAAAAATAATTATTATATTAAATATACATATTTTTTTTATGTTAATATAATGACTTAAAACCATATCCACTACCAAATGATGGGTTATGAAATCATCATTCATGTGTACGACGAACCACCATCACATGAACTGATATCAATCATTTTTTTCCATTACATTATCTCACAATTGTGTATGATTATGGATAAAATGTATATATATATATATATTATATTTATAACATAATTGTACATGTACATTCATTATATAATATATCAATTTTCTACATTATATTCCGTTGTAGATACGATAGCATCACTCGTGTGTACGATAGACTACTGCCTCACGAAGCGATGTGATTCATCTTCAATAATGCTTTAATTGAAAAATAATAAGGATAGTTTTAAATAATATATTTAATACATGTGTAATAATTGTGACATTAATGAAATTTGTATCTTTTTAAAAATATAATATATCATTTTTTTCTTACACTGAAAAATTATAACCTCATACTTGTATGTGTGGACTACACCCTTTACAAAGCGATGAAACTCTTTTTTCATCACCAAACCACATGGATGATATATATATGTATATATAAAGAAATAATATAGTATATACAATATTATTATCATTCTATAATAAAATTATATGACTTACATTCTTTCCATAGTGATCATTGAAAAATTGAAATGTTACTCATCTTTACGTTTGTCCTTCTATATCCATTATTATAACGTAGTTCATTTTCATAATAGTATCTCATTATTGGAATTAAAATTATAATTTATTTATAATTATTATAATTAATCAAGGATTATTATTCTATATATTTTAAAATAATGACCTCTATGACCATAGTTATCCTACCAAAGTCATTTTTGACACATAAGCCAAATACTATCATAACATCCAACGTAAAGTATATTGATTAAGAAACCATATATAACATGGTAATAAGTGAAATAAAAGTAATAATAAACTTGAAAAATGTTTTCATCAAATTAAATAATTCACATATGTTTATTATTCCATAATATAAATAATATACATGATGATACTAACTCAAGGTAATGGTTTCTAATCTCAATTTTACTTCTGTGAGACATACAATGTATTCGCTAATTATTTATATTTTGTGTTGTATATACAGACCCTATTGTATGTTATATAATGATTTAATTTATATTCATGGAATTTAAATTTAAATTTAAAGTTATTTCATTTATGGGGCATATGATTCAAAATATACCAAAGTGGTAATGGTTTATTTCACAATCTCATTATTGTTCGGGATTATTTAAGTTTACATCTACCTTGGTTGAATTATTGGATAATTGTATCTTGAAATTAATATATTTTATTCTCCTCTCTTTATACATTATATTTTTGTGAAATATTACTATTTTCCCACTATTTCTTACTTAAAAGGAATGATAATTGTTTTAAGAAAAAATGACTTTATTTCTCTCTTCGGTCGGAAATACTTTTTTTAACAAAACAAATGTTATCTAAAAATGTTTTAAAAAATTTATGTAACCTTTTAAAAATTATTTGTTATAAAAATTCATACCCTTTTTTAATTGTTAAAGAATAAATTAAAATAAATCATTATATCATTTTCAAAATTATACACTTTTGTCTTTTGACAAAAATGTGAATGAAAACTTTTTTTAATTTGCAGGAAAGAATAATAGTTTCCACCATCCGGACCATTGAAAATTTTAAAACTTATTTTTATAATATTTAATTTTTTTTCATTTAAAAGAATTTTCAAAATTTGTCATGAAATTTGTTTTACAAATGTGAATTTCCAAATGAAAAGGTTATTTTATGTTATTTTTTTAATGATTATTATGGAATTTCTATTCATCAATGAAATCAACACTTTATTATAATTATTACCCACTAGAGATATTTTTTATTGATTTCATCTTTACGCTTTATTTAAATGGTTTATAATCATTTTTAGTGATGATGTAGAATTTTTTTTTCTATTCACTATATTACTCTAGATAGTTTATGATTACGTTTATTGATTTGGGAATGTATTAACATTTTCTATTCTTGTTTTTCAATAAGAATGTTTGTATTGATTTTGAATCACCCCTTTTATAAAAGGAATTCATTGGACATAGTATGCGATGGGCATGGCCTGCTATAGCCCCTCGATGCATCAGCAGTTCTCATTAGACAATCAAGGTTGAGATTTGGATGAGGCCTTACCCATTTATATAAATTTATTATAATAATGCATCAAAGATATTTAGATACATTGGATTAAGGACTCAATAGTATGTTTGCAATGTTCATCATTATGCATTCCATCGGTAAGAATTCAGTTTATGATATTACATGTGATTATTTGATTAGTATTATTTTATATGGTTATGTTTTCAGGGTCATGTGATTAATTTTATTTAATTATTTTATCACCATTTATTACTATCAAATTAATATCAAGTTGTTGTTGAAATGGAAAGTATTTAAATTATTTAACATTCCATATTGATTATTCCATATTTTTTCTTAACTTCTATTATAACCTTACAATTAATAAGCAACTAATCTCATCCCATTATTAAATTTTAATTTAAATAATATGTGAGGATGTATTTTGTGTTTGATATGTTGGGATACACAAATGGGAATAATGGAATTCTAAAAGGAAATTCAGTGTGATTGTTTTTAAAATGTATTCTGAGTTTCATGTATGTATATTGTTGGTCAATAAAAAAACTATTCAAACCGTCAGGATATGATTCATTGTATCTTATTAAAATGTAATAAAGTAAACCCCGACTATAGGATACTAGGTTCAGGGTTTATACTCCAACTATAACATGGTATTATCTTCCACATGTGAGGAATCTATCCATTATGTTACTACTTGTACTCTCATCATTCAGTCAGTTGGGTCCTCTTCATTTTTTTGTGCAAAAGCATGGTCTCCTATGATGTTATCATGTGGGAAAAATTATATCCATGATATTCTCCTCCTGGTGAGTTGGAATATTGTATTGCGTTTAATTATGTGACCATGACAGCTCTCTTCCAATTATCCATCTAGTCCACCATTTTCTTAATTTTCCCGTATGTTCTCATTTAAGTGAATGTATAACAATTCTTCATCAAAGTTTATAAAATACAAACAATTCTGTATTCAATGAGTATTATCAATTAAAAATTATAATTAAAAAATACTAAATAAAAATGATATTGAATTTCATGAATGAAAATTTCAAATTAAATCCAAAAAAACTGTTTAATAAAAATATATTAAATTACCAAAATAATTACGACAAAAATTAATTTTAATAAATTTATTAATACATAAAAAGTTTCATTCTCAAAAATACTTTTAAAATAAAATATTGAAAAAACCATTAATTTAAACAAAAAACAAACAATTTTGATAATATTTTAAATGAATATAAATTAAAACCTCAGTTTAGTAAAAAATCAACAGTTTTACATTATAAATATAGTTAGGAATTAAATAGAAGATTAATTCCCAAAAAATTGATGTGTAAATGTGTATTAAAAACATAAAACATCATGGACCATTACCTACATTCAGATATAGGAACATCCAATGCGATATATAAATGTGGATTTACTAGAAGAGGGTAATGTTCTCATAAAACAAATATTAATGATCTGAAAGGATGAACTTCATGTGAATGTGTCACAATATCTTCTAAGATACTTACACATGATATAATATGTCATTTCTATACCATCAAACAATTTCATCTAAACATAGAACATGTATTGAATAATATTATCATATCACTTCAAGGTTCTCATCATTGTTGGATATTCCATGATCTTTTGGTGTGCCAATTACTCTTATGACATTATTAAAAAGATTCCAAAATAAAGATAGATCATCATGTGACATTATATAAATTAATATTCAATACTATGACAAATCCGAAAATATATTTTTCATGTTATTTAACATTTGGGACCTTACTCTAATAGAATACCACTAATAATATGGACAATAGGTAACTATCACTACTTAGTCTCATATGATAAACATTCTTCTGCTGAGATATGTCTATAGATACTAATCCCAACCAGCTAACCATGGTTGTTCTACATACTATGAACTCATATATATAATAGAATCCATAAATAGATTATATCTATGAATATATATATTTTTCATCAATCATCCTGGAAATATCAGATAATAGCATAGTTAAAATTTATCATAATATGATTGACATTAAATATTTTGGAATATTTCCAAAATCTATAATAAATCACCAAAAAATCACTTTTTAAGAATCATCAATCAATGAAACATACATAATAATTTTTTTTAATTTAAAAAAATACATGTAATATGTTTTAAATATACTTATTATAATAAAAATAATTTGATTTTTGATAAAACAAATATATACAATATTATAGTTATATCTCATAAAGACTATTAATCCCATTTCTCTAATTACATATAACTCATCCAATTTTTTTGTCAAGCTTTATCAGATAGTTATTACTACAATCCTATACAGTTCTATGTATATTTTTTAATACATTCATTTTATATTTAATGAATAATAAATATAAAACCCAAGTTGTAACATCCCTAGTAAATAAAGAATAAGACATATTTCATTTATATTAATATTTTTGAATTAAATATTAATTTTACTTTAAAGGGGTTGTAATGTTCGATAGAGTACACAGTACACAACAACATGATTCTTTGAAATCTTACGTTGCACACAAATAATATAACATAATTATTTTAAACGGTAGTTAACTCCAAGAAGTTGTATTGGAAGGAATGAACAAAACTAACTACAATATTATTATACATGTTTTTTAAATGTATTTACATTTATCCAATAAAAAGTTATAGGCTTAAAATATGTATGAATCTAATTTTAAGCCTAATTTACATTAAAAGGTCGATTTACCACATATTAATGGTGAAACCTCATTAAATATATTTCTAGTCACATTAATAAATTATTTTTGACCATATAAATTCATTCTTTAGAATGGGGAAATAAAAATTTAATTTGTGTTAATTTTTGAAATATTTCTGATAATGTTCATTTTTAATGAATAGTGAAAAATATTGTATTTTAATTCAAAACTACATTTTAATATTATTTATTTATATGGATAGATTAACTTTTTAATTGGTTTTAATGTTTAATTAGAATATATTTTTACCATTTAATCCAATGTTGGTTGTGGGAATTAATTTCACTTTGAAAGTGGACATAAACAAGTGTCAATCTTTTGATAGTTAATGTTTTTTTAAAAAATGCTATTTGTCTTAACAATGGAAATTAGTTTTAATTTAATTAATGCCACTTATATGTTTTTAATTTATCAAAATAGACATAATTTTTGAGTTCATAATATCAAATATATCTTATGCTGAATTTTTTCTATTTTATAGAAAACATCAATTTTTGATGAATAGTGAAACCACATAGTAGTAGTTAAAAAAATCTGACTTATTCATTTAAATGAATTTTTACCACTTTTTTGAATTGAATTTTGAAAATAAAACATACATGGTAGTTATTATTAAGTAAAATGTGGTTCAATAAGATGATTTTTAGTGAATAGTAACTTTTAACTTTTATTTTCCACGGTTAAAGGTAAATAAGGCAATTCAAGGTAAAAATAATATTTTAATAATTAGAACACACCTTAACACTTTCCTAACTTTATTGGATGTGTAATGGACGACAATGGGAATCCTTGGGTCTATTTGGGGACCCCATGGAGCCACTTCTGAATGATAATTACACTTTATATTAAATAATTTATTGTACATCCAAAAATAACTTAAACAAAACTCTTTTAGTAAATTAATTTTTATATAGTGATATATAGGTAATAATTTTGTCTATAAATAATCATTGGAATTCTTAAAATATTTCCTACAATATGGTATTTTTTCATAATTTTTTGACAATTAATATATTAAATTATTTATGACACAATAATGATGCAGTATTTACCTCATTAATAAATGATTTAAATAAATAAGAATATAATAATTAAAATATTATCCAAAACCTGTCAAATTACTATTGGATAATATTATTTCTACTATGAGTCATCTTATCTTCGAATTTAATAATTTTTGGACTTTTAGAAACTAAATATCATTATATAATAAAATAATATTTTCACGCTTTCCTAGAGAGACGCTCCTCCCCCTTATAAAAAGAGACCATTTATAAAGACTTCCTCACACCTCTCAAGCCTTTAGGTTCTTCCAAACTCAATCCAATTAAGCTCCCTACAAACCAATCCCAATCTTAGAAGACTTACCTTAGGCAGAAGGCAGTTCAATAAGTCCTTTTGGTTCAAACCATAGGAAGTTAACTAAATTAAAGGTAACGATTTCTCTTTACTTGTTTTCTTTAATTTTACTTCTCCAACTGCTAAAATATTTTTATTCATATTTTTATAACAAAAACAGTATCATTAATATACTAGGATGTTTTTATGAGAAGGATTCAATCTACACATACACACACCTCTATATAATGGGTGAGGAACATTATATTTCTATGGATGGAAAACTGACGCCTCATGAATCATTGATTGTTCAATTAACTCCTACCGCCTCTCATGGTAGTCATTAAGATGAGACTATATTTATATATGATATATATTTTGATTATGTTTTCTTTATGCTTTGGTTTTTTTCGTCTTTATCATACCATTAAGTTTTCCATTATGTATAAATGTGATAATTTTATTTAAGGAAGTGCGGACTACCGCCCCCTATAAGAGATATGAAATATTAATGCCATATGTGGGACGTATAAAGGATGGAGTTAATTATATTATATATGATATTATATATGATATTATACTGGAATTATAATATACCTATATATCATTATGGTTTAATTCCATTAAAATAGCAAATAGAAATGAAAGTAGTGTTCATGCGTATGTACGGCTTACCGTCTCCATGAACGGTGCATTTCATTTCATACCACAAAATGATATGTACTATTATAGATTCATGTATATATAGGATATATATGATATATATTATATCTAAATCATGAATATCATTCTAGATATAATGAACATTTGACCATATGAAAAACTTGAAACTATAAGGTGTTCATTTTTGACTCAAGTGCCAAATATCGATTAAACGTACGTTATTAACATAAATGATTACATAATTATTATAACATGGTAATAAGAGATATAAAAGGAATAATAAAATTGAAAAAGGTTCTCAAGCATGTAGAAATTAACTTTAGTTTATTATTCATGAGATTAAAGAACGATCGAGTCAAGTCGGACACGAGGTAAGGGACTCATCTCAATCTCGTTTCATTGAGGCATATTTTATTTTAATACACGGCTATCTTTTATACACTGTATAAAAACCCTTGACTTTTCAAAGGGAGTCGTTTTTCGACGAAGCGTTGTACTAAATGACAAATGGAATGTTTTTAATGTATGCGGCGACAATGACCTCTCCGCCGCCGTAATCGTTATTTGGCTTCCTCTATAAGCCTTAATGTTTTTAAAGGAAAAGAAATCCCTTATTCTGATTTTGGGTGTTTTGGTATTGAAAATGGTATATGAAAAGGATTGATTATTTCAATATCTTGAAATTATTTCTTGTGATTGAAAATTAAATGTTATTAGTGAAATGTTTATATTTTCAATATTTTATGTGTTATGATTTTTATAATGGTACTTGGACATTTGAAAAGAGGTTACGTGATAAACCAAATGATTGGTGGTATCGTGATAAACCAAGACATGTGGTTACATTATAACCCCTAATGCATTGGGTATGGCAGTCAGCCGTATGGCTATTCCATTTAGTAATATGTGTGGAATTCTACAATATGGTTATTCCATTTATATATGTTTATGTCCCAAGTTACCTTTATTGGTTATGTTTTCTTTATATGGGTTTTATGGTAATATCTTGGTGACAAAAGGGTTAGCAATGATCTTTTATTCATTAAAGAGTATTTATTACATCATAAAGGTGAAATGTATTACTTATGACAAAGTATTCATGGTATACATTTTGTTTTGAAAAACTAATTGTTTTCCGTCTTTGTGCATCCCATTCTGAACATTTTATGCTCATCCCAAGTTTTTAATTGTTTTTCACATGACATAAAGAAGAATAGGGTCAAGGATGGTATCAAAGAAAATTCATGCTATCTTAAACATGGAAGTAGACATGACTCTTTTTTTCAAGGGTTTTTTTGTGAAAAAATTAGAAATAGAGTAGAAGTGTCTACTTTGTATTTTTTTATGAATAGAAATGTAATAGATATGACCTAATTCTCAAAACTCTAAACCTGAAAAGATCCTCAATGTGAATTATTCATTTAATTCAATATTATATAATGTTTTAAGGTCAAGTCCTTATATTTGGTATCACAGGTCGGTTTAGAGAACTTTAGGAGTTATGATATTGTTAAATAAATGTCTATAAATTAATTTATGTTAATATTTAAATGATATAACATTTTCAGATTACCATGTTGTTTTGCCTATGATATTTTTGTGTTCAGAATGGTTTTCCGCAGAAGAAATATGGCAGCTATGTTGGGACAACATTAGGAAGAAGACAACCTACCAAATCAGCAACATGAGATGGTCGGAATCGGAACTGAATAGTTTTTTATAGTGATGACACAGTTGACTCAGGCTATAAATGGTGGTGATATCCATGCATGAGATCATCCAGATCAACCGCAGTGGAAAATTTCAGTAGTGTAGCATTTCTTGAGGCAAAATCCCCCATCATTTAGAGGATCAGATGACCCTGTGCTAACTAAAGGGTGGATTAATGCACTGGAGAATATTTTCGATGTTTTGGGCTGTTCTGAACATCAAAATGTTAGTATATTTGTTTACCATTTGAAGGTGAATCTTATTAGTGGTGGTCGATGGTGAAAAATATTAGGGGTACTGAGGAGATTTATGCTCTTGATTGGAATGAATTCAAAGGTATGTTTCTTGATAAATATTTTATTAAGGTGGTTCGTCTTAGGATGGAAAACAATTCCTAGAATTGAGGCAGGAGGATGAATCAATGGATGCTTATGAAGTAATGTTCACTCGACATGAAAGGTATGCACCAAATTTCATCTGAGAACTTGATATTAAGATAAATTGGTTTTACTTAGGACTAAAGGCACGATATCGAAGAGAATTAGACTCTTGTGAGTTTATACGTTTTGAAAATCATGTTCGATGTGCGGAGAAGATGGAAATGAATGTTAACTTGCACATGTCGTCAAAAATAAAGGAACTATTCAGATTAATGATGTGTTATTGGTAAATGAGTACCTTGATGTTTTTCCCAATGAGTTTCCAGGTATTATACCTGATCGGGAATTTTAATTTACTTTTGACTTAGTTCTGGATGCTAAGCCAATTTCAAAACCCCCTTATCGAATGGCCCAAATTAATCTTTTAGAGTTAAAGAAGAAATTGCAGGATTTATTAGATAATGATTTCATTCGACCTAGAACATCACCATGGGGTGCTTTTGTCTTGTTTTTTAAATAGAAAGATGATTCAATGATACTTTGCATTGATTATACAGCATTGAAAAACACCACTTTTAAGAGCAAGTATACATAGCCTCATATCGATGAGTTGTTTGATCAGCTACAGGGATCTCATTAATTTTCGAAGATTGAATTGCGATCAGGGTACCATCAGTTGAAAGTAAAGGAAGCAGAAATTCCAAAGACCGCACTTCGTACTAGATATATCGATTATGAATATTTCGTTATGCCATTTGGGTTAACCAATGCAGCTGCTGTATTCATGGATCTTATGAATAGAATTTTTCTTGAGTTCTTGGATAAGTTTGTGGTTGTGTCCATTGATGATATTTTGGTTTATTAAAATTGTAAAGAGGAGATTGAAAGTAATTTAAGGGTTTTTTGAAAACCTTAAAATAATATAATATTTATTTGAAATTCAACAAGTGTGAGTTTTGGTTTCAAAAAATTTCTTTCCTTGGTCACATTGTTTCAAAAATGGCATAACTGTTGATCCTTCTAAAAGAAATGTTTTTAAAGAATGGCCAAGACCCACAAATATAGCTGAGATCCATAGTTTTCTTTATTTGGAAGGTCATTACTGAATGTTCATTGTGAAGTTTTCACGATTATCCAGTTTTATGACTATGTTACGGTGAAAAGGTGTTAAGTTCATTTGGACAAAAGAATGTGATGATTGTTTTCAAGAATTTAAAAGAACATTGGTGAATACTCCAGTTTTGGAACTTCCATACAGATCTGGTGAATTTGTTATCTACAGTAATGCTTTATTGAAAGGACTTGGTTGTGTCCTTATGTAGAATGATCAGATAATTTCATATGCTTTATGTCAGTTGAAGCCTCATGAGTTAAAATACCCTATACATGATTTAGAATTATCTGATGTTGTTTTTGATTTAATAAATTAGGAGGTATCATTTGTATAGAGTAAAATGTGAAATATATACTAATGGAAAAATTTTAATGTATATATTAACTCAAAAAGAATTGAACATGAGACAAACGAGATGGATGGAATTAATCAAGGATTATTATTGAACAATCCGTTGCCATCTGGGAAATGAAAATAAAGTTGCTGACGCTTTGAGTCGAAAAAGTAATGCTTCATTAACTATGTTATGTTTGGAACAAGATCCTATGGGTTTTGATTTGATGATCTTTGGAATAGAATTTTTTGGTGAAGAAAATTATTCTTGTTCTGTATCAGTTTTCAGTGAGATCAACTCTAACAGACAGAATTAATAAAACATAGAAGGAAGAATGTGAGTTACAGAAAAAGGTATAATTGGTTTAGAAGAGTATGTTTCCTGAATTTAAATTTGATAATGATTGTATTTTGAGTTTTGGAAAGAGATTATGTGTGCCTTGTGATTCACAGTTGAAAAATGAGTTGATATGTGAAGCTCATAGTTACCCTGTTTCACATCATCCTAAAAGTATTAAGATGTACATAGATCTTCATGAGTATTACTGGTGAGATGGAATGAAAAGAGATATTGCTAATTTTACTGTGAAGTGTTTGACATATCAGAAGGATAAAGTAGAGCAGCAGTTACCGAAATGGATGTTTCAGCCTTTACTAGTTCCCGAGTGGAAATGGTAAAATATATCCATGGACTTTGTTGTAGGATTACCAAAGACAAATCGAGGTAATAAGGCAATCTGGGTTATTATTGATCGATTGACAAAATCTACTCCTTTTCTTCTTATTCGAGAAACATTGTCTCTCGATCAACATTCTCAGTTGTAGGTTAAAGAGATAGTCAGGTTTCATGGATTTCCCCTCTCCATTGTATCAGATCGTGATCCCCAGATTACTTTTATATTTTCGAATGGCCTTTAGAAGATGTTGGGTACTGAATTAAATTTTAGTACTGCTTTTCATCTTCAATGATAAGGGAAGTCAGAACGAACAATTCAAACCTTGAAAGATATGCTACGTGCATGTTCACTATATTACCATGGAAGTTGGGACCAACATCTTTCTTTGGTTGAATTTTCATAAAATAATAGTTTTCATCCAATTATACATATGGCACCATTTACGGAATTATATGGAAAGCATTGTCGAACTCCTGTTTTTTGGGATGAAGTATGTGAAAGGAAGCTGATGGGAACAAAATTGGTAGAAGAGATGCTAGAGAAAGTTCAGTCAATTTTGAAGCAGATGTGAACAGATAAAAGCAGAGAGAAATGTTATGCAGACAACTGGAGGAAGGATATTTTTTTGAGGTAGGTGATCATGTCTTTCTCAATGTTTATCCATGGAGAAGTGTAATGCATTTTGGTATGAATGGAATGTTGAGTCCGAGGTTCATTGGAACTTATGATATCCTTGATAAATTTGGATCAGTTTCATAAAGTGTGTATTTACCTCCACGTTTATCCCTGGTACACAATGTTTTTCATGTTTCCATGTTGAGAAAATATATGCCAGATCCATCTCATGTTTTCAGCCCATAGGTAGTTCAGTTGAAAGAGAATATCTCTTATGAGGAACAACCGGTCCATATTCTTGACCTAAGAGAGAAAGTGTTGCGGAATAAGTTAATTCAATAGGTAAAGGTTTTGTG
Source organism: Viscum album (assembly GCA_963277665.1). Taxonomy (NCBI): domain Eukaryota; kingdom Viridiplantae; phylum Streptophyta; class Magnoliopsida; order Santalales; family Viscaceae; genus Viscum; species Viscum album. The sequence goes on along the minus strand of OY728148.1, from coordinate 2,123,754,660 downwards.
CAAAAACAATATGGTTGAAGAGGAAATGTGGGAATATGAAAATGCTATGAGGGATAAATACCCCCACATATTTTGATAAGTAAAATTGTGAGGATGAAATTATCAAAAGGGGGGAAGGATGTAACATCTCAGGTAAATAAAGAATAAGACATATTTCATATTTATTGATAATTTTGAATTAAATATTAATTTTACTTTAAAGGAATTTCTATGTTCGATAGCATACCTGATACGCAACAACATGTTTCTTTGAAATCTTACGTTGAACACTAATAATGTAATATTATTATTATAAATGGTAGTTAAATCCAATACATTGTATTGGTATTAATGAACAAAACTATCTAGAATATGATTATAAATTTTTGTTAAATGTATTTACATTTATCCAATAAAATGTTAGAGGTTTAAAATATGTATGAATCAAAATTTAAGCATAATTTACATTAAAAGGTCGATTTATCGCCTTTTAATGGAGAAACCTCATTAAATATATTTTCAGTCACTTTTATACATTATTTATGACCAAATAATATCATTCTCTAGAATGGGGACATCAAAATATACATTGTGTAAATTTTTGATATTTTTCCGAAAAAGTACATTTTTTAATGAATAGGGAAACATATTGTATTTTATTTCAAAAATGGGTTTTAATCTTATTTATTTATATGGATAGATTATTTTTTTAATTGGTTTTATAGTTTAATTATAATAAATGTTTACCATTTAATCTAATGTTGGTTGTTGGAATTAATTTCACTTTGAAAGTGGACATGAACAAGTGTCAATATTTTGATAGTTAATTTTTATTAAAAACATGCAATTTGTTTTAACAACAGAAATTAATTTTTAATTAATTAATGCCACTTCTATGTATTGAATTTATAAAAATTGAAATAATTTCTGAATTCGGAATATCAAATATATCTTAGGCTGAATTTATGGTATTTTTCTAATAAACAACAATTTGTTAATGAATAGTGAAACCAATTAGTAGTAGTTAAAAAAACTGACTTTTTCATTTAAATAAAATTTTACCACTTCTCTGAAGTGAATATAAAAAATCCGACATTAGTGGTTGTTATTAGTAAGTAAAACGTGGTCAATAAGATGAAAATAATTTTTGGTGAATAGTATTTTCTGACTTTTATTTACTGCGGTTAAAGTTAAAAAGGGTAATTCAAGATAAAAAGAATATTGTAATAATTCAAAATTACCTTAACACTTGTCCTAACCTTATTGGATTAGTAATGGCTGACCATGGGCATCCTTGAGTCTATTTTGGGACTCCATGGTGCCACTTATGAAAGATAATGACACTTTTGATTAATTAATTTGATGTAAAGGAAAAACTGACATAAAAAATATATCTTTTAGTAAATTAATTTTTACATGGTGTTATATAAGTATTATTTTTGACTATAAATATATTAATTGCAATGATAAAAATATTTCCTTCATCATTGTATTTTTTTGTTAATTTTTAGACATCGAATAAATTAAATTATTTATCAAAACAAAATGATGCAGTATTTACCTCATTAATAAATGATTTCAATAAATAAGAATATATTGATTAAAATATTATCCAAAACCTACCCAATTCCAAATAGATGATATTATTTCGACTATGAGTCATCTTAGGTTCGACATTAAATATTTTTTGACCTTTTGAAATAGAATATCATTATGTAATAAAATAACATTTTCACACTTACCTAAAGAGCCCCTCCTCCCCTTATAAAAGGAGACATTTCTATCAAATTCATCAAACCTCTCAAGCTTTTAGGATCCTTAAAAATCTACCCAATTAAGCTCTCGACATCCCTATCCTCCTCCTAGTATCCTTACCTTATGCATAAGGCACTACAAGAAGACCTTTTGGTTCAATCCACAGGAAGTAAACCATATTAAAGGTAAAATTTTCTTTTAACTTCTTTTATTTTATTTCACTTCCCCAACCCCTAAACTATTTTTATTCCATTATTTTATAACAAAAATAGTGTCCTAAATATAGTAGGACGTTTTTATGAGATGTATTCAAACTGAACTTACACACACCTCCATCTAATGGGTGAATAACATAATGTTTATGTGGATGGAAAACCGACGCCTCACGAAATGATGATTGTTCAATTACCTCCTACCGCCTCTCATGGTGGCCATTAAGATGGCACTATATTTATATATGATATATATTATATTTATGTTTTCTTAATGCTTATTTATTTTTCATTTATATCATACCTTTATGGTTTCCATTTGTGATAAACATGATAATTTCATTTGAGGAAGTACGGACTACTGCCCCCTCAAAGTGATATGAATCATTAATTCCATATGTGGGACGTATAAAGGATGGAGTTAAAAATATTTTATATGATATTATATATGATATTATACTGGAATTATAATATACCTATGTATTGTTATGTTTTAATTCCATTAAAATAAGAAATGGAAATGAATGTAGCGTTCATGCGTACGTACGGCTTACCGTCCCCATGAACGGTGCATTTCATTTCTTATCCCAAAATTATATGTATGATTATAAATACATTTATTTACTGGATATATATTATATATTTGATATCTAAATCATTAATGTCATTCTGGATATAATTAAACAGTTGACCATGTGAACAACTTGTAACTATAAGGTGTTCATTTTTCACTCAAGTGCCAAATATCGACAAAACAATCATTATTAACATAAATGATTACATAATGATTATAAAATGGTAATAAGTGATATAATAGTAATAATAAACAAGAAAAAGGTTCGTAATCAAGTAAAAATTAACATTATTTTATTATTCAGGAGATTAAAGAACGATCATGTCCATTTGGACACGAGGTAAGGGACTTCGTCTCAATCTCATTTAATTGAGGAATATTTTATTTTAATACACGACTTTCTTTTATACGTGGTATAAAAACCCTTGACAATTCAAAGGGAATATTTTTTATATTAATCTTTGTACTAAATGAAAAATGGAATGTTTTTACCATCTGCAGTGACAATGACCTCTCTGCCGCTGTAATCGTTATTTGGATTCCTCTAGAAGCATTAATGTTTTTTTAAAAGGAACAGAAATCCATTATTCTGATTTTGGATGGTTTGGTATTGAATATAGTTTTTGAAAAGGGTTTATTATTTCAATATCTTGAAATTATTTCTTGTGATTTAAAATTAAATGTTATTACTGAAATGTTTATATTTTAAATATTTTATGTGTTTTGATTTTTATAATGGTACTTGGACATTTGATGGGTGGTTATGTGATAAACCAATTGATTGGCGGTGCTCTGAGAAAACAAGACTGGTGGTTATGTTATAACTTCCTATGCATTGGTTATGGAATTTGTCCATATGACAATTCCATTTAGTGATATGTGTGGAACTCGACCGTATGGTTATTCAATTTATGTATGTTTATGTCCCAAGTTACCTTTATATGTTATGTTTTCTTTATATGGGTTTTATGGTAATATCATGGTTAAAAAAGGGTATGTAATGATCTTTTATTCAGTGAAGTGTATTTACTACTTCATAAAGATGAAAAGTATTACATATGATAAAGTATTCATGGTTTAATTGTTGTTTTTAAAAACAAACAATTTTCCTTCTTTGTGTATCCCTTACTGAGCTATTTATGCTCATGCCATTTTTTGAAATATTTTTTACAAAACTTAAAGAAGAATAGTGTCAAGGATGGGATCAAGAAAAAGACATTCTATCTTAAACATGGAACTAGATATGAATCTTTGTTTCATGATTTATGTTTGTGTCAAAATTGAAATAGAGTAGAAGTGTTTACTTTTTACTTATTTTGAAAAAATATAGTATTTTTGACCTAATTCTCTAAAAATATAAACCTAAAAATATCCTCAATGTGAATTATTCATTTAATTCAATATTATGTAATGTTTCATGGTCGGGTCCTTATAAAAGTATATATCATTCCTTGTGAGATAGATTTATAGATTATTCTTAGTCATATACAGTTTATTCATCATAAGTATACAATGTGACATAAGAAATAATTTATGTAAATTTTTATATCTTGTATTTTTAAATATCATTTCAACTTTGTATCATGGAATGTATTAAAAACCCATAAATTAATTCATATAGATTATGTTTACTAGATCTTGGGTTTGAAATAAATTTATTTTGGATAAATTTACCTTATTGTTAATTAACATAAGACTAATTACTAGGTTTCTATATGTTTTTAAGATTTTTTGTCTTGGTAAATTGTCATGATCCCACTAGCCTCCCATAGAATCAATAAAACATTATTACACAAACATATATACTAATTCCACTATGCATGTTTCAACGAAGTAATAGATCCTTGAAAAATACATTATATATTATATTTTTTGGTGTCATTAAACTTCTTAGATACGTTATATAAGAATTCTCCATAATTTATCTCCAAGGGACCTGTCCTTGACATATGATGCCTAATATAATGACCATTATTGATATGAATGTTATGTTTAAAATGATTTTATGAAAGATTAATTGGAATAAAATGTTGATCCCTATTGGTACCTTTCCTATCCAATCCATGTATACATTCTAGTGAATATTTACCAATAATTTTATATTAACCAATAAAATATAAAATAAATCTTGACACATAGAATCCATTTCATAATTTACAAGAACTACTATATTTTATCTTCTGACAACTTATCTCTCTATGTTGGATTTATTATACATAAAAAATAGTAAATTACCCACTATGGTGAATATAAAACCTATATTACTGTTTCAATCATCCTACAAAATAAGCATCACTGGAAAAATTAATTCTATAGACACTTATGGTGTTTAATATAATTATTCCAATGTTTTCAGCTACATTTATGATTCAATTGATTTTTTCCCACTGTGACAATATCTAAAGAGATGTTCCTCACATATAAAAATATAGTGGTATGATTAACAAGTGATTTATCTTTGGTTTTTTAATATTCTTAAAAGTTGTAGTAAAATTAACTGATATATACCTTGTGTTTCCAATGACGTGCATTGCATATTAAGGCCATCATAGAAAACTATTATTATCAAAACTTAATTTTTATAACATAATTGACAACCTTCATATCATAAAAATTATGATATCCATTAGTCTATGTAGTTAAAATATGTTTATCTAGTATACTTCTATTTAAAAAATGTATATAGAAAGGAATCATAAAAGACTAAAATACATATATAAAATTTTATATCGAACAGACTTATCTCTAAAATGTGAATACAACTATTTGAGTTTAGGATGAACATTCAAACAATATTAAATGTCTGATGACTACTTGGTAGTGATATTCTCTGGCATACCTGCTCATAAAATAATATATCTTGTAATATAATAATTCTATAATATCACATATTATTACATAATTTTTATAAAGTTATTTATATATGTATATTAATTTACCTATACCTTAAAATTGCATTTTTTTTCATGGAATGTAGCTGAAATAACTCCTAAATCATAGTGGATTACCTTTATATATAATGGTCTCATTATATCAAATTAAAAAGGTATATCAGTAATACTTAATGTTTTTTTCTTTAGGGGGCGTAATTACTCTTATTGGTATATCATTGAGAGTAACATTTTCGGTGTAAAAAACTGGGAATGAAAATTATATCTTTTGTTCATTATATATTATTGATACAGGATATTAATGATTTAAGTATTACTTAAATATTATAACTATTTTACTATAAAAACATTTATATAAAAATAATTAATTTCTTATTTTATTTTATAGAACATTGAAATAATTTTTTACACATAATAGATTATGTAAAATCTCTACACTAGAAATTAGATGACGTTTGTTTTTGAATGTTGATATAATATCCACCATTTATCAACCATTAGAAGAAAACACCTTATCATTTCATGTGATTTTCACTATTTATATAGGAATAATCCTTTCATAGATTTTATTAAAAGACACATTACTTTGATTAATGATTATGTGTTCTTCTAATAGATTGCATAAGAAACACCATTATCCATTGGGAGAAGATACCTTTATAATTTGGTTATTATATGAAAATAAAAAAATATTAAATACCAATTAAGTAAGATAGAAAAAAACATATTATGAAGAATATATGCCTAAGGTAGTTGAAATTGATTTATTCTTATTTAATTTATTAATGACTCTTTTCAAAATGATTTTTCTATATACAAAAGAATATTATAACGTTTTATTAACTACACTAATTTAGATTTTTTAATCTCTTATAAATTTGTTCAAAATAAACCGATGTATTATGAATTGATCATGTATACTTCAAATGTATCTTTCTTCTAAATCCTCATGAGGGTTGTGGATCCAAGTTCACAGTAACCCTTTTTCTCATGGAATTTCTTAATTAAAAGATTCATGATCTGTTTATCTATATGGTTAATCTCATATCTCTATATGAATTAAGAGAACCTATACGGCGAGGATTATAATATTAGATTAATGGAGTATTTATTAGAATTTAAAATCCCATCATTAATAAATGGTTGAATTTCTTTAGTATATTGAATATAATCTCAATATCTAAGTAACATATACTTATTAATGTCATATTTTAGTTACAATATCAGTTGTCTAAAGGCTTTATTTCTCTTTCTTAAGATATAAGAGATGATATTTCAGGGTAGAAAAATCCATTTCATTATTTTTCACTATTATTTATAATTAAATAACTAATATTCTAATTAAAAAAACAATAATAGTATCCCCATGTACCACATATAGTTATACATTTCACCTTATCTTACTATCTGAGGTGGATAAAAACGTACTAGGAATTTCATCACATGTTATATATTTACTTATAGTTATTTAGTGTATAGAAAATATATAATTTCATGGAAATGTGTTTTGATGAGAACATGGTAGGTGACTAGAAATAATTTATTGTTATGATGATTTCTTTTCATATACATTACAGTAACTATTTTTTTCTTTTATCTTTATTTCCAAATTATATTTGACAATAAATTTAATTTATTAGTCAAATTATATTTTTTCAAAGCCCAATATCCCTAGCTATTTGTTTTTGAATATGAAATCCCATAGATACTCTTTTGGAAATACTTTTATGCCCTATCTTATAATATGGGTGACGGAATTGAAAGATATTTTATGGTATTTATGTAGTTGAAACTTTTCAACAGCCTTAACCCATAGCTCTATGATCCTTTGATTGGACTCCCCAATCATGAAATCTCAGTCTTGGACTTCCTCAAAACTTTCCAACTAGTTGAAGAATATCTCATGAAGGTGATCAACCCTTAATGTGAACTCATTTATGTCTACCCAAAACCCATGTTAGAAATTAACCAAAAATTAAAATAGCCCTAACATTGGTGGGTAGTGCACTTTAAACTATTATTTGATTGAAACCAAAGTAGGGGAAGGATTTTTTGATTTAATATTTTATCAAGGGAATTTAATTTTTATCGGACAATTTTATATTTTTCAACATTACAATATTATTAATATTTAGTTGGTTTAAAGTAATTTATTAACCATTTTTAGATGAAATTTACACATGAAACACTTTTATTTTAATTCCATCAATCATTCTTCCTAATTTATTTAATTAGTGATCATGAGAAAGAAGCCATAAATATTAAACCATGAAATTGATATAAATAAAATAATAATGTGGTATAATTATAATATTTTCAAATAGTTTGTTTATTAAAAATATGTGAAAACAACCCATGACCATAGGGTATTTTTATTTTCAACCACACTTGGTTCAATTTGTAGTATTCTACATCTACTCTATGTACGTCCTAGGTGTGTTTCACATCAAAAATAAAAATGGGCCACCTACACATTCCAGGGATCCTAATCATTTATATATACTCGTACTTACACAAAGATGTTGGGGATTAATGGAATGGTTTTGGGGAGTACATAAATGAAATCGTATACATGAATGTCATATATAGTATAAATGATTGGATGTCATTTATACAGTCATCTCAATTTAATAATTGAAAATTATGTGAAACTAATTGATGAATATATTTTATAAATACATTTTTATGTATGTAATACATTTGTTTATTTTTAAATTTATTTATTATTATTTCAAAATATTATTATTGGATTTAAACATATTTTGAAGGGTGGATTTAAATTGTACATTAGATGGTAAATGGATTAAAAAATTTAAATTTAATATATTGAAGAGGTAACATTATGAATAATTATTTTGGAAAAGTAATCTAAGGAAGATTTATTATAATAAAAGGAAAACCAATCATGAATTAGAGAGATCAGGCTAGAAGCAGAATGATGGAAACTATCCAACTATCACATCGACTCACTAGGTGATGGGAGGGGAAGATATGACTATTAGTGATCTTGGTACATGTTGTTGATAGGTTGGTTCATGTATAAAAAGAATAGTGATAGACATTGGGAGGTGATGGGAATTGGATATTGTTACAAGGCAACATGTTGATGATATTCAATGTAGTTGATGGCATGAATTGATTATTAAATAATCCTTCACATATAATCTACTATGATGTTGAAAGGTCCCAAACATGTAAAATTGAACATCATTTACTGAAATGAAACTATTTTACACTAAGCACATATTTTATTTATTTCATATGACCTCCACTATCTTTAACCCACTTTATTCATGCTATGTTTTAGATCATCAATTTTTTTTATAGGAGCTCAATGAAAGCACTTCCATTGCAATGTTAAATAATTATTTTTCTTTACAGTACCTTGAGAAGATTATATGATGCTTGGTTCAACCTCATAATATAGTGTTACAATGTGGATGTAATTTATATTATAGAGATGCGTGTATAATGACTTTATAATTTTTGTAATGTCATAATTAAACTACACCATAGGACAATAAGGTATATAGAGATGGAAATTGATATTAAATAATGGCTCTACTTTACCATGTCGATGATATTTCATAAAGTTCATGGTGGCTGTGGAAGTGTTGAATCAACAGTGTTAGGGTGTTTTCAAGAGATTTGTAACGGTGAACTAGTATTGTAGGGGAGTTGAAAATGGTCATATAGAAGTTTTGTAATGGTTGGAAACAATAATTGGCTGACTCTATTAAGGTAAATGTAATCTTGAAGTGTGAAAATCAGCTGTGTAAGGATATCATAGATGGAACCAAATGTTATCTTGATGTAATTTCTACATAGCAGTCAATAGATGGCTATGTGAAGGAAATTATTTCCATATTTAGGAAAATTACGCTTAATAAAGGGTTTATGAAGATTAATATTTTATAGTGATATAAAAAGATGATGATGAGATGAATGGTTTTAAGGGTACATGAGGCTATGATGCAATGATTTCGATATATTGTTGCAGTGAGGATTTAGGATGTTGCTTGAATACTTTCATTGGAGGAGAAATATGACACATGACCCATGCGATGTCGCAACCTAGATTCAAGGAGTTTTATTTTGCCAAAAGTATAGTAGAATGATATAAAATATTACATCTATATACATATAATGTGTATATTGAATCTATTTCGTGGTTTATATTTTATAAGGTTGATTTATGAGTAAATTCACATTTGTATTTACACATTATGTGGCTGATTCAATGTAAAGAATGCTATGGAGAGATATTCCATGAAATGATGAGATATAGATATTGGTATATATGAATGATTTTATCTGTAAATAGAAGATATTATAATGTTTTATGGGGACACAATTTCTAGATGCCCAGGGGCTATGATGGAGTGATTTCTACTAGAGGAATATTAATTCTTAGGTGTATTCAATATTTTGTTTACCCATCCCCATGACTAGATTAAGGCTTTGAGTTTTCCTATTTCCCAAAATTTTTTAATAGGGTATTTTTGTCCGTGAATTGATTAAATTTTAATCAAATTGAGTTGTGTTTTAGTATTAATTACATTATTCGAAAATTTTATTCTCCTCTTCTTTAGATGTACATTAGGGGTTTAGGTAGTTACACTTTAATATGAATAATCTATATACGTATTCCGGTGCATGACCATATGTTGGTTGGGGTAGCTATTTTTAAATTGGGTATTGAGTTACCAATCTACATGATGAAGCAATGTACCTAATTTTCAAAAGGTTTGATTATTATTATAAAGACTGATGACCCATGAAAGTATTCAATTAGAACTCATATAGCATTTTGAATTGAATCATTATTCTTTTATTTCACTATTGAATGAACCTAGATCTACAATACTTGGAAATTGTTCCCTGAATGATGGGTTTTAAATCCATTTTTTCCTTTAATTTAAATAATTTCTAATAATTCTATGTTTTTCAAAACCTTATCTAGTAGTTTGACCTTAAAATATCCAATTACGACTCGTTTATATTTAGTTACATAATTAATATTTCATCAGAGTTTTTAATTTCTAGACTAGATTAAAAGTTAGATTTAATGATTCTCCATAGGAAATAAACAATCACGTTCACATGTCAATCTATTCCCATGACCCTCCACACGTGTAACAAATAAAAAAAATATTAAATCTAGCTAAATTACACTTCAAATCATAAGGTATAATTTAAAAAATGAAATTTAATTAATTATATATAGTTAGTTAATTAATTAATACATTTATCTTATGGTTTATCACATGATCCATTTAGATTCCCATCATATTTGGTAATGTGGAATCGAAATGTATTTTTTATATAAATACACGGAATTAATTGGGCGTATTTTTTCCAGAAAACATTATTAACTAGAAATAACGATAGATAATATCCATGTAATAAGGATTTAATAATTTAATTAATTATTTTGCAAGTAATTTATTTTTTTCAATTACTAGGTGACTAGACGAAATCTACTAACATGTTATATGTCACATCACATTCTGTGTATATTATTTATATTCATAAGGAATCAATATGTATCTTAAGATGGATACATGGTGTGTACTAATGATCTACATGTATTGTACTTCACATTACATGTGTCTACAAAACATGACTACTAAATCAATGCATTTTTAAGATATTGAAATTTATGAGGTACATTCTATGTATGCCAACTATATGAACATTAACATTTGTTATTCTCAAATATATGTCTCATAAGTATTTTATTAATATATATTACACAATTTATTATGTAGAGTCCATTAAATACATCAATAAAAAAATAGACTATAGGGCATGTATGCTAATTACAAGTTGAAACATCTGACCAACTATGTGCATGTTTTTTTTCTTAACATAGTGTGCATTTAATATACATTTAGTAAAATATATATTATTTTGCGATTAGTGAATCGTGTATCCCACTTCACATCCATGTGCTTTGATCTTTAGTACATGGCATGTAATTTTCAGTAATACACAATTTAACCGTGTCCACTAGCTTGAATCTTTGACACCTCCTCATGGATTATACGATGGTTATTCAGAAATTATTAACCTTTTTAAGACATATGAAATAGTAAAAAAATAATTTTTAATCCAAAAAATGTTATTTTAACATATTTTCATATAATGAATGAAACAGAAATGAATAAATAAAAAAATGAGTATAATAAATCATAAAATTATAAATAATCATAACATATCATGTGGCCACACATTTACAACATGAATGTTTTTTGTAATAGTTAAAATGGTTTGACCCATTCCTAAAAAAGTAAATTCATCAATGTCATCAGATTTACTCACTGAAATATATGAAGAGAGACCCAATAATCCATGAGAAAGGATCACCTTATGTAATTGATAATTAATTTATTTAAATATATCAATAACTCATGTTGAAATTTATTCTTATAACTAAATAGTGTGATAGATTTAGGTTATACATTCACTGAATTTGAGAATTGAAGAATTCAATTACGTTAACAATGATCTACACATGCACCATGTACCCCCTAACATCACCATATAAATCCCTGGGCACTACTATGGATGATTATAATCTTTGAACAAGTCATCATTATCTCCATAAGAATCAATTTGAGGTTAGATATATTTTTCTGGATCTTTTGAGAGTATAGAGGGTGGAGGAGGAGAATTTCCCTCTCATCCCATGATTATTCTAGAGGATGAGATATATAGGGATTGGGATAAATCTATGTAGATTTTGTTTGTTCTCAATGATGATAAGGGTTGAATATAATATAATATGGAGTATATAGATTTGGGGAAAGAGAATAATAATTTCTTATAGGCCATTATTATACATGTACTCACATACGAATCCCAAGTCAAAATAATAATAATTTTATTAATATATACATGGGATTCATGGGAATCAAAGATAAATAATTAATATACCTTGATAAAAAAATAATTTATTCAAATGATATTTAATATATCATTATTATCAGGCCATCAATTATAACCATTTTCCACCTATGTATTTATTGAGCCATGAATAATGACTACGTATTTATGTTAAGAAACGTCACTATGTTTTCCACCAATAAATGACAACATACTATAGAAACTAGAATAGTTAATAAATATTTATTAAACAATCAACTCGAATATATATTCTCTCGACTAACTTTTCAATGAATATTTTTTGATCAGCAATATATGAAATATTATTTATCCACGTTTGGGGATAATATTTATTCAACTTGTAAAATTCATAATGAATTTAAATAAGGTTATGGGAACAAATAGTGAATGACCCTATATGACCCTTTATATGTGGAAATATTTAAAACAACCTAAATTCCATTGTTAGTTATAACAACACTACATAGAACCCATAAATGAAGGCATTAAATATCATAACAAAAATAAGAACAGAAAAATGAATATTGCCATATATCATTATTTTATTAGGATATATATAAATAATAAGGTTTCATGTTGGTGTCATCGACTTATGTGTTATATGTATCTTTATTTGAAATTATAGAAATTCCCTTTCCAATTAAACCATTTGTCTATGGAAGTTACCAGATAGTTTCATTCTCATCATTGGGTTAAAGGTATCAAATTCATTTAAATAATAGATTAGAAAAATAATTTATTGCATTATTCATCAATACAATTACACTCACATCAAACCCAGTGTATCCTACCTTATCATGAGAAAATGTCATCATGGTTATCATCAGTGAAAAAAATTATACAACTCATGATATACATTAATAATAATATTAAATTATTTGGGCCATTACATATCTATGTGGATAGAAACATCCAATGAAACATATATTTGATTCCTTCTTACTAGCGGGTAATGTAATCATAAAATTCTTCTCTTAGTTGTTACGAGGGATGAACTTTTTGAGGTCAACTCACAATTTCTATTGATCCACTAACCATTGATAGTCATTGTAATTTGGGATCCAATAAAACATGTCATCCACCCATAGAACATGAATTTTATAATAATGGTTTAACACATCAAGGTTCTGATTATAGTGGGAGACTCTTAGGTCCTTTTATTGTGACAAGTATCCTTAGAACATTATTACATATGTTCCACAATAATGAATTATAATCATGTGGTAATATAAAAAAATTCATTCAATATTATTAATATTAGTCTATCATATTATTCAAAGTATTTAGTTATAGGTAACCAAATCAATATTAATTTTCCAAAAAAACATGAAGAATATATAATTTCATGGTTTGTATAAAAACATTCTCATTTAATATGATGGGATATAAATGTCAAGTCATATTTGTAGAATCCATGATAAAAACTACCTTTAAAAAAGTCCATTCACTAAAATATCATTACAAAACACCTCAAATTCTATATTTGAATTTATCTATTTGAAATTATGTGTAAAATTAAGATTAAAATTTCTAACATGGGATGATTATAACATTAAAATTTTTAACATCCTTTACCAATAAATGAACTCTCCCATTGAACATGTTATATCGTTAAATATTTTAATATGAATAACATTGCATGATTGACTTCTCTCAATTTTTATAAACATTTTCATCATCATATTTTATTGATTACATTTCATTACATATGTTTTACTGGTGATCCTATATTAGATATTAACCAAAATTATTCTCACCCTATGTGTATTGTTATATTAATTTGATAAACACGTCCTTTTCATGTGTTTGTCTTAATAATATTCATTACCTTGTTACATGAGTTCTTTATTTGTTTTCATGAATCATTTTCCCAGATCAACTATTAAATTCCTCAAGGAATGATTATTATTTCACCCATATATCTATCAATAATACTTTTTTAATTTAATTTCTTAAATTAAGGGGAATATATATATATTTTAAATCTATATTAATCATTATTATATCAAATTATATTTCCTATCAACAAATATCTAGGGAAAATTTTAAATTTATGCACAAATGTTCTTGTTTTTCTATTTTCCTTTTGAATTTATCATGTTAAAATTTTTATATCATTAAAATTAGATATATTCTTTTAAAAATTACTGGAATATTGTAATTTCCATCAAAAAACAAGGTCATTATTATATTTTTTCAATAAATATTTAAATACATAATATCCTAAGATATTGGATTACAGTTTTAAAAGACTATGAAATATATGATTTCCCTAATTTTTATAATACACAAGATAAAATATTAACTCACCTTGGAAATAGATAAGATATTTGAATAAAATTATAAAATCAAAAGTATTTTTTTTTCAATAGTTAATGTAGTTCTACAAGGTAAGATAATAAATATTTAACACTATAATTTTTACATTTATACTTAGTTTAACTGTGTATATTTCCAATCATTTAATAATCAAATTTTACTCAATAAATTTGGTTCCATGATCTCCTCTTAGTTTTCTAAATACAAGAACATGGGTAGTATACAATGTTCACTAATATATGATTTCCTACAAATGAAAGTCACTAAAAAGTCCTATAAATACAATTAATTTATTTCCATCGAAATTTTTCACATATCATCACATATATATTATTATGAATGACTTATTTCTATTCAATTAAATACAAAAACAATTCTCCAAAAATCAACCTTCAAATAATTAAGAAAAATAAACATTATCAACATATGTGGCATGTGTCTTATCATTCATAGAATGAGGCTTCAAAAATTATAGTGACATACACTTAAATTATCAAAACACATGACTTTAAAATTTTATCATTACAATATTATATCATAAATCCGTTTTGGATATTTAATGTAATTAATAACAAAACATGCATCTACAGGTTCAGTTTTACCTTAATTAATTCTTTAAAATATTAATTAATATTTAATCTCTATTGAATCATTCATAAAATATTCTGTTAAAACAATAACCTCAAAAAATAATTAATTTCATGATATTTTAATAATTGATGATCATTCCATGCATTATCTGATTTTATATTCATATTTATCACCAATATTGTTTTTAAAATATTTTCATTTGAAAATAATAGCTTAAGAAAGAATTGATATCCTCTAAATGTCTTACGTGCAAAGGATGAGTGATACGATATGAAATTTTTCTATCATAGAAAAAATATTACGAGATTTTTAGTGTCATATGCACTTCATCAAAGTACTATGATCTTCCTAGAAGTCTTATGGATTGCTTAAAATACTTATGAAATTAGATGTATCGAAATATTCAGCCTATTTAGAAAATATATTACATGGATCTCCTGATATATTATATAGTATAAGCTTAGCCGATTTTTTTTGGATAAACTCATGAATTAAGAATTTTGTTTACAACACCCCAAAACGTCCCCAAACCATCTCATTTCCTTCTTAAAAACAAAAAATCAACTGAAAATAGTCTTTGAAATTTAGCAATCACCCTGAAATGTTTTAGCAGCACTCCCAAGGTATTTCAATATATTAAATACTCGTATTATATTATTTCAAGTAGCCTGCTACCCTTTACATTTCAACCTTGATTTCAGACTTTACCAACTTTTATCTAGCTATAGTTCCTCACTAATTTAATCCACCGTCAATAAATATAACAAAAATATGGATTATAAAACATTTAACCAGATCTTCATAAATTATTGAACCTATTTTAATTATTTTAAAAAAATCTATAAATATTTTCTAATATTAACCATTTTGATATTCAAATTCATTATCATATTCTGCACTTCTTGTAAACTATTTTAGGTAGTTCTACCTTCTCCAATAGAGAATTTCATATTTCAAAAAAAATGGATCAGAAAATCATCTAATGAAATATCAATGAAAATAAACCAGTCCATCTAAACATTCAGGACAAATTGTAGAAACATGTCAGTGTTCTTTACCAAAATTCATTAGCAGGGTCCTCATTTACTTCATTAGGTGGATTCCCCCTCCATCACCAAATACTCCAACATAAATTTAATTTCATATCGATAATAAATACTTTAACATCTATATAAATTACTTTGGGTGCTTTAATCAATCACTTTATAATTGTTATTAATACCAAATTAACTCACAATGTAAATGAACCTCTTGTTAAAATATAAATCCTAATGTCTATATAATATTTCTTCCCCTGATGGAAAATAAATTCAAAATAGGAAAAGTTTATAACTCTCTTATTAACACTATGCGTGATTGGGTAGTTTTTTACAATGTTTTAAAAGTGATAGATTTTTAAAGCTAGGTTCTCCCCAAATAATAATCATCTTTCCGTGTTCTCATAATTTCATTAGAGATATATGAAATTTTTATAACATATGGGTGGAACAAAATTTTCATCCAAAAATATTCCATTGACTTATCAACTATAATCATACTTCGTCATTGACTATGTAATATAAGAGTGATTGATTTATAAAACAATGTTTTCAATTAATTAGGAAAGTTAATTCCAAATCAACCATAAATTTATTAGGGGTCATATGAAATAATTTTCTACAAGTTTTATAAACCCACAAAGAACTAAAAAAACATCAAAAAATTCCAATAAAAGTTCATTTTCTCCCACTTTTAGATATATAGTCACTCTTGCTTGATAATCACACATAATATAAATCAAAACCAAGATTATAAATTGAAAATCATCATTAAAATTTAATTGAATAAATTATAGTCAATATTTAGTGTCAATGGAATGTGATATAATTTAATGGAACACTATATTTTATTTTAGCTCCAAATCATGGGGTTTTCCCTAATGATATTCATTATGAATGTTTCTTATTTAATAATTACAAGGATACAAAAAGATACTAAATGTGAATAATAATGATCAATTGTTCTTATGGTTTTATTATGATTAAAAATATCATCTATCACACTAATTCATCCTTCATATTTAATTATATAATCTATGATAAAAAAATGTAAATTACGTTCATATTCAACATCTATTAAATGTGAAAAATAGTTTTAAGACTTATTTATCAACCCATAGTCACCTTTATTAATGGATATATAGTGTCTTGAGATCTTCATGGAATATCCAAACTAAACATTACAAATTTATTCATATTTGGGTAATTTTGAATTATTTAATTTTCAATTTTATTATTAGCTAGAATAAGATTATTTAGTACAGAAACTATATAACATGTATATATTTTTTATTAAAAAATCTTCTTATCTATTTTCAACAGATCTATCCAATTTTTCAAGAATTATTTAGGGACATGATCATCCTTCCTCTTATGCTAGGAATCGATTTTAGTTATAGATTAATTTTTACGTGAATAAACAAATGTTTTACCGTTATTAATTATTATTATAGGAAAAAATTACTATAGTTATAATAAATGATTGTAGATATTTATAATCATACACAGTCACCTTTATTTTCCTTGGAGTTTACATTATTTGGAAGCCTCTCATGAAATTTGTGTTGGATATCATGGATATATTTCACTAATCTGACAATTTTACATCATTATTTGATTGAATCACTTATAATTTCTAGAAATATTCATTTAGAACTATTATTCATGGCCACATTATATTAGTCCATGAAGTCGCCTCTATTGTTACAACAGAATTAAACTATTTCTATATATATTTCATTTATTTCATCTTTTATAACTAACTTACTGGGAGTACTTTTTTAACTATAATTTTTGGAATGTACCCCAATAATAATTTTTAATTCGTAATTTCATTATTTTACTCATATTATGGTATTATACACAAAAATAATATGATCTTTTATTTATTGTTACATACAAATACCCATAATAAGTGTAAGAATACATTTTTCAAAAACCATATCATTTTTCAAAATATTAATGTCTATATTTCTTGATATATTCCCATTTGTATAGGAAGTATATTTATATATAGTATGTTTTTTTTTGAGTTTTAGTTATTTTCCCCATAACTTCATTCCTTCAATGAATATAATATATTTTCAGTAGTCAATGTACATGTGTCCGGATCTCCTAAATCATATATAATAGCTGACACACCCATTCCATTTTTCCACAAAGGTAGCCAGGAATAAATTTTGTGTATGTTATTTTTGGGTGGAAGCCCCCCTCTTTTAAGATCCATTTTGGGATATTATCTTATTATACATACTGACCTCTATTTTTTATGATATGGTGGGTTTATATAAATTTTACTCATTAATAATTATCTATATCTGAACATGGATATTGCACATGTAGATGAAACTTCATTAACATAAATAGTATTTTTTAGATAGTTGGTTTCATTTAACCATGAGCTTCTTGTTGGTTGATTAAGATTTTATTCCCATATATTCAGTTTACTAAATACTATGATATTATGAGAAATAATCCTTTCATAATTTTTCCTAGAACCGAACCTTTCAATTGAGTGGAGACTCTTCTTGATTATTATTCACATTTCTCATATTCACATATAACTGTTGAAATTTCGTATTAAGTATTTACTTCTATCATTTTAGTTCATTAAACATTTATTGTTAATTACTTTTAATCTTCATCATATGATCTTTATTTATCATACCTATATATTAAATAGAAAAATCCCCATATTTTATTCTCATACTTTTTTCTTATTGGAAATATTCCTTGTAATTCTTGGTGACATAATGAAATTTCCCCAATGCATGGACCACAATAATGAAATCATTATTAAAGATACATTTCTCATTTATATAACTTTGTAGTTCTTTATTAATCACTAAAAATCATTCCCTACAATGTGAGATATATTCTTTCTTCGTTTTAACTTATTTTGTGAGGGTACTAAAACTAATCATATGTTTATCTAATATATCTTTCATAACATTACCTTATTACTCTAGATGTGACTTTTCCAAAAGTTAAAACTTGGTGTATATAAATATTTATGTGATAATATCAAATGAAATATTCATTAAATAATTATTTACATAATTATACATATCTTTAATTATTTATATAAATACATATTCTTGAAAACATGTACTTATTTCCTCATATAATTAAACATATGTAATATTTGTTAAAATAGTATCCAAACTGATTACATTCAGATTATGGTGTTTCTATTTTAACTTTTAAAACATTTATCATCTTTATTTCCACTTTTTCTTCTTATTTTTGAATGTATTAGTAGGAACCCCTAACTCAATTTTGAATGGGATAGTTCCATAATTCTCTAGTAGTAGATATTCTAGAAATATTTTAAATATAGAAATCAATTATTCATGAAAAAAATAGGGAAAATTTTATCAAATAATAGGGAAACATGTGCTTGGATACCACTTGATATTCCCTATAGGATCTGTATGAACACCTGGGGGGGCTAAATTATCTGTTTCCAATCTATTAACAAATTTGAAGTCAATATATTTAATCATTATAAATTTTTTAGTATTTCAACCCATATTATGTAATTGGATTTTAATGGATTTTTTTACTATATATAATAACATGCCCCAAAATGTAATGTAATGTATAAATAATGATTGAAACATAGTTTTTTACATGGATAATCCCCAATGTGGTAAAATTACACCACATTATGACATGGATGTCTTATTCACATATTTTTCATAATTACCATATGTTAAATTACAAGTGTAGTGGGAAATGATTGATTTATACCCATTTTTCTTTAAAATCAACTATAGTGGTTGTAGTGTATCATTTAGAACCTTTACTTACACTTTATCCACTATGATTTTATTCTTTAGCATCCCAAAACACATCATCCAACTGACATGTATCTCAAAATATTTACAAAAATTAATGAATATTTTAAATCATACCTAGATTACACTACATCGACCAAATTTGATATCATTATGAAACATTGAGTTATTTACATCCCTCTGATCTTTATGAAATAATCATGAAATTAAGTATCATTAACCTATATGAAATCCAGATCTTTTTCAGAATAAATTAATATGATTCACTCACTTAAATATAATTGTATTAAAACGGGAATTTATATTATGGGGGAATACATACAAATTATCCTTCCACATTCATTATTATTCAATTCATTTTTAAAACATGTTTTTCAATGAAATTATTATTTAAATAATTATTTTTTAAAAGATATAATGACCCATACTTTACATACATTGTTAATACTTCAAAATCGAAGCATACTTATTACAACATATAACAAAACCACGAAAGGATCGTATAGGTATAGTGTCTTTAGAAACTGGGAAACATAAACAACTGGTTCATAAAGCATCAACTTTTCCTCCCACTTATTTCATCATATCTAGAGTCCCTTTTGGAATATCCTACTTAATAACCTTCTTCCTGACCTGGGGAAAGAAAACATACAAAAGGGTGAGCTCAAATGATCAGTAAGGGTAAACAAAAGAAATATCAATCACATCGTATACACAAGCACATAACTTTTGGAAATCTTAACCTGCAAAAGAGATCATAATTTCATAACATGGCATAAATCATGGCAGTGAAATGTAATCACAATAATCATAACATAAAACATGAATCTTTGTGGCATACACACATAATCATAGAGAATAATTTCTTGTTAGTCAAGACTCATTGCCATGACTATCTTAGTGGACAATGTCCCTTTCTGAACCGAGTCACCCTCGTTTTAGTCCTGTTTCACTGAACCGGTATAACCTACCGTTCCAGCCATGTCTATCTCATGAGATAAAAAATCATTACCCAATGCATTGGAGGGAGGTATAGGTCCCACCCATCTCATAATGATACCATTATTATGTGTGCCACAAAATCATAAACCATACATCATTGCATAACCCATGTAATAAAAATTGGAATCTTAAACATCATGACATCATAAAACAATTCATATACGATAATGGAATTCATAAAAATAATTCCTTCACAACATAATCAAATCAATGTAATAATAGGGATAAAAACAGAACCCTTTATTATCTCAGATGGAAAATAATTTTGATAAAACACTTGAACTTCATTCTTGAGGAAAATATCCTTTCTACTTCAAAAACACTTTTCATTTCATAACATGTCATAAAATTATAAAATAAAAGAATTTGATTAAAAATAAACTTGAAAACTTGTAAAGGAAGCTTCTTGGAAATAATTTTTTAAAAATCCATTCATGCCTTATAAGTTAAAAAAAACATTCTTCGTACTTTTTTCAGAAAAGTCAAAAAGTACCTCGTATGATAAACGACAAAATATTCCTTTCATATCTTTTACTATAAACTCACCAAAGGGTAAAAATGGATTTTAAAAATTTTAGGTGGATTGAAATAATATTACATATTGAGGAAACATGGATTTGGATGATAAAATACACCCTAGTAAATACCAAAGTACAAACAATCTCGGATAAAAATGAGATTGTGATATTTCCCTTACCTTAGGTCCGACTTGCTTTGTAAGTGTCCGAACCACCTGTATAATGATTTAAATAATTTTATTGACTTATTCCGGAATCATAATTATTATTTTTTTGATATCATATATGGTCATATTCTTAGCTTCTTAGTAGTAATATTTCATTGCTACTTGTTATTCGGGTGTTTATAACTTTTTGTTCTTATGCGTGTTTTGTCGAATAAATTCTTATTATTTTTCTTTAGGTTATAGATACCTCATTTCCATAATGGTATTAGTGTAATATATATCATATTCATTCATTAAATTCATTTATATAATCATGATGAAATGAAGATCATGTAGAACGAGTCGCATCACATCGTGGAGACGGTATTCCGTACGTACGCACGAGTGATGATATCATTCCTATGATCGTGGAATTGTATTGGAGTGTATGTATACTATTTCAGAATTAGTATCACTTTATAATAGTCATATATAGTCATTATATACACCATTATACCCATCCAAGTAAGGTGGTGGTGGAAAATAGATTACACCACGGCGTGGAGACGTATTCCGTACGTACGCACGCGCTGTGATTTCTTTTTCCGTAGGATGGATAGATTGTGAAATAGTGTTGTTTAATACTTATAATAACATATCATTATATGATTGATACTGACGTTATTACTTCATAATTAAACAACCGAAGAAGAAGATGTGGAAGAATAAATAAAGATGAAAGAATCGGTAATGGGATTTACCTCTTCTTTGAAGTGCTTCTTTGAGACAACCTTTTAGGGAACTAAAATGGGTCTTTGAAGAAGACCAGAACCTCTAGGATGTCTCTAGATAAGTGGAGAGGAGAAAGTGGCTGGGGTTGGCCGATCATGAAGGCTCAATGTGGTGTGAGGAAGAGGGGGAGGAGTTGCCCCTTTATAAGGGAGGAGTGGGGCACCTTTGGAATAACTAAAAATATTATTTTATTATAAAGTCAAGTTCGGATTTATATAGCTCCAAATTGATATATTTCTAAGCTAAGGTGGGGATGAGTCGAAATCCTCTCATCCAATAGAATTTAGAGAAGTTTAGGTTATTATTTAAACCTTATCAATTAGATTTAACTCTAAGTTAAATAATTTAACTTTTACTGTGTCTTTTTGTTTTCTTACACTATATGGTTAATACAATTACTATAACATGCCAAACGAACACAAAGTTGTTAATTATTAATATATATATCCTTATATAAGTCATTTGGCCGAACCTTAGATTTTTAGGAATAAAAAAACAATTACTAATATAATATTTGTTTTAAAAACTATTTTATGTCAATTTTGACACTATTTAGTAATTGATTTTTGTGAAAATCATAACAGAATTATTAGTTCGAACCAAGTTAATTAAATCAATACTAACATATCATATTATCCTAGAAAATTAGTGGAATTTATAAAAAGACTCAAATTACATTTATTTGAGAATTTGCAACATCAATTATGTTAACATTTTATTAATAAAATAATTACTGCATCATCATTGTGTCATAAATAAATTAAATTATATAATGTCTAAAAATTACAAATAAAATACCATTATGTAGGAAATCTGTTTAGATTTCTTAAGAATATTTATAGTCTAAATTATCTTATGTATAACCCCATATTAAAAATGTTTTGGTTATTAAACTTTGATTTTAACTATTTTAACTATTCATTAAATAAAATAATATTAAATGTCATAATCTAATCCAAGTGGACCTAAATGGTCATATTATATTCATAAGGTTGTTTTTGGTCGAATTAAACTTATCCAATAGAATTAGGACACGTGTTAGGGTAATAGTAATATCATATTTACCCTTAGTTACCCTATTTACTATTAACCGCGGTAAAAAAAGTAAAAAGTTACTGTTCACCAAAAAATTATTTTTATCTCATTGAACCACATTTTACTTACTGATATCAACCGTGTCTGTCGGATTTTTGAAATTCCATTCACAGAAGCGGTAAAATTAAGTTTTATGCAAAATTCAGTTTTTAACCTACCACTTAGTGGTTTCACTATTCATCAAAAATAGAAAGTTTTCTGAAAAATACCAAAATTTCACCCTAGGCTAATTTCGATATTCCGAATCCAAAAATGAAGTCCATTTTGAAAAATAAAATTTATAAAATTTCATAAAGTAGTTATTACTATTCATAACGGCTAGTTTTAATAATATTTTAATAGCATATCGTTGTTTAGTGAAACTCAGTATTGCGTACGACGCAAGCTGTCGAGGAAGGTCGTGATTTCGTGTAAATCAAGCCAAGCAAGTGTTGTGTAGAAAAAGATTCCTTTGATGATTTATATAACATAAAAGTATCGGGTGTTACATTCTACCCCCCTTAAAATGAATTTCGCCCTCGAAATTCGTCACTTTGTAACAAACAGATGAGGATACCTCTCCCTCATCATATCCTCAAGCTCCCAAGTAGCTTCTTCTAATTGGTGGTTCCTCCATAAAACTTTCACCAAGCGAGTGGTATTGTTTCGTAGGACTTTTTCTCTACGATCCAGAATCTCTATCGGCTGTTCTTCATAAGAAAGATCTTGCTCCAGCGGTATAACTTCTGAGCTGAGTACATGTGAAGGATCAGGTATGTACTTTCTCAGGAGAGATACATGGAACATATCGTGATCTTGAGAGAGATTCAGTGGAAGCGCCAATCAGTAAGAAAACTTCCCAACACGATCCAGTATTTCGAAAGGACCGATATATCTAGGGCTCAACTTCCCCTTCTTTCCAAATCTCATAACCCTCTTCCTGGGAGATATTCGTAAGAACACTTTACCACCCACTTCAAACTCTAGGTCTTTTCTTCGGTTGTCGGCATAACTTTTCTATCGACTCTGAGCTGCTCTTATGTGTTGTTGAATAGATCAGACCTTTTCTGCCATTTCATCAACGAGATCAGGTCCTAATAGATTTCTTTCCCCAACCTCATCCCAGCAAGTTGGAGTCCTGCATTTCTTTCCATAGAGAGCGTCATAAGGAGCCATCTGAATACTGGAGTGAAAGCTGTTATTATAAGAAAATTCCACCAAATGTAGGTGTTGATCCCAACCTCCTTTGAAATCCATAGAGCAAGCTCTCAACATATCTTCTAGAGTTTTAATTGTTCTCTTAGACTGACCGTCTGTCTGAGGATGATAAGCAGTGCAGAAACTCAACTCTGTATCCAGAGTATGCTGAAGACTTCTCCAGAACTTCGAGGTAAATCTCGGATCCCGATCAGATATAATAGAAAGTGGTACTCCATGCAATCTTACCACTTTCTTTACATATATCCTAGCAAGCTGATCCAGAGAGAAATCCTCTCTAATAGCAATGAAGTGTGCAGACTTTGTAAGACGATCAACTATGACCCAGATAACATTATTGCCTTTGGATGTTTTAGGAAGTCCTGTGACAAAGACCATAGTAATGTTTTCCCATTTCCATTCGGGTATGGGTAATGGTTGTAACACCCCCTTAGACTTCTGTCTCTCAGCTTTAACTTGTTGACAAACCGAGCATCGAGAGACATATTCAGCAACACTCTTTTCATGCCATCCCACCTGAAGTACTCTTTCAGATCCCTATATATCTTCGTGCTTCCAGGATGAATAGAGAATGAAGAACTATGAGCCTCATCCAGCAGCTCCTTCTTTAACTCGGGGATGGGAGGGACACAAACCCGATTCCTGAACATTATTATCCCATCACAATCAAGGTTGAACTCAGGAACATTTCTAACCTTCTTTTGTAACTCAACATCTTCTTTCTATGCCTCTTTAATCTTCACATGTATAGATGGTTGAACATTCATTTTAGAGAGATAAGATTTTTCCCCTTCCATTATAATTCCATGATCCATCCTTTGTAAATCCATAAATATTGGATCTTTTGTGATCCTCATCATTGATAAACTGGCATGGTCATGTCGACTTAATGCATCTGCCACCTTGTTTGCTTTCCCAGGGTGGTAATGGATTGAGCAATCATAATCCTTAATCAGCTCCAACCATCTTCTTTGACGCATATTCAGCTCCTTTTGTGTGAAAATATACATTAAACTTTTATGATCAGTATAAATATCACACCTTTCACCATAAAGGTAATGCCTCCAAATCATTAATGCAAAGATTACCGCAGTTAACTCCAAATCATGTGTTGGGTAATTTTGCTCATGGATTTTCAACTGTCGTGAGGCATAAGCTATCACTATATCATTTTTCATAAGAACACACCCCAATCCCTTCTTGGATGCATCACTGTAGATCACAAACCTTTCTCCACTACAAGGTAGTGTGAGCACAGGTGCACTGGATAACCTTCTTTTCAACTCCTTGAAATTCTCTTCACATTCCTCTGTCCAAACAAACTTAACTCCTTTCTGAGTCAACTTGGTGAGTGGATTAGATAATCGTGAAAAATCTTTTACGAAACGTCAATAATATCCAGCCAAACCAAGAAAACTTCGGATATCAGTTACTGTTGTTGGTCTCGACCATGTTTCGATAACCTCTGTTTTTTCTTGATCCACAGATATCCGCTCTTTTGAGATTATGTGACCCAAAAATGCAACTTTTTGAAGCCAAAATTCACACTTGGTAAATTTGGCATAAAGCTTCCCCTTTCTCAGGGCCTTCAATATAATTCTCACGTGATCTTCATGCTCTTCCTTGCTCTTTGAGTAGACAAGAATATCGTCTATAAAGACTACCACAAATTGATCATGATAGTCTCTAAAGACTCTATTCATTAGATCCATGAAGATAGAAGGGGCATTAGTAAGACCAAATGGAATCACTATAAATTCATAGTGTCCATACCTTGTACGGAAAGCCGTCTTTGGTATATCCTCCCTTTTGACCCTTAATTGATGATACCCTGAACGAAGATCAATCTTGGAAAAGTATTGAGCTCCGCGTAGTTGGTCAAATAAGTCATCAATGCATGGGAGAGGATATTTTTTCTTGATAGTGATCTTGTTAAGTTCTCGATAATCAATGCAGAGTCTCATTGATCCATCTTTCTTCTTAACAAATAGAACAGGTGCTCCCCAAGGTGACGCACTAGGGCGTATGAATCCCTTATCAAGATTCTCTTGGAGTTGCTTCTTCAATTCCTGCAACTCAATTGCGGCCATTCTATAACGTGTCTTTGAAATAGGCAAAGCACCTGGTACGAGTTCTATTGAAAACTCAACTTCACGATTTGGTGGAAGACCCGGTAATTCCTCCGGAAATACATCATCAAACTCTCGTAGAATGGGCATATTCTTAATCGCGAGTTTCTCACCAACCATTTGAGATAAATAACCTTCATTTAGTGGAATCAATACCCATAAAATGGCAGAAATTTCCACTGGAAGGTTATGTTCATCCTTGCATTGATAGACGATCATACATTGATCTGGAATATGAAATGTGACTTCCCTTCTTTGGAAATTGATATGAGCTCCGTATAAAGAAAGCCAATCCATGCCAAGAATCACATCGAATTCCACTAAAGAAAGGATCACAAGATTTGCAGGAAGCACTTTCCCACAAACGTCGATCAGAGAAGAATTATAAACTTTTGATGCGATTGATGTGCCATTAGGTGTTGTCACAGCTAACTCAACATCTAATTGTTGAGGTAATACGGTGATACCCATAGAAAATTCTTCAGAAATAAAAGTGTGGGTGGATCCAGAATCAAATAAAACATTTTCTACTTTAGAGTGGATGGTAAGTGTACCTTTCACCACTTCTTTATGGCACTCCAAATCGCTGATAGAAATTGCATGTGACTTTACATTGTCTTTAGACTTAAGAGTTTGTTGACGTCGACCATCATCATCAACCCTTGGATTTGGGCATTGATTGGCATAATGCCCCATCTCCTTGCACTTGAAACATTAAAGTGAAGTAGGTTCTTTCTGTGTATCCCTTCCTTTGTTTTCATCATTATACATCTTCTTCTCATCATCGCGGCATTCAAAGGCCCGATGACCTTCCTTTCCACATTTGAAACATTTACGTGTCCATTTAAGACAACTCCCTCCATGTTTCTTTCTGTAACACCTCGAGATTTTATGAAAAATATAATTTTTAATTTCATTAATTATCTTGTGTTATACGCTACACCAAAAGGTTCTTGCACAACACACATCCTTGACTTGCCTTTCATTACACACAATCACGACCTTCTTTGATAGCGTGTGTAGTACGCAATACCGAGTTCCACTAAACAAAGATATGCTATTAAAATATTATTAAAACTAGCCGTTATGAAATGTAATAACCACTTTTTGAAATTTTGTAAATTTTATTTTTCAAAATTGACTTCATTTTTGGATTCCTAATATCGAAATTAGCTTCGGGTGAAATTTTGGTGATTTTCGGATAACTTTCATATTTTGATGAATAGTGAAAATTACTAAATTTTAATTAAAAACACTTTTTAATCGAAATAATTAATAGTGATAAATTTTTAATTTGAGTGGTTTTAAAGTATATTTAGAATATATTTTTACAATTTAATAAAATGTTGGTCATTGGATGTAATTTCACATTTAAACCAGTTATAAACAAGTGTCAATCTTTTGATAGTTATTATCTCTTAAAAACACGCTATTTGTTTTGACGACGGGAACTAATTTTTAAATTAATTAATGCAACTGATATGTTCTGAATTTGGTAAAATAGACATCATTTTTTAATTCTTAATATCAAATAGAGCTTAGGCCTAATTTTTGGTATTTTTCTGAAAACTTTCAATTTTTGATGAATAATGAAATCATAAGTGGTAGTTAAAAAACTGAAGTTTTCATAAAACTTAATTTTACCTCCTCTGTGAGTGGAATTTCAAAATTCCGAGAGACACGGTTGATGTTAGTAAGTAAAATGTAGTTCAATGAGATGAAAATAATTTTTGGTGAATAGTAACTTTTTATTTTTTTTACCACGGTTAAAAGTAAATAGGGTAATTAAGGGTAAAAATGATATTATTATTACCCTAACACATGTATTAATTCTATTGGACAAGTTTAATTCGACCAAAAACAACCTTAGGAATAAAATATGACCATTTAGGCCCACATGGATTAGATTAGGATATTTATTATTAATTTATTTAAAGAAAGGATAAAATAGTTAAAATCAAAGTTTAATAAGTAAATCATTTTTAATATGGGTTTATACATACGATAAATTCGACTATAAATATTCATTAGAAAGATAAAAAGATTTCCTACATAATGGTATTTTATTTGTAATTTTTAGATATTAAAGAATTTAATTTATTTATGACACAACGATGATGCAGTAATTATCTTATTAATGAAATATTGACATAATTAATGTTATAAATACCCAAATAAATATAATTTGAGACTTTTTATGAATTACACTAATTTTATAGGTTAATATGACATGTTGTTATTGATGTAATTAACATTTTTAGAACTTATCATTCTGTTATGATTTTCACAAAAATCAATTACTAAATAGTGTCAAAATTGACATAAAATAGTTTTTAAAAAAAATATTACATTATTAATTTTTATTTTATTCCTAAAAATATATGGTTAGGCAAAATGACTTAGATAATGTTATATATATTAATAATAAACAATTTGGGGTTCGTTTGGCTTCTTATAGTATGTTTATTAACCTTATAGTATAAGAACACAAGAAGACACGGTAAAAGTAAAATTATTTAACTTAATGTTAAATCTAAATGATAAGGTTAAAATAGGAACCTAAACTTGTCTAAATTCGATTGGATGAGAGGGTTTAGACCCATACCCACCTTATCCTCTAAATAAATGAATTTATAGCTATTTAAAACCGAACTTGACTTTATAATAAAATAATAGTTTTAGTTATTCCAAAGGTGCCCCTCTCCTCCCTTATAAAAGGGTACCTCCTCCCTCTCTTCCTCACAAAACATTGAGCCTTAAAGCTCGGCCAAACCCTGCCAAATTCTCTTCTCCACTTCCCTAGAAACATCTTAGAGGTTCTGGTCTTCTTCAAAGACCCATTTTGGTGCCCTAAAAGGTGGTCTCAAAGAAGCACTTCAAAGAAGAGGTAATGTCAGTTACCGATTCTTTAATCTTTATTTCTTCTTCCACTCCTTATTCTTAGGTTGTTTCATTATAAAGTAATAAGATCAGTATCAATAATATACTGATATGTTATTATAATTATGAAACAACCATATTTCACCATCTATCCATCATTCGGAAAACGAAATCACCGTGCGTGCGTACGTACGGAATACCGTTTCCACGCCGTGGTGAAATCTATTTTCCACCACCACCTTACAAGGATGGGTATAATGGTGTAAGGAATAACTATACATAGTTATTAGAACATCATATTGATTCTGATATATTGTATCATCCACTCCAAATCAATTCAATAATTATGGAAATGATATCATCGATCGTGCGTACGTACGGACTACCGTCTCCACGACGCGATGAGATTCATTCTCCATGTTAACCATTTAAGAATGATTATAAAGTATATATAAGAAATAATAATGAAATATATGAAATTATAAAGCTACTGGATTTATGTATATATATATGTATGTCGTGTACTTACTTCCACTCAATTCAATAAGGAAACGAAAACATCGTTCATGCGTATGTACGGCCTACCGTCTCCATGAACGGTGTATTTCTTTCCATTTATCGATCCATTATATATATGTATATTCTGAATATATATTATATATAAATAATGTTTTATATTCTATAATTATGTAATAATGATCTAAGTAATCATATGAATAATTACATGTTAAAACACGAACGACAAATGAGACGATTTTACCCAAAACGCTACTTTAACATGAATTTACAAAAGAACGAGTAATATAAAGTCATAAGTGAACCATATATGATATAATAACAATGAATATGATTCTGTAATAAGTCAATGACATTATTTAAATCATTATACAGGAGGTTCAGACACTTACAAAGCAAATCGGACCTAAGGTAATTGAAATATCACAATCTCATTTTTATCTGAGATTGTTTACACTTTGGCATTTACTGGGGTGTATATTATCATCCACGTCCATGTTTCCTCAATATGTAATATTATTTCCATTCACCTAATATTATTTAAATCCTATTTTACCCTTCGGTGAGTTGTTAGTAAAATATATGAAAGGAATCTTTTGGTGTTTTTCGTATGAGGTACTTTTTTAACAAAAGTACGAAGAATGTTTTTTTAACTTATACGGAATGAATGGATTTTTAAAACATTATTTCCAAGAGGTTTCCTTTACAAGTTTTCATGTTTATTTTTAATAAAATTATTTTAGTTTAAAATTGTATGACATGTTAAGAAAGGAAAAGTGTTTTTGAACTAGAAAGGATATTTTCCTCAAGAATGAAGTTCAAGTGTTTTATCAAAATTATTTTCCATCTAAGATAATAAAGGGTTCTGTTTATATCCCTATATTTACATTTATTTGATTATGTTGTGATGGAATTGTTTTTATGAATTCCTTTATCATATATGAATTGTTTTATGATGTCACGATGTATAAGATTCCCATTTTTATTAATGGGTTATGCTACGATGTATGATTTACGATTTAGTGGCACACATAAAAATGGTTTCATTATGAGATGGGTGGGACCTATATCTCCCTCCAATGCATTGGGTAAAGAGTTTATATCTCATGAGATAGACATGGCTGGAATGGTAGGTTATACCGGTTCAGTGAAACAGGACTGAAACGAGGGTGACTCGGTTCAGAAAGGGACTTTGTCCACTAAGATATTCTTGGCAATGAGTCTCGACTAACAAGAAATGATTCTCTATGATTATGTGTGTATGCCACAAAGTTTAATGTTTTATGTTATGATTATTGTGATTACATTTCACTACCATGAGTTATTCCAGGTTATGAAATTATGATCTCTTTTACAGGTTAAGATTTCCAAAAGTTATGTGCTTATGTATATGATGTGATTGATATTTCTTTTGTTTACCCTTACTGAGCATTTGAGCTCACCCTTTCATGTTTTCTTTTCTCCAGGATATAAGGAAAGGTTTTAGGTATAAAAAAAAGGAAGATATTTATGGGAGATGTTGAACATATTTCACCAGGATTAGAAGATTATATTCCTAGTTTCCAAAGACACTAAACTATTACGATCCTTGTGTGTGTATTTTTGTTATGTACTAAGTATTCCGCAAATGTAATGTAATGTCAATGTACGTTAAGCTTCGGGTCTCTACACTTTCCACACTTTGAGAATAAGGGAAATCTCATCTTCTTTTCAGTGTGCTCTTTAGATTTCCCTTTGAATTCCATTTTCCTCTTCTTATCAAACCCATATGACTGATGGTTTACTCCAATCTCCATCTCGACTTTGAGAGCACATCGAACGATTTCCTCATTGATATTGAAGTCCCTTATGGATAACGCCCTTCAAAGACTTGGTTTTAAGCCACTAAAGAATCGATCGATCTTACTCTCAGGTTGGATAATAATACCAGAAGCGTACCTTGCAAGTATTGTAAAGTTTTCTTCATAGGTACCAATAGATTCATCATCCTTTTGCATCAGTTCAAGAAACTCTTTCTCCATCTTTGTTTGGAGAATACGAGGGAAGTACTTATTGAAAAATAAGTTCTTGAACTCGTCCCATTCCATGGACTCAATTTCATCTATTTGCCTCATATTCTTAATAAGATTCCACCTTTGATCAGCATCACCTTCCAAACGATACACTGCTAATATGACTTTATCATGATCAGAACATTGAAGAACTGAAAATATCTTTTCAGTAGTACTAATCCATTGTTCAGCAACTAATGGATCAGTGGACCCGCTGAAAGAAGGTTGACGCTGCCTCATGAAGTATTCAACAGAATGTTGCTCCTTCCTTTGCTCATTTGGAAGTCCTGCATGATTCATAGCTTGAGAAAGTTATGTGAGCATGGCTACAAGATTTTGCATTCCAGCTCCCATAACATTTGGTTGCTCAGGGGGACAATCATTGCATTGCCCGTCGCATTCTGCATTAACACGATTCCTTTGTGTTCCAGCCATTGACTAAAACCAAGAAGAATAGTGTGAGAAACATTAATTATAATAGGAAAACCACATAATCAAGAATAAAATTTCACACTTAAGGTCTTATCCTAGGACATTTCTAAAACACTAAGATTTTGTTCTATGCTTAGACTTATCCTTAGGGTTCTTACTAAGGCTTTCACATCCTAGTTTCCAAAGTTTGACTATAACCTCCCTCTGATACAAACTATAATGACCCATACTCTACATACATTGTTAATACATCAAAATTGAAGCATACTTATTACAACATATAACAAAACCATGAAAGGACCGTATATGTATAGTGTCTTTAGAAACTGGGAAACATAAACAACTGGTTCATAAAGCATCAACTTTGCCTCACACTTATTTCATCATATCTAGAGTCCCTTTTTTGGCATATCCTACTTAATAACCTTCTTCCTGACCTGGGGAAAGAAAACATACAAAAGGGTGAGCTCAAATGCTCAGTAAGGGTAAACAAAATAAATATCAATCACATCGTATACACAAGCACATAACTTTTGGAAATCTTAACCTGCAAAAGAGATCATAATTTCATAACATGGGATAAATCATGGCAGTGAAATGTAATCACAATAATCATAACTTAAAACATGAAACTTTGTGGAATACACACATAATCATAGATAATCATTTCTTGTTAGTCAAGACTCATTGTCAAGACTATCTTAGTGGACAAAGTACCTTTCTGAACCGAGTCACCCTCGTTTCAGTCCTGTTTCACTGAACCGGTATAACCTACCATTCCAGCCATGTCTATCTCATGAGATATAAAATTTTTACCCAATGCATTGGAGGGAGATATAGGTCCCACCCATATCATAATGATACCATTATTATGTGTGCCACAAAATCATAAACCATACATCATTGCATAACCCATGTAATAAAAATGGGAATATTAAACATCATGACATCATAAAACAATTCATATACGATAAAGGAATTCATAAAAATAATTCCTTCACAACATAATCAAATCAATGTAATTAAAGGGATAAAAACAGAACCCTTTATTATCTTAGATGGAAAATAATTTTTATAAAACACTTGAACATCATTCTTGAGGAAAATATCCTTTCTACTTCAAAAACACTTTTCCTTTCTTAACATGTCGTAAAATTATAAAATAAAAGAAGTAGATTAAAAATAAACTTGAAAACTTGTAAAGAAATCTTCTTGGAAATAATGTTTTAAAAATCCATTCATGTCGTATAAGTTAAAAAAAACATTCTTCGTACTTTTGTCGGAAAAGTCAAAAAGTACCTCATACGAAAAACGACAAAATATTCCTTTCATATCTTTTACTATAAACTCACCAAAGGGTAAAAATGGATTTAAAAAATTGTAGGTGGATTGAAATAATATTATATATTGAGGAAACATGGATTTGGATGATAAAATACACCCCAGTAAGTACCAAAGTACAAACAATCCCGGATAAAAATGAGATTGTGATATTTCCCTTACCTTAGGTCCGACTTGCTTTGTAAGTGTCCGAACCTCCTATATAATGATTTAAAAAATGTTATTGACTTATTCCAGAATCATACTTATTTTTTTGATATCATATATGGTCATATTCCTAGCTTCTTAGTAGTAATATTTCATTGCTACTTGTTATTCGGGTGTTTATAAGTTTTTGTTCTTATGCGTGTTTTGTCGAATATATTCTTATTCTATTTCTTTAGGTTATAGATACCTCATTTCCAGAATGGTATTAGTGTAATATATATCATATTCATTCATTCAATTCATTTATATAATCATTATTAAATTAAGATCATGTAGAACGAGTCGTATCACATCGTGGAGATGGTATTCCGTACGTACGCACGAGTGATGATATCGTTCCTATGATCGTGGAATTGTATTGGAGTGTATGTATACTATTTCAGAATCAGTATCACTTTATAATAGTCATATATATTCATTATATACACCATTATACCCATCCAAGTAAGGTGGTGGTGGAAAATAGATTACACCACGACGTGGAGACGGTATTCCGTACGTACACACGCGCGGTGATTTCTTTTTCCGTAGGATGGATAGATGGTGAAATAGGGTTGTTTCATACTTATAATAACATATCAATATTTTAGTGATACTGAAGTTATTACTTCATAATGAAACAACCTGAGAAGAAGAAGTGGAAGAAGAAATAAAGATTAATGAATCGATAATGGGCTTTACCTCTTCTTTGAAGTGCTTCTTTGAGACCTCCTTTTAGGGCACTAAAATGGGTCTTTGAAGAAGAACAGAACCTATAGGATGTCTCTAGGGAAGTGGAGAGGAGAAAGTGGCAGGGGTTAGCCGAGCTTGAAGGCTCAATGTGGTGTGAGGAAGAGGGGGAGGAGGTGCCCTTTTATAAGGGAGGAGAGGGGCACCTTTAAAATAACTAAACATATTATTTTATTATAAAGTCATGTTCGGTTTTAAATAGCTCTAAATTGATATATTTCGAAGCTAAGGTGGGTATGGGTCGAAATCCTCTCATCCAATATAATTTAGACATGTTTAGGTTATTATTTTAACCTTATCAATTAGATTTAACTCTAAGTTAAATAATTTAACTTTTACTGTGTCTTTTTTTTCTTACACTATATGGTTAATACACTTACTGTAACATGCAAAACGAACCCCAAGTTGTTTATTATTAATATATATATCCTTATCTATGTCATTTGGCCGAACCTTAGATTTTTAGGAATAAAATAACAATTACTAATATAATATTTGTTTTAAAAACTATTTTATGTCAATTTTGACAATATTTAGTAATTGATTTTTGTGAAAATCATAACAGAATTATTAGTTCTAAACAAGTTAATTAAATAAATACTAAGTGTCATATTAACCCAGAAAATTAGTGGAATTCATAAAAAGTCTCAAATTACATTTATTTGAGCATTTATAACATCAATTATGTTAACATTTTATTAATAAAATAATTACTACATCATCATTGTGTCATAAATAAATTAAATTATTTAATGTCTACAAATTACAAATAAAATACCATTATGTAGAAAATCTTTTTAGCTTTCTATTTAATATTTATAGTCTAATTTATCTTATGTATAACCCCATATTAAAAATGTTTTAGTTATTAAACTTTTATTTTTACTATTTTAACTATTCATTAAATAAAATAATATTAAATGTCATAATCTAATCCAAGTGGACCTAAATGGTCATATTATATTCATAAGGTTGTTTTTTGTCGAATTACAATTATCTAATAGAATTAGGACATGTGTTAGGGTAATTTTAATATAATATTTACCCTTAGTTACCCTATTTACTATTAACCGCGGTAAAACAAGTAAAAAGTTACTATTCACCAAAAAATTATTTTTATCTCATTGAACCACATTTTACTTACTGATATCAACCGTGTCTGTCGGATTTTCGAAATTCCATTCACAGAAGCGGTAAAATTATGTTTTATGCAAAATTCAGTTTTTAACCTACCACTTAGTGGTTTCACTATTCATCAAAAATTGAATGTTTTCAGAAAAATACCAAAATTTCACCCTAGGCTAATTTCGATATTCGGAATCCAAAAATAAAGTCCATTTTGAAAAATAAAATTTATAAAATTTCATAAAGTGGTTATTACTATTCATAACGGCTAGTTTTAATAATATTTTAATAGCATATCATTGTTTAGTGAAACTCGGTATTGCGTACGACGCAAGCTATCGAGGAAGGTCACGATTTCGTGTAAAACAAGCCAAGAAAGTGTTGTGTAGAAATTATTTTTTTTGATGATTTATATAACATAAAAGTATCGGGTGTTACAATAGATCTAATCAGTATAATCAAATCATCTTCCTCTTAATTTACTTTAATATTAAAAATTTTATGCATAGAATAATGGTATTAGGCTTTTATATTACAATTAGTGAGCTCCCAAGTTCTATTTTACAAGAGACTTTCCAATTATTCTATGTGAGATCTATTTTATTTATCTCAAACTATTTTTTATAATTTATACATTAGTCACCAAAATATTTTTTTCTATATTTCAATACAAAAAATAATCCCATAAATTTTGAATACACATTTTTATCTTATATTCCTCAAAACATCATAAGGGTATATTCCCATGATCACAAATATCTGATGTCTTTCAATAGTATGTCTCCAAAAAAATCATCAAATAATATTAAATTACTTCATTATCATTTTTATTGTTTTTCATATATCTATTATTGTATAAAATATTGTATATTTATATATAAAATCTCCACAAATATTCAATACTAATTAAATCATCGATTTTATAATAAAAACATAGAGTAGTATAATCTTCTGCATCACTCATCCCATTCATATCATGATGCTTCTGAAATAGAAACATTATCAATTTTTAATATTACAATACTACAATAAAATATATCATCATTTTCACATTTAATAAAAAATATATTTTTAATTTTGACACATTTTAGAAAAATACATTCATATTTATGTTTATTTTTAGCATTATTATTTCTCTCAAAAATTAATCCAACATTGAAACCCTTTGAATTAGACATGAAAATTAACTTCTAATAAAATCAACTTGAATCTCAATTATTTTTTTAATGTTTTATTCACTTAATATCATATCTCTAATTATCTAATTTTATCACCATTTTGATCAAAAATAATTTTTTAAATATTTTGATTTGAATATCATTCCAAAATATAAAATTTATCTCCTTTGATATTCTTATCATTTGGCCTTTATCAATAACAATCTTGAATCTTGAGTTAACATAAAATCATGATGTTTTTTATCATAGTGATCAGCTCCAACATCATCAAATATATTTTTATTTTGAATATATAAATCAAAATATTTCCTTTAATTTCATAGAATTTTGCTAACTCCAATGCCTATTATAGGAAGTAGATACACCATTTCATAAGAATTTATGATAATTTTTTTAATTATATATAAATTGTAATAAAATGGGAAAACAAATTAACAATTTTAGAATAAAAGAGGCATACATTTCATCGAGATCCTTATCAAAATTGAAATAAATGTTATATACTCATAGGATGCATCTCGTTATATTTTTAGGTGTTAAGAAACACTAAATTTATATAAAATTTTAAAACTACAACATTAGACACAATGACTTATATGTGAGTCTAAATGACTTATTTTCATAGCGTGAGTCCCAACCATTGTCATTTTTATATATAAAATAATTTCTTATGATAATGGATAAATAGTTTTACATGCTTTGGTAAAGACTTAAGAACTACCAATAAGTCATACATAATGATTTCAAATTCCTAAAAAATAAAACATCGAATAATTTATAGATTCAAGTGATAATGTATTACGAGGTTTTTCCAATTTCATAAATAATCTTTTATTAATCCAATTTTTCAACATAAAATCAACATTTTAAGATTATATTAAAATTACTTTATAACTTTCCCAACCCATATCAAGTTCTTCTCGAACTCTTCAAATCAACTCAAAACACATTTTGGAATTTATAAATCCTTTCAAAAAACATTAGTACCATTCCCAAGGTATTATTACATACTAAATTTTCCTGTTAGATTATTTAAAGAATCTCAATTGACTATCCATTTCATCCTCAAATTTAGCCATCGAACACCTTCATCTAGTTGTTGTTCCTAACTAATCTAAGATATCATCATAACAAATAACATATATATAGATTATTTAAGATTCATAATTCACTTATGGAATTCATGTACATCGATTGATCTTTTTGACTATAGTAATTCAAGCTATATCGTACAATTTAAATCAGTATCAAGTCCACTATCATCTTCTCAACATTAATAAACCATTGTAAATAGAATTTTTTACATTCCTACAACACTTTTAATATTTTTATCAACACTATATTAAATAATTATATAATCAAATATATACTATCATGAATATGGAAAAAAATTTATTCATCAGAAACAGCCATAACACATATGTGTTATATACCAAAATATATGGTAAGGATCCTAATGTCCACTATTGGGAGGGTTCTTCCTCTATCACCTAAAACAACACCCTACATTCACATTCAATTTAAAAATAAATATATAATAATTTCCGAAAATTCCCTTTTGTTGTTCATGATTCATAACATTACGGATGCGGAAAACCAAAACATGTACATGCATAATATTATTTGCTCAAAATACATCATTAAGTCTAAAAATAGTGATCTCATGAGATATTTATCATTTCTTAATAGATTGAGGGACTACATAATTTTCTTCCTATCCATCATTCGAATTTTTCCATATTGAAAATATATTTTAGACAAAATATAATTGAAATAAATCAATAATGGGTAAAAAATGTATAAATCATTTCATAGTATGGTACCAAATAGGATCAATTAAAAATAAGGTATTATGGAATCCTATAAATTCATTATAAATCCTGGGATTATTGGTTATGAAATAGATCTCAGAGTGAGAAAAATAACTTATGAAAATATTATGATGATGTCACTAAATAAAACTCTTTAACTAAACTTTTAAGAAAAGTGAAAAATAGTCTTTGAAAAGAATAATAACGCAGTATTTTTATATAACTATAAAACTATAAATATATTTTATATTAAAAATTTAGTGTTTATTTTGATAATAATAGAGATAAAATAACCTTTTAAGTGGGTAACAACAAATAAAAAAATTTGAAAGGAGTTATATGTTGGAAAATATTTACATAAAATCATCATAAGTTTATTTTTTAAAAATAAATAAATAAGGAAAAATAATATAATGTATATAAATAATGAAATAGAAACAATTAAGAAGAAAAATTAGGCATGTGAGGAAGGTAAAAAAAGTAAGACTAGGAGATATAGAGAGGGAACCAAAATATATCTTCCAAAATTAGAATGTGTTGGAAAACAACCCTTTCCATATGTCACAAATTACTTTATAATATTCTCTAAACTCTCATATAGTCAATTGAAATTCATTAACATCATCATTAATTTTTTAAATATTTATTTCATCTCTTATAAAACATTTAATATTAGTTATTATTAATTTATTAAATAATTTTTTAATGTCAAATGATTCAATGGTGTTTAGTTCATGGTTCTAAAACTGATTTTATATAGATGTAAGGATTAAATGTCACCATCTAAGGGATTAAAAAACATTAATTTTTTCAATGTAAAATTTTAATATCTTTATAGAAGTAATGATATTAAGTATACTTTTAGTTATTTACAATTCATGGAATCATCCCCAGAAAACGCATTTTAGAAACATAATCATTTACTAGGATGTTTTCACTTAATGTTAAAGTCATCATAAATATTTTATCATCATAAAACCATAGAAATATAATTTATATATTATTATGTTATATTAAATCATTAAATCATTTTTATTAATTTATATCAAAGTCATAAGTTAGAAATAATATACCATCATTAACCAAAGTAGAGAAAAACTATTATGGGTAAAATGAGGGTTTTAAATGAGTTTTAAAATGGATGTGTAAACAAGAAACCTTATAATTTTATAAAAATGTTAATGAATGTTAATGAATATGTTCTAATTTTACTTTTATAATTTAATTCATTTTAATGAATGGGTAAGATAAAAATTGAAAGGAAAAACATGGGTTTTGAAATTTGTATGTTTCATATATTGAAAAACTAATAAAATGGGATTAGTTAGAGGAAATGGGTGATCTATGATCAATCATGGATGAAAATAATGTTATTAAAAATATAATGGAATCGTGGATGAAAAATAATATGTGGTTTAAAATAATTTCATAGATATAAAATAACAAATATAAAATGAAGAAGAGGTTTTAAACCCAAACAATGATAATTGAGTTTCCGCTTTTGGATTATTCTTAATTCAATCAAAGGAGGGGATTTGGTCACAATAGTTTCTTAGTGATGTGGGAAGAATATTTAAGGTGTTATTTGTTTAGACTAATGGAAAATGATTGAATTTTTTGTGGGGGTAAAGGGGTGTAAGAGGGAGATTATATTCCAAAGGGGGAGGGGAAATTTCGAATAAATAACTGATTATTTAATCTTTTAGCCAAATAATATGAATAATATTTATTGTAATGAATTGAATTGATTTATGATTAAAAAGTGATTTATTTATTTTACTTAAAACCAATTAAAAATTGAATAAAATATTAAAAACACATAATTAATGGTAAGGGATCAAATGTAATTTTTTACTAGAATAATATATATATTAGGATTCACAGTTCAGATATAGATTCAAATATTAATGTTATCATTTTTCAAATCATTATTTTATTCCATTATTTAACTTTAATTATATAAGATGTTACATAAGTTTTTAATTAATATTTATATAATGATGATGTCATGAAATTTATCATATTTGTAAAACTGTATATATTTACTATTCATAAAAAATTATCCTTTTCAGAAAATTATAAAAATTTCACCCTAGGATATCTTTGAAAAATTTATTTTAAAAGTAAATCCCATTTGAACAACTTAAATTTCTATATATTATAACGTTAAAAACATATTAAACTTTGAAAAACCATTTTTTATTGAACAAATATTATTTATTTTTCACTGAGTAATCACATCTCCAATTATTATTTTTTATAAAATATTATCCGATTGATAATTTAATTGTAACATATATTTAATCAAAATTATTCTCAAAATTAGATAATTAAATTTTAACATAAAATTTTATATTTTACTAATTTATTTTAAAAATATATTTTTAAAATTTATACTTATTTTTTATTTAAGTTATATGATACAAAAATTATTTTTATAGAATTATAATATTTATAATTTCATATTTTTACTCATTGAAAATTATATAGTTATAGGGATTTTTCTATTTTCATCAATACAAGTAAAATTTCAATTATCATTATATATTCCCAACGGTTATATACATATCCAGCCATTATATAATCACTACAGTTCCGATTAATAATTCATTTTCCCTTCATTATTCATTATCTTTTTGTATAAAGTATATTTATATTTCATTTTTAAATGAAAATAAAATTTTTAAAATTTTGTTTTATTTTTATAGTATTGATCATGTTAGTAGTAATATTAAGGGACTAGGACACGCTAAAATATTAATTTGTTGTTTTATTATTTACTTATGTTTATTACCTCACTATACCGCTTTCGATTATATAGATTATATTCATACTTCATATATAATGATTTATATTGATATAGTAAAATAATAATTCTTTTTTGATGATTTATACTATAAATTATATTATAAATATATTATAGAGAGAATGTTTTCATATATGAATATTATTAGGCGTTACATTCTTCCCCACTTTATTAATTTTATCTGAAAAAGATTCAAATCAATTTCAAGGGAATAAATATATGAGGGTATATTTGTTTCTTTATATCCTTGACTTCCCATGTTTCCTCTTAGTACATATAATTCATATATTGATCATTGAAAAGAAGAGTATTCTTGTATCATAACACATTATCCATATGATCCATGAAATCCAGATGCTTGTCAATATAAGATAGATCATTCTCTAACTATACAACCTATAGATTCAATACATGTGAGGTATATGGTATGTAATTATTTAATAGAGACATGTCAAACCCATCATATTACAACCCCGATCATTATTTCATATTTAATCATGATATGTTACATAAATATTCCAATAATAAAACCCAAAAGATCATGAGGTGGAGTGTATTTGGTATAAGGAACATTAAATAACAACCTAAAACATAAAATACACATCTTTATTGAAAACATATTTTACATGACCACAACATTTCTTTATATTAAACATTTCATGGGATAACCTGAGAAAATAAATAAGAAATGTATGAGCTATAAATACCATTATGGGATTAAATAAGGAATAATATGAAGAATAAGATACATTTTATGCAATAGGCATATCAATGGAACATAAGAGATGAATGAACATAAAGGCATGATATAACAAGGTTATCATAACATCGAAATGTGGAAACAACATAAAACACTGCATCATTAACATAAAGGAATAAGGTAAAACCATATCCCAACCTGGTGGAAAAATCCTATAATGGAATAAGGTAAACCCATATCCCAACATGACATATCATGATACTAAACATGAACCAATGAATTAGAGCACTATCAGGGAGCACCCATCACAATCATTTAAATCTAATGCTTATATGTGCCACATAGATCATATAACATGGATTCATTAAACATCATCATTTATTCCATGACCATGGAATGAAATATTAATATATGTACATTTCCATTAAATATGTATGTGTTCATAAAGATGAATACTCTTGATAATGTAATGAGTATGGTATTCCCTACACACTGATTTTGGTATGGAAAAGTCATGGTGTAATTTTGGAAGCATAACGACGTCATATAGAAATTCATAATTTTGGATGATAAGAGAAGAAGGGTATCTCATCATTTATAAATGGTATGTATAGTAAGGGGACCATGGAACATAATTTTCTAACATGTGAAATGGAACTTAGTTTCATAATATAAAATAAATCTTGAATGGAAATGAGAACAGAGGAATCCCTTACTAATTTAAGAATAATAATGGGTGGGTTTAGAGGATCATAGAGGGGGTTATTCAGAGTGAAAGGAATATACTATAATTTTTATATAAAATGGAATGTAAGTAGGTATGGAATAACATATCCCAAATCAAGAAAATGGAAATTGAAAGTCGTGCCACCAAAGAGTGCTTGAAGTAAAAGGAGAGAGGGAGATCCCATGCTAGGATGTGTCAATCCAAAGGATTGAGAGAGGCTTCTAAAGATATTGGAGTGCCTTGAGAAGACTATAGGGAGTAATAAGTAGTGGTTTTTCTAGCTTCAAAGGGCATGTGTCCAGAGTAATGGGTTCTTGTGTGAGTTTATTTAGGAGAGAGGGATTTCTTTTTCATTATGGTTTTAGAAACTACACTATAAAAAATCCTAACCACATACCATACCATGTTTTTTACCATAGTTTCTAGCCAAGCTGAGTTGTATAAATTATTTTATAAGGATAAGGGCATAAGATATAAATCTATTTCCCTTGAATATGTGGAGGTGAGTCACACTTTCAATGAAATTATTTTAAAACATTAAAATATTTTATATGCCTTAGAGGATTAACTAAGGATTTATACTATAAATAAAATAAACCTAACATTACATTATTTTAAATTAAAAACCTATATTCTGAGGAATATTCCATTTATATTATTTATTAAATTATTATTTGTACATTATGATGTCATAAATGATATTATATATTTATACGGTATTTAATTTTTACCCAAAAATTCAGTTGTCTCAAAAAATTATGAGAAATTAACCAATGGATAATTTTGATGTCC
The DNA here is from genome assembly GCA_963277665.1 of Viscum album. NCBI lineage: Eukaryota > Viridiplantae > Streptophyta > Magnoliopsida > Santalales > Viscaceae > Viscum > Viscum album. The sequence continues at coordinate 2,123,710,419 of OY728148.1, read as the reverse complement.
TGATTCCAAAAATAATATTCATTATTCTAAATTTTTTTCTAACTATGTGAATTTTCAATTAACAATTAAAACTGACATTTATTGAAAATTGATTGGTTTTCAAAAAATAGTTTTCAAACCTTAATAAAAATTATTTTTGACTTCCTAAAAATTATTTGATCATTTATATTTAATAAAATTAATTAAATTATAATATTTTATTAAAATAATATTGAGTTAAAAAAATATATTAATTCTCCAAGATAAATTTCTTAAATTAATTTGAATATTAAACAAAAAATACTCTATGTGCTTTAAAATCATTAACAAAGAAACAATAATAGAATGAATTTATATTAATTAATCAATAAAAAATCACATAATCATTATTATAGGGTCTTGTTACATATCCCTTTATTACACCATCATACACACTAAGAGTGTGGTGGGTGATGGTGGGGCTTTGTTGGGGCTTCTCAGTGAACATGGTTTGGTCTATGATCTCGATGAGCTTGAAATTATCCCGTAAATGGATCTTCTCATGCTAAAGTTGTTGGATATCAAATTATTCTTGTACTAGTTAAAATATAAGAAATGAAATATCCCTAAAAATCTCTGATAAATGGTCCTTAAAAGGTATGATTCTACTAGTTGAAGCCATTAACTCCTTTTTATGAATCAATTTTCCATTGTCATTTCTATTTATAAAAAATAATTATAATATTAATTTTATTATTATTTTCAATGGTCATATTGATCATCTGTCAAAATTGACCAACAATAACATAATGGTAAAAATATGATAGTTACATTTCAATTTATACCTGTATAGTTTTAATGAATGTGAAACTATAAAATAAATATTTTCAGGGAACAAAACATTATTCAAAAGTTCAGGTCTTTACATTCTTCCCCCCTTAATAAATTTAGTCACTGGAATTTTGTTTTAAATAGTAATGGAAAAATATGTGAGAGTAATTCTCCTTTATATTATCAACTAGGTCTTCAGTGTTTCCTATTATCATTTTCTTTATGTAGAAATGGTTCATGCATCATAATGATACCTCATGATATTTTCTAAATCATCTACATTCATTACACAAAACACCTCAAGAGTCCTAGATTATATCAATGGATTCACCATTAAGTCATTGAAAAGGTATTTCTAATATATAGTTTTGAAATATATTTTTGAAAAAAAATTTATATAAAAATCCTTACAAATTAATCATTAAATATTCCAAAATTGGTTTTTGGTATATCAATTCTGGTATTTACCCAAAAACAAAAATATATAATTTGATTTATCTAGGCTGGTTGGGGGTAACTTCATTTTTTAGTATCTAAAAAATCATTTAGTACTTCATCATTTTTAAATAAATAGAAGAATTTTTAAAGACCCTGATGGTACTTCCCATGGCTAGCATGGTAAGAATGTTGAGAGTAAAAAAATCTCCAATAGACAGTACTTGATCCTTGAAAGAATCATGCTATGCTATAGGTATAGGAATCCTCATTATGTTTTTTTCAAGTAACGTGGATATTTTAAAAAATTTCAAATTCATCTAAGTATGACATCAAGATAATATTTCCTAGGAGTTCTACATGAAGAGAGAGAAGAGTTATTCTTGATCCTCCACCATCAATGCTTTAACAAAGAAAAACAAAATATAATTAGGCCGGTTTTTATTTATTATCTAATAATAATGTTAAAAGAGAACAATGAACATAGAAGGATAAAGTTGTATATGAATAGTATATCCTAACTTGTGATACCCTATCATTCAATCAAGGTTATCCACAATCTATGTGATAACATATATTCCCATGGGTTTTTTATTTGTTCCCTTAATAGTGGTTCATACAAAGATTATTAATTTTCTAAATCATATCCCATTGGAGTGTTGAACCAATAGTGTAGTAAGGCCTGTTATTATGCAGTAGTTCCCATTTGAGTCTATCTCAAAGGGTTATTTTAGAGTTTTACCCCTAGAAAAATCTGTGCTAGAGACACCTTTACATGTTTTTCTCTCGAAAAGGATATATTTTCTTAATAAATGACTTACTCTATACTCAAAAATATTTAGAAATTTTTTTATTAAAATTAGTCTTATATCTAAGGCTTTCACTAGAGTTTTTTATTCTTAATCCCAAATATAAAAAACCTATCCTCTGATACCAACTATAAAAACCATGCTCTTTATATCATATTTAAACATGATTTATTACATTAACATGCACTACAACTCTAAATATCAATATATCTAGTGTCTTTGGGTATTAGGCACATTACATAATAACTTAAAAAAATGAACATATTTATTGAAAACTTATTTTTCATGACCACAACATTCCTTCGTACTTAGAATTACATGGGATAACCTAAGAACATACATAAGAAAAGGGTGAGCTATAAATCCGAGTATGTGAGTAAAAAGGCATAAAATAAAGAAAACAATACATGTTTGGAAATAGGCTTATCAATGGAGCATTAGAGAAACATGAACCAAAACACATGATATAGAATGATTATCATAACATGTAAATGTGGAAACAACTTAAAACACTAAATCATTAATATAATGGAATCATATAAACCCCAATCCAAACATGGTAGAAAATATTCCTATAAAGGAATCTGGTAATCCTGTATCCCAACATGACATATCATGAAACAAAACATTACCCAATGCATTAGAGTGTTATTAGGGCGCACCATTCATAATCATTCAATCTCATTCTTATGGGTGCCACATAGATCATATAACTTGGATTAATTCAACATAATACTTTATTACATGAACAATTATTGTGGAATTAATACATTTAAGTCACCATTTGATAATTATTTGTACATAATGGTGAATACCCTTATAGATGAATAGGTATGTTAGTCACTACATGATGATTTTTTCATGAAAATAATCACGGTTCAATTTTGGCAGCATAATAGTGTCATATATAATTTTATAAATTGGGTTGATGAGAGAGAAATGTATCTCTCATTATTTATACATGGTATGGATAGTAAGGGGGTCATGGAACACAATATTCCAACATGTGAAATGGAATTAATATTCTTAATATAAAATTAATTCATGAATGGAAATGAAAACAGAGAAATCCCTTACGGAATTTCGGCATAGTAATTTGGGGGTTTAAAGGATCATAGGGGGATTAATAGAAAGTAATGGAAGATAACATAGTTTATATATCATATTTATAGTAAGGAGATATGTAATGAAATATCCCAAATAACGAAAATGGTAATTAAAAGGCATGGCATAAAAAAGGTGCTTGAAGAAAAAGGAATGTGTGAGATGCCTTACTTGGATGTCTAAATCCAAGGGCTTCGGAGAGGATTCTTGGGAGTTTAGGGGAACCTTGTGAGGACTATAGGGAGTAATAGGAAGTGTTTGGTCTAGTTTCAAAAAGATTTTGTGAAGATTAATTGGTGATTGGGTGGGTTATATATGAAATGAAGGGGATTTCATTATTATTTTTGTTTTGGACACTGCCCAATAATATATTAAAAACCATAAACCATATCTTGACTTTTTTCCATCGTTCATTGATAATAGGAGTGGTATAAATTATTTTCTGAGGATTAGGTCTGAAGATTTTGAAATATATACATTTCTTAAGTGTAGGTTAGTCAAACATTCAAGGAAATTATTTTAAAATCATAAAATATACTCTATATCATGGAGGATTCACTAAGGATTTATAAAATGAATCAAATAAACCAAAAATTAAATTATTTTAAATAAAAAAAATTTATATGGACGATTATACCTTTTATAATATTTTATTACATCACTATTGGGTTATTATGATGTCATAAAACACATAATATATTGATAGGATGTTTGATTTCTACCCAAAAATTCGACTGTGTCAGAAAATTATGAAAAATTCACCGTTGGATAATTTCGATTTAATAATTCCATAAATAATATACATTTTATCTAAATAATTTTATAAATATGTGAAATTTATCTTTTAAATAAAAACTGACATTTATTGAAAATTTACAGTTTTTGATATAAACAGTTCTCAAACGTTAATAAAAATTACATTTGACTACCTAAATATTATACAATAATTTATATTTAATAAAAGTGATTTCATTATAATATTTGATTAAAATAATATTTAATTAAAATATCATCAATTTATCAAAATTTATTTATTAATCAAATTTGAATATTAACTAACAAAATGATATTTGTGTTTTAAAAATCATTTACAAAGTAACAATAATAAGATCAAAGTATATTCATAATTCTATAAAAAAATAATTCACATAATCATAATGGTAGGGTCATGTTATCTATACCATTATTACACTATTAAAGGCCCTATTAGTGTGGTGTGTGATGGTGGGGAATTCTTGGGGTCGTTCGGTGAACATTGTTTGGGCTGTGATCATGATGAGATTGAATTTAACCCATAAACGTGTTTTCTCGAACATAAATTTTTAGATATAGGATTGAGATTGGTCAAGGGAAAAACCTAGAAATAATATCTCCATCTGATGATATAATAAATGGACTTCATAGGGTATTCTCTTAATGGTTGAGGACATAACCTCTTATTTCTAAATAAATTTTCTATTTTAATTTATACTTATAAACAATAAGTATAATGTTAAATTTCTTATTATTTTAAATTTTCATATTTATCGTTGGTCATAAATGACCAACGGTAACAAAATGGTAAAATAATGATAGTTATATTTAAATTTATAATTCTATAGTTTTAATTAATGTGACATGGTAAAATAATCATTTTTATGAAGTAAAATATTATTATATAGTTTAGGTCGTTACACGTCATTCAGTTGAGATAAGATTGGTAGAAGGGAAAGTTGATATGTTCTAGATCCAGCCTAACCGAGGATCGTGAAGGGAATTTTATAACTAGGAATTAGCTTTCCATTATTCCCAATCCCCAAAAATTTATTTCAAAGAGATATTCTAGGGAATACATTATACACACTATTAGAATCTAGGTCATAAAGATAATTGTTAATGTAGAAATTCTATCGAATTTGAGTTGTTGTTATGAGGTTCATAATTGTTTAGACCTTATATATCATCTCTTCTATTTGATCATGTCCAAATAGATTTGTTTATCTATCTTCATTCCAATAATAATGTGTTATACATTTAATCCCTTAGAGGGATTCAAAAGGGTCCATCAAAACGATTGAGTGGTAGCTATTATTTCATGAGATCTCGTCTTGAGGAAAGTGTTGATCCCAGCCTCCTTTAAATTTCATAGAGAAACTTTTGAGTATATCCCCTATAATTTTAATGGTATATTTATATTAATGTATAAGGATGATATATACTTATAATGTTAAACTGTATATTCAATTCCTTTTAATTGGTCTTCTATAACATTTTGATAAACCTCAGGTTACAATCATATACAATTGATTATGGTATTATATTCTTCCTCATCACTTATCTTTTATACATATTGTATATTTGATCAAGTGATATGTTTTCACTGATGATGATGAAGTGGGTTGTCTTTGTAAGATGATACACAAATACCCATTCGTTTTTTTTTCATGTTTTATGTATTTGGAATACTTTTGAAAATTTAGTTGAGGATATTCTACAATTTCTATATTAGTATGGGTAAAGATTTAATCATCCTCTAAGACATCAACCATTTTAATTAACATATTTACATAACATGCACATTGATGAATATTAGGTAATATAATTCCATATATTATCCAACCATAAGTTCTATCAGAGATCCTGATACATCATTACAATTACTAGGGAATGAGGAATGTCAATATATGAATAATATTTAATAGATTATTCTATCTACTAGGATGATATGGGTCACATAATTATATCCCATGAATTAGAAATGATTATTTTTTCAAATTTGAATTCAAATTTTGTTCCCTTATTTATTACTTCCACATTATTTTATATATCTTTATCAAATTTTTAACATTCATTATCTTATTTGGGATATATTCATGATAAATAATTTGAGTAAACTGCGAAGACTTTATTTATTTTATAATTCCCATATCTATCCTTTTCATGTATAAGAATATTGGAACCCTTTGAATCCATATCATTAATAACATTATAGGATCCTTTTATCTTAGAGAGTATTTTTTTTATTTTACTAGATTCAAATGTATTAAGAAATAATAATACTTGATCAACTCCAAAAATATTCACTATCACATGTTTACCTTTTTATTGTTGAATATATACATTATACTTTTATAATCATTATATTTGTCACAATATTTTCTATACAGATAATGATTATAAATATGCATAGACAATATTATTGTTTCCATCTCTATATCATGATTAGTAGAATTTACCTCTAAAAATATCAATTTCCTTGAGGAATATACTGTAAATTTATCATTTTTTATTAGTACAGAAACTAATATATTCCTTAAAGGATGAAAATTTATACCACAATTCCTTAACCGCTTGCGGATTGTGTGAGTGAAATTGATTTTACTAAAAAAAAATCTAGATCCTTAAATACTTCATCGCATTCATATATCAATAAAATATTAACTCTTTTCTATGTTATCCTAGTTAACGAGTTTGAAAATTTTGCTAAATTTGTTAAAAACAGTCAATATTACCCATAAAATTTGGGAAACTATACATATATGTTTTTGTATTACAAGAAAATAATTAATAGTGATTATATATAAAGGATAAGAAAATATCTAAAAAAAATTTATAACTTCACATATAATGTAACTTCCTCTATATAGAACTCATATTTACTAATATTTATATAAAACATCTACTTTTACATAATATTTTCTCAATGATAATGTGATCTACATGTACTTGTTATATTTTTGAACATCTGATAATATAATCTATAAATACAACCCCATATTTATTGAGGTGATATCTAAAGAAAGAATTGATAAAATTCATAAACATTTCCAAACCATTAGTGAGTCATAATATCATCACCAAGAAATCATAGTGTATATATCATGTATGGAATGTATTCTTGGGAATATCATCCATTTTTAGCTTCAATTAATGATATCTTGATCAAATATTAATCATTAAGAAATATTCAACCCCATTTAGTTGGTCAAACTAGTTTTAAATCAATGAAATATGATACATGTACATTATCATAATCTTTTTAAGTTCATGTTAATCGATATAAATATTAATCAAACCCTAATCTCATGAAAAGTGTAATAGAGAACCCCCAGGTGAAGAAGCAGGTTGTATTAAACGAATATCTATATATTATTGTAGTTTTTATATCATCTTGTATAGTTTAATTGGAAAAATTCTATAGAGACACTTTGATATGGTCAAATATCCAAGATTATTTTCTAAATATATTTAAACCTATTGATAATGAAGAGTACGAGGAAACTCTTTACAGAAGAAATAATTATATTACCTTACAATATTATTTTCTTAAAGTATAATCCACTATTTGGAAACTAGAATTTAAGATAGATATCATTGATCATAAATAAAAAGTATCCACACTTGAGGATGAATTTTTGTATGTGTTTAATAACTATCCAGGAACTTGAAAAATATAATGAGAATTTTTGGGTTATGGTAATAATTTTTACGTTCCTATTAGTATATATATTTTATATATAAGGATACTAGGTGCATTCTTAAAATAAAAGCAATTTGACCGTATGAAGCATAATTATATCAACAAGAATATTCTTCCTAGATATGATATTTAGCGAAGAATAATATAATTGAGATAAAATTATTTCTATAAAACCTCCATACATGATGATATATTTTCCTTTAAATAAATTTAATTTCTTTTATATCTTGTTTTACAGGCAACATCATGTTTAAATGAACTGTGATATACTATAAAAATATTATCATTTAATGTTCTAGTTATATCTTAGTAATTATATTAGATATTATGAATACGAATTTCCAAATTATAAAAACTTATTTTTACATTTATATTAAATTAAATAATTTGTTTTTAATTGGTTATAATTGAAAATAAAATCAATTGAATGTTAATAGATATGTTTTTTTTCTGAAAAACTGTTTTTAGACCGAAAATGTGTTTCCATCTTAATAATCAAGATTAATCTATATTGATGAATGGTTTTAATGAAATATATAGATTTTATATTCAATAAAATGTTGTATTATTCAGATATTGGTGGACTAGGAATATAATAATAAAAATATAATTTGATTCTTACAAATTCATTTTTATAAAAATTGTTTTCATTAGGTTTTCCACGAATAGACAAAAATTAATTTCTACCACATATAGATATTGAATATTTTAAAATGGATTATATATTTCAAATAAAAATAAGTATTACAATATAAAAGATATATCTTAATTATTTTTATATTTAATTGTAAAAAAAATATTTTTTTACAACCATTAGGGTTAGAAAGGGTTTACCGGGGTTGACCTAAGAGATACGGTTAAAAATATCAAAAAAGACATGGTTTAATTTTATTGGTTGATTTAATTTCAAATGTGGAAATATTTTTTTTATGATATGGAATTTTTGATCAACTGTACATGAGAAATAAAATAATACATTTTTATCATTCATAAAATTCTATGTGGGTAATCTATCTTCTATATAAAAGGAAACCACTCTTCTACACACCTTATAAGAGGATACCACATCTCCACTTTTACTCACACTGAGTGTTCCATATATATTATTCAAAACATACCCAAATTCATTAAAAACACCCCTATATCATGGAGGTCCTTTTTTGATGATACATTTATTTCAAGGCTTATTGTGTATGCCCAATGAGGTTTCTCAATGAAGAGGTATTACTCTTAAAAAAGTACATTCAATTATATTTATTCATACCCTATCTCTAAATATAATGTAATAATTATAAAATAAATAATTCTTTGTCTTCAATGTAATCAATATTTATTATAATGTTAGTCCATTAATTTTACACCTAATTTTCAAAAAAAATGAAAATGAAGGAATTGTTCATGCGCACATTTGGACTACTGCCTCCACATAGCAATATGAATCATTTACCGTCACCATAATTAATGGTTGGTTATTATGATGGAGTTATGTTTTAAATGTGATATTTTTGACAAAATTATTCTTTTATAAATATATAATCTTATATTTCATTTTAACCTTTCATTTATTGGAAAATGATAATGTCGCCCATGTTTACCTGTGGACTACCACCTCTATGAACTAATGTGATTCATTTTTCACAAAAATTATAAAAGGATTGAAATACGGAAATATTTAATGAGAATATATGATACTTCTGATATAATAATGATTATATATAGGTGAATTATTATTTAACAATCTTTTATTACAACCATTGAAATGTTGAAATATCCCTCGTGCATATGTATAGACTTCTATCTCCATGAAGCGATGAAAATTTTTTCAAAAATAAAATTATATGAAAAATTATAAATATGAATATGATTAATAAATATGATACTTATTTAATAAATACTATATTAGGTTTGATAAAACTATGATCAATTTTAATTACCAAAACCATCGAACCCAAACATGCATGCAAAAAAACAAATTTTCACTCGAATATTCATTTTAATAAAGAACTTTTTAATAGACAGGTAATTCGAAATGATAAATGAGTGATTCATAATATATGATTTATAAATATTATTATATAATATATTTATTATAAATATATTTTATAATAAATGATATTCTATCAAATACGAATAATGATGTGACATATTGTAAGGGGAATATGTGACAATCTCATTTCTTTTCGATATTTTCTGTTCTAAATATCCACTAAGGGAAATTATATGGATTGTATCATTTAAACATAATATATTTTCTTATCCTCTATAAATTTCTATATTTTTTTTGAATTATAATAATTTCTTCTCATTGATACATAAAATTACCAAAACTATATTACTAATGAAAATTCTCCCTTGGTTGATGATTTTTTATTCCATGTCCACACTCTTAAGGATTGTTTGATGAGAGTTATTATTTATAATAAAACATCCATAAAAGGTAAATTTAAATAACATTTAATTTGTTTAATTTATTTTTGAAATGTAATCATTTTAAAGAAATTTGTTTCTGAAAAAGTCCTTTTTGAATTTCCACAATGGTATGAAAGGGAGGATTTATTTTAAATTATATTGAATGATTTTATTTTTTCCACCAACGGGACCATTATTATCATTGAATATTATATCAAATGTTCCATTTTTTTTAAAATAAATTACTTTCTCAGTATTCTATGTCTTTTTTGGTCAAAAGTTTATCTTAATAAAACAATAACTTTCCCATGTTTTCAATGAAAGGTTTATATGTTATTTTATATGCATTTTTCATTATTTTCAATACAAGTTAGGATTTTTATGATTCATTGACTATATTATCATAAGATACTATCCAATTTCTTTTTCTAGATGAATTATAAAAATGAATATTTTAGTAGTCTTATATGATACTCATTTCATTCTCATGGGTTAGTTAAGTTACGGTGAAAAAATTATGAAACCCATTTATTTTCCATGGGTTATGAAATGATTTAAGGATGAAATTTATATGAAACTATTTCCTTTTCATAGGTTATGATGTGATGATATGATGATATGATGAATGTTTTATGATCATTGGTCACACATATATATTATTTTCATTATGTGGCATCTGGGACCGAAATTATATTTCCATCAAATGAACTAGGTTAAGACTGATATATAATGATATTATGAGGCTAGTAATGGGGAGTTAACCTAGATCAATAATGGAATATTTCCAATAAGATAGTATTGGGATTTAACATTTTCTAAGTAAATGATGTATTGGGGGGTGGGGGTGGGGCGAACACATTACACTATAATAGACTATATAGTGATCCTTGACTAAGGGAATGTATTTTATGTTTATGTGTATTCAAAAATATTACATTTTATACTTATGATATGTTCCCATTAATCATGATTGATTAATTATGATTTCACACACTTTTAAATAATTTATTTTTTATAACAAATCATTATTTGATGACTTATGTTTAATTATTTTTAACGATTTGTGTATGATATTGTAATTTATGAAACTTTCCTCATACCTTTATGATTATTTGACCCTCACTTATAAACATTTATCAATATCTCTTATTCTTACCCATAAAAATAATGTAAGGTAACTGTTTCCTATGTATGCTTTCCCCATGTTATGGTGAATTTTTTTTATGTAGGATATTTCAATGAAGTATACTATATGAGAAGAAATTTATGGGAGATATAGAAAATAATTAAATAAATAAGTTGATTGTTTTTAAATTCACTAAAGACATAAATCCTTTTTTTCTTGGTTGTTTTTTATTGTGAATCATATTTAATATTCATATTATACGATGAAACATTATGGTATTAAAATATTGTGTTTGCTTAATCCGTATAATGTAGTGTTTAGATAATTTGTAGAGATCATGAATAAAGAACATTGTTGAAAACAATGGAGATAAATCTATGTATTGGATAATATTATGACAATTTGGGAAATTATAGATTGTATTATTTTCTTATATAATTTATCATTTTCTTGATTTTAGGATGTGGATGTGACTATAGTATATATTCACCTTGAGGTAATAAATTAGAAAGTAGAATATTAGGTCAACATGGTCATCACTGGTGCAAGATAAGTGTTTCTAATATTGTACACTTGAATTGAATATTCTATAGGATGTCATTTAAGTCAAAAAATTCAAATTTACAAAAGATTATGAAATATTGGAATATATGATAATCATTAATGACCATGGTTAATCATAAGATATCATATAAGAATATGTAATTATTTACACATTATATGAATATTTTTTGTGATTACATGATTACTCACTATGATTATTATTTCTCAAAAAATGATTTTTGATCATTTTTATTTGATGGACCGAAGAGGATTGTAGTTAATAATAAATTTTATGGTTAATTAAATGATCATCCTCATGATATTGTAAATAAAATGGTTAATGGTAAAATTAATCTAATGTATTTTATCCATAAACTCCCCCAAGATATAAATAGTAAAATGAAATATATTCATCTTCCAATGATCCAAAGGAAGCAATAACACACTTTTGAGTATTTTAAATGGAAACAACCACCTAACATTAGTAGATCCTTGGATCTACTAATTTTTAATAAATGTATATTTTACAATGAAATTCTATTTTCAATTACCTATATTTTTTAATATGAAATGTTTTTTAGGTAATTATATCAATTTTATGTTCAGTTAGATCAATGGTGGAATATTATCATTAATATGAGGAAAGGAGAGGAAATAAAATATATGGAATTAGAATAATATAAGAATTTATTTTGAAAAAATTATTTTCTACAAACTCTTGAAATAGAAATTGAAAGGGATATACTAGAAAAAAATTAAAAGGATGATGAATTAGTTAGTACCTATGATCAAATTTCACCAGTCATCCAACGTATCCATCTTATTATATCATCCATCCATTAAAAAAGTTGACCATTTTGTCAATGTCGTGATACCAAGTGTCCAAAATGTATTGGTTATAAGAGACATTGATAGCTATGAAGAAGTTTTGAAGGAATAATAAAGGATATTTCCTTATAGGGTATTGTGAATGTTTTATGTTTAGAAAAGTTGACTATCGAGAAAAAGAGTTCCGAATTGATTTGAAGAGGCCATTCAATGAAATAAAAGGTGAAAATTTCCAAAACAATGTACACACACATACCAATGCTATAAGTTGATAGTGTTTTTACATTTATAAAATTATTTTATGAATCATAAGGTTATTGGTGAAAATTAATAACCTCTTAATCTAAGAGATAATATAAAATTTCATGCAGTAAAAACTGTTCAAGTGTGAAATGGGAATAATGTAGTGACAAGTACACTTACCATACACTGTAAAACTAAAAAAAATTATTTGATTCCAAATATTACCACTATATTATATCTAATTAATTATCTTAGGTATCACATCACTGAATCAAATATTATAATTTGAGTTATCATTAAGAAGTCCTAATTGAATGATGATCACATCTAAGTTCAAAAATTCTTCTCTGAATGATTTTTGTGGGAATATAAATCCATAAAATCTTATGATTCACCCTATAGTAAATGTTTATGTGAATTTGGTCTTCATTCTCTCTATACAGATCCCATATCAAACTTTGAAAAATTAATGTCAAATTTGATATACTAAATCAACCTATGATCCTTATTTGGTGTGAGGATGAATATAATATTCAACTGGATGTTACCTCATTAGTATGAGTCTTACTACCTATTCATGAGGAATATTTATCTCAAATGGTTTACGATAAACTCAATGATCATGATATACATATTTTTTAGAATTATGATAATATATTTCTGGGATACATTCATAGTATTCCACCAAATCCGGAAGTTTAAATTTCAATAGAACTCATTCATGGTTCTACGCCTATTTTTAATACTCCATATATAATGGCACTTATTGAGTTATAATAATTGAATAGGAATATCTAAGTTAATATTTATAATGAATTCATATTCCCTATTATGTCACCATTGGGTTCACATGTTATTTTTTTGAAATAATGATGTTTCAATGTGTCTTTTCATTAATCATTGAGAACTTAACTAGATCATTATTAAGAAAATGTATCCTCTACCTTATATTGTTGATCTAATTTATCAATTACAAGGATATAAATTTATTCTATGATTGAACTTCAATTTGGATATTATCATGTTAGAGTCATGATAAAGGATATACATAATACAACCTTCTATAGGAGGTATGATCATTACTAATTTATAGTGATTCCAAAGTGGTATTACCAATGATTAAAATATCATCATGAATTTAATGAATAGATTATTTAGGTATTATGATGATCAGTTTGGTATAGTATTTATAGATGATATTCACATATATTTTAAGAGAATGAAAGAGAATCAAGAACATTTTAGGATTTCACTGAAGACCCCAGGGGAGGATAAGATGTATGAAATTTATATAAATTGTGAAACATGGAATAAAAAAGATCCATTATTGGTTCATATAATCATAGTAGATTGTATATTGGTTGATAATTCAAATATATATGTTATTGAAATATAAAAAATATAAAACATAATAATTGGGATCCAAAATTTTCTTTGAGTGGTTAGATACTAATGACACTTTTAGATGGATTTCTCATTACTATCTAATCAGATAAACTTGTTGACCCAGAAGTGATCGATGTTCCATTTGGTAGATGATTGTATGGAAAATTTCAAGGGTGTGAAAAGAAAAATTTTCATTGAACCTATCCATTAACTATCGAGTAGTGGTGGATAGATTATGATCTTTAGTGATGAATTGAGGAAGAGTCATAGATTCATCCTCATTCAGAATGATACAGTAATAGATTGTTCATCATATCAATTAAAAAATCACAAGAACATGTAACTAACCCATTATTTGGAATTTGATTCATTATTTTATGAATTAAAAATATTGAGGTAATATAGTTATGGTGAATGGTGTGATATATACTGATCATAAAATCTTCATGTATGTATTCATACCAAAAGAGTTAAACCTGATGTAAAAGATATGGTTGGGTTTGAATAAATTTTATGAATGCTCAATAAACGTAGATCATGGGAAGGTGAGAATGGTATATGATTCTCTTAGTCAGTAGGACCATGGTAGTTTGTCTATGTTGAGGATTTAATGGGATCTAATATTGATTTATTTACAAAATATTGATCTTGAAATCACGAGGAAAGGTAAAGGGTCATGTCATTATTAGATGAATATTCACCATCCACCCATTATAATATTAAATAGGTATAGAAGGAGAATATGGAATTATAGAAGAAGATGAGAAATTTTCCTGAGTTCGACCATGATTTGGATAGAATAATAAGGTTCTGGAACCATATTTTTCGTTCAGTACTAGGATTGAAGAAGGAGTTATTGGTCAAAGATCATAGTTCATATTTCTATATTAATCATGTTTGTATGATTATTTATAGGGGATTTAATGTGTATTTCTAGAAGGATAAAATCAATGATATATGATAGAGTATGAATCTTGATTCTTATTATGTCATCATGTTAATTCTCAAGGAAAAAAGGACAAGGGGTCTTTATAACCATTACACATACCATAATGGAAATGGAAAAACATTACAATGGATTTCATCACTAGACTCTCCAAGACATCTAAAGGGAATAATTCTATTTGGGTTGTAGTCGGTCACCTTATGAAATAATTAATTTTCATTATTATATGAGAAGAGTTATCCCTTGATTAGCTTTCCAAAATATACATTAAGGAAGTTGTAAGGTTTCACGGAGTACCACATTCTATTAAATATGATCGGTATTCAATAATTAACAAGATGTTCTATAAAATCCCTTAAAAATATTTGAATATAGATTTGGACATTATCACTAAATGTAATCCTATTATGGAATTCTATTCAGAACTCTAACATATTGGAATGAGGTTGGAGAAAAAGATTTTTTGGTACAAGAGAAAGATAATGAAATAGTAAGGACCCCAACCCTGAGAATCCTAGAGTCAATGTTTAATATATATTGTTGTTATAAGATATAAAGAGTCCCATCACAAAATACCAAATAAGAATGTAGTCATGGTAAAATATATAAATAATCTAATCAAATTTATATTTGAAAATATAGAGTAAAAATTCATTTTTAGAGCACTATTATTACCCTTAATATATCCATACACATCAATCATTAAATACTTCCTAATATCCTTTGGAAAATAAAAATAATAAAGGGGAGAGATAAATGTCCTATAAAGGTAAGTATACAATGAAAGATATTAATAAATAAGGAATAATCAATATAACTAAAACATATTACATTTAATCAATATCTTGTATATAATATTCCTGGAATAATTGATGTTCAAATAGTTCTATATAAATAATCACAAGGGAATGAATCAGAACCATTAATATTATAAATAATATAATAATCACATAGAATATCTATAATTGAATTCATAATTATGGAATTCATAATGACAAAAAAATAAAAAAACCATTGATGCCTCATGTAAAGGAATATAATACTGTTGCGGCTTTGATAAATGAAATCTAAAACTGTCAAGGAACAATTCTAATACATTTATTGAAATGGTTAAGGCCTTGAAAAAAAATAAATTCATTTTATCTCATGAGACCTACCAATTCATAAAGGGGATATAAAGGGCCCCAACAATCACTTTCAAAGTCCATTTAATTCCTTATATAAAAAGTGTGAAACATAATATACATAAACATTCGTATCAAAAAAATAACCAATTAAATTTCAATACTCACCCTAATCAATAAACAAATTCAAAAACCATTTTGAGTAAAATAATGAATGGTAATCTAATTGTATATCATAAATTAAATAGATCATAAAACAACAAAGAATAAAATAAGGATGATATCAATTAAAATTATCTCAAGTGGATCATTAGTACATTAATGGTTTGATGTCATTGATGAATAAAAATGTATTAAAAATAATTCTCAATGAAAATATTATTTTCAATTTAAAAATAAAATTTTTAAACATAAATAATTATGACAATCCCTTTATTTAAAAATTACTTTTAAAAAATTAGAATTTCTATAATATTATAAAAATAAATTTCCTTTAAAATAAAAATGTAAACATGAAAATAAATCATAAATGAAATTACGGTCATGTTGCTAGATAATTATATTAATTCCATACAAGTTAATAAGAATATTCCATTTATATAGTATAAAGTTTATAAAAGTGCCATGTTTGGAAAAAAACAAGAATATTCATTTATTTTTTTCTATAAGAATCATAAATGGATATAAATTTCTCAAATACATCATATTTAAATGCTTAAAAAAACTTTTTAAAACATTCATAGATAATATAGTTTTGAATGAAAATTGATTTCTGACCGATGAGATAAATGAATTCTTATTTAATTAAAATAACTCTAAAATATTTTAAGTACCAATAAATGTAAAAATAATACTGTTACATTGAAATATATTGAATAAATAGAGGATATGAAATTGAAATTGTTTATTATAAAATGATAAAATAATATCCTTGTACTACAATTCAATACAATATAATGTCTACATGAATGAGATTGTGAAATAAACCCTTACATTCATCATAACATTGAAATGAGAATTAATAAATGAATCAATTTTGTGGGAAAACTATAAATTCACATAAGACATGTGGAAATATTATATTATTAAAACTCATTACACACATAATAATAGTATATAAATGATAACAAACAAGTAAAATAACCTAATGAAATGAAATTGGGATATGTAATTCATTACAACTGAATAATTATCAAGTCCAAAACCCTCAAATGAACAATTCAAATTGAAAATCAAAATACCATGAATAATTAATGAGTCATGATATAGAATTTAAAAGGTGAAATATATACACCATATAAATTTAATTAGGTTCATAAAATTACAATATGTGTCAATGAACTGAAATTGAGATGAATTCACTGACCTCATGCTTCCTTTTGATTGAACATTCCTTAATCTCATGTATAGTGGTTCTAAACAAGTTATCAACATAATAGATAACCATATTACTCTTTATAATATCATATGTGATCCTTTTATATCATATTATCTCCAATTCATTAATAATATTTTATTATTTCAATTGTTTTGAGAGTTAATTGCTTTATTATCTTGTGCTAATTGTTTCATTAAAGATTTTTTCTTGAACATAATACATAGTTTCATCATCTAAATAATAATAATAATGACATAATTATAATATTTTGAAATGTATTATATTTTTAATACAATTAATTGATGTTGTTTTTGGGATATGAAGTATGTTACAAATATTTAAGTGGTTGGATATACGTACGCATGAGTAACATTTCTATTTTTAATAATAATTAATGAAAGAAGCTAAGTAATATAATTTTTTTTCATACTGGTCATAATAACATATATACAATAATATATATTCTTATATATATCATCCATGTGGTGTGATGATAAAAAGTGAGTCACGTCACTTCATGATGGCGATAGTCGATATATAGACGAATGATGTTATCAACTATAATTGAGGAACAAGTTATTAAA
Source organism: Viscum album (assembly GCA_963277665.1). Taxonomy (NCBI): domain Eukaryota; kingdom Viridiplantae; phylum Streptophyta; class Magnoliopsida; order Santalales; family Viscaceae; genus Viscum; species Viscum album. Next base: position 2,123,692,256 of record OY728148.1, on the reverse strand, counting down.
TAAAATTGTATAATATATTATTATAATGATAAATATATCAATGATATCATAATTAAATAATTAATTTCACATATAATAATTAACATAATCCTTATCACCTTCTATGCTAAGAGTTAGTGAATGACAAATAACATCACTTCGCGTGGTGGTAGTCCACCGTATAGACGAGCGACATTATCATATCTCTTAAGCAATAGAAGCAAAAAAACATATATATATATATATATGTGATATAATTACTAATGAGGTATAAATATGTTATAAATATCACACATATACTTTATATCCATCATTATACTGAACCTTGAAAGGTGTTAATGGAAGAACAAATGACTTTGGTTCGCGAGAAGATTCTCCTTTATACAGATGAATGATTATTTCCTAATCCATTTTATTGAAGTGGGGATTTTATCGGTAATGAAATTATTAGAACAAAATCCCATATTATGGTAGATACTACGGTTACTATATCATCATGGTTTAATAATAATATAAGGGTATAGAGAAATAAATAAAATAAATAAACCCATTGAAGAACATCACCACTTATTTTAGTATCCTCCTTAGGTCTGCACCAAATCCTTCATTGGTCAAATTTATAACCAAAATATAGATTATAATATATGATGAATGAATATGGGAAGTTATTTGGGTATCTATTAGTGTGAAAAAATAGACTTTAAGGTGCGATTAAGAGAGTTGAGGGGGTGGCCTTTTATAAGAGAGGTGTGTTGCACATTTAGAATTTGTTTGAAATGATTCAATAATACCCGCATTTTTATATTTCCAAAAGCATAAAAAATGGACAATTCTAAAAAAAATAAGACATAAGGTTGAAATAAATCTTTAAAATGGGTATTGAGAATCTTGAAAGGTAATTATTCACCCTTATCTTCTTAGTTTAACCCCTGATAAATATGTTTTTACATTAACCATGTTAATTAATTTTTATTGTTTCCACTATTCATTTGGATAAAAATTAAGTTTAAGTAATTTATCATTATAAATATTTTTATTCAAAATATGGAATACATTTTTATAAAAATCAATTCATATTATGAGAAAATATTAATTTGAAACTATTCATACAGACATGTCAAGAATGTGGTGTTTAAAAGAGAAAATAGTCAAAATTTTACATTGTGTTTATATCAAAATTCATTATGAAAATGATTAAAATGACCTAAATTAGATTAATTGATATATAATCGGTATAATTTGAATTTAAACCCAATTTGAAATAAAATTTACATTTATAAATATTTTACATGAAAAATAAATTTTCAAATAAAATTAATTGTTTTCACTATTCATCCAAAAAATGAAACTTTTTAGAAAAATTCCAAAAATCCAGCCTAATATAATTTTCTTATTACTATTGAAAAAATTAATTCATTTTTCAATTAAATTTTCTATTAATTTTAAAAATTAATTTTAAATCATGTTCGCAAATTGTGACAAAGCCATATTTTAGAAAAAATACATTTTTTAGAAAATATTTCTTTTTCTTTTAAATGATCCTTATATTATTTATAATATATATATAACTAATAAATTTGTATAAAATATATATTTTCATTAGTTAGTTAATCCGATTCAGGCTCACAATTATAATGTCTAGACCATAACAATAATTTTAAATAATGGTATTAATAGTATACTGTTTTTCGGTAAAACTCCATCATGAATGTAACAAACGCTATCAAGGAAGAACGTTGTTTTGTGTAAAAAAAGGTAAAATAAATTATTAGTGAAATATATTCTATCTAATACAATTTTATTCTTTTATAACTTTAGAGTCTTACATTATCCCCAACATAAATAAATTTCACCATCACAATTTAAAATTGTTCTTGGGAATCATGGGTTTTGCATTTGAGAAATAATTTTTTAAAAAACTACATCATAAAAAAGAGTTAATAAAACGTCATATTAATAATATTCAAACAAAATAATATAGGTAGTATTGGGTAACAAATAACTAGTTTTTTTTTATAAAAACTCGATGGCATTTGATGTTATTTACATGGAAGAAAAGCATAAATAATTATAGGGTGATTGTTGACTCTAGGTGAATCAGAAGCATGCAATGGGTCATTCCAAACATTTATTTGTTCCATTATTGAGGTTAATAAAAGATTTTACACAATATTAAACACTTAATTCAATGTAATTAAATCAAATAATATGTATAAGGTATAAGATGTTGGAACGAGAGAGATGATCATCACATATTATTTATAATAAATTTAATTAATTATAGAATTACTATATTTGAATTGTTTCTTTATTGATGGATCAGAAAATAAATCTATATTGTATCATTACTTCAGTGTAATAATTATGAGAATTTTCTCTATAGTAGTGATCTACATGTGTTCTACAAATCTACGAACATCGTCATAGGAATCTCCGGGTGCTAGAACGAAATATCCTATCACTTGCATCATCCACCTTTGATCATCATGTGATCCAAATCCAATGTCTTCTTCATTATCTATATATAATTGAGAGAGTGAAGTGGTACAAGATCACTCTCAATTATTGAGTTCATTCTTGGAGAAGGTATTTCTCTAGGGATTGAGATGATTATTCAAATCTAGTGTACACAACTAGAAAATGGATTGGCTCTCATAGAAAATAATATAACTAGGTATATGTATCTCTATGGTTAGTAATAAATAATTTCAGTAGTTCCCTTTATTATTTATTTAATACCTTGAAGAAACCCATGTCTGAAATAATAATAATATCATTTCCTTGAAATGTGCCAAACATTTAAATTTAAAATAAATATTATTTATTCAAATAATATTTATTATATATTATTTCCCACCAGGCCCTTAAACCCAATTTGTCATACCCTAACAATCTTTATCCATCCTTGAATAATGAATATTTATTGATTAAATAAATATCCCTACATTATTTTAAAATAAATAAGTAAATATTATATTCACTAGATATAAAATACATATTTATTAAATATTATGCTCACATTATATTCTCTTGAATATTTGGTGATAAGATATATGGGATCAAGAAAACAAGAATAAATATTAAACCACGTATTGGTATAATATTTAATTAACAAGTAAAATAATAAATAATAATAATCATATTTAATTGGGATTCTGGTTACACATAGTGTGTGACCCTCTAGGTCTCTGTCTCAGTGGAATTATACAATGAATCCTAAAGTCCAATGTTATTTTGTAGAATCACGCTAATAAACCCATAGATAAATAATTTAATTGTTTGATGAAATAATACATCATACAGACACTTTCTGTGTAATATAATACTTTTATCATGATATTTGTAAGCTAGCTGGTTGCATGCCACTATCAACAACCTATGATCTCGATGTCTCTTTCTTTGAGTTTTTGGAAATTTAATGTGCCTATATAACACCAATGTCCATGGATTTATTTAATCTATATCATTTTAACACTAGTACAATGATATAAACGTCTATTAAAGAACAATATGGACCAATCTTTTATTGTAGTTTTCATTAATACAATAGTAGTCACAACTCCCTCAACTTCTCCTACCTCACTGCGAGCATATATCATCAAAGATTTCATCAATATGTCAAAGTTTGTGACTCATAATCCTCATTAATAATATTCTAAAAATTATAAGGATCAATACACATGCCCATATATTGAAACATCCAATGACATATATAAATTTGGATTTCATTCTATAGGGTCTTCTTCTCATAATATCCTACAGTGGATATTATGAATGCCGTACATCCTTAGAAGGTTACTAAAAGTCCTATGAGTCTCTACCATTGATAACCTATATAATTTTTTTCCCTCAAATGATATCATCCATATATTGAAAATATATTTAAGAATAGTGTCATTGTAATTTTAGGTTATCATCATCGCAAGAAACTTTTATGACCAATCAGTGCGACAACTAATCTTAAGATATTATCACATAATATGTTAGGAAAAATAAAAATCATGATTTAAAATGTAGGTTGTTAAAATTTATAACTATGAATACAGGTTATCATAAAGTAAAATTGTTTTTTTCTTGGGAACAAAATCCAACATAATCCCAGTTTCACTATATATAATTGATAATAACCCTCGGTATAATATCTCTCACATGACACTCATGCTTCTATTGGGATAGGTCTTTAGTCAAGGGGTCCTTCTTGCTCTCTTCCATGTGTACTATGCTTACTTTAACATCACCCCTCTAATAAAAGTACATCAATAGGAGATACTTCTAGAGTGTATTATTTTTCTGTTGGTATGGCCCTAGATCTTTTGAAAGATCCACAACTGAATTATTATCACAATACAATGTGATATGGTATTTATTGCTCGATACCACATCATGGTCCTAAAAAATATCCATATCCAAAAGGATTACAAGACCACATCAGAAGCTAATATATACTATGAATACACTGTAGAATAAATGAAATCTTGCTTCTTTAAACTATTCCATCTCATAGCTCCTCTATTGAGATAAAAAACATACTCTGGCTATGACATCTGATCATTCTAATCTGTTTAAAAACTAGCATCAGCATAACCCATGAGGACCAGCTCCTCTTCTCCTCCAAACACCAAGACCATAACTTTAGTTCTTCTCAGATACTTAAGGTTTTCCTTATAAATAGATCAATTCTGTTCTCCTAGATCCGGATGATATTTTCCTACAATAATCAATGAGTAGGATACATCTAGTCCAGTACATAACATGGCATAAGATATAGATCATATTTCCGAAGTGTATGTGATCTTACATATTTTATTTATCTCCTTTTTCATATAAGGATACATTTTCTATGAAACATGTAAACCATGTGACAATGGAACCAATCTCCTCTTGGATTATTCAATACGAAATCTATATATTATTTATTCAACATATATACTTTTAAATTGTCCATGAAGACTCTTGGATATTTCATGAATGATATTAATTCCTAAAATATAGGTTGATTCCCCAAATTCCCCTATGGAGAAACACATGTTTAACCAGTCTTTAACAGAATGTATGAATGGTATTTCATTAATATTAAGTAAATTTTCATCTATATATACTACTATGATAACAAATTAATTTCCACTAAACCTATTTTAAATACATTTCTCACATTTATTCTTAATGAATCCAAATGTTTTATAGTTATATCAAATCAAATGTTCCATGGCATAGATGATTTCTTCAATCGATAAATGGATTTAATTAACTTGGAAATAATTTTGGAATCATCAGGTGTCACCAAACATCTGGTTGGGTCATATAGACATCTTTTTAAAGGTTCCCATTATGGAATGCAGTTTTGATATCCATCAACAGAATATCCATGTAATGGTAAGTTGTAATAACATGTATAATTATAATGGATTTAAATGTGCATATTGGTGAAATGGTTTCATCATATTCAATTCCTCTACACTTATTAAAACCATTATCCACTAGCCTTGATTTATAAGTATTTAATTTACCTTCCATGTTCATTTCCTCTTGAATATTAATTTGTATCCTATGGGATTTACATCAACTAGTTAATTGAATAAAACCCCACCATGGTTCAAATACATGGAATCTATTTTAAAATTCATGGATTATTTCTATCTTGTATCTTTTAATATCTCTAATAACTATTTATAGGAAATAGGTTAATCATTTTCAAACAATAATGAGTCACCATATTTAGTTACTAGAAAACTATATCACTCTACTTCTATTAAATTTCTTAGACTCCAACAAAATATATGTGTTTCATGAAAAACTTCTTCTATGGAGAACTGTTGAACCTATTCCTATACCAACTCTTGTAAATCATGATCATCAACTTTATTGATGTCAATATTTCCCCCACTATCCTTTTTGAGGATTTTCCCCCTCTCAAGAAAGAAAACATGTCTACTAATAGTCAAATTATTATCTGAGGGGTTTTGTAGGTAGTATCACTTCATTCCCTTGGAATAACCCTATAAAGATTGACTTTGTTCCCCCATGGTGATAGTTTTTTTCCAGAGAAGTACATAATACACACCTCACAACCCCATAAACATGTATGTGACAAAAGTTATTTTATTCCACTGCATAAATTGAAGGGAATTCCATTTTACACTTTAGTTGGTACTTATATTAATGTTTATTCCACACATTGTAATTCATATCCCAAAAGGATAATGGGAGATCTATTTTTCTCATTATAAAAATTAAAATATATATCATGTTATAGCTCCTCATTTCACTAACACCATTCCACTATGGTGTGTAAGGTAGACTGAGTTGATATAGGATCCTGAACTCTCATTGAAATTTGATACACTCTTGCTTATGATGTTTACTACCTGGATCTGATTTAAGATTCATTATATTCATTCCAAATTGATTCTCTACTGAATTCTTGGATTCATTGAATTTATATAATAACTAAAACTTATCATCATTAAGTTGACAAAAACATATCTACTAAAGTAATCAGTAAATATAATTATGTTAGAATAACCACATCTAGAATCTATTAGAAATGGTCCTCACACATTAGTGTGTACCAATATTAAAAGCATGTAGCCCTTTCCCCTATAAACTAAATAGCGGTTTTGTCATTTTTACTTGTAAAAAAGCATGACATCTTTCATGTGGTTTTGTATGAGTCATGTCTAAATAACCATCTTGATAGATCTTATCCAAAATCTTCTCATTTACATGACTATTATGGTGATTCCGTATCTTTGTGTTATTTGAGTCATGTGAACATGATTCGTTATCATATTCCAATATTTTTTTCATAATTTCATATATAATGATTTCTATTTAAATGGTCCAAACCATAACATACATTTTTATTATAAAATAAAACAATTAATTTAAAATTTTGAAAATAAATCCATATATAACGAGAAATGATATTGAAATTAGGTTCATGGTTACCATTTATACATTATAACAGTTTCATAAAACCAAAATCATTCTCATTGGCAATGAAAGGATGTAGTCTCTAATGGATAGAGGATACAACCTTTCACCAATAGTAACTATCAGATCCACCTCTACTCTATAAATGTTTTGGAATATAATTGGTTCATGCATTTGGATAAAAATGTGAGCACCCCTAACTATATCTAACAACCAATGTGTAAATATTGAATGATTACACCGAATAACAAATGCACATTTAGCTTCCCCTTTCTTCATGATGTATTTCATATTCTGGTGGCCTAGTTTTTTCACATGAAAAACCAACTACCACCTTTTCCTTTCCATTTAAATGGATCATCTTCTTCATATAAGTAAAATGCTAAGGATATTTATAATTATTACGATTCATAGGCCCCTTTACCTTGTTCTTCCTTTACTTATTCAATATTAGGAAAACCGTATTGTAATTCCCCATATCGTTATCTACTTATAGAAGAAAAGTAAGATGTTTCTAAAAAATCTTATAATTATTTCTCATAATTTAATTAACAGTAAAAAAGGGAAGGTATTGAGATTTAATGAAAGTATGAGATCTATACGCAACACATCTTGTAATTTAATCCCTAAGATGTATAGCTTTTAATGTAGTTAAAAAGGTTTACTACATGAAAGCATAGGTGGAACAGACTCTGTAATCCCAGTTTTAGACAAATCACTATAGAAATCATCCATATCCTTTCTCAACATTTCTTGATAGATATCTCAAAGGTTAGACAAAATTCTATATGCACCCATGTCCTCATGTTTCTACAAAAGAACATTAGACATGAATGATAAAATGAAACAATTAACATTTATATAATCATCCCGTTGTTTCTCATAGATATATAAATCTTCATAACTGTCCTCATTACTATGATCTATAAGAATAAGTTCTTCCAACATATATAATTTCTTTTAAAGGAGAAGAATAACACATAGGTTCCTTTTCTATTTATTTGAATTTGTATCAATGAGAATATTATCCTTCTCAAGTATGTATTACAGAGATACGTTTGAAGTCATTTTAATGTTGTTTCTACAAAATGATGAGAAAAATATTAGTACATTATCTAATAAAATATATAATAATAAATAAATATTATATTTATTACTCTACAACTATTTTATCTAAACCAAATATCCCTCTTTATTTGATTTATAACACTCATTTTCTTGGAAATTATAGTCGAAAGGATCCATATTTCCCATATTATTTACACAAATTTGTTGGTCAAGAAACTAGGATGGTTTTAGGTTGGCCTTCCAAATGAGAACTACATTAACCCACATTTCATTCATCTATTGAGTAGAACCACCAATCTTGAAATCCTTAAATTGGATTTCCTCAACCCTTGGCATCTAATTACATAAAGTCCTAGTTTGTCTGTCAACCCTTGATGTGAAATATTTTATGTCAACAAAAAATATTAAATATTAATTCCCCAGTAATTGAAAGAACCCCAAATTTGCCAGGTTATGAACTTTTATATATGGTTCAATTTTAACTAAAGTATGGGAAAGGTATACTGACTTAATATATATAATTAAGAGATTATATTCCTTTATGGTTAAATTTACAATTATTATTTTTATTTCATTCTTGTTATTGTAATGTGGGTTTACTTAAGTGATTAACAATGTCTTACTTGATATTTACTCACAAGACAATTTATTTTAGTTCTATCATTCAGGAAGGTTAATTTAATTAATTCATGTGATTGTGATAATGAATCCATAATTAAATAACCAAGAAACATGATAGGAAAAACAATAATAAAATGGTATGATCATGTTCATAAACTAATAGTTTGTTTATATATCAATTGATAAACTAACCATTAACATAGAGGTAAAATACCTTGAACAAATTAAGGTCCATGTTATAGCTTTCCACCTATCCACTAATGTATCTCTTTTGGATTGGTTTCACCATGACTCCAAACATGAACTACCTCCACTTTCTGGGGAGATCCATCCATTACATATGATTTTACTCACAAAATGTGACGAAAAAGGGCTTTATATAAAAGAAACCATGGGAATAAATTTCCATAAATAATAATAGGAGAGATGGCATGCATGAAATCAATTTAATTTAATAATAAATTAACTCTAACTTGTCACATACAATGGTATGGTCTATTCTCATGATCATCCACATCCATGAAATAAATAACACATTTTAATAACACTAAAATTCAATTCTTCATTGTTCGTATTTACGATAAATTAAACTCAAATAAATTAATTATCTTCTCTAATTAATCAATTCATTTTGTAACTCTCATCCAAATTTTATAGAGATTATTATAAATTATAATTTAATAACAAATAAATTAATTTATCTAATATTTACTATGTACATAAATGTACCATAGAGGAAACACTGTGAATACCCTCCCAAATATAATCAACATGTATTATACTAATATAAATTTTACTCTTGCGACATATAAAATACACGACTTATCATGTACTTTGTTGATGCGTAGTATCAATTTAATGATAACATGAATTACATGATTTTTTTGTTACATGTCATGCTTCAATACACATTGAGTACCAATTATAATACAAATCATACATGATATGAAGATCTGAAAATGACACAAATATTAATTAAACACACACAGACACAGACACACACACATATATTAAAAGACATCACATGGAGTGTCCTATAAAATTAATGAGAACTTGAAAGCGCATGAAGATAATGTTTACATATTATAATAAATAAATTTTAAATCTATATAATTTGGAATAAGTACAGGGAATGTACAAGAAACATATCTGACATGTACATCTATCTTATTCTATCTGAGGAACACACATAGAGACACAGTGTGTAAACCATGCCTCAAAAAACTGGAGAACATGGCTTGTGTAAGAGACTACATGATGTTTACTCTCCAAGTTACATGGTCACTAGTCAGGTAAGCCATGTATAGTAATACAAGTCTTGTTTGTGACTCAAAGGGTCTACATGTTCTATACTTGGGATACACAGTGTGTACTTCAGCTTACTGTGTTCCAGGCTAGCCAAAGCAACATGTGGTGTAAGATATAAGTGCACTGTATGTCATTAATTCACACATTATGACTTAAATTCCTAATTTATTCATTATTCATTTAATAAAAGTACACATCTTGTAACTCCAGTTACGTGGGGCGTACTCTTATCGTATCTAGACAAAATCCTCAGCACCTCAGGATGACTTCTTTGACATTATTTCATTCATAAAATTAATTATTATGATTAGATCCATGAGACATGATGTAGGAAGAAGAAGATATCATAATTTAGATTAAATGAATGTTTACAAATGAATTTAAAACTACATTAAAAATTTGTAAATAATCCTTTTCATTTTATAATTATAAATAATTATGTGACCGTTCTGAAACCACTTATTGGTTCTGGGTGAAACATAAGTGTGCGATGGGATGTTCCAAACATTTATTTTTGGCATGATCGATGATTAATATATTATTTAACACAACATAGAATATCATGACCAATATAATTAAATCAATGAATATAGATAATGGATAAAATGTTTTAACTAGTTAGAGTATCATCACATATTAATTAAAATAAATTTAATTAATTAACAAATCTTCTTATTATAATTCATTATTCATTGATGGATCTAAAAAAAGATATGTGTTGTACAATAATTACATTGTAGGAATCAATAAAAGATACCCTCTAGTGGTGATCCACAATGTTCAAAAAATATTTGAACTACATGATATTAGGGGGTGGGGGAAGATCCTATCTATTTTGTCATCTAACTTTGATCGACATGAGAAAAACCACCAAAGAGTTCTCCTTGATCTCTCTGTTCATGATATTGGGAGGTGGAGGAAGATCTCTCTCCATTATTGGGAGCGTTCTTAGAGAAAAAATATCTGTAGGTCATGAGATTATTCACCAAATCCATTATGCCGAACCAAAAAATGAATTAGCTCTCTTCGAAAATAAAATAATTAGGTTTATATATCGTATGGGTTAGAAATCAATAATTTGAAAAGTTAACCTTATTATTTAATTAATCCTTTATGGAACACTATAAATAAAATTATATAATATTTATTGACATGCACTTAACGTGAAAATGAAATGAAATTATTTATTCAAATAAAATTCAATATATATTATTTTTCACCAGACCATTAAAATCAGTCTACCATTCCTCCACAATATTGATAATTCCATGAATAATAAATATTTATTTATTAAATAAATATCACTACCTTATTTGATAATAAATACATATATTTTATTTTCACAAAATATAAAAATAAAATTTAATAAATATTATACTCATATTATATTGTCTCGAATAATTGGTGATACAATATGCGATTAAGAAAAAATGAACCATTAATAATCCATGTGTGGGGATGATATTTAGTCAATGTGTTAAGTAATACATAACAATATTATTATTTAATAGATATTCTGGATAGACATAGTTGGTGACCCTCCAGGACTCCTTCTTAGTGGAATTAAGAAAATTTTCCTACGGTCGAAGGATAACATCTAGAATCATGCCAAGGGACCCATGGTGAATGATTTTAATCTTTTAATGACATAATACTGCATACAAACACTTACTATATAATATAATACAATTATCACGATATCCTAAATAAGGAAGGTTTCATGCAGGTGTCATCAACCTATGTGCTTGATGCCTCTTTCTTTGACATATCAGAAAGAAAAAATATCTATTAAAGACAATGTCCAATAATTTATTAAGGCAATTTATTTTCAATAAAAGTTTAACACCCCATGATTTCATATTATGTTATTTCCATTAAAGTAATTTGATATCTTGTGCTACACGCAACACCAAGTTCGAGTGCACCACGACTTACAAAACTAGCCATTCAAAAAGTGATTATGAATAGTATTAAATAAAATATGAATTTTATATACTACATATAATTTTAGAATCCATATTATCTGTTTTTTATACATAATATAAGAACAAATCCTTTTTTTCACATAAAAGAAGTATTTTTCAAAAATAAAATTTTACCACCTTTTATGGAAAACCCCTTTTAACGAAAATATTATACACTTGTTTATATTCAATTTAATGAAATTAAATTCTTTTTTAGAATTAGGAAAGTTAATTTTGGATACTATTTTGGTAATTTTCTGATAACATTCAAATTTTGATGAATAGGGAAATATAAAAAATTTTAATTTAAAAAAAAAATTAAATTGAAAAACTTTATAGTGATAAATTATGAATTTGAATGATTTGGATGTATAAATAAATTATATTTTTATCATTTAATACAATGGAGGTTATTATAAGTAATTTTACATTTAAATTTGAGCTAAACATATTTTAATCTTTTGACAGTTTTTACTTTTTTTAAAAACCCACCTTTTGGTTTTGACAAAGGGAAATAATTTTAAATTAATAAATGAAAATTCTATGTTTTTAATTTGGTAAAATAGACTACATTTTTTTTCGGAATATAAAAATTAGCTTAGGGTGATTTTTTGGTATTTTTCTAAAAACTTTCATTTTTTTGATGGAAAGTGAAGACACTTCTTTTTTGTTTAAAATTGACTTTTTATAATTTTTTATAATATTTAAATTTATTTAAAGTCAAAATATATAAATAATACCTATATTAGTTCATTGTATTTAATTGGATTCATTTTAAAATAAAATTAGATGTATAAAATTTTATTGAATTGTTTAACGCCTTTTACTCTCCTTCTAGGCACATTAGCAAATTTGCATAAAACACAATATTACCGCTTATGTGAGTTGAATTTAAAAATCAGAGAGACCGGGTTGATATCATTAAGTAAAATGTGATTCAATAAGATGAAAATATATTTTTCTGAATAGTAACGTTTGAATTTTATTTACCACAGTTAAAAGTATATAGAGTAATTAAATGTCCAAATGATATTATAATTACCCTAAAACATGACCTAATTCTATTGGATAACAGTAATAAGACCAATAGAATATTTATGAAGAAAATATTTTCCGTTAGGTCCACTTGGATTTGATTAGGACATTTATTGTTATTTTATTTAATGAAGAGTTAAAATTGTTAGATTCAATGTTTAATAAATAAACCATTTTTAATATAGGTTTATACAAAAGAAAATTTTGAATATAAATATTCACTATAAATATAACATTATTTCATACATAATTGTATTTTATTTATAAATTTTATAGATTATATAATTAGATTTATTTATGAAACAATGATGATGCATTAATTACCTTCTTAATGAAACATTAAAATAGTATATATTATAAATATTAAAATAAATAAAATTTAAAAGTTTTGATGCCATAAATTAATTTTCAAGGTTAATATGGCATGTTAGGGTTAATTATATAGATTTTTTTCGAATTGATAAGGTTTTTATGACTTTCACAAAAACAAAAAATCAAATAGGGTCAAAATTGAAATAAATTTATTATTAAAACAAATACTATATTCATGGTTGATATAATATTCCAAAAAATATAAGGTTTTTACAAAGTGATTAAATAATATTATATTGGTCTTTAATTAACCACTTGAGGTTCTCTTGGAAGTTTAGAGTAGGTTTATTAACCATATAGTGTAACAATACAAGATGGCACGGTAAAAGTTTAACTATTAAACCAAGAGTGAAATATAAAAGATAAGGTTAAAATGGTAACCTAACATGTCTAAAACCTATTGGCTGAGAGGATTCAACCCAAAATCAACTATGGCTATAAATAAATTCCTTTAGAGCCATTATAAACCAAATATTATTTTATAATATATTAATATTTTAATCTTTACCTAATGTAACCCTCACCCCTCTTATAAAATAGATCTTCACCTTCTCTCAAATCACACCTCCAATGCCATTCCGATCATCCAAACCCTTTCCAAATTCCTCCCAACTACTGTAAGTACATCATCAAGTCCTTCCGTTGATCAGAAAGATAAAATAATGATCTCTTTTGATCAATTCAAATGGAAACACCTGAAGAAGAGGTAATATTTTTTCCACCCTCTTTCATGTTCTTTTCTTCTACCACTTCCTATTTTATTTTTTATAACATACCAAAATAATAAATCCAGTACCTCTTACATACTTTGATGTTATTATAAATATGGTACAACCATATTCATTATTCTATCCATCCTATAAATGGAAAAGTCAATATACATGTGTACGTACGGCTTACCATCTCCACGTTGTAGTGTAGTTAGTCATTCAAAAACATAATTATTTGGATGGGTATAATAATGAGTATAATAGATGTAAATAATAAATTTAACATTTTAATGATTATATATATATGATATACGTGTACGTATAACTTTTTATCTCCACGACACAATGAGATGTCAATCCCCATCACAACCATTCAAGAATAAAATTCATTTTATGATTAAAAATATTGTTTAAATACTTTATAACATTCTTTATATGAATCAAATACATCCTATCCATAACAAACATGTCTTACGTAACAAAACATATAAAGGAAAACAAATTAGTAAACACCCGAAACAGTGATACTACAAAAATATTATTAAGAAATAAATATTATAAGATCATATATGATATCATATTTTTGTATGTGGTTTTTGTATAATTTAAAAACAATTATTTAACTATTATATAGATGGTTAATGTTCCCTTGACTACGGAATAGTACAAGTTAAGGGGTTTCTGATCTCACTTTAAATTCAGTGAGATTTACATTGTTCGCCACTTATTTATTGCATGTGGTGTGTTGTGTACTACCATTTGATATATATATCATCATTATTGAATTTATATTCATGGTATTATGTAATTCATTTTTTTAATTTGACTCATTTTATTTCAATGTGGTAAGGGTTTTCTTATACCACTTTTATTTCTATGAGATTTACATGGTTCGCCACATATTTATTACATTTTGTGTATCGTACACTACCATTATATATATATTATCATGATTCTCTTTATATTAATGGTATTTTGTGATTAATTGGGTGGTTATTAAATTTTGGTCATACGACTTAATTGATTACAATGTGGTAAGGGGTTATCATCTCACTTCTTATTCCCCTGAGATTCCTGATTTATTGCCACTATTTCCTTTTGTGTGTTGTATGTACTACCGATGATTGTATTCTTTGTGTAATATATATTAATTTATGGGTATTTAAATATTTATTTTATGATAATTATTTCATGGGTTGTATTTTTCATATTTTACCAAGTCGGTAAGGGAATTTTAAATTTCAATTTACACTCATTAGGCTTTACGCATACTTCATTGATTATTTTACTCCAAGATTATGTGTGGAATCACTATTTATTATTTATGATGTAATTTTCAATCCCCTAAAAGTGGTTATACCTTTGATAAATGTAATCACTCAATTGATAAATTCACATTCCATTGATATGAACTTTTAAGTGAAATCATAACTTAATTTCCATTCATTGAGTTAAACATCCAAGTCATGGGTTTTGTGTTTACAAGAATATGTTTGAATGTAATATGATTGAATTATACTTAATATCCAATTATATTGAGTGTATTTATATTTGAAACACATAATTATTTCATTAACTCATCCTTAATCTAAGGATACAGTATTTATATGGTATTTTGTCTCAACTCACATTCCTTTGAGACCTCATTTTCATTATAAACCAAATAAATTTTATGTTGTGTATATACTATACTTTGACATATTATATCATGAATCTATTTATTCTAATTATATTATAAATTTTATATTACCAAAACTATTTGTATTCAAACGTCTATATTTTGGTTTGGAACTCTTACAAAAATATCATTTTAAATGATTTAATGATTTATTTTTGTAAATATTTATCATTAATGTCCATGTTTAAAAAATTGTTTTTAGGATTTATTTATATGTAAATTTATGTTTTAAAATTAAAATTCCTTATAAATGATTCAAATTGGTGTGGGAGACTTTGATTCAATAATCTATTTTTGACTTCTTCTTGACAAATATGTGACTTCTAAATGATTTGAAATTAAAAAGTGATATTTGTCTCAAATAGTTTTGATTTCATCTATGTAAATATTATTTGATGGATTTCCCACTTTTTTGAAGTTGATTTATTATGATACAATATTCAATATTTTATTAATGGTTTTGTGATATGTTTGACTATTGATGTGTTATTTTTATACCATTCATGGTTTATGGTTAAAGTTTTAACATTTCATATTATAGTTTTAATATGAATTTTTATATTATGTTTCAATATTTTCTAATGAGGAATGCATTGGACTTAGTATGTGACTGGTGGAGCCCACTATATCTTTTTTATTCATCGGTAGGTCTCAGGAGACAAAATACTGTCTTGGCACAAGGCCTTGAAAAAATCTTATTTGTAGTCTTGGCAAGAGTCCTTGACTATGTGGTTATGAAGTCCAACATTATGTATTCCATCATTATGAAATTGACTATTGGTATTGCATGTGATTATTCGACTAGTATAATATCTTTTTGAATAAGTAAATGGAATTATTTTATTTATATTTTCCATAATATGCTGGAATTTATGTTTAAAAGGCGTCTGTTTTAGACTTATAAATTGCCTTAAATGTTTATGCTTTTTTATGAATGTTTCTGATATATTTTTATCCTTACTGAGCATCTGAGATCACCCGTTTCTACGTTTTATTTTTTCTAGGATGCGAAGAACTATATTATGACTGACCTGCAGGGATAGTAAAAGGGATATGAATATTGTAAATGGAGAGAATGTTTTTGTATTTTATTTTATAATGTAGGGTAAATTTTTTAATGAATCTAGTACTTACAAGGCAGCTAAAATGATTTATCTTTCGGGATTTGATCCCTTGTAATAATGCCAATGTTATGTAATAATTCATTGATTCTTCAAAACTAGGTCAGAGTGTTATAGTTTGTATTAGAGGAGGTTTAGTACAAACATTGGAATCTATATTTAGAATATCTCTGATTAGAAAACACTACCCTAAGATAGACATTGAGGAATAATAGAGAAGAACATCCAAAAATTTTGGTAATGTAAATATTATGTGGGTTTCCGAGAAATACATTTCTGTCTGGATACAAGTAGGTAGAGGCAGCTCTGGCACATATGTACCTAGGAGTGAAAAGTCCAACAAAGAGTTCCAGGCGTGACTTAGGGTATCCTGGTACACGACAACGATCCTTGTTTCACTCTTGGTTATGAAATTCCTCAGGGATATTCTTAGGATATTTAAAATTTTCATTACTATCTGATGTGAAGTAATTTAATATAAGATGAGAATAAATAACCTTGGTTAATTCTAAGGTGTTTTAGATTGAAAATAAGGTGTTATGATATTCTCTAAATGATTTTATGACTCACACTATTATTTCTTGTGTTAGTCAATGGTTGGATTACAAGGAAGTAATAGTTATATTGAAGATTATGTACAAGGTGGGAACAGTGGTGGAAATGAGTAACTAAATGAAATGTTGATAGGTGTAAAAGATATCTTGTTCATGAAAAATCCGTTTTCTAAAAATATTATCAACAACATATATATTAACCAACACCTGAAGTCAACAATTAATAGAATGTGGGTGAATGATAAGAGCTCCAGCTATGGAGACCGTGGAGAAAAAAAGCTCAATTTCCATCATGCAGGAAATGTGGAAGGAGGCACCTAGGAAATTGTCTCAATGTAACATAAAATAAATTTTGTGTGGGAAAGAATGACATAAAGTAATGAATTACTGATGAAAAATGACGAGTACTATATAAGAAAATAAAAATGATCCTAAGAATCCAATTACAGTCATTTTCAATTAATGTTAGGGACCTTGGAATTACCTTAGTCAATGCCCTATTTTATAGGATAACCCCTAAGTAAAGGAAGAAACAATGTGGAAATAAATGGATGGAGAAACGTTTAAAATTATGGGATTAATTTGGAAGACTATTCTCTTGTATTTGTAACCATGTATTTTTTATGTGCAAATTCTATTTAAGGAATAGTTGTCTTTTCTTTTATGTATATAGTTATAATGAACCATTTGGGTTAATATGATCCTTGAATTTGAGTAAATTACAAGTTATTAATTTTTGGGATGAAAATGAGAGGTATGAGATAACATTTGTGGTTAAATTATGTTATCAGTATTTTGAGGAATTTATCACATTTTTGGAATTTTATAAAATATAGTTTTTGGAAAAGGACACACGCAGACCGTGTGGCAACCTGTCGCATCGGACAAATCTATGGGAATCGAACCCACAACCAGAGTGTTATTGGGATTTATGACCTACCACCGGACTACTTGAAGTCTCTGGTAAGTGTGACCGATTATTTTAAGTTAAATGATTTTATTTATCATCAATATGTTTATTTGGGATCTTATGTCTTATAAAATGGATATCCTTAGTAAAGGAAAATTATTTGGTGGTTAAGTGATAAATGTTATTTTTGATGATGTTCGCTATGATGGGAACACTATATACCTAAGGAAAATATGATACAATGGGATTTTATTTTAGGAGCAATGGTGTATTTTTATCTTTGTTTTTATTATGTATTTATAGTGATTTGGGATATTGATGGAAATGATTAACCTACAATAGAGAATATGTGATTAGGTTAATTACTTTTAAGTATGTGACATTATGATTAGTTGATGTTATTTTGTGATACAATTTAACGTGGAAGACTATGTAATCAAATTCTTCCATGTTTTGGGTTTCAATATTAGTTTGGATTATATTGAAGGATGTTAAAAACAATTGTATATTGAATGGTATTTATCAAACTTTGGGTATTGCTGGTTTATTTTTAGAAATTAAGATTAATAATTCTTACTCTAAAGGATGATCATTTTTGGGGATCATTTGTTCTTGTACTAACCATTTTGGTTTTTTAAATCTCTACAGACAAGAGAAATATATAGTTTATCCTTTGGGTATCTTGTGATTTTCTAGTAGTTGATTCTAGCGATTCAGGTTTGATCAAATCATCTTGAATTCAAATCATCTGAATAAAATGATTTAGTCATAGAAATTTATTGAAGGGTGAAAATCTACTTAAAAAGTATGTATATCTCTTTATGTTTTTATTCAATCTCATAAATAAATTCCTCAACATTATGAATTGGAACTTAAAACAGAAAATTTTTCCCATTTACTTTTCCAATTAGGAAACTAATGACTGTGTATCCCATCACATGTTTGTGGATTTCTAGTTTTTAACTTTTTCCTGGTCAAGTTTTCTATCACTCTCCATTCAGAACAAGAGACTTATTTTATCTTCTATATCCATGTTTTCCTACATGGAATCCCATTATGGGTTATCTCGGGTGACCTTTGTACTTCTCTTTCATTCTTTTAAAGTGATAGTCTATTGACACTTTTTCCAATGAAGGACATTCAATGATGTTCCCAAGCCCAATTTTAAAATTGTATGGACCCAATTTCCAAAAAGGAGGAAGAATGTAACAACCCATGATTTCATAGGATGATGTTTTCTTTAACGTAATTAAATATCTTGCGCTACACACAACACTGAGTTCGAGCTCACCACGACTTACCAAAATAACCATTCAAAAAGTGGTTTTGAATATTATTGACTAAATTTTGAATTTTATATACTCTAAATAATTTTAGAATCCATATTACGTGTTTATTATACATATTATAATAACAAATTCATTTTTTCAGATAAATGAAGTATTTTTCAAAAATTAAATTTTACCACCTTTTAATAGAAAACCATTTTAAAACCAATATTTGAATCCTTTATATATTCAATTTAATGAAATTAAATTCTTCTTCAGAATCAGGACAAAAGAACTTTTTTAGATAAATTTTTGGTACATTTCTGATAACATTCATAATTTGATGAATAGTGAAAAATAATAAATTTTAATTGAAAACAACTATTTAAATAGAAATAATTTATAGTGTTAAATTATATATTTGAATTGTTTGGAAGTATAATAATATTATATTTTTATCATATAATACAATATAAGTCATTATTAGTAATTTTACATTTAAATTTGACATAAACACATGTCAATCTTTTGATAGTTTTTACTTTTTAAAAAAACTGCCTTTTAGTTTTGACAATGGGAATTAATTTTAAATTAGTAATTGCAACATCTATGTTTTTAAATTGGTAAAATATACTTCATTTTTTAATTCAGAATATCAAAATTATCTTAGGGTAAATTTTTGGTATTTTTCTGAAAACATTTAATTTTTTGATAAATTGTGAAAAACATTACGTTTTTGTTTAAAATTGAATTTTTATAATTTTTTATTTTATTAAAATTTATTTAAATTCAATATAGATAAATAATACCTATATTAGTTCATATTAATTAATTGGAGTCATTATAAAATAAAATCACATGTATGAAATTTTATTGAAATTTTTAATGACTTTTACCCATCTTCTAGGCTCGTTAGCAAATTTTCATAAAACATAATTTTACCACATCTATGAGTTGAATTTAAAAAATCCAAGAGACATGGTTTATATCTTCAAGTAAAATTTGATTCAATAAGATGAAAATAATTTTGGTGAATAGTAACTTTTGACTTTTATTTACCACGGTTAAATGTAAATAGGGTAATTAAAGGTAAAAATGATATTATAATTACCCTAAAACATGTCGTAATTAAATTTGATAATTTTAGTTCGACCAAAAACAACCTTAGGAATAAAATATGATCCATTATGTATACTTCGATTAGATTAGGAAATTTATTATTATTTTAGTTAAAGAATAGTTAAAAGTGTTAAATTCAAAGTTTAATTAATAAAAAATTTTAATATAGGGTTATAGATAAGATAAATTATATTATAAACATTCATTAGAAAGACAGAATTATTTCCTACATAATGGTATTTTATTTATAATTTTTAGAGATTATATAATTAAATTTATTTATGACACAATGATGATGTCGTAATTAACTTCTTAATGAAAAATTAAAAATGTTTATATTATAAATATTAAAATAAATAGAATTTAAAATTTTTGATGCCATCCAAGAATTTTCTATGTTAATATGACATTTTAGGGTTTACTTGGAATTTTTTTCAAAGTTATAAGGTTTTGCTGACTTTTACAAAAAAAAATACCAAATAGTGTCAAAATTGACATAAATTATTTTTGAAAACAAATTCTATATTATTGGTTTAGATAACATTCATAAAACTCTAAGGTTATGCCAAAGGGAATAATAAATATTATATATTTCATTAATGAATCAATTGAGGTTTTATTGGAATTTTAGAGTATGTTTATTAACCATATAGTGTAAGAATACAAGATGACACGAAAAAGTTAAACTATTTAACTAAGAGTTAAATCTAAAAGACAAGGTTAAAATGGTAACCTAAACTTTTATAAAACCTATTTGTTTAGAGGAATCGATCCATAACCACCTAATTCTAGAAATAAATTCATATGGATCCATTATAAACCAAATATGATTGTATAATAAATTAATATTTGAATATTTTCTTAACGTGACCGTCACACCTCCTATAAATGGGAACTTCCCCTTCTCTAAAAATCACACCTCCAAAGCCATATGGATCAGTCAAAACATACACAAATATCCTCCCAAATACTGTAACAACATCTTAGAGTCCTTCCTTTGATCATAAACTATCCTATAGATCATGTTCGATCAAATCAAGCGGAAGCACCCGAAAAAGGGGTAATAATTTCCCCACCCTCTTTCATGTTATTTTCTTCTTCCACTTCCTCTTTATTTCTACATTACATAACAGAATAATTACTCCAGTACCTCATACATAATATGATGTTATAATAAATATTTTACAACAATATTCATTATTCTATCCATCCTATAAATGACAAAGTCACCATACATGCATACATATGGCTAACTGTCTCCACGTTGTCGTGGTGTAGTTTGTAATTCAAAATCATAATTATATGGATAGGTATAATAATGAGTATAAACGATTTAAATAATAAATATAACATGTTAATTATCATTTTTATATGACATACCATCCAATTATATACGATTTCACCATCAAAAGAATGATATTTTCGCTCAAGCTTTCATATGGCTTACTGTCTCCATGGCGCGATGAGATGTTATTCCCCATCGTAACCCTTCAATACTAATTTTCATTTGAATATTAAAAATAATGTTTTAATATTTGATATAATTATGGATATGAATCAAATACATCACATCCATAACAAACATAACTTACGTAACAAAACATACAAAGGAAAATGAATCAGTTAACACCCAAAACAATGATACTACTAAAATATTATTTACAAATAAATATTACATGATCAAATATGATATCATATTTAAGTATGTGGATATTGAATAATTTAATATCAATTATTTAAGTATTATACAGGAGGTTAGTATAGCCTTGACTATGTAAAAGTACATGGTATGGGGTTTCTTATCCCACTTTTAATTCAATGATATTTCCATTGTTCGCCACTTATTTATTTCATGTGGTGTATTCTGTAATACCATTTGATATATATTATCATGATTATATTTATATTCATGTAATTCCGTGATTCATTTTGTTCATATGACTCAATTGATTACAACGTCGTTAGGGGTTTCTTATCTCAATTTTAATTCTTTGAGATTTCCATTGTTCGCCACTTATTTATTTCATGTGGAGTATTGTGTACTAAAATTTGATATATATTATCATAATTAACTTTATATTCATGGAATTTTGTGATTAATTTCGAGGGTTATTATATTTTGGTCATACGACTCAATTTATTACAACATGGTAATGGGTTTTCATATCACTTCTTATTCCTTTGAGATTCATGCTATATTGTCACTATTTCCTTTTGTGTTCTATATGTACTACCCATGATTGTATTATTTGTGTAATTTACATTAATTTATGGGTATTTACATATTCACTTTTTGATATTTATTTCATTGGGTGTATGTTTTATATGTTACCAAATCAGTAATGGAATTTCAAATTTCAATTTCCACTCATTAGGATTTACACATACATTATTGGTTATTTTAGTCGATGATTATATGTGGAATCACTATTTATTATTTATGTAGTAATTTTTGATCCCCTTTCATTTGTTATAACTTTGATACAAATAATCACTCCATTGATAGATCCACATTCCATTGATATGAACTTTTAAGGGAAATCATAACTCAATTTCCATTCACCGAGTTAAACATCCAAATCATTTGTTTCGTTTTTACAAGAATATGTGCATATGTAATCTTATATAATTACACTGAATATCAAATTATATTTAGTGTATTTATATTTTTGACACATAATTATTTCACTGATTCATCTTTTATCCAATGATACCGTCTTTATAAGGTTTTTCATCTCAATTTAAATTCCTTTGATACCTCTTTGTCGTTATACAACAATTCACTTTTATATGGTGTATATAATGTACTTTGAAATAGTATATCATGGATCCATTTATTCTCATGAAATTACAAATTTTAGAGTACCTCAATTATTTGTATTCAAACATCTCTATTTTGGTTAGGAACTCTTACTAAAATATCATTTTAAATTTTTTAAAGATTAATTATTCTAAATATTTATCATTAATGTCCATGTTTTAAAAATTATTTTAAGGATTTATTTTTATGTACATAAATGTTTTCAAATTAAAATTCCTTTAAAATGTTTCAATGTGGTATGGGAAAATTTGATTCAAAAATCTATTTTAATAACTTCTTGATAATTATGTATCTTTAAAATATTTTGAAAATATAAAGAGATATTTATCACAAATTGTTTTGAATTTATCTATGTCAACATCCTTTGATGGGTTTTACACTTGTTTGAAGTTGATTTTTTAGGATAAAATATGCCACATTGTAATAAACGTTTTGAGATATGTTTGACTGTTGATGTGTTATTTTTATACAATTCCCAGATTATGGGCAAAGTATTAACATTTCATATGCTAATTTTAATAAGAATTTTTATGTTATGCTTCAATATTTTCATATTTGGAATGAATTGGACTTAGTAAGTGACAGGTGGAGCCCATTATAGATTGTCGATGAATCAGTAGGTCTCATTAGACATACTAGTGTTATGGCACAAGGCTTTGACAAGTTTTTTTGTAGTCTTGGAATGAGGCCTTTACTACGTGGTTATGATGTCTATCATTATGCATTACATCATTATAAAATTGACTATTGATATTTCATATGATTATTCGACTAGTAGAATATCCATGTGAATAAGTAAATGGAATTATTTGATTAATATTTTCCATATTATGCTCAAATTTATGTTTAAAAGGATTAGGATTAACTCTTATACATTGCCTTAAATATTTATTTTTATTTTTGAATGATTCCTCTATATTGTTATCCTTTTGGAGAATCTGAGATCACCCATTTCTATGTTGTATTTTTTCTAGGATGTGAAAACTATATTATGACTAACCTTTAGGGATAGTCTAAGGGATACTAATGTGTTCAATGGAGACAATGTTGTTTTTTTATTTTATAATGTAATGTAAAACTTTTGAATGTATTTTTTACATACAAGGCTTTAAAATTGATCGATCTTTCAGGATTTGATCCATTGTGATCATGCCATTGTCATGTAATAATGCACTGATTCTGGGTAACTAGGGTTAGGGAATCACAAAAAGGGCCTAAGATATCATCTTCGGTTAGTGAAAAAAATGGAGAAATTATTTTTCATGTTATTCCTTAATGCAATATTACTCATGAAACACTGAACATATACTACCCCACTGCGAATATATACTATTATAATTTATGTCAATACATCCAAGTACACAACTCATAATACACATTAATAATAATATTCATGTTTAAGGATCAATACACACATCCATATATAGAAACATCCAATGACTCATATGAATGTTGATTTCCTATTGGTAGGTCTTGTTCTCATGATATCCTATACTGTATATTAACATGTTTCTGCACTATAAAAAGGCGCCTCAAATTCCTTTGAGTCTCCACCCTTGAGAACCTATGTCATTTGGGTCCCTTATAAGATATGTAAATGTACAAACATGATACGATTATACAGTTTAAGTACATTTTTTTCTTTGGTTGCACTTTAATAAATTTCGATTCATCACTTAATCTATGAAATGAATATCCAAACATGAATTTTTTATGAAAATCACTAATATTAATGTTTAATGGATTCTAATATCCCTAAGAATATTATAATTCCTTATTTTTATATAATGTTATTATTATAAAAAAATGGTTTTCATAGATTATCCAATATGCACAAATCATTATATGATGAAGTAATACATTAATATATAAAACCTCATCCAAATTTGATCTTAAACCATTTCATAAATGGTTATCCTTATGACCCTTCCAAAATATTAAGAACCAAAAAATTAGAAATAAGGTTACCAAATTTACAAATTGAACATATAATTAATTAATTTTAAGGATGTTAGTGCAATAAAATTTTCATTATCAATAACAATCATTTATTTGTACCAACCTCATTATCTCAACATTAACAGATTTTTAATGGTTTTTATTTCTCAAATAATGATTTTATCAAGATGATAATATTTCAAATGAATATTATTTAATTTTCATAATTACCATTCAACGCATGATTTCAAATAAAAAACTACAATACAATCCTTATATATATCATTATACTTATAACAAATATGTCATTGATAAAATAATCAAATTGCATAATTATTGAATCCAAACTAATGTAAATTAATCATTCCAATTAGTATGTGATAATAACATAATCTTGACCTTGATATCATATATTTTATTAAGTTATATTACCTTGATGATTGGGGTATTCATTTTCACAGTTCCCTATATCCTTAGAGTTAATGAATTGGACATTGGAAAATTACTTCATTTCCTTGAAATCCTATGTGATTTTTAATTTTTCTCACCAATTTAAGAGAAATCATTTTCTTTTAATCATTTAAAAAGTTGTTTCCATACATATGTATCACATGCAAGAAAATAATACATTACCTTATTACCTATATCTGTATTTTTCTCTATTGTCTTAACATTCTATTATTTCCCTTTAATGTTATATGACATGGAGAATTATTTCTCTCTATTGATATAACATGAAACCACGTCCTTATAAGATAAGAATGTTTGGGAGACTAGTTCCCATTGAATGTTTTTCTTAAGATGATTAATGAAATAATTAATATTTCTCATTCAATTATTCCAACAGTCCACATCATGAATTTCTAACCCGGTAGGCTTTGAATCATACATAGTAATATTTTTCTCATATTTCTATCTTATAAGAAAGAATTATCATTACACATCCACTTGTTTCTCATGAGGAAAATATTTTTCCATGAATATTACCTTGAAATAATAACACTAAATCCTTTATGCTTCTTCCGAATCCTTAGTGTTTTAAATAAATGACTATCATTGATCAAAATCTCCTAAGAGATGATAAATTTAACAGAAAACATTCTCCCTTTCACTACATCCTAGAGTGAGAAAGATATTCTCTCTGGAACATATCCATTTCCTTGCGAAAAATGGATTTTTAGCCCAATTGAATGATGGTGGTTGCTAAGGTATTAAGTAGTATAACATTTTAATCCTCAATTTGGATTATAATTCTACTCTACATAGTAATGGTTATTACTCTTAACATGAGTCATCTTCCCCAATATGCTTATAATTTGATCAACTCCGACTATAGATTTTGCCCGAGTTTCATTAACTATCATTGGAGGGAAGTAATTTAGGGCGTACATGCATTAATAAAATTCCCATTTCATCCATTATGATACATTAATAATAAATGGAATACATATATTATATCATTATATAATGGGACATAATTTATAATCTCAAAAATATAGAATCACTTAATATAAATTTGAAAATTTTATGCGAATGAAATCTCATAATTATTAACATGGTTTCTATTGGGATATATTTATTTCAATTATTTCATAATTTTATTGTAATGAAAATATGTATTATCCTAAGAATATACCTTTGGAGTATCAATCTTGGTGCAAAACAAGGCCTACTGTTGTGCACTAGGTTATTATAAGGACAATCCCAATGCCATATTTTTGGAGTTATTAACACTATGTATCTACATTCTAGAACCAATTACACTTATAATATCTAGATAGGTATGTATTATAAGGAATACCATGTAATATCTTCCTAGACAAAAATTCATGATTTTTTTATAATACACATCCTCGATGATTATCCTAGGGTTATCTCCCCTAATATAGGTTTTCTTAAATATAGTTCCCAATGTTTCTATTAAACTTCCTCTAACAGTAATTTTAAGGAAACCAACCCCAAAATAATAAAGTCAGTGTCTTATTCATCACATTAGAGTAAGAAACAAGGAACCACATCCTAATGGAATGAATAGTTTAGTGATCTTAGTAAACAAGATACAAATTTTAATCACATTAATATTTGAAAACACTGAATAAAAAAAAATTAGAGAGGGTCTCATCAATCCCCTTAACATATCATTGAATAAAAATCATAAATTACTTCTCGATATCATTGTAAAAAATATAAGAAATGGGTGAGATCTGATGATTAGTAAGGGAATGTATATAGAAGAAACTATTAATAAATAAGGAATAATAAATATAACCAAAACAATTGAAATTTAATTAATATATTGAACATAATATGTTAATAATAAATAATTATCAGATAATTCATTTAAAAAACCACATGATCATGGAGCTTAACAATGGATATTCTATCTAATCGAATCATCACATATAATATCAGTAACTAAATTCATAATGATGGAATGCATAATTATGGATATCTAAAACATATCCTGGAGGCATCCTTCCATGTAATATAATACCAGCATGGTTTATTATATGATATATAATACTCATGAGGCCTTATGATAATATATCTATATAAATGTAAAATGCCTCAGAATCAACTGTATTGAGTTTTTCACATGAGACCTATAGATATATCAAGGTAGAAAAATAATCCCTTCTTGTCACTTTGAAATTAAAAGGAATTCCTCATAAAATAGTGATGAATCATAATTCACATAAAAATTCATATTGATAAAAATAACATATGAAATATTAATAATTACCCTAATAAATAAACACAATTATAAATCAATTTTTGTAAAATAAAGAAAGATAATAATATTATATATCATCAATTAAAAAATTAATAAATATTCTAAGAAATGAATGAGGCTGATATAAATACAACATATCCCATGTGTATCATAATTATTTTAAAGGGTTTATGTAATTGATAAATAGAAACATAATAAAAATAACATTATGGAAATTATTGAGTAATATATCCATTTCATTTTAAAAATCAATTTGAAGACAAAAATATTTTTAAAAATATTTTTTTAAATAACTTTTAAAAACTAACAATTTATAGAATATTAGGAAAATTATTTTCAATAAAAATATCCTCCTAAATGTACAAAGGATGTTTCAATGAAATGCTGGTTATATTAGTGGGTAATCCTGTATATGTTGTACAAGTTATGAAAAACCTTAATTTTCCACTATAAAAAGTATGGAAATGTGAATTTTATGTTAAAATAAAATAATATTCTTTTAAAAAATTTAATATAAGAAATGAATGGGTAAAAATTACATTAATAAATAATTTTGAAAATGTTAAAAAAAATTGAGCCTTTTTAGAAAACATGATTTTGGGTGAAAACAGATTTCTAAGGTAAGATAGAAATGAAGATTGATTTTATTAAAATAAACTTATAAAACATTTTAAATAAAAAAGTGTGTAAAAATGATACTATTAATTGAAAATATCATGAATAACTAGAGGATAATAAAATGAAATGGGTTTATGTATAGACCCATCCTTTAAAATCACGTATTCTAGTGATTTTAAACACTAACTCATTTTATTTTCTACAAGATTTTAAACACTAACTCATTTTATTTTATAGAATTTATTTGAAGTTTAGATTTTTATAGAATTAGAAAAAAAACATACATAGGAAATCCATATATTACAAGTGAAAACTTCTTCTCAATATTGATGTTTTTCATAAATAAATGTTAAAATAATGCCTGATTTCAGTTCATGAAAAATCTTCACTATTTTCAATATGACCTTATACATGTCCCTACTCATCTTGTGAGAAATGTTTTCTAAAATGGAATGAATAAAAAAATATGGTATATAAAATTAGAAAATTATTAATGAAATGGAAAACATTAAAACCCATTAAAACCTTTTTTAGTCATACCATTCTATCTGAAAATAAAATTAATTTTTTTAGAAAAGTAATCATATTACTAATTGAAAATAAAAATAATTCCACGAAAACTCATTATCAAGAAACAAAAGGTCATTTAAGTATCTTGGGACTATTTTTTATTACTATTAATAACAGAGTAACAAATATTTTAAACATCTAACTCTATAGTATCCAATGTATTAGAGGTTATAATTTAACCACCAATAATTGGTTTATCATGAAACCACCCTTCATTAACTAATAATGTGAGCAACCATTCGTGGTTTATCATCGAACTACCTGTTATTATAAAACCTCCGTAGAACATTTACATGATCATTAAAAACTAAATCCTTTATTATAAAAAGACTTTTTAATAATACAACAATTCTATTTTGGAATCATGTCTCAAAAAGTAATATATATAGATATATAAAAACAGTTTATTTAAAAATAAACATGTAAATATGTAAATTATTATTCAAATCATATAGTCATTATGATAGTGGGAAAATAATCTTATCCAATATATGTTTTAAAAAAATCCTTTTGTATTTTCTAAAATGATTTGAAATAGAAATTTAAAAACAATTTGTTTTTTAAAATGCCCCATACCATGAGTCAAAATGGAACATATGTTCTTTATATTCATTATTAATAAAAATAGGTTATTTTTTATTTATTTTAAGAAAAAATTCAAATTTATTATTCCTTTTATATAACTTTTAATTATTTATGTATAATTAATTAATAATTTAATTTCATGTTGTATGTTTTGACTCTCTTAAGTAGTTAAGTCCAAAAAGACTAAAGTAGGTTAACTGTGGTCAAAGTGGAAATTATTCAATTTTATTGGGGATTATAATAATTATATAATTATAATTTTTTACACTAATTATACCTTTAAATATAATCATTAAATATGTTAAAGAAAAATTAACTATATTACTATAATTGAGTTGGAAAGCCATATGTACACCTTGGTAACATTTCCATTTTTCAACGATCAATATGGAAAAGGTAAGTTGTATTTTATCATTCCAGAGTGATGATAATACAAAGAATATATTAATACTTATTTAATTATACTTATATTTACTATCCATGCTATGTGATGATGAAAAATGATTCACATCGATTCGTGGAGGTTGTAGTGCACACATACACATGAAACAATTAACATTTTTGGTGCATGTAAAAGTAAGATATTTAATATATTTTCCTTTTATAATTATAAATATCTAATGAAAACCATAAATAAAATTTAATTCCCTCATTATAAATAGTCTATGAAGATGTTGAAATAAAACGAATGATATCGGTTTACAAGATGGTATTCCACCGTACACACAAATGATGAATTCCTTTCCCATTTCTTGGAAGTGTAGGTGATATAGGTCATTAAACTAAAATAATAAAATCTAATTACAACAAGGATAAATTATTTGTTATTTTCTCATTGTTTAATAATAGTTTAAGGATTTGGAAGAAGAAATAAAACAAAAACACTTAATTAAGATAGACAATTCTTCTTCAGAAAATCTATTTTTCTCAACCCCTCACGACCACTAAGGTTGGTGTTATGCCTAAAATAATTCCACTATAATTAGCATAGTAATAAGATTAATGTATTTGTTTAGTTAAGTTTGGTATAAAATGGTTCTTTATGTGTGATTAAATGAGGATAAAAGGTTCCCTTTTACACGAGAGGGGTGGCACACTCTTAGAATGTCTCAAAATATTAAATTAATAAACATTATTTTAACTAGAAATTCTAAATAAGTGATTTATTTTTAATATAATATGATTATAGGATGATATAAAATCATAAACTAAAAATTAGATATGTTTTGACTATATTTATACCATTATCTTTTGGTTTTAACCCTTATTTAATAGTTTCAAATCTTACCATGTCAACTTGAATTTTAACTAATTGAGGGTCAATATAGTAACTATAAAATAACTAAAAACCTATAAATAGAATATATATTATATTTTAATCCTTATCCTAAACACTCGGCTAGAAACATTATTTTCTGGGATTGTATATGATTTAATAGAATAATTTTACAATAAAATATACATAATGTCAATTTTACAAAATATTCATTACATTGAGTTTAATAACATCACGATAAAACATATAATTATACCCAACTATTTTATTATTTCACTAACATTGCATGGTTTTATATAAATTTTTAGGATTACAATAACTATATAAAATTATATTTATTTTAATATTTTAATATCATTTATTTGATTTTTCGAATAATTTAATAATTAATGCATCTATGTTGTGAAAGAATTTAAGGTAATTATTTATTATTAAAAATAAAAAATAAATTTCCATTATTGTGATGATATTTTATCTTTCAAAATAATATTTTTAGTTGAACATATCCTCCTCATAACATTATATCAAAAATATTAAAATTATTAAAAATAAGTGTCTGAATTGTTTTCCTTTTCTTTAAATAAAATACTATAAAGGTAATAATATTTTCTAAGAAGCCAACAATTTTAATAAAATAAATTAATATAATTAAAAGAACATTATTAATATAAAATGTAATGTGTTATTTTGACTTTTAATGCCTTGAACAAGAATTACATAAGAATTTGGAAAATCCACATGAAATATAAATATAAAATCTACTTAAAATCCTAAATAGTACAAAATATTTAATAGAAAATTTGATAAATGACTTATACCATACAAAATATTATTTTTCGGATACAAAATTCTGCTTTAGTAGGCTAGTGTAGGCTCTGCGTCCTCCCAAAAAATAACTTTCATATTTATTATGATAAAAATTCTATTCTATATTTTTTGTCAATTATTTTTGAGTTATATTTATATTTTTTTATCATACTTGATTAATTTAATAATTTTCATAATTTTTATTAATTTTTATATTTCTTGGAGATATCAAAATAGATACCGTATTTCATAATAACAATATTTGTTTGAATATTTCCTAAAAATTTAAAATCTTCAGAAACATTTAAAAACACTCATAATAGGATAAATTTGGATTTGTGAAAAAAATAAATTCCATTTAAATAATTTTTATTAACATATGTGATATAAATTAATTCTAATAATGTGTTTAAAATATGATGCAAAAAACATTTTATAAAAAGTATAATTTTTCATAAAAATGCCTCTTTATGTTTAATAAATTATTTTATACAAAATTAAAATAAAAAATATATTCAAATAGAAAATATTTAATTATTAATAATACAATATAATTAATATTTTATTTGAAAACATTTTTTTATAAAATTAAACATCTCAAATGGTTGAAATAAAATACTTTTTACAATAAAAATTGGCATTTTTCATTATTCACTAGAAAATCTCTCTTTTCATAAAAATATGAAAATTTAACCATTATATAATTTTAATATTCTGATTTTAAAATTGATATTAATTGTATAAAATATTTTTTATAAAATTTATCAAAATCTATCATCATATTGACTCATAAAAAGAATGAAACCCCATTTCTGAAGAAGAAATATTTTTCAAAGAAAAAAATGACATAAAAAAATTTTGTTGTTATTTTTTAAGCATTTGAAAATAATTTTATATTTATTAGGAGCTATATATTTATTTAATGAATGATTTATTGATGTTATTACATATAAAATTAATTTCAAGGTTATAATATACACATTTAAATAATATTTAGTCATTGTAACACCCCAAGATTCCACGGTACGGTTCTTTGAATAATACAATAACGTGTGTTGTACGCAACTTTGAGATTCTAACACGATACGACCAATCAAAGTAGCCATTATAAAATATAATACCCACTTTTTGAAATTTTATACATTTTATCTTTCAAAATGGACTTCATTTTTGGATTCGTAATATCAAAATTATCCTATGATGAAGTTTTGGTACTTTTCGGATAACTTTTATATTTTGATGAATAGTGAAAATTACTAAATTTTTATTAAAAACTACTTTTTTAATTAAAATAATTAATAGTGATAGATTATGAATTTGAGTGGTTTTAAAGTATATTTAGAATAATTTTTTACCATTTTATATAATGTTTGTCATTGGACATAATTTCACATTTAAACCGGACATAAACAAGAGTCAATCTTTTGATAGTTATTATCTCTTAAAAACACGTATTTTATTTTGACAGTGGGAATTAATTTTAAATTAATTTCTGCCACTTCTGTGATTTGAATTTGGAAAAAATGACTTTATATTTGGATCAGGATTTGCAAATTGTGAGAATATGTATCTTTTATTTTTAGACATTTTGAATAATTACTTCGGTAAATATTTTATTTACAATGGTTAAAGGGTAAATCCGGTAAATTAGGGTAAACATATAATATTATAATAATAATAAATTACCCTAATACGTGTCTTAACCCAATTTTTTGACACATGTCCGACCATGGGAATCTTCAGGTCGATTTTGGGACCCCATGAATCCACTTTTAAATGATAATGACACTTTATATTAATTAAGTTAAACTAAATACAAACATTACATAAGCCTATATATATTAGATAAAAACTTTTTACATAGGGTTATATAAGTTATATTTTAGACTATAAATATTAATTAGAAAGATAAAAATATTTTCTAAATAATGGTATTTTATTTATAATTTTTAGAAATTAAATAAATTAATTTATTTATGACATAATGATGATGCAGTAATTACCTTATTAGTGAAATATTTCAATAATTGATATTATAAATACACAAATAAATATAATATGAGACTTTTAATAAATTACAATAATTTTATAGTTTAATATGACATGTTATGATTGATTTAATTAAATTTTTTCGAAGTAATCATGCATTAATGAGTTTCAAAAAAATCAAATACCAAATAGTGTCAAAATTGACTTCAAAAGAGTTTTTAAACAAATATTATATTAATAATTGAGATTAAATTCCAAAAAATATAAGTTTCGGCCAAAGGACTTTAATCAATATAGGTTTACCATTAATTGACCTCTTGGGGGTTTCTTGGAGGTAAATATTATGTTTATTAACAATATAATATAAAAATACTAAGTTACATGTTAAGTGTCAAACTAATTAACCAAGTGTTAAAACTAAAAGATAAGGTTAATATAATGACCCAAACCTGTCTAAAATCTATTGGTTGAAAGGATTTAAACCCATAACCACTTTAGGATTTTAATAATCTACTTAAGAGCCTTTAGAAACTGAATATGAATTTATTATAAAATAATAATTTATGTTTTTCCTAAAGTGCCCCTCCTCCCCCTTATAAAAGGTCACAAATTCTAACCAATTCTTCAATCCTTAAAAGCCCTTTGGCTAAGAAAAAACCTGCCAAAAAATTCTATAAACATCCCTCCCTTCATCCTAGATTCCATATTTTGATCATAAAGCCATCCTAAGGATCCCTTTTGATCAAATCAAAAGGAAGAACCCAAAGAAGAGGCAATGTTTTCACCACCTCCTTCTCAAGTTCGTTTCTTCTCCAACTTCTTCATTATTTGTTATTTCCTTTCTAAAATAATAACTCCATTATCTTATATATACATTAATTTAATTATAAATATGGTAAAACCATATTCATTATTCTATACATCCTTTGAATGACATGTCACCAAACGTGCGTACGTACGGATTACCGTCTCAACATCGTGGTGTAATTGTTATTCAAAACATTATTATTTGGATGGGTATAATAATGATGTGTAATTCATTAAAAAAATAATTAATATAACATGATAATTATTCTGTATATATGATATAATTTCCAATTATAGATTATTTTAATATCAAAAGAGTGATACAGTTGCTCGTGCGTACGTATGGACTACCGTCTCGACGAACGCGATGAGATTCATACCCCATCGTATCGATGAAATTATAATTCACATTTGATAATTAAAAATAATGTTTAAGGACTTGATATCATTCTGGATATGAATAAGATACTACCTATCCATAACAAACACGGCTTATGTAACAAAATATATAAAAGAAAATGAGTAAGTTAACACCCGAAATGATGATAATACTAAGATATTATTAACAAATCAATGTTAAAAGATCATATATGATATCCTATTATTGTATATTATTATTTTATAATTTAATAAAAAATAATTCACCATTATACAGGAGTTTAACCTACCCTCAACCAAGGAAAAGTACAAGGTAAAGGGTTTTCATCTCACTCCTTATTCCCGTGAGATTCGTACCATAACGCCACTATTTCCTTTTGTGTGGTGTATCTACTGCCCATAATTGTATTATTTGTTTAATACACTTTAAATTATGTGCATTTACATATTCATTGTATTATACCTCTTTCATGGGGTGTATGTTTTGTAATTTACCAAATTGGTAAGGGTTTATTTCAAAATCTCTTCATTATCCGAGGTTGTTTGTACATAATTATCTATTGGGACCTCTTTATCATCCACAACCATATTTCTTAAAAATGTATTTCACAACATTCTTACTATTTAACAAAAAATGGGTTAAAGACATTTATACCCTTGTTTGACTTTTTATTAGAAGTTTATAAAGGAATATTTCCGTCGTTTTCCAAACAAGGTCCTTTTTAACCATTTCGAAAGTATTTAGGTAAGAATGTATTTTTTTAACTTATACGGCTGGTGCGGCTATTTTCCGCCATTATAAAATATGTGAAGCTTTATGTACAATCATATAAGAATATTTTCAATGTAAATGTTTTCTTTTATAATTATATGACTTTTAAATGATTAAAAAAGAGTTATTTCTATCAAATAGTTTTGATTTCATCTATGTCAACATCCATTGATAAATTTTACACTTATTTGAAGTGGATTTATTATTATACAAGTCTTCCATATTGTATTTAATGTTTTGTGATATGTTTGACTATAGATGAATTATTTTTATTCCATTAATGTTTTGGCATTTATTATGCTAGTTTTAATACGAATTTTGATGTTATATTTAATCCTCTTCTTAAGATGAATGTGTTGGACTAGTATGTTCTGGGTTGGGGACCGGTAAAAGTAAGCCCTCTGGGTAGGGGTCCGGTTACAGCAGACCCTGCGGGTTGGTGTCTGGTTATTATAGGATCTCCGGGTTGGTGTCCTGTTATTAGAGGCACTTTGGGTTGGAGTCTGGTTACAGAGGCTCTCCGAGATGGAGTCCGGTTATAGAGGCTCTCCGAGCTGGGTTCTGGTTACAGTTATCCCTTAGGTCTTGGCACGAGGCCTTGACATAGATATTAAAGTTAAGTATTATGCATTCCCTTGTTTTGAAAGTTATTATTGATCTTGCATGTGATTATTTGTTTAGTAAAATATCCATGTGAATAATTAAATGGAATTATTTCATTTTATCTTTTCTATATTATGATGAATTTCCTGTTTAAAAGGATTTTTTAGTTATACATTGCCTTAAATGTTTATGTTTATTTATGCACGTTTCTGCTATATTGGTATCCTTACTTAGCATCTGATCTCACCCCTTTCAATGTTTTATTTTTCCCAAGATGTGAAGAAGTATTTTGTGAATGACCTGCAAGGATAGTATGAGGGTATATGAAGAAAAGCTGTTGTTGTAGTTTTTTTAAATTTATGATGTAATGTCTGACTTATGAATATATCTAGTATTTTCATGGCTACTACATTGATCGGTATTTCAGAATTTGATCTCTTGTGATAATGCCAATGTTATCTAATAATTCACAGACTTTGGGTAACTTGGGTCGGGGTGTTACAGTTGGTATCAGAGGAATTTTATTAAAAACATTTGAAGCTAGATTTAGATAAACTCTGATTAGACCACATAGACCTAATATGAACTTTGATGATTTTTAAAGAAGAACTTCTTATAATTTTGGTATGGTAGAGATTTTGTGAGTTTTCTGAGTAATACATCCCTTTCTGGATACGAGCAGGTAGAGGTGGCTCTGGAACAGATGTACCAAGGGGTAAAACCTGAAAACACCACTTTGAGCAAGACTCAAATGGGAACTGGTGCACGACAACGTGCCTTACTACACTCTTGGTTACGACACTCCTGGGAGATAGGCTTAGGATAATTTCATTTTCTTTACAAACCATTATGAAGGGTTTAGGAGTATATATTTATTCAAATAATTTTTTTTATGATTATGGATTATATACATAAATAGTTCAATTTATGTAATGTGTTTACAAGTATGAAATTATGTATTTTGATTCATAAAATTATCTAGTTTATGACACTGTTTAGAAATGGAACCTACTAGAAGAAATGGAAACTATATCAATGCACTCACTCCATGTAGGGATTGCCTACCTGCACAAGATAATTATAGTGGAGATGGTGATGCAACTGGTGTTGATCACCTTATCACCATACTAGGACAACTCACTCATGTTATGAATAATAACATTACCTGTATAGGGCACCCTGATCCACAGCGTGGAGTATCAATGTTAGATCACTTTATGAGGTGGCAACCACCAACATTCATTGGGAGTACAAATCCATTGGTATCTGAGCAATGGATAAGTTTCTTGGAGATAATATTTCAGGCTTTGGGGAGTAGTTAAAGGGAAAAAGATATCATGGCAGTTTATTGCCTCACTGTAGATGCTGATCAATGGTGGTCATTGATTCAAAACAAGAAGGTAGATGATGGAGTATAAAATATGGAATGGAGGGTGTTCGAAGATCTATTTTTAGAAAAATACTTTCCTCGTGACCATCAAACAGATGTGGAAAGGCAATTTCTGAGTCTGACACAAAAAGAGGATGAGAATGTCACAAAGTATGAGGCTAACATTTCATGGATAGAAAGGTATGTTGGAGATTATATACTTTACCCAAGAAGTAAGATTGATCATTTATTTTATGGGTTAAAACCATTTCTTCTTCGAACATTAGTCTAACAATATTTCTCAACGTATGAAGATATAGTCTCATGTTCTATCAAGAGAGAAAAAGAATTCTCTAAATCTTCTGACAATAAAGTAAAGAAAGGGAATAAGAGAACGATGGAGAAAGAGACAGATAAAGGGAAAAAAGGGAATGAAACATTTTCCATTATGTGAAAATTGTGGGAAGAAACACCCCGGTACTTTCCTAAAAGGAATGGGAGTTTGTTGCAAACATGGAGAAAAAGGGTCACCTGACTTGTGATTGCAAGGGAAATAAAGAGGCTGTAAATTTTGAATGATACAATTGTAGAGAATTGGGGCATTATGCAAATGAATGTCCTAATAATCAGGGAAACATACTTCAGAAAAGGCCAAGGGATAAAGGCCATGCTTTTGTTGTTACTACAGTTGAAGAGGAATAATTACTGTATTTGTGTTTTTGGACTCGAGGATTATATTCTGGTTATGAGAATAACATGATATATATAAGGATTGTATTGAAGTACGTGTTTTTTTCATTAAGGGGTTAATATTACTAAGGTAATCATATTTTCAGTATGTGACAATAAGATAAACATTACTCTGTTTGGAGAATCTGACGTTGAAATTGATTTTGGAATTTAGATACCTTTTACAGAGAGTCTGGACAGAGGTACTTTGGATGACTATAATGTTTTGGAATGGAATAAGTTGAAATTTGGATAGTATTATTTAACTTTAAAACATTTATTATGATTTTTTTTGAATATTATGAAACTATAGTTTTAGGAAAAGGACAACCTTTAGGTCGGGCGATAACCCGTCGCGTCAGACAAAGATGTAGGAATCGAACCGAAAACCATAGTGTGACATGCCTTTATTACCTACCACTAGCCTAATGGAAGTCCATGGTTATTAAAAAATATTTGTTTCATTATAATGGTATGTGTTAATTATTGGAACCTTATACTATGAGAATAAATATAATATTTTTGAGTTATATTATCTTTTGGAGTGAAAGATGAGTTTGTGGTAGAAATTAGTTGAAGGATGAAAACACTACTTGTAAAGATGTATATATATATATATATATC
This sequence comes from Viscum album, assembly GCA_963277665.1. Classification (NCBI taxonomy): domain Eukaryota; kingdom Viridiplantae; phylum Streptophyta; class Magnoliopsida; order Santalales; family Viscaceae; genus Viscum; species Viscum album. The sequence goes on along the minus strand of OY728148.1, from coordinate 2,123,652,996 downwards.
TTATTCTGTGAATAAATTAATTCTTGAAATTTATGTAAGGGATATTAAGACCAAAAATGTGTTATCCTAATATCTTTTGTTTTGTTGAACTGGTGATATTTTAAATCATCATAGATTAAAGGATTTTAGGCCCTCAATTCTACACTTGTTTTTGATTGATGACATCAATCACTCCCTATAAATATTTAAGTTTTTCTTATAATTATGTGTCTATAATTTCCACTAATGTTCTCTTATTCGAAACCCTAATTTGGTGGTGACGTTCTAATTTCCCTTTCCATCTTATTAAAACTAAATTTTATTAACCATATTTCTGATATGGGTTTTCCAAAAAGGTATTCTCTATTTTCAAGATCTTATTTTCCAAAAAAAAATTCCAATTATGAGGAAATAATTATTTGATGTAGGGGGAAATGTAACACACCAAGCTTCCATGGCACACTTCTCTTTGAATAATACAGTAGCGTGTTTTGTACGCGACTTCGAGATTCTAACATGCTGCGACCAATCAAAGTAGTAGTTATGAATAGTAATACCAACTTTTTGAGATTTTATACATTTTATCATTCAAAATGGAATTCATTTTTGGATTCATAATATTGAAATTTTCTTAGGAAGAAATTTTTGTACTTTTAGAATAACTTTTATATTTTGATGAATAATGAAAATTACTAAATATTTATTAAAAACAACTTTTTTAATCGAAATAATTAATAATGATAAATTATGAAATTGATTGGTTTTAAAGTATATTTAGAATCTATTTTTACCATTTAATACAATTTTGTTCATTGGACATAATTTCACATTTAAACCGCACATAAACAAGTGTCAATCTTTTGATAGTTATTATCTCTTAAAAACACGCTTTTTGTTTTGACAGCAGGAATTAAATTTAAATTAATTTCTGCCACTTCTGTGATTTGAATTTGAAAAAATGGAATAAATATTTGGAATAAGTATTTCCAAATTGTGTGAATAGATAACTTTTATTTTTAAACATTTTTAATAATTACTTCGGTAAATATTTTATTTACCATGGTTAAAGGGTAAATCCGGTAATTAAGGGGGAACAAATAATATTATAATAATAATAAATTATCCTAAAACGTGTCTTACCCCTATTGGTTGATACATTTCCGACCATGGGCATGTTTGGGTCGATTATTGGACCCTATGGACCCACTTGTAAGTGATAATGACACTTTATATTAATTAAGTTAAAGTAAATACCAAAATTACATATGCCTATATCTATTAGAAAAACAATATTTACAGAGGGTAATATATGTTATATTTTAGACTATAAATATTAATTAGAAAGATAAAACTATTTCCTACATAATGGTATTTTATTTATAAATTGTATACATTAAATAAGTTTATTTATTTTTGACACAATAATGATGATGAAATTAACTTATTAGTGAAATAATAAATAATTGATATTATAAATACCCAAAAAATTATAACGTTAGACTTTTAATGAATTAGAAGAATTTTATAGATCAATATTACATGTTAGGATTGATTTAATTAACTTTTCTATAAGTAATAATGCTTATATAATTTTCAAAAATATCAAATACCAAATAGTGTCAAAATTGACATAAAAGAGTTTTCAAAACAAATTTATATTATTAATTGATATTAAATTCTTAAAAATAGATGGTTCGAACAAAGGACTTGAATAATGATAGTTGAATCATTAATGGACCACTTGGCGGTCTTTTGGAGGTATATAGTAAGTTTATTAAATATATAATATAAAAATTCAATGTGACATGGTAAGTGTCAAACTAATTAACCAAGAGTTAAAACTAAAAGATTTGGTTAATATAATGACCCAACCTATCTAACATCTATTGGTTGAAAGTATTTAGACCCATACCCACCATAGGATTTTAATAATCCACTTTTTAACCATTATAAACCAAATATTAATTTTTCATAAAATAATACTTTATTTTTTTCCTAAAGAGTCCCTCCTCCCCCTTATAGAAGGAAATCACTTATAACCAATTATTCACACTTTAAAATCCATTTTTCTCTGCCAAACCCTACCCAAATATTCTCCCAACTTCCCTTACTTCAACCTACAGGCCATAGATTGATCATAAATGAATCCTATGGAGCTCTTTTTATCAAATCCAACGGAAGAACCTGAAGAAGAGGTAATGTTTTCACCACCCCTTTTTCAAGTTCCTTTCTTCTTCAAATTCTTATTTCATTGTTATTTCCTTTCTAAAATAACAAATCCAGTATATACTATATATTTTGATGTTATTATAATTATGGTACAACCATATTTAGTATTCTATCCATCCTTTGAATGACATTTCCCCATACGTGCGTACGTACGACTTACCGTCTCCATGTCGTGGGGTAATTGTTATTCCAAACATTATTATTTGGATGGGTATAATAATGATGTTTAATTAATGTAAATAATAAAAATAAAATAATAATGAGTCCGTATATATTATATAATTTCCAGTTATAGATTATTTTAAAATGAAAATAGTGATATTGTCGCTCGTGCGTACGTACGGACTACCGTCTCCACAAATGCGATGAGATTCATACCCCATCATATCCATGCAATTATAATTCTCATTTGATGATTAAAAATAATGTATAAGAACTTTATATCATTCTAGATATGAATAAGATACAACCTATCCATAACAAACACGGATTATGTAACAAAATATATAAACGTAAACGAGTAAGTTAACACCCGAAATGATGATAATACAATGATATTATTCACAAATCAATGTTAAAAGATCATATATGATATAATATTAAAGTACATTATTCTTGTATAATTTAATAACAATTATTTCACACTTACACAGGATGTTATCCTACCCTCAACCACGGAAAAGTACAAGGTAAGGGGTTTTCATCTCACTCCTTATTCCCGTGAGATTCGTACCATATTGCCACTATTACATTTTGTGTGGTGTATGTACTGCCCATATTTATATTTTTTGTGTAAAACACATTAATTTATGGGTATTTACATATTCATTGTATGCTACCTCTTTCATGGGGTGTATATTTCATAAGCTACCAAATTGGTAAGGGTTTATTTCATGATCTCTTCATTATCCGAGGTTGTTTATACGTAATTATCTACTGAGACCTCTTTATCATACACATCCATGTTTCATAAAAATGTATTTCAAAAATTTCATACTATTTTACATATGGGTTAAATTCATTTATACACTTTTTTGTATTTTTATATTAATTTTATAGTGTAATCTTTTCATCGTTTTCCAAACAAGGTCCTTTTTATCCTTTTCAAGAGAATTAAGGTAAGAATGTCTTTTTTTAACTTTTACAGCGGGTGCGGCTATTTTCCACCATTATAAAATCTTTGAAGCTTCCCTTACAAGCTTATAATTATATTTTCAAAGTAAATGTTTTATTTTATAATTATGTGACTTTTATATAATTTAAAAAAAGAGATATTTCTCTCAAATAGTTTTGATTTCATCTATGTCAACATCCTTTGATAAATTTTACACTTTTTTTAAGTTGATTTATTATGATACAGATATTCCATATTGTATTTAAGGTTTTGTGATATTTGTGAATATGGATGATTTATTTTTATGCCATTAATGGTTAATGAATAATGTTTTGGAATTTTGTATGCTAGTTTTAATACGAATGTTTATGTTATATTTCATCCTCTTCTTAAGATTAATGTGTTGGAATAGTATGTTCCTGGTTGGGGACCGGTAAAAGTAAGCCCTCTGGGTTAGGTCTGGTTATAGAAGACCCTGCGAGTTGGTGTCCAGTTATTAGAGGCACTCTAGGTTGGTGTCCGGTTATTAGAGGCACTCAGGGTTGGAGTCCGGTTAAAGAGGCTCTCCAAGATGGAGTCTGGTTATAGAGGCTCTCCGGGCTGGGTTCCGGTTATAGTTATCCCTTAGGTCTTGGCACGAGGCCTTGACACAGAAATTAAAGTTTGGAATTATGAATTCCCTTGTTATTAAAGAGGTTACAGATATTGCATATGATTATTCGATTAGTAAAATATCCATGTGAATAATTAAATGGAATTATTTCATTTTATCTTTTCCATATATTGATGAAGTTCAATTATAAAATGCTTTTGTTTTAGTTATACATTGCCTTAAATGTTTATGTTTATTTATTCAAGTTTTTTCTATATTGTCATCCTTACTGAGCATCTGAGCTCACCTCTTTTAATGTATTATTTTTCACAGGATGTGAAAAAGTATTTTATGAATGAACTGCAAGGATAGAATGAGGGGATATGAAGAAAAGATGTTGTTGAATTTTTTAATTTATGATGTAATGTATGACTTATGAATATAACTAGCGTTTCCAAGGCTACTAAACTAATCAGTATTTTGGTATTTTATCTCTTGTGATCATGCCAATGTTATGTAATAATGCACCGACTCTGGGTAACTGGGTTTGGGGTGTTAGATTCATTCATTTAAACTCGATGTGTCTTATACATTATGGTATCAAACATAGTTTTTCCATTTCCAAAAAATAATAAGCTGTTACATTTTCCCCCAATTTTGGAAATTTCATCCCTGAAAATTTGAACTCCGACTCGGTAACCAATTTTAGACATTTCAAATTACCTATTTTAAATCCCATATAATAGAAAACGTCAATAATTCTTCCATTTGAGAAGAGAGAAAGGAAAATATAAAAGCCACTTGGTAGAAAACTTACTAGGTTCCTATATTGGAAAACATGGAACTGTATAAAAGCATATAAAGCCCATGGAATGATATTGAGTGATATAGAACATAGTTAAATGACTGATAACCCTCATAAAACCATTAATATGTAATGGGTTAAAAGGACATTGATTACTTGATAATAATAAAAAATAACATTTTTATTTTAAAAATCCATTTCATAATTTTAATAAAATATATTACTACCTAGACTATGAACATAAGGACATAAAATTACTTTTAATGAATAATTTCATCATTTAATTAATTTCCACCACACACTAATCATTTCTGTAAAATGATTAGTATTCAAGATGAATTTTTCTTATGTGAAAAATTAGAATCAACTAATATAGATAAAAAAATAAACAAAAAGATAACAATATATTTCTCATGTGTTTATACATTTACCAAAACCAAACTAGTATGGATAAGATAAGGTAATATCCCAAAATGGGTAAACCTTCATACTAGGAAAATCTATTTTAAACTCCAATATTCAGAAGTAATACACAAAGTTCAACATAGATCATTCAATAGATAACTATCCATAAAATTCCACAAAATATTCTATACTAATACGGAAACCCAAAATTCATAAGGATTTAATCACAAAGTCTTCTAATGAAATTTTATTATTTATCTCCAAATCATATAGATTAATGTTAATATATAATACCAAAAAATAATTTCCTAAATCACATATTTTCCACGTATACTAATCATTTCCACAAGTAATATGAGTCAACATAAATCCACAATAAAAACTTATGTTCTTCTAAAATATATTTCATCCATTATTCCTAAACTAAAATATCATAGTATTATGTTTACCTTAATAAATAGTGTTCCCATAATATTGAATGTCTTCTAAAACTATATTAATCACTTTATAATCATATCATTTTTCAATCACATGGTTATATATTTTATAAAACATATGATACAGTAATCAACGTATTCATCATTTATAATATATTTTAACATAAATGAAAATTTAATAAAAACTAGGACTTATCTTTGGCCATTGGGAGGTGACACAAACTTATCGCCCTTCAGTTGTGGGTTCAAACCTCACAGATATTTTCGGATGTGATGGGTTGTCACTTGAAATGTAGGGTTTCATTCTCTTAAAAATATAATCTATACAACATTCCTCAAAAAGAGAGAAACATCCTAAAAAACCTTAATATATAAAAAATTATATTAATGTTTTATCCTCAATGGTTATCTCATACATTTCTTCTTGAATCCCAAATTTGGAAGAACACAAAATTAACTCAACAGGAAAGATCTAATAAACCCTAAAGTCTATCCATAACATTAAAATTTGTTTCCACAATATTTAATGGTATTATTCATCAAATAATATTTTACATTTAACATAAGGGTTACATAAAACTGCCCCCAAGAAAACATCTCCCAATATGTAATTAACCTCTTCAAAATTTCATAACATAAATCCTCAAATGGAATGTATAATATATTTAAGTTATTATCAACCTAAATATTTTAAAACCATGATACTATACATAAATGTTATGTTAAACGCAAAATAATAAATCATAATTTCCAAATTTATCAAAACCATCCATTGATACCAACATTAAGGACAAATACTTACACAATACATATTCTAGTGATTTTAAACTATAATCCATTTTCTTCTCCAAAATATATTTCATTTTTAAATTATAGATAACTAGTATTATCTCATACATATGAAACCCATACATTACAAGTAGACACTTATATTTAGTATCCATATTTTTATAGAAAAAGGACTTTAAAATAAAACAATATTTCTTTTCATGAAAAATATTCACCATTTTCAAGTTGAAAACATATTTGTCCCAAATAAACCTCTGAAAAATATATTAAAACATTTTATGATCAATGAATATTAGTAAGGTTCATAAAATAATAAAACCAAGAGTCTAATAAAAAACATGAAAATCCATTAAGACATTTTTTAACATACCATTTTATATTAAAATTGAATAACTTTTCTAAAAAAATCATTATATTACCCTTTAAAAATAAAATTATTTCCATTAAAACTAATTAACTAGCATAAAATTTCGTGTAGGTAACATGATATATCATTTTTTATATTAATTTAACAAAGGGAGTAACCAATGTGGCAATCCTTCAAATTCTAAGTACATGATTCATTGGAGGTTATAATTTAACCATCGGTCCAGGGATTATCATGGAACCATACATCAGTCGTTAATAGCATATCCACCATTCCTTGGTTTCTCACAAAACTGCCCTTCATTATAAAAAAAATTCATGATCCATAACATAATCACTAAATATGAATTCTTTCATCATGAAAAAACATTTTGATGAAAATAAAAGTTCTATTTTTAAATCATTTCTTTATTACTAATAGCTATTCTCATATAAAAGAAAACATTTATTTTGAAAAAAAATTAAGATTTGATGTATAATTCAAATAATTATGGTTTAATGATTATGGGAATATATTTTCAGGCCATATAAGTTAAAAACATTCCTTTTTACTTTTGTAAAACGTGTGGAAAGATAAATTTTAAAAGAGGGTTTTAAAAATAAAGTACCTTACCTTGAGTCAGACATGTCATGTACATTATTTATATTCATAAATAATAAATGTTGTTAATTATTTTATATTTTATGAACTATTTTTGTGTTTATTTGTTTTTAATATCATTATTTCCTTATTATATATAATTACATAATCACTTAAGTTCATGACATAATTTTCACAATATTCGGTACATAAGTCCAAATTGAATATGATAATTTTAATATAGTCAAAGAGGAAATTAATCAATTATCAAAATAATAATAACTAGGAAATAATATTCATTGTTAAACACCAATTATATAGTAATTAAACATGCACTACATTATAGTCATGGAGACTGTAGGTGGTACATACGCATGAGTGGCGTTTCCAATTTTCAATGATATTATAGAAATTATGTAAATATTATTTTATATTTCCATTGTGATGATAATATTATAAAAATATTATTAAGTATTTAAGGATACTAATATTTATTAACCATGTGATGTAATGATGGAAAACAAATCCCATTGATTCATAGAGTCGGTAGTCAACATGTACGCATGAACAAACTTATCCATTTTTGGTGCATTGAAATATAAGATGATAAATTATATATTATATATATCATAATGAAAAATATGTCAGGAATAAAATATATAAAAATAAATTTTATTATTTTAACAATTTCGATAAACAATTATGGAAAATTAATTACATCAGTTCATGAGTTGGTAGACCGCTATAGACACAAATGATGAATTCATTTACCATTTGATGGATGTGATTTATTATTGAACAATAAAATAGGGGATTGGTTCTAGTGTCGCATGACTTACATATTTATAAGAAAATGTGTCCCTAGAATCAAAAACAGATAGTGGGAAGGAGAATGATCCCATATGATTTTGTGATAGGATTAATCATGTATTCCATGTCATGTACTAGAAATTATATTTCCTTTTCACTGATCATGGTAGGAAAATACCAAGAAGATATTCGAAACTTACATTAGGCTACTGGTAAGGCTATCCTAATGTATCTAAGATGAACTATGGATGATTTCATGTCATACTGTGGGGATAAAAATCTTTTCATCATAAGGTATGCTGATTCGAGTTTTCAGAGAGATCAGAATGAATTGATGTTCAATTAGGATATGTGTTTTGTCTCAACACAGGAGCTATGAGCTGGAAGAGTTCAATGTAGCCAGTTGTCACTAATTCTATAGTGGAGTCCAATAATATAACATCTTATGATGAAACCAAGGAAGATTTTTGGATTTAAAATGTTGTCTATGAGCATGATGTGACACCTAGTAGTAAAGACCCTATAACATTGTATTGTGATAATACTATAATGAAGACTCTTAAAAAAGAGCCAAGGTCACATCAACAGATAAGGAACATACTCTAGATGTATCACCTATTGTAGGATTTTCATGAGAGGGGTAACGTTTTATTGGGTAGAGTACCCATGAAAGAGAACGTGGTATACCCCTTGACTAAAGGCCTATATCAGCATAGCGTGGATATCATGTGAGTGTTCGTGGACTGAAGGTTGTTAGAAGAATTCTCTTGTGCTAGTGGGAGTCTATATGAGTTGGTTACCTAGAACCAACTTATTTTTACTTTATGTTAGACATGGATTAATTATTTTGAATATTAATTAAATATTAATCACATCATGATTATTCTTCTATTTGATATTGTAAGTGATAATGTCCTAAGAGTAATTGTCACATTAAAAGGTCGTAGCAATTTACCATTATGATGAGAACATTACAGTGTTATGAAACTGTTCCAAAACATATGTTCTATAGAAAAATGATATAATATAAAGGGACACAAATGATATAGGATATCTGGGGTAGAGACTCATAGGGCGTTGAGGCAACTTCTAAAGGTGTACACCCTTGGTAAAATCCAATATGATATTAATTGAATGAGAACCGATTGTGGAAATCAAAATTTATAACTGTAATTGGATGTTCCTATCTTGTGGAATTGTGTATTGTTCCATAGAATTTATTATTATTTTAAATGGATATTATGAGTCATGTACTTTGATGTATTGATGAAAATCATGATGACAAATGTTCGAGGTGAGGATGGATATGTTGGGTTCTTCATGAGTAATATTTCATTAATGAATAATGTGGGAAATGATTTATACCTTATAATAAATAATGGAATTTAATATCTCATCTTCTTTTATGGAAATAATATATCCTAAATAAATACATAACCATGGTGTTCAATAGGAAAGTTATACTTTTGGAATGTTAGAGAAAGAGATATCGAGCATATAATTTGATGTCACTGGAATGCAACCTTCTCAACTAGATATATTGTGATAAAGTAATTATATTACATGGTAAACATTCATATGTGGTGGAATATCATTGTGGAATTAACTATTTTCTTTATGGGTGTCTTAGCTTGTTTCTAGATGTTAAACTTGTAATTTAGGCAAGTTCACCTAACGCCAACGAGACAGATTCCTAGAGGGTCACACAGTATGTGTATCCAGAATTTCAGTTAAATAATTTTATTATTTAACAAGTTGAATAAATATTATCCCTGGTCATGGTTTAATAATAGTTCATATATTTTGGATCATATTTATTCCATAACTAGTAATTTAAGAGAATATATTTTACTAGAAATAATTAATAAATATTTATTTCCTTTTTTGGTGAATGAAATATTTTTTATTTATCATAAAATAATTTATTTATATTTATTTAATAAATAAATCGTAATTTTTCAAGGCACGATTGATATTGAAAATGATTTTCGGACAGATTTTAAGGGTTCAGTGAGAAATAATAATATCGAATATTGTTTGATTTCATAATATTTTATTATAAATCACTAGTTAAGCACATGACCGAAAATAATAATATTTGTGTTATTATTTTACATGGGTATTTCACTTGGATTAATGAAATAAATAAATGAACATGTGAAAATAATTTTATTATTACCTTATTGAAATAAATTCCTGCCCATATTATTCTATCATTATCCAAGGGAATGCCAATCAACACTAATTTTCTTTTGAACAATATTTTGTAGAATATCACACTATTCTAGAGTGTTGTTTCTTCTCTAAGAACACTATCATGAAAGAGGGTGATACTCCTACACTAGATCATGGAGTACGCTTTATATGTGTTTATCAAGGTGATCTAAGGAAGATGATGCAAGCATAAGGATATTCTGTGCATGCACCAGGAGAGTCCATCAGAGATGTTTAGAGATTCGTGGAACACGTGTGGATCACCCGTAGTGAAGATATAAACATGAAATCTATAACGAAAAAAAGTTCAATGAGGATCTATAACCAGACACATCAATTAATAAATAATAAAAACTAAAGGTAATTCGTATTTAATTAAATTAATTATAAAAAATATATATTGATATTCTCTCTTGGTTCCGGGTTTCTATTCTATTATCTTGTTTCATGGATTCAATAACATGGATCACAACATTCATCATCACATAGAGCATTGATTCTTCATTGAATATAGAAGAAATCAAATTTGGGAACCACCCCTCATGCACTTCTACAATGCCCAAATCCTACATGTGGTATTAAAGGGGGAATATTATTATTTATAATAATTTATATTCGTTGCAGATTTATGAATTCGTAATTTTTTTATTAATGTTTAATAATTATTTTAATCTAATTTACGATATATGATTCTTCCACCATAGTTTCTCATATATCTAATAGAAACAATCAATTTTATGATTAAAATAAAAGCAAGGAACTTGTTTGGAGGTTCTACAGATTCTTTCCGAATAACCCAACTGTACACGCCGTGTAACCGGATTTGCATGCCGTTTAGTTGTGATTAATGCACGAATAGTTAATTTGGAAATTACTCAAGCCATTTTACTTAATGACACACAATATAGTTAATTCTTACATCATTTTATGACAAGGAAGGACTAGTGCGGGTTCAGGGGAACTACACACTATGGGGCCCACTGGTAATGGAGTGTAGTCCCTTTCAGGTCAGGGACAGGCCATGTATCCCATACAGGGATTAACCGACTGGTGACTGTGTAATGTAGATTTAACATGGCATGTGACCCACTGGATATGTTGTGTACTACATGAATTCCAAAGTATGACTCACCCACTGGGTCCCTAGTCAAGTAGATTATTTATATGGTGAAGGTAGTACATGTCGTGTAGATCGGATCTACACGCCATGTAATTTTACAAAATTATGCAGAATTAAAACTTCAATATCTGTATAATGTTTAGATCAACATATATATTATAAGTTATATTAAAATTAGTTAATCTACGTGAATTGAATCACAACATGTGGCTGAAAAAATCACGTGATTCGTTTAATCAACTATGAAGTACACGTTGTGATAATATGATTTAAATTTTGTATTACATATGTCATAAAAGTATAACGGTATATGAGTATAATCCATGTTCTGTAGGTTTGGATTGGTATTCACCATGTTACCTCCATGATACATTTATGTACAAGTTTATTTTTAAATTAATTTTAATTTATTTAAAATTATAATGGATTAGAATCTCATGGAAATTCATAAAAAGTATTATGATAAAAAGACTGATTAATTAAAGATAATAATTAATCGATTTGAGTGTGATTTATATTAAATAAGAAAGATTAAAGAATTGCATGATAGTTTTATTAAATTAAAAACTCATTTCATGAATTTGGATGATCATGAGTTGGACTAGACCTTTGTATGTGATTGTTTTCCTTTTAATTTATTATTAAATTCAATTTTTTTGCATGCGTGCATTGTATCCTAATTAATATGTAGGGACTTCATGCCCATGTATTCTTTTATATAATCCCAATTTTTCCCATCATCTGCATATGAGTAAAAGCATATGTAATGGATAGTGCTCCCAAGCTAGTAGAGTTGGTTCAAGTTAGGAGCTGAGGTGAAACCAAACCATAGAGATACAAAGGTGGATAGATGGAAAGCAGTAAACATGGACCTTAAATGGATCAAGTTGTTTCTCCCCTAGGTCAGTGGTTAGTTTATAAACCACTAGAAAAACTATATATTAGAACAATATCATGATCATAACGTTTATTTTATTTCTATAAGTTACATGGTTATTCATTATGGATGTTATTTTCGATCACATAATTAATGAATTAATAAGAATTCCATATAGAACTAAAACATACTGGCTTATACGTAAATATTATCTAATACATTTATATTCACTTCAGAATATCCCACTGAATAATAAAAATCTTGTCAAAAGATAATAATTGGAAATTTCTGCATAAAGGATAAAATCCCACAATATAATATTAAGTCGTTATATCCATCCATTACTTTAGTTAGAATAAAACCTTAGTTAAATGTCCTTTACTAGCCCAATTTGGGGTGCTTTAAAACATAGAGGAATTCAAATTTGAGGATTTTTATTGACATAACTTGATTAAAATTGAGTATTTCAATCCAATGTAGTATTTTGTGTAATTGGTAGTAAAAGGCTACAAAAATCTAAATTAATGATTCCAGTATTTGGGGTCCACTCAAAAAATTGAGGAACTGTGAGTTAATGAATTTGGATTTTGGAATGCCTACCTAAAACAATTCGAGTTGCTTTAACAACCAATGTTTGGGAAATGATAATGGAAATTGGATCATTTCCACTAGAATATCCAGGTAATAATATATTTTAAATTCAATGGTGGGGGCTATTGGATTTCGCTAAAATAGTGGGAGATTAATAAATATAATATTTATTTATTACACTTAATCTTATTATATAATTTACTAATCTTATGATAATATTATCATTATAAATAATATTAAAAATTTCATTTTGATCCATTGTTGAGAAGGAAAACCACCTCACCAAAAAAAAATTCTAGGAGTAGAAAAGGCACCTACAGGTCGTCCTTCAATATGAAAGGAAACTGTAAATGATAGAAGAAACATTACTCTTTGCACCTAGAAATAAGCTGAGTGATGAAGATAGCTCTCCTGACGAGAAACATGTGAATGACTATATAGATGTTCTATACATGATGATATAATCCATGTCCAATGAGCTCATGAAGTAATATGAGGAAATGGATTATTATAACATTATCATTCACCTTCAGGATCTCTATAAAAATAATTGGAGACAAGAGAGGTATGAGACCTCCAATGATTTGTTCACAACTAATCTTCAAGATTCTGTGCTAGATTGTCCTCATGTATTCAAGCTTATTAGCTACATTGAGTGTCTGGAAATCTTAGTGATTATATTCATAGAAAACTCGCATACAGATATCATACTCCAATCACTACCCAAGGACTTATCTTGTTTTATTTTGAATTATAATATGATAAATAATGGTAAGAGTCTATTAGATCTTATGATCTTTATTCTCTAAGTGGATAAAGACATGCGGTGTGACAAAACTGAAATTTTTGTGGTGATTAAGAAGAGGAAGGACAAGGCAAAGTGGAAAAGAGTTATAAATAATCTAAATCTCTTAAGAACTCTCTGACCATGAAGAATAAAATCTAAAGGTATTGCATGGAAATGGAGGAAGTATTGTTTCATGTGGAAAATCCGGATAATAGAAGAGGAAGTAGACCCTAAGACAAGGGGAAGAAAAATGTGTATACATTATCAAGTGAAATATTTCAATTCCTACACATTAGGTATTAAATACAACATCTGGTGCTCACATATGTACAAATATATAGGAATCGGTTCGATTTATAAAAATCTATTGAGGAGAAGCATTTCTGTAAGCTTTGAATGGTACATGTATAGCTTCTATTACCATTGGTGATTGCCACCTTTCGTTTCGGATGAGAATTATTTTTTACAAGATTTTTATTATGTACTTACTTTTATCAAAAACATTATTTCTATATCATGTTTAGATATATATGGGTTTATTTTCACCTTAACAAATAAAAGTTTTTTCTTTTATAAGGACAACATATGTTACGTTATGGAACATTTAAATAACAGTATGTATTTATTAAATTATAAAAACCAAGTATTGTAAATTGATAACAAATCAGGTTAACATGACTTATATAACAGCCTGTTGTGGCATCGACATTTTTTTCATGTAAATGATAAGAATATGACCAAAATATGTCAAGATAGTTATTTACACTCTTCTAAGATAAAACCACTTCATAGATGTTATACTTTTTTAGAAGGGAAAATGACCAAAATACCATTTTTTTTATAGGGAGGAAGGTCCAAATAGGATCTAGGATTGGTGCATACTGATGTGTTTGGAACACTTTAAGTAGAATCTTGAGGTGGTTATTCTTACTTCATATCTTTTACTAATGACTTGACTAGATATGGTTATATTTACATGATATGGTATAAGTCTGATTCATTTGAGAAATTCATTTAATTCAAGAATGGATTGGAGAATAATATTTGTAATAAGATAAAGAAGCTTTGATCATAACTTGGTGGTGAATATCTTAACCCAGAGTTCATTGACTATTTACGGGTGTTTGGGATATAATCAAAACTCACACCACCATATACACCATATTGAAATGGTGTTAGTGAATTGAGGAACCATACCTTTTAAGAGATGGTAATGTCGATGACGAGTCATCTTGATATTTCATTATCCTTTTGGGGATATTTATTACAAATTGGGGAAAAAACATTAATAAAAGTTCCAACTAATGTAGAAAATTGAATTACCTTTGATCTATGGAGAGGAATAAAACTTGTTTTTTTGCATATAGGTGTATAAGGAAGAGAGTCATTTTTATCTCCTTCTTAAGAAACAAACAATCACCATAGGAAATGAAGTGTATCCTTATAGATCATCCCAATGAAACAAAGGGATACTAAATATACAACTCCTATGAAAAAGACACTTATTATCTCTAGATAAGATGTCTTTATTGAGAGGGAGCACATCCCCAAAAAGGATTTTCATAGTAAGACTGAAATTGATGAAGATGATGATCAAGAAAAAATTGATTTGGTATAGAAACAAGTTCCACAGGTTCCCGTGTAAAAGAGGGGAAAAAACAAGAGAGACATGGTTTTATAGACACTGAGGATTGTGATTCATTATTATTGGACAATGTTGAAACACTCTCATAAAAGAAAGAAGTAAAGTGCTCATAAGATGCAAGATGGCTAGAAGCTTTTAATTATGAGATGGATTCCATTTATCAAAACCATGTTTTGGTTCTGGTCAATGTGTTAGTTGATGTAAATTTTGTTGGATGTAAATGGATACTGAAGAAGAAACTGGGAATGAA
The DNA here is from genome assembly GCA_963277665.1 of Viscum album. Classification (NCBI taxonomy): domain Eukaryota; kingdom Viridiplantae; phylum Streptophyta; class Magnoliopsida; order Santalales; family Viscaceae; genus Viscum; species Viscum album. The sequence goes on along the minus strand of OY728148.1, from coordinate 2,123,637,406 downwards.
TGAAAATGTTATTACCTATAAAGAGAGGATAGTGGTTAAAGGTTTCAAAAATAATCATATAATTGTCTACAATGAAAACCTTTTTTTTCAGTTTCCTTGTTTAAATCCATCGGAACATTATTTTCCATAACATCTTATAATGATTATAAGATTTGGAAGATGGATGTCAAAACTGAATTCCATAACAGGAACCTTTTGTAGGATGTCTATATTACCCAACCAGAAGGACTTGGGACATCAGGTGATGCCAAATGGGTTTGAAAGTTGTAGAGATCCATTTATTGATTAAAGTAATAATATAGTTAATAGAACATTGAATTCATTGAATCAATAATATAATTTGGATTATTTAAAAATGAATAAGAGCTTTTTGTTTACAAAAGATCTAGCAGGAATGTGTTCATTATCCTAGTAGTATATTTTGACAATATATTACTTATTGGAAATGACATTCCAGTCTTAAAGTATATTATGGATTGGTTAAAATGTGCTTCTCCAAGAAAGACTTAGGTGAAGCAGCCTACATTCCAGGGATTAAGATTATTCGTGATAGATCCAATAGGCTACTTGGACAAAGTAAAAGTACATATATTGACTAGATACTTATGATATTTATTATAGAACAATCCAAGAGGGTATTGATTCCAGTGACATATGGATAACATGTTTCTAATAAAATGTGTCCCCAGAAACAACAAGAGAATGTATTAAAGAGTAAGATCTCATACGCTTCAGCGATATGATCAACCATTAATGCCATGTTATATCCTATAGTTATTGTTGCCTATACACTATTAATTGTAGGAAGATATGAAGAATATCTAAGAGAATAGAATTGGAATGATGTTAAGGATTTCCTTAAATATATGAGAAATAAGGATATATTCTATGTGTATGGAGGATATGAGGATCCTGTCATTAGAGGGTATGATGATGCTAGTTTTCATAAAAATCAGAATGATCTTAAGTCACACTCAGGATATGTTTTATTTCTCAAAAGAGGATCTACAAGCTATAAGATTTCACATAATCCATTTTTCACTGATTCTATAGTGGAGTCTGTGTATTCAACAGATTTTGATGCATACAAGGAACTTGTTTGGATTCATAAAATTCTCTAGGAGCGTAATTTGGTACCACAGAGTAAAGAACCTATCACATTGTACTATTATAACACTATATTTGTGGCTCTTGTAAAAGAGCCAAGGTCACATCAAAGGACAAATCACATATAATGGAAGTATCACATCTTGATGGATTTTAATTAGAGTAGTGAATTTTTAGTGCGAATAGTACCCATGTAATAGAATGTAGAAGAACCCTTTAATGAAGGCATATCTAAGTAGATTCATGAATATCATGTGAGAGTTAGCAGACTGAAGGTTGTTAGTAGTTAGCTCTGGTGAAAGTGGTTTTCTATTGTAGTTGGTTCCCTAGAACAATCATATTTTATAATTCATGATAAAAAAATAATTCATTATTTTGAATATTAGTTAACTACTTATTATATCATGATTGTTATTATGTGTCACATAGTATGTGATAATGCCCCATGAGCAGTTGTCGCTCTGAAAAGGCATAACAGTTCTCTGCAATGATGAGATTCCGAAAGTGGTATGAAAATATTCTTGAATATTTGTTCGATATATGAATAATATATTTAGAATAAACAAAAATGATTCAGTCTATCAGGTGTGGAGACTCAAATGAATTTGAGGAAACTTATTATAGTGTACATCCTCAGTAATATCCAATATGATCTTATGAGAATCAGATTATATTATAAGAAATAAACCTTTATAAGTGTCATTGGATTTTCCAATCAATAGTCATTTGTATTAGTACTTTGAGTTTCAGATTATTATTAATGGATATTAGGAGTCGCGTACTTTGATGTATTGATGAAAACCATGATGACAGATGTTTTAAATGAGATATGATATATTGGGTGTGTCAAAAGTAATATTTCAGTAATAAATAATGTACTAAAGGATTTATCCATTATATTCATTAAAGGAAGATAATATCTTTTTACCATTGATGGTAATGACATAGCCTAAATAAATACATGGACATGGTGTTATATAGGCATTTTATATTGCTAGAAATTGAAATTAAAAGCTATGGTTTATATAGGTTGATGGCACTGGCATGAAACCTTCTTGATTATAGATGTTGTGAAAAATGGATTATATTAGATAGTACACATTTGTATGATGCATCATATCATTAGGCATTAACTTCATTCTCTATGGGTGAATTGGTGTGTTTCTAGAGACTAACGATGGAATTTATGACCGTTCTCCTAATACCACTAATAAAGAGGACAGGAGGTTCACACACTAAGTGTATCCAGAATCTATGTTAGAAAATGTATTATTTAAAAAGTTGAGTAAATATTATTCCTAGTCCTGGTTTAATAATTATTAATGTATTCCATGTCATATTTATTCTGTCACTAGCTATTCGAGAGAATATATTATAGGCGAAATAATTAATAAATAATTATTTTATATTTTAGTGAATATAATATTTATTTATTTATTGGTGAATAATGAAGTAATATTTATTTAATAAATCAATAGTCATTATTCAAGGCAAGATAAATATTGAGGAGGATTGGCGGACCGAGTTTAAGGGTCTAGTGAGACATAATAATATTGAATATTATTTTATTAAATAATATTAATTATATCTCACAAGTTAAGAACATGTTTGAAAATAATAATATTTTTTCCATTATTTGATATGGGGGTTTCTCTAGGATTAATGAAATAAATAAATAAACATTTGCATATTATTATATTATTACCCTAGTGAAATAAATGCTCAGTTATATTATTCTCTCATTCTCCACGGGAGAGCCAAGCGATAATAATTTAGTTATGCACAACATTTTGGAGAAAACCTATCATGACTAGAGATTTATTTATTCTCTAAGAAAATTTTCAAGAACGAGAGTGATCCTCCTACAAAAGATCAAGGAGAACACATTGGAAGTGGTTCTCTAGGTGATTGATGGAAGATGACGCAATCGCAAGGATCTTCCATGTTTTCTCCCATAGACTCCTTCATGGATGTCTAGAGATTTATGGAACACATGATTATCACCGATAGAGAAGATATACCCTTTATTTATAAAACAGAATGATAATTCACCATATATCTATGATCGAACTCATAAACAATGAAATAATAAACCTTGGAGGTAATTATTATTTAATTTAATTAATTATAAACAATATATGTTGATCTTCTCTCTTAGTGTCATGTTTCTATAAATTTGTCTTATTTATTTAATTCAATTATATGGATCAAGGATTTTATCATCACATTGACCCTGAATTGATCATTGAATATAGAAAAAATCAAATTTGGTCACTTCCCATCCCGCTCTTCCACTACATCTCGAACCCAAAGAATTCATTTCTAATTTGATGGAATAGGATAAGGATATAGGGTATTAAAATAAAATACTAAAATATATGAATATATAGGATAATTAATGATTATTTTATCATTTTTAAGAAGGTTTTATGTATATGGATAGAGAAACAAAATATAAACACTCAATTAGAAGATATAAAATATCATTCGATGAGGTCATTTCTAACACCATAAGACCCCTAAAGATGGTGTTATTAATAAAATATTAAATATATAATGAGTGGAGGGATATTAGTAAGGTATTTTTATAGGTAATTTCCAAAATAAATTAGTTTTTATGTGTGATGAAATGAGATGAAGAGGTTCCCTTTTATAAGAGAGGGGAGGGCAGACTATGAATTTCTCAAAATGTTTAATAAATGTAAATTAATTTTAGATTAAAAATATCAAAAAGGTGATTTATTTTTAATATAATATTTATATGGGGATAAATAGAATCATACAATAAATATTTGTTAATTTTTACAATATTTTTGTCCTTATCATTTGGTTTTAACCCTTATTTATCAATTTTAGCTCTTACCATGTCAATGTGGTTTCTTTACACGTTGAGGGTCGATATAGTTGATATAAAATATAAAAATAGCCATTAATTGACCATGTTTTATAACTTAATGAAAATACTATTAAATTATTCAAAATTCATATTTTAGGGATTTCATATCATGTTTTTAAAAGAAATTACTATGGAATATCTATAATGTTAATTTTATGAACTATTAAATAAATTTTAATTAATAATATTATGATAAAATTTATAAATCAAAATAACTATTATATCATATCAATAAAATGTAATGTTCATCTATAAAATTCATATATTACATTAATTATCTAAGATTATAATTATTTTAATATTTTCATATGAATTATTTCTTTTTTATATACTAAATAATTAATAAGTTAGAGATGTGAAAGAATTTATGGAAATTATATCTCAAGAAAAAATTTAAATTAAATAACCATGATGAAGATAAATATTTTTTATTTGAAAATAATATTTATAACTAAGCCCATCCATTGGATAACACTATTTTCAAAATATTACACTTATTAAATATAAGACTGTGACATGTTTGACATTTGTTTATATTAAAAATAAAAAGGTCATAGTTTTATCCAAGTGGACCCAATAGATCATAAATAAATTTATATAAATCAAAAATGTTTATTATGATCTAAATATCCATTTTAATTTGTTAAATATTTATTTTAACTCCAATAATTGTTTGGACGACACATTAATTGTGTTATTTTTTCTTTATTGGCCTTGCACAAACATTTGAATAAAACACCTTTTATATAAACCCAAAATTCGTGTACAACCATAAATATCATGAATAATAACTAATATTTAAAATAAAATTTTATAAAATAATTATCTCATCCCAATTATTATTTTTGTGATACAAAAATAGATTTTTCTACTATATATTAAGCTCCGCATCAGCACAAAAAATTAATTTCATAATTATTATGTGATAAATTATAATCTCTATTTTTTATAATTATATATAAATTATATTTATATTATTTAATAATAATTGAGTCATTCCATAAGTATAATAAATTTTTATATTATTTTTACATATTTGTGAAATTATAAAATATACAATATTCTATTAAAATAATATTTTGTTACTATTCACTAAAAATTTACCATATTCAAAAAAAATTAAAAAAAAATTGTCCTAGAATAAATTTGGAATTATGAAAACATAAATTCAATTTCATAAAATTAAATTAAATTCCACTATTTGATATAAATTAATTTTAAAATAAGTGAACAAAATAGGATGAAATCTGGTTTTTAGAAAACGTAATGTTTTTTCTTAAAAATGCTAAATTATGTTTATTTAATGATTTTATACAAAATTTAACTATAAAATTGAAAAAAATTAACATTATTGAATTATTTATACTATCATATAACTAATTAATATTTTAAACAATTATAAAATAAATTGGATCTTTAAAAATGGGTAAATAAAATTAACAGTTTTAATAAAAAGAAGTATTTGTCAATGTTTGCTAGAAAATCAATATTTTTCAAAAAAAAAAACAATTTCACCCTAATAAAATTTTGGTATTTTAATTTTAAAAAATATAAAAATTTAATAAAATAGAATTTATTGAATTTCGAAAAAATTTATTATAGTATGCACTAAAAAAATTAAGAAACACCATTTATAATGGAAATTTATTTGTTGAAGAATAAATTTACATTATTAAAAATAATTTCAATATTTTATAATAATATTAAAAAAAATTATATTTATTGAGACATATATATTTATTTCATAAATCATTAATTCCTATTCATACTGATCAGAGTAACCGCTATGTTATAACAATATCATTCAAATAATATTTAGTTGTTCTTTTAAGATCCATGTGGATTATCATATATGTTTTCAACCATAGAGTTTCATTTAAAAAAAATTCAGGATGATACAATTTATTAAAAAATTATCAACAAATTCCCTTCAAAGAAGATTCAAGAATAAACAATCTCGAATAGAATGAGATTGTGATAAACCCCTTACAATGCTCATAATATCGAGGTGAGAAATAATTAATGAATCAATAATGTGTTTGAACTAAAAAACAACATACAAAAATTTAAATATAATATAATAGAAACACATTTTAAACATAATATAATAATATCAACAATAATTAAGAATTAATGTAACCCAATTAAAAGAAAATGAGTTATGAAAATTTTTTACAACTAATTATTTTTGATGTTATACCCCCTTGGATGAAATAATTATTTGTAAGACATAAAATACCATGTATTGTTAATGAATCATGATATTACATTTCCAATTGAATGTATATACACCATATAAAAAGAATTTGGTTCATAACATTACAATACACCTCAACGAATGGAAATTGCCTTGAAGCCTCTTACTTCACGCTTACTTTTGATTGAATGTTCACTAACCTCATGTACAGTGGTTATAAATATTCTATTAACATTAAAAAGAACTATATTACTATTTATAATATCATATTTTATCATTTTATAACATCTTATCTTCAGTTAATTAATTACCATTCAATATTTTCAATGTTTCAGGTGTTAATTTCCTTATTTTCTTATGCATGTTTTATCATTAACTATATGTTTATTTCCCAAATTAAACAATTTAATCATCCCTAAAATAATATTCATGGAATAATAATAATATTTATACATATATTATAAATTTAATACTAATCACGAAATATGGTTTTGAGAAGTGAAGTTCCTTAGGATCATCGACATGGTAGGCCATATATACACAGGAGTAATGTTTCCATTTTCAATGGTCATTATGGAAATATGTTAAGTAATATATAATATTTAAAATAATATAATATCATATATGACATATTATATACATATATATATATCATTCAGGTAGCGTGGTGACGAAATGTGAGTCACATCGCCTCCTGAAGGCAGTAGTCCAAAAGTACACGAACGATTCTTTCATGTTTACGTAAGTGGAATGGTAAAAAATAAAATTATAGAATTTCATTAAAAAAATTATAAATATTTCATTAATATAATATTTATTTCATTTATATCACATATAATCATTAATATTTTACTTATCATCATCCTTGGGTAGCTTTAGTTAAAGACGAACCACGTCGCTTAAGGAGGCAGTAGTTCATCGTACACTCGAGTGATGTTATCTTATATCCTTTAGAATTGAAGTTAAAAATTTATATATGATATTATGAACCCATAGGTATAAATATGTTATAAATATCATAGATATATTTTGTGTTTTTCGTCATACCCAACTGTGAATTTTAGTAATGTAAAAATAAATAACATTGGTTCTCGAGGCGGTAGATCGTGGTACATAGGAATAATGATATTGTAACCCATTTGATGGAAGTGAAGTTTTTTGTAGGTCATGATCTTATTAAAAAAAATACTATTATATGGGAAAAACATATGATATTTTATCTATATGTTATAATATTAATTGAAGGAGGTGGATAAATAATCAAAAGAAAGATGCATGCTGAATAAAAATTCCTCTTCTTATGGTATCCTCCTTAGGTTCTCACAAAATTATTCCTAGGTTTTCTTTATGACCACCATAAGGATTTGAATATGGAATTTGTGAAGTTTGGAAGTTATTTGGGAAGTTATTTTTTGATACAATGAGGTTTGAATGTGTATATAATAGAGGAGTGTGGGTGACATTTTATATGTGAGGTGAGGGGAACACTTGTAGTGTTTTGAAACGATTCAATCATACCCATGTTTTTATCATTACGAAAAATATAAAAATTGTAAATTCTAGAACCTATGTGATTTAATTTCGAAATAGTTCCAGAAAAGTGGTCTTTATAAGTTGATTTGTCATTTTAACCCTTATATTCGTAGTTTGATCCCGGTAAATCCATTTTTACCATAAGTAATTTTTACCACTTTCATTATTAATTTTGATCAGAAATTAATTTTACCATATTATAAAATTAAAATTATTATGACTAAAAATATGGAATACATTTTTCCATATTCAATTCACATATTTATATAAATTTAATTTAAAATTAATCATACAGACAAGTAGAACAAACAAGTTTTTAAAGAGAAAATGTTCAAAAGATTACATTATTTTTATATACAAATTCAATATAAAATTGATTCAATATCACAAATTTGATTTATTAATATATAACTAAATTAAAATTACATTAAAAAATTTCACAATATATTTTAAATTTTTAAATAATTTAATGAAAAGGTTATTTTCTATTAAAATTCAGTATATTTCATTATTCATAAAAAAAAATGTATCTTTTTAAAAAATACCATATCATAATCTTAAGTAATTTTCATTTTAAATTTTTTTAAAATATTTTATTTTTTAATAAATATTTTCCAAAATAGGTAAAAATATATTTTAAATTAAATATACAAATAAATACTAAGATGTCTCTTGGAGAAAATACATGTTTTTAGACAACAATTATTTTTATTTTAAATGATCTTTATTTTCTTTCTAATTAATTGATAAAAAAATTGAAGAATGTAAACTATATATTTTCATAAGGTATTTAATCTTATTTATACACACCATTCCAATGGAAAGGTGATAATTATTATATTAAGTTATAATATTAATAGTATATTGTTGTTCGATAAACTTTGGTCATGCATGTAACAAATGTTATCAACTAAACTCAATGTTATGTTTAACACAAGTTGCATATAGTTTTTCATGGAATATATTCTATCAAACAACATTTTATTTTTTTATAAATCAGCGTGTTGCAGAAATGTTAGAAAATGATAGATATATCCAATAGAAAATCAGGGCATCTTAGAGTTGACATAAATTTTATGCTGACAATTGGGAATCATATCACAAGTTTGATATTGGTGACAATATATTACATTGAATATAAACTTGGAATAAAGTTATTATATTTTTAAATAAGGTAATTTAAATCATATATATTGCATTATCTTTTAAATTTTTCATCATACCGCGATGGTTTCTGTTCATTTTGTGCTTCCACCAAATCTCTGACAAGTTGACATTGTGTTCCATGTATCACACATGAGGGAGTACATACCTAATACTTTACATGTACTAACCAAAATGTTTATATAAATATATAATGATCAATATTATATGGAATACCACATTTAGATTCTTAATTTAATATATAAAGTGATATGATATAATACAACTCAATTGTTGAATGTTTTGTTGTGAAACAACCAATTTTATGAAGCAATGTGGGAACCTTAAGTTATGATGAGACATAAGTATCCTTAGTTTTTTATAGGTGTGATTTAATTTGAAGGTAAAAATTCATATATTGGGTTTATAAGGTAACACCTAGGGATTTTATGACATATTTGTATTTTAATAGTTTTTATTTCTTTAATAGATATCATTAAATGAAACAACTAGTTTAAATAAACCGTGATATAATATTGGAATATTATTATTTAATGTTACAATAATCTCTTATTCACAGGATTGATTATAATGAATATAAATAAATATTTTATTAAAAAATAATTGTATAAATTTGTATAAAATTCATTCATTGGTTATAAAATTCTTATAAATGAAAATAAAATCTTCTGACGGAAAATATAGATGTTTCTTGGAAAAAACGTTTTTATGTGCATAATGTATTTATATAATAATAAATTAGAGTAATGTTTAATTGTGGATAGTTTTAATGACTTTTATATATTATATATTCATTGAAATGTTCTAAAATATAACTAATATATTTTACTATTAATGGAATAAAAATTAATCTAATTATATTTTTAAGAATGCATTTTTTAACTATAATTTTCATTCTGTTTTACTTTCTTATTTTAAAAATCATTTCTAAAACATTGAAAAATTAAAACTATGAAAATTGAGTCTATATGTTTAATCATCATAATTAATATAATTTATATGGGAAAAAATATTATTTTTTCTATAATCAATATTCAAAATAGTAAATTTTGTTATCACAATTTGGGTTAAAAGGGTTTATCGGGGGAGGGAGGGGGGGGGGGGTGAACCAAAGAGATAAGGATTTAAATATCACAAAAAATTATTTAATTTTATCTATTGATTGTATTTTAACCTTATCCTTCTCATATTGTATTCTATTGAATATTTTTATCCCTTTAATTTTTTAATACATTACAATATTTTAATCTTTTGAGAAAATTCAATTGTTTCCTCTCCCTACCTTATAAAAGTGTTTCACTTCTGCTGTCTTCATAACACTGCATTGCCCTTATATATCATACAATACCTACACAAATACATTCCTAAATTCACTCCCCACACAATAATGGAAATATTTCTTGCAAAATACTATCCTTATAAGGCTGAAGTTGTAATCCAAATGTCATTTCTCAATAAAGAGGTATAGCAATTGTGTTGAGTCAATAAGGTTTTCCTTATGACTTTTCCATTCCTTCTTGTTTTGAAAATCACAAACACCTTATCTTTAAGGAAAATCGCTTTTATAAGAAAAATTATCCTTATCATATTTTCATTCATATTTTTCTTAAGTATGAGTTTCGGATTCACTTTCTCGGAGTCATAAAATCTTTGATATAAAAGCATTCTGTTTTTAGGATTCGGTTCTGGACAAGAACTATAAGGAAGTTTCATTCCGAATTCCGGATATGAATTCTGACTTAGTTCTATTCCAGATTCAGGATACGAATTCTGAAGAAGAATTCTCATTACGAATTCCAATGAAGAATTCTCATTACGAATTCCAATGAAGAATTCTCATTACGAATTCTAATGAAGAAATCCCATTCCGAATTCTCATTACGAATTCTGAAGAAGAATTCTCATTACGAATTCCAATGAATAATTCTCATTACGAATTCCAATGAATAATTCTCATTACGAATTCTAATGAAGAAATCTCATTCCGAATTCTCATTACGAATTCCAATGAAGAATTTTCATTACGAATTCTAATGAAGAAATCTCATTCCGAATTCTCATTACGAATTCTGATGACGATTTCTCATTACGAATTCTGATGATGAAATCTCATTACGAATTCTGATGATGAAATCTCATTACGAATTATGATGATGAAATCTCATTACGAATTCTGATGATGAATTCTCATTACTAATTCTGATGATGAATCCTAATTACGAATTCTAATGACGAATTCTCATTACGATTTCTGATGACGAATTCCTATTCCGAATTCCTATTCCGAATTCTCATTCCGAATTCACCTATTAAACAGAATCTGATTATCATTGTTTTATACACTCTGAATTTATTCACTCCGAACCTTCACTCCGAAATTTCTATTCCGAACTTTTATGTTAAAGTTTAAAACGATGTCGTGCTTTCTGTTACACTTGTTTTGTTATAAAACGATGTCGTCCATTTTGTTATAAACTAACCGTTGTCTAAGTGACACGTGTACAGGTCCCTCTGAACTTTAAGGGAAATATGACCGTTGGAGAAGGATCCGACCTCACCTATAAATAGGAGCTCATTTGAAAGAGCTCGCTGCTGATGGATGATGCATATGCTGATTACTGAAAAAGTGCTTACATGCTGTTGAAGTGATTTCTAGAGAGATAGTCTCTTATTAACTCTCAAAAGCTTCGTGCGACTCTGAATGTTGGTGATTACATTCGAGGGCTTCCGGGGATAGGAAGACAGAGGTGCCGACTACCTTAAAGATCGAGGGCTTTCTTGCTGAGAAAGACAGAGGTTGCCAACTACCTTGAAGTTGAGGGCTTGCGGGGATAGCAAGACAGAGACACCGATCTTCGTATCGAGGGCTTACCCTGGTGTGGGTAAGACAGACTTGCTTGAAAGTATAAATCAAGGGACATTTATCCAAGGTTGTTGGATACCCTTCTCTTTGGGTTAAAAGACTATTATCTTGTTACTAGTAGTTTTACTACTTGTCTTTATTCTGCTGAAATTTGTATCTTAAGGAAAGTATAACTTTCTTATACTTCCTTACTTACTCTGATTAGTTTAGATTCTATACGCTTTAAGGTAGAATCTCATATTGTAACTTTTGTTAAGTTTCAATTTCCGGAACCATATTTCCAGAACCTACTTTTGGAATCTCTTTCCAAGTTTAGTTCGGTGTTAGAGGTGTTGTGAATCTACTTAGTTTAACTTTGTTAAACTTAGTCCTTTCCTTTTCTTAAGGAAACTTTAGTTGTTCATAACTAACTTTAAAGGTTCCAAAGGAATTTTTAAAGTATACAATTCACCCCCCCTCTTGTATATTGAGCATCTCATATTATATTTCGATCCTACAATTGGTATCAGAGGTTGGAAACCTCTTACTCTATACCATTCTTACATTTGGTATCAGAGCCAAGGTTACTGAAATACTTGTACTCACATACAAGTTTTTCTTGCTCACTTTCTATTCCGAAATTTTCTCATTCCGAACTTTTTGATTACGAACTTTTGCTACTAACAAGTTTGTATCCAAGTTATTATTTAGTATGGAAGGAATGAACGTTGGATCTATTGAAAATCTGAATCCTACAAGACCACCTATCTTTGATGGCAATGATTATGAATACTGGAGAGATCGTATGAAGACTTTTGTTATCAATACTGGAGTAGATAACTTTGTCATGCTTACTGGTGATTATAAAATTCCTGACAAGGAAGTCAGAACCTTTACTAACCAGGAAAAGCAAGAATATCAACTCAACTATAAGGTACGCAATACTTTATTATGTTCAATGACTAGAAATATATATAGCCAAATTTCTTCTTGTGAAGCAGCTAACTGTATATGGAAGAAGTTAGAGGTTACACACTTTGGGACTTCTAAGGTGATTGAGACTAGAAGAGCTATGCTTAGAGCTGAATATCATGGCTTCAATTTTCCTTATGGAGAACCTATCTGTAAAGTTCAACAAAGATTCATGACAATTGTCAACAGTCTACAATCTATGGGAGAGAAAGGTTTAGATGATGAAGCTCTTGTGGACAAGATAATTGACATAATGCCCAATGAGTGGGAATCCAAGAGAACAGCTATAGATGAGAACAGGAAGGTCACTCAAATTACTCTTGATGAATTATTTGGAACTCTTCTACAACATGAGACCAGAATGAAGAGAGATGCTGACAACATCAAGAAGAAGAATGGAAGTGGTACTGTTGCTTTTACTACAACTTCTAATTAGATGAAAGCTAAGACTCCTGAGAGAGTAATCAGATCCAAATCGAAGAAAGTCATTTTCCAATCCGAATCTAGTGAAAGTGAAGTTTCAGAAAATGAATTAGCCAATCTTGCTCGAAGGATGAACAAGATAGCTGGGCAAAGAAACTTTCAATCCAAGTATAAGAAGAAGGACAGGAAAGATAAGAAAGATGGAGAAGTTACTTGTTATGAATGTAAAAGAGCTGGACATATTAGACCTGATTGCCCTATGCTCAGAAAGAAAGAAAGGAAGGAAAGGCATTCAGAAAAGAACAGGAAGAAGTATTACAAAGCCAAAGCTAAGAAAGTTCTGAAAGCTAATGACACCTGGAGTGCCAGTGGGGGTGACTCTTCAGATGAATCTTCTGAATATGAATCTTCAGGACAGAAAAATCATGGTCTTATAGCCAGATTACCTATTGAAAATCATTGTCTTATGGCTAAGGTACGAAATGCTGAATCATTGACCAATGTTTCTTTAAATTCGAATGATAGTAAGTATTATAACTCTTCTGATGAAGAATCATCTTCTGATGAGGAAAATACTTTACCTACTTTTGAAGAAGTCTCTAGGTTTGCTGAACTTCTTGAGATTGAGAATTCCAAACTCAACAAGAAACTCGATAAGGCAAATTCTAGGAATTCTATTCTTACTAAAGAGACATCAGATCTTTCTAAAGATCTTGATAAGAAAAATGCTGATTTTGAAAATATTTCAAAAAATCTTGAGGAAGTAAGTTCTGAGAAGAACAAACTTTCTAAAGAATTAGAAAAAGTAATTTCTAATAAAAAAGTTTTCGAGCCTAACTCTAGTTCAAAAACTAATGATTTTGAGGATAAAAATTTGGTTGTAAAACTCAAGTCCGAAATTTTTTCCTTAAAGAAGTGTTTATCAAACTTTACCCATGGTAAGGAAAATTTTGATAAGATGTATTCTCAAATACGACCTTTAAGAAATAAATCCGGATTTGGTTATACCCAAGAAAAACATGTTTTCAGCAACAATTATTTTGTTCCTCAAAGTGCCCCATTTTGCACTAAATGTCAATGTGGTGGTCACTGGGCAAGAAATTGTTCCTTAAACAAAACCCAATCCTTAGGTTTTCATAAAGCTTACTTTTCTAAGAAAATGTGGATACCTAAAATTTTATTGTCTGGAAATCTCGGATCCAAACAAGTTTGGATTCCGAAAATCTAACTTTGTTCTTAATTTCAGGAAAATAAAGAAAGTTCCAGCAAAAATATTTGGTACATGGATAGTGGATGTTCCCGGCATATGACTGGTAACAAAAGTTTTTTTGAAAAGATTATCAAAACGAAAGGAGGAAAGGTAACTTTCGGAGACAATGCTAAGGGAGAGATTGTTGGTATTGGTAATATTGTTCTTTTAGGTAAAACTTTGATTTCAAATGTTCTTTTTGTTAAAGGTCTTAAGCACAACCTCATTAGCATAAGTCAGTTATGTGATGAAGGTTACCTTGTGAATTTTAGGAATGATAAATGCTTAGTTCACAATTCCAAGGAAGAATTTATTCTCTCAGCCAATAGGCAAGAGAATGTTTACACCTTAAACTTAGAAGACCTAAGAAGCCAAGATTTACCTTGCCTAAGTGCAATGGAAGATCATTCTTGGTTATGGCATAGAAGATTAGGACACTGTAATCTTAGGAACCTATGTAAACTCTCTAAGAAGAAACTTGTTAAGGATCTTCCGGAGCTTAGATTTGATTCTTCTATAGTTTGTGATCCTTGTCAATATGGCAAGCAACATAAATCTAGTTTTAAGTCAATCGGTGAAGTCTCAACAACCGATGCATTACAGTTAGTGCACATGGATCTTTTTGGTCCAACACAAACTGGAAGCATTGGAGGCAAATACTATGTGTTTGTTCTAGTTGATGATTACACTAGATTTACATGGGTCTATTTTCTAGCAAGGAAATCTGAAGCTTTTTCTTATTTCAAAAGTTTTAGAGCCCAAGTTAAAAATGAGAAAAACCTTCCATTGAAAACTATTCATAGTGATCATGGAGGAGAATTTCAAAATTCTGATTTTGAAACTTTTTGTAGTAAGAAAGGTATTACTCACAACTTTTCAGCACCTAGAACTCCTCAACAGAATGGTGTAGTTGAAAGAAGAAATAGAATTCTTCAAGAGATAACTAGAACCATGTTGAGTGAATATTCTATTGCTAGACATTTCTGGGCTGAAGCTGTAAGTACTGCTTGTTATACTATAAATCGAGTTTTGATTAGACCTTTTCTTAATAAAACTCCTTATGAGTTATGGAATGGTAGAAAACCAAGACTTTCCTACTTCAAGGTTTTTGGTTGCAAAGTATTCATTTTGAATACTAAAGATAACTTACATAAATTCTCACCAAAATCTGATGAAGGAATTTTCTTAGGTTATTCCACAACCTCTAAGGCTTATAGAGTTTTTAATAAAAATACTTGTACTGTTGAGGAAACAGTACATGTAAAATTTGATGAATCAGATCCTTTTGTTTTTAAAACTTCCCAACCTACATCTTCGGATGTGTTTTCAAAAACTGATTATCAACCGTTGATAGAAGAACCTTCTGATAAGGAAATTGTTCTAGAAGATAATTCTGAAACATTTACCCCAGAAGACTTTCTACCTTATGTTGATGAACAGGTTTTACAAAACCCAAATCAGGTGTTTCTTAAGAATCATCCCAGTGATAGTATCATTGGTGATGTAAATCAACCTGTAAGGACTAGAAGTTCCTTAAGAAATGAAGTAGAACATCTAGCATTTCTTTCCCAATTAGAGCCTAAAAGCACTGATGAAGCTTTAGGAGATGATGATTGGATCAAAGCAATGCAAGATGAACTAAATGAATTCGAAAGGAATAAAGTCTGGACCTTGGTTGAGAGACCCAAGGAAACTTCTGTTATTGGAGTAAAATGGGTTTTCAGAAATAAATGCGATGAGAATGGAGTCATTGTTAGAAATAAAGCTAGACTTGTTGCTAAAGGCTATAATCAGCAAGAAGGAATAGACTATGAAGAAACCTATGCTCCAGTAGCTAGACTTGAATCTATCCGTATTCTACTTGCCTTTGCAGCATTCTTTAATTTCAAACTATTTCAAATGGATGTGAAATGTGCTTTTCTTAACGGTTATGTTCAAGAGGAAGTTTTTGTTGAACAACCTCCTGGCTTTGAAGATACAAAACATCCTGATCATGTTTTTAGACTTACCAAAGCTTTGTATGGCCTTAAACAAGCCCCACGAGCATGGTATGATAGACTTACTGGATTTTTGCTTCAAAATAACTATGTTAAGGGAAATGCAGATCCAAACCTTTTTATAAAGAAAGATAAGAAAAATGTTTTGATTGTTCAAATTTATGTTGATGACATTATATTTGGTTCAACTCAGCAATCTTTGACTGACTCTTTTGCTAGTCTAATGAAATCTGAGTTTGAAATGAGTATGATGGGTGAGTTAACATTTTTCCTTGGTTTTCAAATTTCTCAAAACCAGAAGGAACCTACATATCCCAACATAAGTATATTAAAGATCTTCTTAAAAAGTATGGTTATGACAACACTATGAGTATAAGTACTCCCATTGGTACCTCAAACTCTTTAGATCTTGATGAAGCTGGGAAACCAGTAGATCAAACATCTTTTAGAGGTATGATTGGAAGTTTACTTTACTTAACAGCTAGTCGACCAGACTTAATGTTTTCAGTATGCTTATGTGCAAGATATCAATCCAATCCTAAGGAATCTCACTTAAAGGCAGTAAAAAGAATTTTTCGCTACCTTAAGGGAACCATGGATCTAGGATTATTTTATACTTCTGGAAATGATTTTGTTCTAAAAAGCTTTTCTGATGCTGACTTTGGTGGATGTAGAATGGATAGGAAAAGTACATCCGGAACTTGTCATTTCTTAGGAGATTCATTAGTTTCTTGGTCATGCAAGAAGCAACATTCTGTTGCACTCTCCACTGCTGAAGCTGAATATGTAGCAGCTGGAAGTTGTTGTGCACAAGTGTTGTGGATGCAACACACACTCACAGACTATGGCTTGAGTTTTACTAAAACTCAAATTTTGTGTGATAACACAAGTGCCATTGCCCTAAGTAAAAACCCTGCACATCACTCTCGTGCAAAACACATAGATATTAGGCATCACTTTCTTAGGGATCACACACTTAAAGGAGACATTATTCTTCAGTTTATCGGAACGCAAGATCAACTTGCTGATATTTTCACAATATCTTTACCTTCTGATAGATTTGAATATATTAAACAGAAGTTAGGAATGATAACCGTAAGGTAATCTTCCTCAATTAACTTTCTGTTGAAAAATCTCCTTACAGTAATAAACTCCTTTTCATAGGGGGAGTACATTTGTTTGTTTATCTAACAAAGTTTTTCAAATTTTGTTTTCAAACTTTTCGGAACGAAAATTTCCGGAATGGAATTTCCGGAACAACAATTTACCAGAAAGGATATTTTCGCACAGAATACTTCTGGAATGGAAGTATTCGTATTGAAAATTTCCGGAATGGAAAACTTTCGTACTGGTATTTTCATAACAGAACTTTCGTACTGAGTCTTTTGTATTGACTTTTTCGTATTTACTTTTTCGTATTGATTTTTTCGTATTAAAGTTTTCGTACATAGTTTTTCATATTGAATTTTTCGTAGTCGTCTTTATATTACACATTACGAATAACTTTCCTAAGCTAATCCGAAAGGTATGATTTCCTTACTGAAGTTTTCGTAATCATATTTTACTTGCTGGAAATTTCTTATAGTTTGTTTTTGATTTTTGAATTTCTTAAATCTTTATTTTAATAAAACCTCAAAAAGATCGGATTCAAGCTTTCAACCGTTAGATCTGATCTCAGATCATTCTAAACCGTCAGATCAAACGAGGAAGTTGAACCGTCATCCCAATGCCTATATAAAGGGGAGCTATTTTCTCGTCCCACATCGATTTCAAGCTTTTGCGTGCTGAAGCTCTGACTCTCCGATTTAAGGCCGTTCCGAACCACAGTTTTCTCAGTTCCGAACTTCAGTCTTTTCCGTTCTGAACTTCTCAGAGATTTCAGATCCGAATGTCTGCAGAGTTAGCTTCTCAAGAGATGTCTTCAACTAAGCCCATTTCTCAGTGGTTAGTCTACAGAGAGCGGTTAGTTCATCCGAATTTCTTCAGCAACTATGATTCTATCATTTCGAAGAATATCAAGTTGAATGGCTGGGAGGATGTTGCAATATCAAAAACCGGCAACCAAGATAAAGTTTACTCTGACTTGCTTGTCGAGTTTTATGAGACAGTTGCTTTCTTCGTGGAAGATAATAGAGAGAAGTTTTCCTTCAAATCGTATAGCAAGACATATAAGCTATCTTACACCAAGGCTGCAAGCTTGGTAGGGCTGAGTTATGAAGGGGAAGCTGAGTTTATCTCGCATGTTCTGCCAGACTCCTTGGGTAGTTTCAACAAGGAGAAAGCCTTAGAAATTCTCGGATTGGATGATGATAAGGCTCCGAAAATTGCAACCCTATCTACAAACTTCCGGATTCTGGAGTTATGGGTGCAAGGGCTTATCGTACCAAGAAAAGGAGACAAGGACAGCTTGAAGAAGAGTGAGATATACATCTTGGATTTTCTGATAAATCTAAGAAAGTTCAACCTGATGAAGCATATTCTTCTCAACATTGATAATTTGAAGAAGGGGAATCTGAGAGCTCAGATAGTGATGTACCCGGCAATATTGTCGAAGCTGATTGTTCGGTGCCTAGAATCCTTCAAGGTTGCTTGTAGTTCTAAGCCGAAAGTTTGCAAGATCATGTTGCTCAGTGATGCAACTCTTAAAAGGATGAATATAGCTTTTAACAAGGAGTCAGGGAAATTCATTGATCTACCGCCTCAAGAAGAAGTGACTCCGAAAGTGGCTGATCCGGAATCATCAAAGCCGGTAAGGAAGAGGAAACAGAAAGAAGTGGTAAGTGAAGCTGAGGAACCCAAGTCTAAGGAAGTCCATTCCGCACCTCCTAAGCCTAAGAAGAAGAAGACATATACTGATGAGGTTGCAGCGAAATGGAGAGCTGACAAGGAAAAGAGGAAGGAAGGAGATCCGCAGTTCGGATTGGATCCTGCAGAGGCTAAAGCTCTGAAAGAAAAGGCTGCTGATGAGCTTGAGAAGCAAGTTAAGGAAAAGAAGCTGAAGAATAAGTTGTCAGAAGCTGAGGCTGTGCAAGACTTGTTGAAGTTTAATGAAATGGTTTCAGCAACCATTCCCGTTCCGAAATCTTTTTCTCTGGAATCTCTACCTGAGACTCCAGGAAGAAATCTTGTAACTCCGGAAAAGGCTGTTACTACTAAGGAAGTAGAGCAAGTGGAAGAGGTTGAAGAAGAGGCCGAAGGAAGTGGTGAGACAGGAGATGTGCTCAAACAAGTAGATGAATATAAGGGAACTCCTTCGGATCACCTCTCGCTCCGAACATCTGAAGCTCAATCTTCCAAGCTTGCTACTCCAGCAATGGAAGAAGAAAAAGGAGAAGAAGAAGTTACTTGTCAAGAAAATATTTTACTTGATGCTGCTCAGATGGGAAATGTGGAAGCCAATGTTCAAGAAGTTGCTGATGAGGAAGATAAAATTGTTCAAGTCTCTGATAGTGAGAACAGATCTCCGGAACAGGTTTCAATTCCGGAAAAACAAAAGGGAAAGCAAATTCTTGATGATACCCCGAGTTCAGGAAAAAGTTTGAGGAAGGAAGCTGGTAGCTCTTCTAAGAGGAAGTTGGAGCTTATTGAAGAAGAAAATTCTCCTAGCAAGATTTCTGATTCGGAGTCATCATCGTTGGGGCACGATTTTGTTGTTCAGTCCTTGAAGAAGTTGGTGGGAACTATTCCAACCTTCTCCAGTATTGACTCTCGGTGCCAGATGCTCCAACATACAATGAATCAGAAAACCGACTCCGTATCCATGGTTATGGATAAATGTGTTGAGATAGAAGCCCAGTTCAAAAATTTCTTTATTGGTTACGAAGCCCATAAAAGATCGTGCAAAAGAATGACTAGCTGGTCGAAGAAGAATGTCGAAGAGATGAGGTTGCTGGATGAGTTTCAGGAGAATGTTAAGGATGCATTTCAAACCGAGGACAAGAAGTTTCATGAGATGTCTGCATCATTCGATGAGAAATTGACAGAGGAAAAGAACATTCGGAGTCAGGAAGTAAGAGATCTGAATGGAAAGCTCAACTCTGTTAATCAAAGTTGGAAATTTGAAAGGGATCATCGGATCAATTTTCTAGAAGGGATAAAGTCTCAGGAAGAGAAAATGGAAGCTCAGGAAGAAAAGTTGAAGGCTCAGGAAGAAATCATTCAAGATCAGTCAGCAAGAATAGTTGCCTTAGAAAAGCAAGCAGAGGAAGATCATAAGGATCTCAAGAAGATCAAGACAATTCTCAAGGGGCTCATGTCGAAGGAGAAAGATCCGAAATGACCAATCCGATCTTTTTGTTGTAATCTGTTTTTGTTGCTGACATTTCAAATATAATGAAAATTGTGCTTGTTGTTTCTATTGCTGTTGTTACTAATCTTTTCAGGTACTTTGTTATTTTTCCCATTCCCTCCAATTCTTTTTGAAAATCACAAAGGGGGAGAAGGAAAAGATCCTTAATAAAAAGAGGAAATCTAATAAGTGCTTATCAAAGGGGGAGAAAGAAAAATACCCAAGGAGATAGAACTCTAATAAGAGTTTGTTTAAGGGGGAGTTTTTCTTAAAGAAACATAACTCCGGAAATATGAATACGATCCTTAGAGACTCAAAGCCTAAGGGGGAGTTAGTCGTATTCATCTATATTCTTAAACCAAGGGAGATAAGCTTTAATATGTTTCTTTCATCTTAGAATAGCTTTTTCGTAAGGATGTTTGTGCTTTCCAAAAAGGGGGAGATTGTTGAGTCAATAAGGTTTTCCTTTTGACTTTTCCATTCCTTCTTGTTTTGAAAATCACAAACACCTTATCTTTAAGGAAAATCGCTTTTGTAAGGAAAAATGCTTTCTTAAGTAAAATTGCTTTTATAAGGAAAATTGCTTTCTTAAGGAAAATCGCTTTTATAAGAAAAATTATCCTTATCATATTTTTATTCATATTTTTCTTAAGTATGAGTTTCGGATTCACTTTCTCGGAGTCATAAAATCTTTTATATAAAAGCATTCTGTTTTTAGGATTCGGTTCTGGACAAGAACTATAAGGAAGTTTCATTCCGAATTCCGGATATGAATTCTGACTTAGTTCTATTCCAGATTCAGGATACGAATTCTGAAGAAGAATTCTCATTACGAATTCCAATGAAGAATTCTCATTACGAATTCCAATGAAGAATTCTCATTACGAATTCTAATGAAGAAATCCCATTCCGAATTCTCATTACGAATTCTGAAGAAGAATTCTCATTACGAATTCCAATGAAGAATTCTCATTACGAATTCCAATGAAGAATTCTCATTACGAATTCTAATGAAGAAACCTCATTCCGAAATCTCATTACGAATTCCAATGAAGAATTCTCATTACGAATTCTAATGAAGAAATCTCATTCCGAATTCTCATTACGAATTCTGATGACGATTTCTCATTACGAATTCTGATGATGAAATCTCATTACGAATTCTGATGATGAAATCTCATTACGAATTCTGATGATGAAATCTCATTACGAATTCTGATGATGAATTCTCATTACTAATTCTGATGATGAATTCTCATTACGAATTCTAATGACGAATTCTCATTACGATTTCTGATGACGAATTCCTATTCCGAATTCCTATTCTGAATTCTCATTCCGAATTCACCTATTAAACAGAATCTGATTATCATTGTTTTATACACTCTGAATTTATTCACTCCGAACCTTCACTCCGAAATTTCTATTCCGAACTTTTATGTTAAAGTTTAAAACGATGTCGTGCTTTCTGTTACACTTGTTTTGTTATAAAACGATGTCGTCCATTTTGTTATAAACTAACCGTTGTCTAAGTGACACGTGTACAGGTCCCTCCGAACTTTAAGGGAAATATGACCGTTGGAGAAGGATCCGACCTCACCTATAAATAGGAGCTCATTTGAAAGAGCTCGCTGCTGATAGATGATGCATATGCTGATTACTGAAAAAGTGCTTACATGCTGTTGAAGTGATTTCTAGAGAGAGAGTCTCTTATTAACTCTCAAAAGCTTCGTGCGACTCCGAATGTTGGTGATTACATTCGAGGGCTTCCGGGGATAGGAAGACAGAGGTGCCGACTACCTTAAAGATCGAGGGCTTTCTTGCTGAGAAAGACAGAGGTGCCGACTACCTTAAAGATCGAGGGCTTTCTTGCTGAGAAAGACAGAGGTTGCCAACTACCTTGAAGTTGAGGGCTTGAGGGGATAGCAAGACAGAGACACCGATCTTCGTATCGAGGGCTTACCCTGGTGTGGGTAAGACAGACTTGCTTGAAAGTATAAATCAAGGGACATTTATCCAAGGTTGTTGGATACCCTTCTCTTTGGGTTAAAAGACTATTATCTTGTTACTAGTAGTTTTACTACTTGTCTTTATTCCGCTGAAATTTGTATCTTAAGGAAAGTATAACATTCTTATACTTCCTTACTTATTCTGATTAGTTTAGATTCTATACGCTTTAAGGTAGAATCTCATATTGTAACTTTTGTTAAGTTTCAATTTCCGGAACCATATTTCCAGAACCTACTTTTGGAATCTCTTTCCAAGTTTAGTTCGGTGTTAGAGGTGTTGTGAATCTACTTAGTTTAACTTTGTTAAACTTAGTCCTTTCCTTTTCTTAAGGAAACTTTAGTTGTTCATAACTAACTTTAAAGGTTCCAAAGGAATTTTTAAATTATACAATTCACCCCCCCTCTTGTATATTGAGCATCTCATATTATATTTCGATCCTACAAATTGACCATGTACAGTTTATTTTATTTTTTCCTCCACCATATCCAAATATTATTTACCCAATATAAAATAATCAAAACACTATATAAAATATATTTAATTGTAATTATTATGAAATATCAACCATTTCTACCACATTTCCATCAAATGGGAAATGAAAGTATCACACAAGTGTATGTGTGGACTATCGCCACGACGTAGCAATATCATTTGTTTTACATCACAATTTTCAATTATTATTTATTATGATATATTTATATTTTATATTTTATATTCATGACATAATTATAATTCTTTAATTAGTTGTTATTTTACACTTTTATTTAACAATCCATACATTTGGAAAATGGTAATGTCACTCGCGCATATGTGTGGACCACCAACTTGTTGAAGCGATGTGATTCATTTTTCATTTCTGTTTTACATGGATAGAGATAAAGATATAATTAATTTTATATATATATATATATATTATATCTATTTTTATGTAATAATTCTATAAAGGATAAATATTATATAATTTTCTATCTTTATATCCATCAAATAGCGTAAAAATCAATCATGTGTACGTAGGGACTACCTTCGCAATGATGTGATGCAATTTATTTTTCCTCACCACTATGAATGAATAATTATAAATGTGTAAATGATGAGTAAATGTGATAATTATGTTCTAAATAATATTTTTTAGATGATGGAACCATGACCAGGGTGTATGTCCTAGAACCGTCATACCAAAACATGTATAGAAAACAAACTATTTTGCACAATAAATGTTCATTTTGACGATCAAATTGGTAATAAAATTTTAATTGAATATTACAAAAGATAGATAAATAGAATTTTATATATTAATATTTTTATGGAATTCATGTTTAATAAACAATTAATTATTATATATAATATTATATGTAAACAACCCAACATGAGGCTTGATGTGTATGGTATATATTGCAATATAATTTGTTTCTGGATTATTTTTGCAAAATTTCTGTTGATGAAATTCGTATAGACCTTGTATATCTAAAAAATATGTATTTTATTATACATTACTTATTTTTTGTAGTTTTTATATATTATTACAATTTCCTCTTTTTTTACATAAAATTATTAAGAATGTTCTTTTAATGACACGATATCAGGTTTTCCATTTCAGTCAATGAACGTTTTCATCATATCCACACATATCAAAATTGTTTTGTAAAAGATCATACATATACATGACTTGTTTCAAAATTTTAAATTTCACTAACTTTTACTTTATTTAAAATGGATAAAAAATATCAATTTTTAATATTTTTTTGAATAATTTGTTTTTACTAGTATGGGAAAAGAGTGTTTTATTTTAACATATATGACTTACATGTATTTTACAATCATCATGAAAATTATTTTCCTTGAGTATTATGTAGCATGTTTCCTTGGTTATTTTTAGAGAAAAGTATTCTCATTATATTTTTTGAAAATTTTAGATAAAATATTATCAAAGAAAAGTAATATTTTCCATTTTCTAAAACAATTATTTGAATGTTATTTTAATTTTATTTTTCATCTATGTCAATATATTATAAGGATTTTCATACTTCCCTAGGGATTTGATGAAATGGTGTCATACACATTATTTCATGGATGGATTATCATGATGATGACTTATGTTTGATTCTATTATATTTTTTTGTTTACAGTTAGATCATTATATTATGCTATTTCATTTATAGAACCTGTTTCTGTTCCACGACCAATGATATGATAAAATTATGACTTATTTATTAAAACAGTTTCATTTTAAATTTTTAATGATATTATTATGTGATTTATTTTTTAAGATCTTGTGTCACATAAATGTTTTTTCATTATGTTATTTTTGGGATCAGAATTTTATATCCCAGTTTTTCACTTTGATAAAATGGATATCTCATGGGATAATAATGACTGGAATGGAGAGTTAACCCAATTCAATAAGGGACTCTATTCAATAACATAGTCATGTGAGTAATCCTTGACATAGAAGATGATTGAATGATGATTGACCCATTCCACTATGATAGTCTCATCATTGATCTTTCATCGAGGAAATAGTTGTTTGTGTTATGTGTATGCCAAAAACTATTGTATTCTACTTATGATATGTTATCATCGATCCTGATTAATTATTGAAGTTCTCAAACACTTATGAATTATATATTTTTTTAAAGAAAACTGTTATTCCATGATTTATTAATAATGATCATTCACTGATTAGGTATGATTATGGCAAGTTATGATCATTTTCCTGCATCCTAATGTGTGAAATACTTGACCTGAATACCCTATGTAACATGAAATTGACTGAAATTACCATATAGAAAAAGGAATTATCTGATTACAATAGGCTGGAGACTTTCACCTGGGCATCGGAAAACAAAGAGAGGGAATAATTTCGCCCTATTTGAAGAAACAACGTGGTGTAAATGTAGATATAATATAGAAAAATTATTAGAATAGATACACATATTCCATAACTGAAATAAGATAACAGAAATGATATAACTCTATAATTTTAGAAAATCCCAAAGTATAGGTCCAAACATCAAAGGAAAAATAAAACATGAAATCAAATAATCCATGTGATAGCATAGTAAAACTACCACAATCACTCCACCAGCAATCGACAAACAGTTAAAAGAAAACCTCGCCGCATCACTGTGTTGCCTTTCTATTCCTAGTATCAGAATACATAAAAAGACATAAAAACCCCTGAAGGGGTGTATAGTGTGTGATAAAACAAGCTCAATAGGATACCACCAAAGTGTTCCAAAACATTCCTTCTACTGTAATTTGAAAAAATATCAAATTCAAAGAAAAACAAGGTATAAAAAAAATTTGTAGTTTTTATATCAATATCATGGAAATTGTTTCCCCTTTTTTGACATTTTGATAAACAATAGGTGTAAAATATTCAAATAATTTCAAATACATATATCAATGTAGATATATCACATCAATGAAAATAATTTATCACATATCATATTAAATACATGGAAGTAAGACCAAACATTACAATATAAAAGAACATATAACATCACACCAAGGATCACACTAGGTTAGGATAAGTAGGACACTCATACCCCCAACATAGAGGATCACATGTGAATCAATATCCTAGACATATGCATTGAAACTAAGAATTATAGTAATATCTATGAAATTGATCATCTCAAAAGTTTCTATCATGTATTTAGAAAAATAAGCATGGAGTAGGAGATCCCCCCATGCATATACCCCCTGAAATTATCAACAGACATTCCATTTTACTAATCCTTAAACCTAAATACCCATGTATTCCCATGTACGAACTGTTACAAACCAACTCATCAAAACCATAATTTGAAAACTATTTCTGAAATCCAGTTCATAATGCTTTGAAATTAACTTTTATTTTAACATAATAAATGAAACACTCTATTTTTTAAAAAAATAATAAACATTCCTTAAATAATACTATAAATGATCTTTATTAGTGCCATAAATTTGATGGCTCCAAGAGAGAGATTAAAATCCCAGGTAATTTATTGGAACTAAAAAAGCACTGATAAGGGTTCATTTATCGACACTAAAAAAGTTCAGATAAATGATACCTTGATTTGCACTTTTAAAAGTTAATATAATGTACCCATTTATTAGTTATTTTATTTAGAGTCTACAAAGAAACCCTTTAACAGTGCTTATAAAATAATTAGTAAAGTACATTTTATCAGCTCTGACAAAAGCATTGATAAATGTGTCCTTTATAAGTGCTTTTAAAAGTGTCAATAAAGGGCCATGCTATAGTGTGTTGTAACAGAACACAGCAGCACTAGAAGCACCAAAAACAAAACAAATATCAACCAAAATGTCATAATATAAAATTTAAATGAAATTAAATTCACATTAAAAATACAAGAAAAACACGGTATTAATAGCATTTCAAACATTGGTTTATACAATTACAAAATTACAAATTATTATATATATTAAAAAACATCAATGTTCCTTTGCCTTTTAATGATGAGCTGACATATGTTATTGCATAAAAAGCCACCCATATGCCAGAAAAATAACACACCTATATATGATTACTATTCTAATTTTAGTAATAATATAATGAAATAAATTAAAATAAAGTGTTAATTTTATTGAAATTGATTTCAATTATAAATAAGAAGATGCACTTGGAGTCATACAAGTCACACTATGCATCAGATTGAGGTGCGACTGTTCAAAAATGTATCAGATGTCTTATAGATTATGTGTCAGATTGAGGTGATCCTGATTCTTACACATCCCAAAGTCTCAAAACAATCCTAAAATTCAATGTTAATATGATTTCCATTGACTATCATTGTCGAACTTCCAACACTGCATGTGTAATTGTGAGAAAACCTCGTCAACTCGAAAAAAGAATCCACCTGTATAAAAAAAATATTATGCGTAATACTGAAAAAACAAATTATGAAAAATATTAAATAATACATTAATTCTATGTATAATTATATTAATGAGAAAAATAAAAAGATTACATCTGTAATTGAGCAGTGGAGGGAACATGAAAGAATGAGATAAATGCCAAATCTATAGGGGTGACTGGTTTTGAGGGATAAGAATTCTGTGGATGTTTTGGTGCAGAAAGGCATGAATGATAGATAGAGCACCCCATCATGAAAAAAATAATACACCTATATTGTAAAATAATTTTTATTTGACAAATACAAAAAATAAAAAAATTAAACATAAATATTATACCATATATTAATTCTACGGAAAAATAATTTTACCGTAAAAAAATAAAATTACCTCTATTATTTAGAATAGGTATAATCATCTCTATTCTTGGAAAGGCATTGGATAGAATATGAATTAATGTGATAAATGAAACACTTCATGGGTGAAAATTGTTTGGGGGAGAATATGTCTGTGGAATTTTAGGTGCAAAAGGCATAAAAAATGGAGAGAGCACCCAAAACCAAATAAAAGTATCCACCTATATATGAAAATAATAATTATGTGAGTAATACTAAACAGAAATTAATTAAACATAAATGTGAAACAATTCATTAATTTTATGAACAATGATTTTACTATGACAACATCAAAATTACCTCTTTCATTTAGTAGAGGAAGGATCATTTCTGTTCTTGTAAATAAAGTGAAAAAAACCTGAAGTAATGTGATAAATGAAACACTATATGAGTGAAAAGGATTTGAGGAGAAGATTACTATGTATGTTTTGGTAAAGAAAGGAATGAAAGATGGATAGAGCACCGCAACTCGAACAAAAGAATCCATATTTATAAGAAAACAAATATTATGTGATTAATACAAAAAATAAATAAATTAACAATAAATATGTTTCAATACATTAATTCTACGGACAATGATTTTAATATGAGTACATTAATATTACCTCTATTATTGATCTAAGACAATTTCATTACTCTTCTTGAAAACACATTATATATGGATAGAATTATTCTAAAATAAATGAAGTTTGCAAGGAATAATGAAAATTATATCAATGTTCCATTATATAATTTTTCAATAAATTATAGAAATTAGATCGTAACAATACGTTTACATTTATCCAATGGGTTTCCTTCATTATAGTATGTTCTTCCAAGGTATTGGTAAAATCACCTTGTGTAGAAATCATGGTCTACTTGAATAGCCAAAAAATTAATTTAATTTTTTTTCATGCAGTAGATATAATTTAATATTATGATGAAAAGCATAATATATTGAAAAACAATTTTACCTTCTCATTGAACTCTATATATTTTTTAATGGTTTCAAGGATTTGGTTCCCTTATCATGAATCCAAATACCCTCTTTATGGTCTCCATTAATGTACAATACATGGTCAACATTGTGATTGACATGTATTGATTGTGATGTCCCAATGAAATGAACATCCTAGATTGAATTTTCATTAACTCAACATTTTTTTATTTGAAAGTGGGACAGTCAAACAATTCTTGTTTCTTGGATCAGAGTCATAAAATAATTTCATTACTTGTGATTCCATTATGAATGGATCACCTTTTTCCCCTTCACACTAAAATTTACCTAAAAACACAATTTCATCAACATTCATTCCATTGATATTTTTAACCAATTTGAAATGGAAAAGTGGTGCCTGAAATGTTTTATAATTCAACGAATATATCTATTCAATAATGCCAAAATATGAAATATTTTCATAAATTCGATTTCTTTCTTTAGAAGCAGATATATGCATCACCAATTCCACAAGCATAACACCACTACATTCCATAAAACATAATTCAACCTATTATTTTTTATAGATTATATGACCATTTATTACAAAATTAGTGTATGATATTAAATTCTTATTCGGTCCTGTAGCAAGCCAATGGAGTTATTTACCAATTGAATTCATGTATTCAAATAACTCCTAATAAATTGGATCCATGAACCATATTTTAACCTAATGATTATATGTATATGATATCCATCTATCATCCCATTATGGATTTAAATATCTACGAGTTTATTTGTGGGATTTAATGTATAGATCAACACCTTCCATATTTTTTAATATTTAATTATTTCATTGCTCCAAACCATTCAATGTAATTATAACAATATCTATTTTGAAAATCCATTCCCCCTAAGGTGTTCACTATGACGATACATGGGAGATTGATACTTTCAACAACTGATAGGTAATTGGTATAGAATTAAATATATTCTTCAACAATATATCATTCTCCAATACAACCTTCTGTATAACTTCTGACTAAATTTTATCTAATTTTTTATTTTCAAATTGACCACTTTGTAGATAAGTGGTAACTAAAATAGCAGATTCAAACCATCACATGGAAACAATAGGATGATACGAATTCAGAAAATGAGGAAATTCACAAAACCATGGATATCTAGAATAGATATATGCACAAATCACAAAATTCACATCACTTTACTTCTCAGACAACTGAGCCGATGTGGCCATACAATCTTTCATCTTTGTAACTAAATTACTGCATCGTCTCCATCCGCCAATGTGAATCAGTCATACCTCATCCCACTAACGATTCAAATCACCATAATAGAACATTTTTACATAAACCCTTAAAAATTACTAAACCTCATGACCACAACACTAGTGAAGTCAATTTCGATAGCGGACAAAATTACCAGTCGTCGAACCAGAAAATAAAAAACAAACAACACACAACAGATCAACCCAACAGAACCTCAAGATGGAGAAAAATCCACTACGAGACACCACATGGAGCGCCAATGACTGCTCGAACTCACATCGCAAAACACCGGAGAAACCACTATACATATCCCACTATGATAGAATGGTGGAATCCCAGAGAAATATTAGAGAAATTGGACTCATGCCTCGATAGGGAGCTCATCTCCATGACAACCAAATGTTGACTGCCGCCACAATATCTAGAAACATGCATCACCAATATTAGAAGCATAGATCGAAATCAAATCCAAATAGGAAACAAAGATCTAGAGTTCATAGAGAGAACAAAAC
This sequence comes from Viscum album, assembly GCA_963277665.1. Taxonomy (NCBI): domain Eukaryota; kingdom Viridiplantae; phylum Streptophyta; class Magnoliopsida; order Santalales; family Viscaceae; genus Viscum; species Viscum album. The sequence goes on along the minus strand of OY728148.1, from coordinate 2,123,606,753 downwards.
AACAAAACAGTATCACTAGATTTGAGGAAGACAACCATAAACAAGTTCACGTTAAAGCTAGACTCGGGCCATGATAGGACACCGTCGAATAGTAAAACCCAAAACCTAAACCCTCCACACCAGATCTGACCTAGAGAGACGCATAGGATCTAGGGGTCAGAGTTGTGGCTTGAGTGGCCTAGGTAATCGAAGACACACCTATCTTTAGGATCACCATCCTCTATTAAAAAAGAAAAGTGTTGAAGGTGAAAGAACTGAGCATCAGTGAGGGGGAAAAGGATGGGGAGAGGGTGGAACTGGAGAACGAACCGCCCTGAATGTCGTTGCACCCTTATATATGACTTCCATTCTTGACATACCCTTTAAAAATCTTAATATACCATTAAATGTGGTACATCCATCCATAATGGATAGAACTACATTGTTTAACCTCTCTAAAAAAGTAAACCATTAGGTAGACCATTATATCAATAATTAATAGTGGTAATAACATCTCTAGTTCACATTATATGAATGAAATATCCTTAATCATGATGGGAAACATCATAGGGTATATAATATTAATAAATATGGCTTTAAAAAAAAGTAGAGTCCGGTTAATGTTTGACATACATTTTTAGGTAGAATGCAATGGAAAGCAACCTGCATTAAATATTTCATAAAAAATGATAATCGTGAGATTTTAGTCCTTATAACCTAAAATTAGTCATTGAAATGTCATTCTTGGTATTTTATGAATACCAGTGTGAAACTTTTACATTGGTAAAAAAAGAAAAATTGAAAATTTTCCTATTTGGATAGAGTGTAAGGAACTGGAGGAAGAAAACTCCTCCTTTTACCCTTCATTAATGCTATCTCTTCCCTCATCCCTATTCCAGTCACGACCAACCTGGCCTTGATGCCATATATAATTTTTCCAAAAAAATTTACTAACATGCCAATAAAACTATAAAATTAATTCTTTACTATATGAATGATATCAAGAAAATGGTTTACATATAAACAATTCCAATATGGAAATTCCATGACAGTGTATCACATCTTCCAACCTGATTTTTTAAGGTTTATTTAAAATGGTTTAGAAAAAATAGTGTCATTATTTTTTAACATTTCTGTACAGTTTATCACCAGTAACTTGAGACAATATCGTACCATGTTTGATATTCCCATTGAATGTTTCCATCCAGTATTAGTATGCTTGTCTTCGCAGTAATAAAGTCTAATGTAAAAAGAACTCAGTCTTCAAGGAAAAATTCAACCGAAATGAGTATTTGTGTTTTTCACAAATGGGACACCACAAAATTCATGTAATTCTATATCCTGATAAATATCCATAAGTGGGTAAATCATTTGTCATTTTGTACAACATCGCCCTCAATGTGAATTCTTCACTTCTATGAGCATCATGCATTGTAACACCTACATACCACATCAATTTTAGATCTTTAATGAATGGAGGCAAGTAGACCGCAATATCACTATTGATTTTCTTTGGTCTATATGTAAGAAGAGACAACATAATGTATTATCGATTCATGCATAACCATTATAGTATGTTTTAATTTACCATCATGATGGGCCATGTACTGTGAGTACTAAAATGTACACCAAAGGGATTTATTCCATATATAGATAATGTAAGAAGAAAGTTTCTAATATCCTCTACATATTATGGAAACTAGTAATCAATTTTATTCCACTAAGGAGAATCTGTTGGATTATATAGGATCCCATCATTATTTTATGTATCTTCATGACATGATAACATTATAATGGTTTCATATCATCCATTTAGTCTTCTAAACCCTGGAATTAAAGGAAAGTACTATATAGATTTCAAAGTAATTGACTCATTTTTCTTGCATCAATCTATACCACACTTACTGAATTTTACGGGTGATTCACGGTCGATTTTAAACAATATGAAATCATTTTTATGATATTGTATTTTTTCGATATTATTTCCATTGAACATAACTTTTTTACTGTTATATATTCATCATGGTAGATCATTTCATTATGGTATCATATATTTTAGAAGACCATGTGGCTCTATAAAGCTGGTGTTACTCCATCCACTTCAATCTTTCAAATTATATAACTTCAGTACAACTAACAATTTTGTGTATTTGGTACATTTTACATATAATGGTATCTTAGAATATTTATTTATCTCCTCAAACAAAATTGGAAAATCATGAAGGCCATCTTCATTTTCCATTTTCATTTCATCGATCTGATCTCTATCATCTTTTATAAAGGTATTAATATCAAAAGATTCATAAATCGTATTATAATCCCAATTTGATGTCCAAATTCAGTTTTCCCCATGTGTAGTCCAAAATTTATATCTTTGGTATATTCCTTCAAAAATCAAATGGTATTTCATCTCTTTTGGACTATTTTGAATTGAATAATAAAACATAAACATGGACAGAGGATATTAGAATGGTCATCTACATGATCTCTTGCAAACATGATGAACTCACTAACTCCATCTTTATATTTTTGTGTCAAGCAATTATTTTTAACCCATTTTTGGTTCATATCTATCTTATTTGGTTCATAAATGATTAATTTTATACAATATTGAAATAAATACACATAAGATATTTATAATCAAAAGTGAGAGCTATAGAAAATTCTAATAAAGAATACTCATTATCAGATAGTTTCAATGAATTTCAGTATGTCGAAGAAAATGAGTAACTAAATTTACAAAATGAATTAGACCACATAAATTTTTTATTAAATCCATTAAACAAATGATGATCTAATATAAGAAATAAAGGTTTAATAATAATCTCAAATATAATGATAAATAATTATAAACTATGTTTCAATCAACTAGATCAATGGTTTCATGGATTGAATAATATTGCTAATGATAAAAGAGTGATAACTACCATTTATTTTGAAGCATTTTGGTTCATTTGAATATAAAGGAATAAATCTTCGTTTAATGGATTAATTCATGCATGAATTCCTTGATTTTCAAAAATATATTATTTTTTATAAATTTTGTGTAGTCTCTCAAGGATTGGGATACTACTCCATCTAAAATTTTCTTTAAGGTCGCTAGGATTTTCCCCAGTTCATTCCTCAACCCTTCCCTTGGCTAAGGGATTTGATGGATCCCTCCCAATTTTTATTTCAAGAATAATATCGATGGTTTGTATAGCATGGGGGAAATTCAAGGAGGTAGTATTGGTCAACACAATAGATGATCAATTTTCATTTCTTTCTCGACTGCCTATTGGAATGGTGACACTCTTCAGGAAAAATCCAATTCCATTTTAATAGGTTTGTAGCAATGTAGAACTAATAATATTTGGTTTTATGTATTAAAAACGGACTCCCAATCCCTTTACAATTCTTTGCATGGACCCAAATCCATACCTTGTTCCATAACATGCCATGTTCGAAATCGCATGAGACTTATCACCAACAACATTGAAATTACTGACACATACTATGTGGAAAATAAAGAGGCGTACTTTCATGCTTCTAGGGCTCCCTGTGATTCGTTTTTCTTTTGATTTTATCTACCAATCCCTTCAATTCATTTTTTAACATAGATTCAAGTGTTAAAAAAGTAGAAGTATTGAATTTCGGGATTGGAAACGCTAACCAATATTTCATGGAAATATGTTTTAATGTATTTATAAAGTAATAATTCTCCCTAAAAACCATTCCAGTAATTTGATAATTCCTTCATATGGGTTATGAGAGGTGAAATATGGGCCATTTCTACTAAAATATATGAGTTCTTAAATATTATGAATCTAAAAATAAATGATGTTGGGATTTTAAAAAATAGTGGGAGATATAATATAATCATTAATAACATCACAATTATTAATCATTAAATTGTAATAAACATTATTTTTTTGTAGATAATGGAAAGTTTATTGACTAAATGACTATTTTTATGATCTAAATTGGAGAAAGAAAATCTCATATCAAGGGAACACTTCAAGAAGTCGTATGGACACTAATTCATTATATTATACCTTGTATAGAAGTTAAATTTGTTAGAATCCCTTATACATGTTTATCAACCACGCAGAGAGAGTGAGAGTGATAAGGATGCCTATAGTATGCACATAGGGGATACATCATATTTTTAATGAATACCGTTATTAGAAATGTCTCAGATCTGTTGATATAGTATAAGGACATGGATGGATACACTATGTTGAATCATTTTGAAGAATACGATAATGAGAAGATGATAAAGGAAGATAATAAATGTTATTATCACTAAACATTAAAGGTGAAAACTGGATGATGGTCAATGTAATGAACCTAGAATGAATTACCTAAAAAACAACATTTCAAATCATCATATTACCTCTAACACACCTCAATGTTACGAAAGGATGATTTTATATTTGGGTGTAAAAACAAAAAAATTTATGTTTTCCACCCCCCCCCCACCAAAATAAAATAATCAGTAGAAAAGTTTGAACCAAATTATAGAATAACCCTTGGTGTCATGAGACATGCAAACCTGGAATCATCATTACCCAATATTGGAATACCTGTAAGACAAAAAAATAGAAATAAATGATAAAATACCTATATAGACACACATAAATGTCATACAAGTATAAAAATTCACTTATAATCTATAATAAATATCAAATAGATAAAATGATAGTATTTAAATGCAACGTGAACTAAAAGAAATCATAATATTTCAAAAAGTGGAGGCTTGATGTGATAAAACCTCATGATTTTAAATGGGGATGGCCCCTTTGATTCTTCTCCATATGAAAACTAAGGACCATAGTGAATTCTAAGAACAACTTGATCCTATGATACATATAACCATTATAGAAACATACACCACTCAACTAATGTGGTTCTTAAAAATAGCTTCTGAAGGTTCATGTCCATTGAGGTGTCCATGAAAGGTGTAAACATATATATAATTATTAGGGAACCACCAATGTGTCTCAAATCAGTATTCAATAAAAAAAATGTATGAATGTTTCTACACATTTATATATATATATATATGAGAAAAATATTTAGTAAGAAGATATAAAACAAAGAAGTAAATCAACACTGAATAAATTCAATGTTTAGTGTCAGATATAACCAAATAACTCCATGTATCAAGAGGGTACAAACAATGGTAGTCAATCAGACAATGGATCCTAAAAACATCCTTTTCATAAAATAAAATAAAAATAGTATACAGTCACCGAACCACAAATAATGACATCAGCGAAGAAGAAATAAAAAATGAAAAAACATTACGAAATCAAATCGGTTGGCCTACCTCGTTAGGTTGAATAAAATCTAAAACCCTCTTTGGAAACCTTAACAAAAATCGAACTGTGGATGTCGTAGGTGATGTTTGATCAAGTGGAGGTAGATGAGTGGTGTGATTCGAGTTTTGATTCACCTAGGCGGAGCGACATCAGTTGGTGGCTTATGTAGAAATCTTCTAATATCGTTATGGGTTCACAAATGGATAGGGTATTTAAATTGATCAGGACACTTTTATTCGTACTTACAAATAAGCACTGATAAGATTCCTTTTATCAGTGCTAAAAATGGACTGATAAATTCTATCTTTATCAACAATAAATTTATAGCACTTATAAATATTAATTTTATCAGTGTTTTGTTGAGCACTAATAAAGCCTCATCTTTCTCAATGGGAAAAAAGTATTGATAATGTTATTTTTCTAAGTTCTTATTACTTAAGCACTGATAAAATATTAAGAATTCTAATTATAAAAAAATTTACATAATTATATATAATTAATAAATATATATAAATATAAATATAGTAAATATATACCTTTTTAAATATATCTATTAGAATTTGGTAATTATTTATTTACAATAATAGAAGTTTTTTAAATAAATAATTTTTATATCATAATATATAATTATCATTATACATATATATTTAATAAATATATATAAATATTAATTTAGTAAATATACTCAATATTTAACAAAATTTATTATAAATTTAATAATTTTTTTAAATATAAATAATACTCTATTTATAATTATATAAATACTTTTAAAACAATATTTATTTATTTATTTATAATTTGAAATATATAATTGTATAAATATAGTAAATGAAAATTGAAAAATATATTTATTAATAAATATTTTTTTACAAATAAGTTTTTAACAATATTAATGAATATCAAATTTTAAGTGCATGCATATATGTAAAAAATGAGTGAAATTGAATAAATTTAGAATAACTACACATTAACAATATTGAAAAAATGGATATGTTTTGTGTGTGTGCATTGTGTATAAAAATGCATTAATTATTTATATGTGAAATTAATGTAACACGCATTTGATCTATGATGAATATAAAAAACAAATGACATTCAATTATATGATGAATACTATACAGTTAATCAATATTTTTAGTTCGTATTAATTTTTTATTATAACCCATTATTCAATCAATATATGAATATTTAATGTAAGGTGCATAAATATTTTGTAATGTATAAATCATATTTATATAAATTAATATATATCAATATGTTTAATATATACAATTTAATAACATTAATTATCACAACTATATAATTAATAAAATGTTTAATATTTAATAATTTTTAATCAATTTATACATTTGTATGAGTAAATATTTAATTAATAAAACATTTCATATGTTTAAAATAAACCCATTTTTATTTTTTTAATTCATTTAATTATTTCTTTTTACTTATTAAGTCGTTTATCGGCACTAAAAATGTTCCAATGAAATAAATATTTATCAGTACGAAAAATAATGTGTTGATAAAGGGCACCAATTATCAGCACTAAAAATAAAGCTTTGAAAAAGGATACCCATTCTTATTGCTAAAAATAAAGCGATGATAAAGGTTTCATTTATTAGCTCTAAAAATAAAGCACTGCTAAAGGTTCCTTTTATCAGCAGTAAAAAATTGTTAATAGATGGTTAAATTTATCAGTGCATTCCTTAACACTAATAAATATGCCATTTATTAACATTATTTTCTAGTGCTGATAATTAATTTCATTGTTAAAGGCATGTTTTGTTATACTAAAAAAAACCATTCAACATAAACACATATATATCAATCAATCATTCCATTTCATTTGTAAAACAATTTATAAAACAAGATCTATGAATTTATTCCAACATAGGCTATATATGTAACTAACAACCTCAAAACTCAGGTCACACATGACTTCAACATGATCCACAGTGAAGGAAAACAAAAATTTGAAAATAGAGGCCCTAGAATCAATCCACATATCCGAAAATTGAATAAATCATAAAAAGTTTTGGAAAAGTGTAAGAAACAACACATACATAAGATAAAGATTCCCATCACACCAAAGGAACCATAAGGTTAGCCTCTAAAGGAACATAACATAATAGATATAGAAATAAATCAATGAAATTATCATTATAGATCAATAGATCCAATAGAGCAATGCAAAGATGCTACCATGATCAAAGGGAACAAAGAATCAAAAAGGGTTTTTTCACTTGAGTAAAAAATCAGTTACCACTAAAAGAATCAATTCTCTAATGAAATAATTTGGAAGGGTCAGAGGTCTCCGAAATCTCGCATGAGAGCCTCTCGGTCGATAGGGAGAGAGGAGGAAAATTAATGAAATAGGAAATCTTCCATTATGCACCCTAAGAGCCTCACCCATGATGATTAAATGAGGTGTAATATTATTACATGTGTTGTAATCAATGAATCTTAAGTACACTGAAAAATCACTCAACCTTTCATGAAAAATATGACTTTTATCATTACACATCATGAACTAGATATATGGAATAATATTTTAAAATTTTGTACCAGACTCACAAAATATTTCCAAATTATATTACATGGAATGTTATACCATTACAGAACAAGTATCTGTCTTGCAGATTTCAAAAATTACTGTTTTCCGAAATAAATGACATAACCACCTTCGGTGTTCATTATAAATTTTGAGAACCCATAAATCCATTAAATGTTTACACCTAAACTCTGTTATGTAAAATAAATATACAACCCTAAACATTAAGATGTTTCCCCAAAAATTATCTACATCCTCAGGAGTCCCAATATCTACCCAAACGAAGGGGGAAACAAATAAGGAGAAGGGAAATACATGAATGCGAGTAAATTTATGTTACAAACTCCCCACCATAATAATTTCCATCCCAAGGATGTTATATGAAATAATGATGTTTGGTGAATACATGAAGCCACTACTCCGTCATCAATAAGTCATATTCCTAGGTCTATTGGAAATATGACCCAAATTACCATAAAATGTGGACCAAAAAATAGAATTCCAAGACAATAATTTCCCTTTAGAGTCAAAAATATCCACATGATACTCCGAAATAGAAATATATTTATTTAAATAAATATATTCCTAACTCAATATGTGGGAGGGATAAGGATGGTATTTACTAAGCAACGATATGTGGAAAACATCATGAATTACTATCAATTGGTCCAATAATTAAATCCAATATGCAACCTTACTGAGATTCCCAGTGATATAAAATTGTGAAACATATATTGGAGACAAATTTTCCTATTTTCTGTGTCAATGGGGACCACACTATGAATTTTTTTTAATAAAACTCAGTCACCTACAGAAAATACTAATTAAAAATTACATTAATCTATATAAGATTTTTTCCAACTTTTAGATGTAACAATACATCACCATATATCCTGAATCCTAATAAACATCTCCTAAGGCTAGCCTAGTCCAACCAAAGTGCATTCACCTTCCTCTGCCCAATCATGAGGTTATCTATATTGTTGATTATACAAAGCCAATAAGGGATCCTTTATGATCGATGAATAAAAACTATTATTATAATAAAACTCAACAAGTCCCAAATGGCTACCAAAGATCCACTAAAATCCAAGACATTGGCATAATGTATATCCTCTAGGATCTGAATATCATGCTTTGTCTGACCACCTATCTAAGGATGGTGAGCTTTAATCAACCAAAATTGAGTCCCCATAACCTCTTAGACACTCCTATAGATCTTAAAAAGTAAATATAGTATAGTACCTAAAACTATTGAAGAAGGATCCCATGTGACCTTAAAATATTATTCTTATACAGTTTACCTAGATCTTAAATTTTTTTGGTGTCACATATTGGAATAAAAATACTAAAATTTGTCAACCAATAAACATCCACCTAGATAGAATTCAACCCTCAAGGTTTATATCATAGTTAGACAAAAAAGTACATGGATAACATGTACTGTTTGTAATCCATAATTAGAATAGGCTATAGAAAACCTGAAGGTTTAAAATTCTCTACCTTTATCGGTTGTCTGGTGTAACAATTGAACACATAATCAATAATGTCACACATCACACATGACCACTATGACCTCCATATCATGTCATAATACTTTTTTTGAGTTCCCTGATGAAATACCCATGAAGAAATTTGAAAATAAAAAACTGAGCTCCTAAATAATTCTAGAATGAAAAACCAATCCCCCAGAAATATACAATCTAATGATATAGAACAACCAAAAATAGAATCCCCACAATATAAGTTTTCTCTAATACCTCTGAACTTTTCATCCTCCTAATGACTCTAGAGAATAAAATAAAATAGATATAATGATTAATGAATAATATCCACAAGCCTACCTAAAACATCATCATGAACATCCGGGTGCAAAAACAAATACCCATATTTTTCCCCTCCTACTTCAATTCCAAAACATATATGATGGTACATTCATGCTGAGAGTTCTTAAAACGACATTCCCCTTCCCCAAGAGTTTAGGTGATATCGATGTAAAATATCTGAAGGAATTCCAACCATCATTTCTAAATGTGATTCAAGTCATTATAATAAAATATATAACTCATAATCTTATTTTAAATAATGATTGTGAACCTCTCCTTGAAATGATACTTCCACCAAAACATAAGAACTTGAATAACTAAATAAACTATAAATCATGATTCGGAGAAATTCGTCACCTGATGTTTAATACAACGTGATTTTCAACATACCACATGATAATTCTGCATAATTATGCAACCAAAAACAACACCATAATCATTAGAAAGAAACATACAGCTTATCAGTATCAGTTAAGATCAAAATAGGAGTTGATATCTGAAGTCATTTTTGCTAATAAAATGAAGACCAACACATTGCATTCCTTATTAATTTAACCCCTTTCCGGGTAAGAGCAGTATAGAGTGATTCTAACTTTGATAATTCCATAAAAACCCATCAATAATATCATAGAAGACAAACGATTATTTGAATCTGAAATCCAATCCATGGCTCTTCGGAAGACAAAAGACCCCTCATATTCTTAGGAACAGCTGACAATCCATGTTCAGAAATCATGTCCCCTAAGAACATAAATTCCTGGATCTAAAAATTTCATTTTTGAAATATCTATATATAAATTATGAATCCTCTAGTTTTCAAAAAATTGACCCAAAAAGAGTTTTTGATCATGTCCGGATCATGAATAAAAAATATCATCCGCAAAAACTACGCTAAATGTGTTGAGATATTAATTTTATACCTAATTCATCAAATCCATAAAAACAGCAGGATCATTTGTTATACAAAATGACATTAAAAGATTTTCAAAATGGCCATACCTACTCCTGAATATCATCTTCGGTAAATCATACTCTTTAACTCCAAACTGATGATATACAAACCGATGGTCTATCACATAAAACTAATTTTTCCTTTTAACTTATAAAAAAATCACCCACATGATGAAAATTATAGTTATTCTTAAATTTAACCCAGTTCAACTTTAATAGTCCAAAAAAAATGGAGTAAACCATTTTCTTTCTAGACCTAAGATAAATGTGGATGCCCAAGGTTAAACACATTGAAGAATAAAACAATTCCCCATGAGATAATCCAAATGAATCTTGAGCTCCTCCCGATTTCTCGGTTTCATAAGATATGAATGTATCAAAATGGGCTTTATACCTAGGACCAGATCAATCATAAACGATACTTTCCACTTTTGGGGATTCTCATAGAAAAATTTTGGGAAATCAAATGAAAAATCATGGAAAATAGTAGGAATATCACAAATAGAGTAAACATCATCAAGATTAACTAGTACAATAGAAAATTAACTCCTAATCTATGGGAAGGTGGGTCCTTCAAGACCATAAATCGGATCCTACTCTCCTTGAAACACTCATGAGCTCCCATCAACAGAATGATGAGATTCACTCTAATGATGAAAATAAACCTTTTCATGATGATCAATAAGAAAATACATCATGATGGTGTTGATAAAAAAAATCTAGATTGAGAATGATAAACTCCTATACTAAGTTACCATCAACCACCGATAACAGACATGAAGGACATAAAAACCTATGCCATTTCCTCCGCCCATGATGAATCACTAACTATATAATAATATGCATGATATCTATTGTATATTTAATAATATATAACAAAAAAACCAGATATAAACAAGTGGGAAACACCCATATAAAATAAAATAACCACTACTGAAGATGAAATAAATATTGTACCTCTCACAATAGATGAACATGTGCTTAACTATGACTAAAAATCATATACAACATGAAATTTTATTACATTTATGCCCCATATAGGGATCCCTATATACTCTCAAGCATATGAATATTCTGAAGTAGGCATTATATTTGATGATCCCGAGCCACATCGAGGAGTTGAGATAACCTGAAAAAATGATGCAGATATACATAGAATCCACAATTGTTACACATCTTTCTAGTGTAGGATAATACCATCCAGTGTGTCTAAACCTTCCACAATAATTGAATGCGGGGGAAAAATACTAGATATAACTAGAGGGAACCTTCCACAAAAAACCACATCCACTACTCCTATGATGATCCTGCCACTTCCTCTTTTCTCCTTGCATATCAAAAAAGCATCCATTTGGTAGAAGAGAAGGGGAAGAATAACCATGTTTTCCTAGCATTTCAAGTCTTACATTATAGCACCATCCTATTTATCCACTTTGGTCAAAATCATCTGCATAAATACCTACGATCTGCTATCTAGTCAGAAACCCTTCAGGTACTTTGGATCTTTAAGCTAGTCATTGTTTACCACATCTAGAGAAAACATGAATTGAATCATCAAATAGTTATGTATATATTGACAACAAAATCTCCATGTTCATCAAAGGGAGTAACTACTGATATATCACCATCATTAGTGACTCTAGAAAAAAATACTAGAATAAAAGATTCCTAACACCCTTTTAGTCTAATCCCATTAGCCGATCTTCTTATACCATGGAATCCAACCATCATATTATAAGACCCTAGAGTATAAAAGAAACACACTTCCAATTGATACTCTCATGATTATCTAGGATGTTAAATATTTGATCAATAGTTTCATGATATTCTCTACCTCTTGAGGCTCATTCATTACCTTAAAGTATGGTGTCTTCCAACGTAATAACTTTCATGATCAATCTCTATATATTATAAAAACTACAGGATATTTCTCAACATAAATGTTCTGGTCTTACTTTATATTTTGGTTGATATCATGAACATCCCACATAATAACCTCCATAATATTCTAATTGACAAAAGGATTAGCATGAAGAGAATTTACTTCACCATCTTGTGGAACCCGCAAAACATGTCTCGGAGGCCTTCTTCTATAGACGAAAATTGGAAAAAATTTATACAATTGAATAAAAAGATATAAAACAATAAAATCATAAGAAAAAATGATATTACCATCAATAACTAAAAATAAGATACACATAACCCAACATCAAAAGATAACATGAGTATCATCAAAGAATATATAGACCATACACTCACTACATACTACCTCTGAATCCCCTACAATATTATGTTTATTATATAAAACATCCCACGATAAGTAATCTTGATGAAAAAACCATTTGATACCAAACTATGTCAAACCCGACCTAAATAACCTCTCAAACTGGCACCCAAACTAAATTTCTGAATACCTCAAGGGAATTTCTGACCCCCATGGGATAACAACTAGCACCCAAGCATAAATGCCAAAAAAGAGAAAAAAAATTCACTCAAACTAAAGTAACAACATAGAATAGACATATATATATCATTGAATAAAAATATTTTAAGAGATATATATATTACATAACTGAAAGAATGAAACAGAAATGATACACCTCAAAAGTAGTTAGTGATTCCCAAAGAATAGGTCCAAACATTATAGGATAACTAAAATTGTATACCAACAAATACAATTGAAATTGTTGGAAAACACCCACCATCTCAACACCAGCTACCTAGAAATAGCTACTAGAAAAATTCTCCAACTCATTGCGGTGCCTATCCATTCCTCGCATCAAAATACATGCAATGGTCTATCCACCATGGGAGGGGTGTGTAGGGTGTGTGATAATTGATATTGTAGGATCCAACCCATGTTTCCATAATAATTTCATGTAAAATAATAATAACACTGAAAAATTTTGAAGGAAAAATTAAATGATAAATAGTTTTCAATTTTTATATCAGAATAATGGAATGAAATTTAATTGTATCTTTTCCATATTTCCTAATAAAACTTGCCTAAAAGAATATAATAATTTCATATACATTTATCAAATTATATATATCAAATAAAATCATAGAATGTATGTAATATAATATTAAATCCATGATATTAAAACAAAATTGTGCAAGCTCAAAAAATTGGAAACATAAAATTAAGGATCAAACTATGTGAGAATATCTATAACACTCATACCACTAACAAAGACTATCATCTGCGAATCATGCCCCTAGACCCATGAATCTAATCCAAGAAGCATAGGAACACCTCATAAAGTGAATATCCAAATAGTGTCTATCATGTCCCTAGAATAATAGACATAGGGAGAAAGAGAACAATAGATGATTTAATCACCCCCACTAATACTATAAATAGATATTTCATATTACCAATCCTTCCACCTATGCACCCATGGATTCACATTTTATACATTTTACAAACCAATTCATAAAAACCATTGTTTGGAAAAAAAATTCATAAATCTCTATCAAAATAGATTTGTAAACAACTATTCTTTTTCCAAAAATTGGAAAAACCATAGATTTTTTAAAAAAATGTTCCCAAACACACAAAAATATTTTAATCAATAATTAATTTAATTTATAAAACAACTCAAAAAACTAGACTAATGAAGTTCTTCCAACATATGATAGAGACTGAACCAACTACCTTAATTATCAATTTTCACACACCCATAATATTATCTACCAATAATTAATTACACAATAAAGAAAATGGGGGACATATAATCAATCCACACATCATAGAATTAATACAATTAATAAAAAGTTTTGGTGAAATGGAAGAATCAACCCTTACCACCAAGAAACACTCCCACCATGCCACAGCCAACAAAACTGTTAACATCGAAAAGAAGATCATATGATGAATCGAGAGTAAAATCTATCGAATTATCACTAAAGAACAATGGATCCAATAAAACAATTAAAAAACACTATAATGATCAATATAAATAGATAAATAGAAATTATTACTGACTTAGAGAAAAAAACTATGACATTGAAAATAATGAATCCTCGGAAAAAACCATTTGGAAGGGTCTTAGGTCTCTAAAATATCCCCGAAGGGCTTCTAGGTCAAGAGGGAGAAGGGCTAGAATTATGTGAAATAAGAAACCAATAATGCATTACCCAAAAATTCTAACTCACACTGATTATAAATAGTGTAATCACATTACACATCAGGTATTCCCAGAATCTCTAGTACACTAAAAAATCAATCTCCTTTCCATTTAAACCATAATTTTATCATTACATGTCATGAAATGGAAACATGGTATGTGATTTTCACAATGTGTTCATAAATCATTGATCTTATGAACATCAATTTAATAGGGTGTAATACGATTAAATGACATGTATTTATCCTTCAGACTATAAAAATATAGTTTTCAGAAGAATAGACCATCATAACCTTCAACATTTTCTAATAACGTGTTGAAACTTCAATGAAATTAAATGTTTATACTCCAACTCCATTAATCCCTAAAATTTTGGTCATTCCCCCCAAGAAAAGTATCTCCATCCTCTGGAAACCCAAGATGCTCCCAAACAAAGATGAAAACTAATCAATAGATCATAAATGTCCATAACAAAGAAACAGGATGTTACATAATGATTATCCTATTCTAACATATGATCCTTTATTGATATCTCTTATGTTTACCCTTACATAGCGTTTGAACTCTCCCTTTATTATATTCACATTACATATGTTTTGAATTATGGTTTTAAGTAGGATATGTATGAGAAGTGTATTATGTGGGAAGAATATTGTGATAGATACTAAATATCACTCAATAAATATGATGATTAGGTATCTAGTCGCCAACTATTCTAAACATTTATATTCCTCAAGCATGTATTTTATTTATATGTATTGAGTATACATAAAAAATGATTCCGTAATAATATATGAAACTCATGGGATTACTCAATTTTATAACATGGTGTTTTACTATGAGCTCAAATTTCATGTACTGAGGAGGCATGAGAACATTTACAAATAATATACATAATATGAATGAATCATTATAATTGTAATAAAAAAATATAGTTGAAATTTTTTAATGGATATTATCATACTTATCTCATTTTGTTTTTAGTTTTATTAATTTACTAAAAATGGAAGAATTCCATGCAATGATAATACATGAACTAATAAGAATGTAAAATTAATCCTGGAATGAATAATCACATGAATATCCATGTTTGTTACTTTATATGGTTTGATTTGTCTATTTATAGTTCATTCCAATTAGTTTTTCTTGCACAATTCCAAAACTAATTGGATTTATTTTGATACAAAATACAATAACCCATTTCTTATAAATACAATATTACATCATTAATTTACAAAAATAACCACAAAATACTCTATATAATATAATGGTTTAGTTTTATTATGAAATTAGGTACTTTATAAAAAAACTATAATATAATAACATGGTATTATATATTTATCTTTGCAACTTTAAACTCAAGCTCACCACAGTATTGATATTGTATTGGATTACCCATGGACTGACATAAATGAAGAGGTTATTCATAATGCCTAGTAAGGCTATAAATAGAATATTAATTGGGTGAGAAAATATGAAAAATAATAATAGTAGAATGTAATAATAAATTATGTTTCACAAAACATCACACAAAAACAAGATATAGGCCTTAATTATATTTGGATAATGGTATGCATGATAAATCATAAAATATTGAAAAATAAGGCATGTATTCATAAACATATTTCAATGATCACTTCCAAGAGATCATATCATTATGGATGAGGGTAACAGAACTGAACCTAAACATAACAATATAGATAACACTAACTAATCCTAGCCCACACATAACATTATGGATGAGGTCTACTTCACCTGACCCACACATAATTATCTCATGTGATATTAATTATTACCCAATAAATTTTGGGGTTATATAAATCTAAGTCCATATATCATCATAATACATCTTGAATATGTGTACAACATTGAAATTAAATGTACAGAAAAACATAAATATGAAATAACCATAATTAGGGTAACATACAAAGTCCATAAATCATTAACCATAGATATATTATATTAGATCCCATTAAAATAGTGGATTTAATAATCATGGACATTAATTATCAAATTGAGGACCATATTTCATGTAATGATATCATTAGGTGAAGGAAATATCTTCTTAAAAGATGATAATGAAGCCATGAAATCAACATTTTTTCCACAAATTGTATGAAATGTGAAAATAGTCTCTAATATTGTTTAGTATATAGAGTATACATAAAACCATAAATATAAAAATTATATTTATTTTAAAATAAAGAATATATCCTTTGTAAATCATTGACATAGAATAATATTTATAATATTGTAACAACCTAAGAATAATTAGGAAAAAGAGAGATAAGTGGGAAAATATTCCATTATAAAATTTGTATGGTTGATATAAAACATTAATAAAAAGGGTAACACAATAAAAATTTTATACGAAAAAATACAAATAAATAGGTAGAATAATATTAATAAGGTCATCATATTATAAATTTAGACAATGGATGATTGGGGAAGATATAGTGTAGAGACTCGATTTTCACCTTGTTATACTTTGAAATATTTCTACATATATATCCAGAGTTGGGAGCTAAGACGACATGAAAATCTAAGGCATTGTGTCTCCAGATTTAATTTTATAAAAATACCAAGTATATTTTTTACTATTCATGTGATGAAAATGGGATAAGCCTAACTCGGTAGGTCAAATTTGAAATTGGAGTCCATAATTGAGTCTGGAATGCGGCGTTTACCCTAGAAGAGATATAACATTAATCGGTGCATGAATTATGTGGAAAAAGCCACACTGGAGAAAATTGTAATTAAATTAATTAAACATAATTATTTTACCCATAACCCCGAATAATATAACATTCAAACGAGGACTCAGAATGGAAATATGAAGATGATGTTGAGTTCAAAAAGGATTGTTTTACCTAGACGTGACATAAAATCAGGGGGCATGATGCCACGCTGATTAGAAATCCAATAAATAGAATATAAGAGTTTGGGATTTTGGTAATCCCAAAACCCTTCTATCTCTACAAAACACTCTCTCTGACAACTCTCAAGACTTTTCTTCTCTATTCTTCATTGGATCGAGGAGAAATCTTCACTGAAATTTTGGAGGATTGAAGTGGGAGCATTGTGGATGTGTGACCTAAAACGAACGACTAGATTGAGGTAGGATTTATCTTGTTTTTCAGTTCTGATTCAGTTTCCACATCAAATATTCAATATTGGGGTTTTCTTTTACTCTTCTATTATCCATTCATCAATGATTTCAAGAACACAACAATCCTTCTATGTTAAAATAATCATTTTTCATCCGTTATTAGTTGATATCGGTTGTCATGTTTTGGTAACAACCAACCATTGGTGCATCATTGATCAGAGGATGGTGCAGGGAAGGCGTCTTCATAGGGTCCCTAATCATCAGATGTAATCATGATTGGGCGACCGATGTGAGCATGATAGTCCATGAAATGGACCACCAGGGGACTACCAGAGTAGATGATTTTGGAAGCATGCCTCTTTGGTGGTGGCACCGTGGCCTAATGGTGCTACTAGGAGGTGGGACATAAGGCCCGACTGGTCAAATAGGCTGGGTCAGATGGCAAGCACTAAGGTGATGAATTCCACTACAATCCACATGGTCGACGACTGACCGTGAAGGCCAATCCCGTTGTTGGGTGCGGGCTGGGATGACACGGGCCAGCCAAACAGTCCTAACCCACCCCCAATGGGATGGGATAGAGAAGTGGGTGGGATCAATTTTATTAGGTTAGACATAGAAAACAAGGTCAGAACTGGGTCTACCAATGGTCGATCGTCCATGGCCGACCATGGTTGGACCGACCATCTAAGATCAATTGTGGCTGGACAGACCATGAGTTAGTCAACCATCCCTAACACCCACATTTATAGTTTCAATCACATGTAACTTTTTAACCAGCTGTTTGTTTGATGCACCTTATACTAATTTGTGTTCATCTCTTTGAGACGAACCTTTTTAGGTAAATTAGAGTATTTTATGTTCGAGGTTGGAATGCAGGCCATACTTTGACCTGTTCGGGTGACTTGCGGTGAAAAGAATCCTTTTCACCAATTGACCATTTTGGGAAAATAAGTAACCTTTCATGGCTATTTTTCTTCATAAAACCTGATGATGAAATTAGTTTCAACATTCGGGTAATAAAGTGTCATGTTTCAAACTCGACACTCATCTAGATGTTTTCGATGATGGCAATAATGGAAGTGATGATTTCATAATCAGTAGAGAATATTGGATTACTCTCTAGTGGGTATGAATAGTGGTGTTCACTGATGAATTTTTTGAGCTTTCCCTCTAGTGATGCTGGGTAGTGACATTCACCACTCAATTTTAATGGCGTACCATCCAGAAAGGTTGGTTAGTGGTGTTTTCAATCTACTTTTCCAGGATTTCCCTCTATCAGGGCTAGGAAGTGAAGTTCACCATTTACTCTTTCAAGGAATACCCTCCAGTGAGAATGGAATGTGGCATTCGTGGATGACTCTTTAGGGATTACCCTCTAACATATCACTCTTTCGTGGGGTGGATCAATGGATTTCACTAAAAAAAGTGACGATCCATGTTTTGGTATAACCTTGTACTCATGAGTAAGGGGGTCACATTTCCCACTTAGATGCATCCCAATGATGTTACCTAAAACCATGAAGGTGATATAGGCCCACCTAGAGTGGATAGTATCACGGTGTGTTTTTTGAGCCCCTTGAGTTTATTGTTCATGGAAGTGGTGAGGATGTTTGTAATCAATGATGGTTACTTTTAGATCTATTGTAAACACTTTTCATACGATGAGATTTGAGATGGATTTCCCTTACAATCTCATTTTGGTTTGTTTGGTTTGAATATATATATATATATATACATCCTTTTGTAGTAACCACTCCTTGGGTCCTAGTTACTCTCCTTCCAGGAGAAGAAAAGACACATTAGGTATGTCACATTCATTACGTGTCTAGTTTCTAAAGGATAGAATAGTTTACTCTCCTACTATATGTATTGATGACTCGATGAGATGTTTATCTTCTCACTGTCTCCAACTCATTGTTTTTGGATAAGCCCACATCACTCTCATTGTGTTGAGCTGCACTTTCATTATACCATGTTCTATCTGCTAGACATCCTTTCTTATTGTATCTCTTATTTCTCCCTATTATTTTCATGGATTATTATTATATTTTCTTATAGTCACCCATTCACGGGATTTTCCTGTACATATCATGCTTTCTGGAGACATAAAAATGGTTTGATCCTGACGTAGGAGCTCTGGTATATGGGAGCTCGGGCTTTGTGTAGTGGTCACAACTAGGTTTCAGGAGTGGGTATTTTCTAGTGTCTTTAATTTCAGTTTTATGCTAGTTTGGGACTTTTCATCAGTCGGAAGTGCATTTTTCCCTTTTCCCCTTTCAGTTTACATTAACCTACCCATACTCTTTAGTGGTCCCAACATGTATGGTTTCTTTTTAAAGTAGTGTTTCATATTTATTTCTTTTACCAATGAACATTTCATTGAGTTGGATGTGTGTGTGTGTTTAGGTAATTAGGAAAAGGCCTCCCCATGTTGTTGTGCTTTCTGTTCTAATACACACACCCTGGTATATAGAGGCGGGCTTGGGGTGGTTTTGGCTCAATCCCCTGTACTGGTTGGGTCATTACAAAGTTCTATCAATGGTATTTTGTTACATGGGAACATTATTGGATGATCACTAAAAATGAATTGGTTGTGTTTAGGGTGATAGTGTGAACGTGTATCGAGAATGGATCTTATGCCTGGAAGTCTGGTGATGGTGTGGAAAACGAAGTATCCATTCACCAAGACCCTGAATACCCACTTGTCAACTTATCATGCTGAGACATTATTGCATGGAACATTGGTACATGAATAATATAGGATTGAGTCTTTGACTATACTTGTTGAGTCAAATCCCAGTTTGTTTCCTGATATATATATATATATATAATATATGTAAATTCTCATCTTAAAATTGTAATCCATTATAATTTTGAGGATTCCTCTATGAAGACATCCCTCCAGGTTACCCGTTTGAGATAGTGATGATGACCATAAAAGTGGAATGGCCTCAGTTAAAGGGCTATCACACAATATCATTTCTCTATGCGGATCAGTTTAAGTACCTCCACCAATGGAGCAATATTTAGTACCAACATCACATGTTGAGGATGGGAGTAGCCTCAACGTGATTCATGATTTCTAGAAACCGAGGCCACTGAGGTTTTATGGTGAGCTATATCCTTAGGAGACATAGTAATAGTTGGAGTCATTGGTCAACATTTTCAGGCTTGTGCGGACACCGACAGACCCGATGGTGGCATTTTCATCCGGCCTTTTTTTCAGGTCGGCTTAGTGCTTTTGGAGTTTAGTTATTAAGAAGCATGATTAGTCGACTCTCTTCTAGGATTACTTTCAACAGATTTTTTGCAAGGAGTACTTCCACACGTGCTTGTGATCTATCAGGATTCAGGAGCTTTTACAATGGAAAAAAATACTTGATTGATGCTACATTCACAGATAGGTTTACTGACCATACACATTACTCCCTAGATATGATCTGTGACAGTTACTTTCGAGCATAAAATTTCTATTTGGGTATCGACTGGGATATCTGGATGAGAATAGTGACCTCGTGCATCCATACCTATGATTGGGTGTTTTAGTGGGTTCCCATGATAGATATTTTTCTAGTAGAGGGACACCAGTCAGTTGTGAATGATAGTGGTCACTTTAGAGTGGAGACTTCCTTGGCATTTGGCATATATTTGTTGGTAGAGCCACGACACATGAGGCCTTTCTTGGAGCAGGCTCATCCATGTGGTCAGATGGATATAGGGAAGCACAGGGCACCAGATCAGGTGGCAGAGGGATGATTATATGTGTGTGATGGGTGTTGTCACATGGTGTGGGGCTACCGGACCTGATAATCAATGCATCCCAGGCTAGTAGCAGGTGGACCACTATGGCG
Organism: Viscum album; assembly: GCA_963277665.1. Classification (NCBI taxonomy): domain Eukaryota; kingdom Viridiplantae; phylum Streptophyta; class Magnoliopsida; order Santalales; family Viscaceae; genus Viscum; species Viscum album. The sequence continues at coordinate 2,123,585,056 of OY728148.1, read as the reverse complement.
GAGGAAGCGTTGTGATAAAGGTGGTCACCAGGGAGGAGGTGCTGGCATGGGAGCAAGAGTAGGAGGACCAGAAGGCAGGATAAAACATTGTGAGTTTTCCCCACCACCAATGTCAGCTATCCCACATCAGGTTCTGGGAGATGGTGGGCAGGGCTATAAGTTGATTCAGGCTTTGGATGTTCATGAACCCCACTACAAAAAATGATCTCAGTTATGCTCTATGTTTATTCTTCATTTTCATTAGTACTAGTAGATGCATTATCGAACCACTATTTTATATCGTTACTCCTGGTTTGAGAGTTGGACATTCAAGTATAGACGTTGTCACAAAGTCTTTATCTCCAGGTTCATATAAGAAGCCTTTCTTTTATATCATCTATCTACCTGCAGTGAGAGATTTCATTTGGAGGAGAAATATTCATGTTGGACATACTGGTCATCATGATGGAACCTTATGATGTCATCTTGGTAATGGATTGGATTTCCATGGCAGAAGACCAGATTGACTCTCACCATATTCTAGTTAGATACCTGCATACTGATGGGACAAGTTTCACCCTTCTTAGAGAATGAGGCCTCATAACATGGTAGGAATGTGTTGTGAGCCAGACACAAGATCCTTTTACCCATTAGTTGTTGATAGTATCCCTTGTTGAATCAGACTTCTCTGGAACTTGGGTTCCATCGTTTGTGGAGGAGTACATAGACATCTTCCTCGAAGGTGTTTTGAGACAACATTCGAGGTGGGATCTATAGTTCTGTGATTATTTGAAACCAGGGAGTTCTATGATATTTTCTAAATCATACCAGATAGAACCCACTGATCTCTTGGAGCTATAATTTTAGTTGGATTACCTTCCTGAGAATTGTTTTATCAGACCCAATGTTTCCCCTGGGAAACATTGTTTATGTTTCTAAACAATGTATATGGGATTTTTCGGATTTTTTTCATTTATCATCTCCTGAACCAAGCCATGATAAAACAAATGTAACCCTGAATGAGGATCGACAACCTGTTCGACCAGTTCTAAGGTGTGAGTTGGTTATCAAATATCGATTTAAGATCAGGCTACCATAAACAATGGTTCTCGCAGTTGATATTCTGAAGATAGATTTTTTTTTCACTATGGGAATCAGGAATTCTTAGTGATTTCCTTCGCTGTGAAAAATTCCCATATCCTCTTCTTGGACTTGATGAACCATGTTTTCCATCTGTATATAGACTAGTTTTTTTATCTTCATAGACTATATATTCTATTACTCCACATCATAGGAGGAGCACACAAAGTATCTGAGGATGGTCCTTATTTTTCTTAGAGACAACTAGATTTATAGAAAGCTCCCAAAGTGTCAATTCTAGATATAAGAGGTTCAATTTTTGGGGCATTTCATTTTTGAAGAGGGTTTAGCAGTTTATCCCCTGAAAATTGATTCAGTGCTTACTAGGATGCCACCCATGAATGCGTCTAAGGTGTAAATCTTCCTTTGATTGGATGGGTACTATCAGAGATATGTGGTAGACTTCTAAAGGATCAAAGCACCATTGACCACACTAACATGGATGGGGAAACTTTTTACCTGGTCTGAAGAGTGACCGAGAGCCTTTGATGAGTTTAGGTAGTTTAGAATGATCACCCTAGTTCTATGAATACCATAGGAGGGCATAGAGTTTGTATTGTACTATAATGCCTCGGGATATGGGATGATTTAGGTCATAATGAAATAATGGGTAGTCGCCACACATGGTTCAAGGTAGTTGAGAACCATGATAAGAACTATGTGACAACTTACATTGAGCTCGAAGTGGTAGTTTTCACCCTAAGAATGTGGTGACACTACCACATCAGAGATAAAATCATTATTTACTCAGACCAACAAAGCCTCTGGTATATCATTACCCAGGGAGATCTGAATCTGAGGTAGTGATGCTGGTTGAAGTACATAAAGTACTATGAATTTTAGATCATCTATAACCTAGTTATGGGAAATAATTTAGTATATTCCCCGAATAAGATGTCCCAATCATTCCATGTGTAAGATTCTTTAGAGAAGTAGCATCCCTATAGCTCACGCTGGTGGAGTAGAAGGATACCACTTTTCTATAATTGATGGTAGTCACTCGTTTTCTCTTTAAGCATGTCATAGAGTCCCACATGGGGGATATAAACAATAGAGTTCTACAAGATGACCCTTCCATAGGTGATTCACCTTATGGGTATTCTGAAAGAGGGAATCATGATATCTTTTTCCAGGGGAAAATGGTGATTCCAGTCATGATTTGGTATGAGGTGATGTGGGAGTTCCATACATTTCGTGTAGCAGTACATACTGATGTGGGAAATATGTACAAGAATATTATGTAGTAGTTTTTGTGGTCTCACATGAGATGAGGTGTTTCTAAGTTCATATCTTAACGCATTACCTATCAGTTGGTGAAGTATGAGAATCAGGTTCTTGAGTGTTTTCTGCAACTCCTTGACATCCCGAGGTGGATGTGGGATGACATATCCATGGAATTTATAATAATACTACTAGGAACAGAAAAGATACATCACTCAATCAAGGTTATAGTAGAATGAATCACTGAGTTGGTGAACTTACTTTCCATTAAAGAGAAGAGTTCAGTGGAATCTTTTGGGATGTTATACTTACAAGAGATTTATCACCTTCATAGGCTACCCTCGATGATTTTCTCTGACCATGATGCATGGTTTACATCACGATTGTTGAGAGGACTGTAGGAGTAATTTAGGACATGGTTGTGTATGAGTATGGCCTTCTACCCCTAGACTGATGGGCATACCCGAGTACACAATCATGGGTTGGAGGATATGTTGAGGGCTTGTGTGCAATATTTCGACTACAACTGGGAGGTTAACCTTTATTTAGTAGAGTTATTTAAAAACAATAGCTAAAACTCTACCAACAACATGGAATCATATGGGTCCCTATACGGGATATGCTACTAGTCACCATTGTGGTGGATGGAGGTTGGAGAAATTTACCTCATGGACCCAAAGTTGCTGTGAACCACAATGGAGAAGGTACATGTCATTTTTGAATGGATGAAGTTGGCCCCAAATAGATAGGAATCATACACAGACTACTATTGTAGTCTCTTGGAGTTTGAGAATGGAGACCATGAAATCTTGAGAGTCTCCACATGACATGGAATACAGAGTTTTGTCTATGGGGGAAAGCTGCCACTGAGGTTCATTGGGATGTTTGTGATTGTGCAGAGGGTTGGAGAATTTTCCCACCACCTTGACCTACCCCCATAACTAGATTGGGTGCATGACATATTCCACATGTAGTAGCTAAGGTGATACATGCATGATCCTACTGACATCATCTACTAGAGTGATATTGACCTTGAGGATGGATCCACCATTATAGGGAACCAGGTAGTGATCAAGGATCAACATGAGAGAACCTTATGTGGATGGGACATCAAATTTGTTCTTGTACTATCTAAAAATGGAAACGTGTAGGAGTGTTCTTGGGAATAGGAGATCCAAATACGGGTTCAGTATCCAGAGTTGTTTTTCTATTTTTATATTTTTGGGGATGAAAATCTTGAAAGATTGAATGATGTAGAGACCCACTTTTTTCCATTTAATACATTGATATATATATATATATATATCCATTGTTGGGTGCTGATATGAAGTGAAGTTTTGGGTCACGGTCTTTCCAGAATTAATTTTATAAAAATATTAAATATATTATTTACTATGAACATGACCAAAATAGGATCACTCTAAAATGGTAGCTTAGATAAAAAATTTGATGCCACGGTTGAGTCTATATCATAGTGTTTACCCTAGGTGGGACATAAATTTCATCATTCAATGATTTCTGTGGAATAATCCTCCCAGGGAAAAATTTGTAAGTAAAAAAATTAGAATTTATTATTTGAACACTAAATATTTTTCAAATATCTTCAAAAAAAGTACTTAGTATTTAAATATGAAAATTTTCTTAATTTTAGAATTATTTTTTTTCCTTAGCCATGACATAAATTGAGGGGACATGATTTTTTCAGATTTCGAGCTGAGTGGAGCTCCTAAAAATAGAATTTAAGAGTTTGGGAATAGGGTTAACCCAAATAACTTCTCTCTCTCTCTCTCTCTCATCTCAAGACAATTCTTCACCGTTGTTCATAATATTGAGAAACAATATTTGCTGAAACCTTGGTGGATTAATGTGGGAGTGTTGTAGACATGTATCCTACAATGAACTACTGGATCGATGTAGGGTTTACCTCATTTTTGAGTTCTACTTCATTTTCCTCTATGAAATATCTATTTTTGGGAATTATTTTACTCTTCTATCATCAAATCATCGATGGATGCATGAACACAACAATAGATCTATGGTTAAACCAACATTCATAATAAATTCACCGAGGATATCTTTTTTCAACTTTTAGGAGAAACTAAACTCTGGCAGATCGTTGATTATAAGTTGGCTTAGTGAAACTATAGCCATTGGATTCCCCAACCCCCTGACAGAATCATGATCAGAAGATAGGATTGATCCCAGTGGTCCATGGAATATACCAATAAGGAACCACTGGTGTGGTGAACGATGGTGGCTTCTGATGGAAGTCTGCAGAGCGGTAGAAATAGTGAAACCCAATAGTGGCATAAAGAGGTGTTGTACACGGCCTGACCAGTCAGATGGGAGGGGGTTGCACGACATGACCCCAGGTGGTTACAGACACTCCCAATCACGCGGCTGACGGCCAGCCTCGCTGGCCGTGCCAGGCCTCCACAAGCCCACTGAAACAAACTAGGTCTGAATGGGATAACAGACTAGGCCCACCCCCAAAGGTTCAAATTAGACAAGTAGGCCGAGTCCAACATGTAATTTTCGACCCTACGAACCGTGATGAAACCTACACAGATCTTGGGTCAACCATGGCCGGTCCAACTGTGAGTCGGTCCACTAGCCCAGAGATTCTCTTTTATTGATTCAAATGCCTGGAAATTTTAAAATGGGAGTCCTTTTGATGACCAATGTTTAATAGTTTTATCCCCTCTCAGAGATCAACCGTTTAAGTTAAATTTGAGAAATTGATGTTTGGGTTTGAAATGTGGTCCCCAATTTACCAGTTCAGGCGATAGACGGTGAAAAGAACCCTTTTCACCGGTTGAAATTTTTGGGAAATTAAATACCATATCATGCATGTTTTCCATGTAGAATATGATGGAAATCTCAGTTTTAAAATTTTAATTATGAAAAGATGTGTTCTAAACATGACGCTCATCTAGCGGGGTTCGATACTGACAATGATGGCAGTAATGATTTCAGAATCAGCTGATCAATACTGGCTTACCCTCTAGGTGGTGAGTAGTGGGGTTTACTGACGACTCATTACATCTTTCCCTCTTGTGGGGTTGGGTAGGGGTATTTGTCATTCTTTCTTTAGAGATTACCCTCTAGTGAGGCTTGATAGTGGCATTCACTATCTTCTCTTCCGAGACTACCCTATAGTGGGGCTAGGTAGTGGAGTTTTCTATTTACTATTTAGGGTTAACCCTCTAAAGAGGATAGGAAGTGGCGTTCTCCAATGACTCTTGAAGTCGTACCAACCAGTGTATCACCATACCTCATTCTTGAGAAGTGGATTTCAACAATGAATCATCAATGAATCATGTTTTTACATATCCTTGGATGCAAGAGTAAGAGTGGAATTTTCCCCACTGAGACACATCTTGGTGACATGGACTCAAATCATATGGGGGAGACATACTTACCTAGACCAGAAAATATAATTTTGTGTTGTTTTATCACCTTTAACTTATAGTTCAGGGAAGATGTAAAGACATTGGGTATCGATATTGGTTACTTTATAGACTATTGGTGACTATTTTCCTAGGATGAGCATTTATATGTATATCTACTTACACTCCCATTTGGGTTTCTATTTTCAGATCATATATATATACAACCTTTTGTACTACTCAATTCTTGGTTTTTAGATATTATCCTTCCAGGAGAGGTGAAGATGTGTGGGGAATGCCTCATGCTCTCAATGTCTATCTTCTCAGGGTTAGAAAATTCTACACTCCTAGTATAGGTAGCAAATACTTCATTAGAATGTTTTCTTCTAATGGTCTCTGGATCAGTGTATTTGGATGAACCTACTTTAATCTAATTGGGTTGAAGTTCACTTTCACTATACCATGTTATATATATTTTAATTCCTTTATTATTGTATCTCTTACTGCTCCCACATCTATTCGGGGCATCCTACTTGGTATGTTTATACCCAAACAGACATGGGATGTTCCCAGACAAATTATGATTTATGATGTTGAAGGACATGTATGATCGTGACATAGGAGGTCAGGGATACATGAGCTTGGGACTTGTATAGTCGTCACAACTGTGTTTCAGGAGTAGTGCTTCATTATTATTTTTTCTTCCGTTTTTCTATCATATTGGGACGTTTCATTAGATGGGCATAGAATTTTCCCTTTTTAACATTCATTTACTTTACTGTATCAGTACTTTTTAATTGTCCATGCATGTATGGTTTCTTTTTATAGTAGTGTTGCATCTGTATTTTTTTTACCATTAAATGTTTCTGTTGAGTTGGCTACATCTGTGTGTATAGGTACTTAGGAAAATTCCTCCATATGTTGTTGCGCCTTCGATGCTATTCACCACCCTTAGCCTATAGAGGCGGGCTTGGGGTAGATATGGCTCAAATCTCGATATGGGTCGGGTCGTGACATATAGTGACAGTGAACATATCCTCAGAATATGAGAAAATCAACAAAGGAACCCTAACCTTGAGTACTGAATTTCATTAGAAGATCCTGAAACATCTATAATTGTAATGTTACATTCATTATTTACTTAATTTTAATTTTGTTTCATAATTTTTTCATCTCTTATAATGCATTTTCATCATTTTTATATATATTATAATTATTAATTGTTATGTCAAATGTTTCAACATTGTTCGGTTCATGGTTGTAATAATGCATTAATGTAGATGTAATTGTTGAAATTCATTTACAAATAGTTTTATAGGATCTATATTCATGATATTTTTAAATAATTAAATAAGTTATTAAGCTTAATAGAATAGTAGTTAGTTAGAATTAATGGAATATTCCTTGAAAAGTATGTTTTAGACACTTAAAATTTATTATGATTGTTTACATTTAATGTCACGGTTATCAATACTATTATATCCTTATAAAAATGTTTAAAATATTTTAATTAATTATATCACTATATTATATCATGAAATCATTTTTATGAAAATATATAAAAGGCATAAGTAAAAAAATATCAACATTCATGATGGTAACATATAACTACAATAAAAGAAAAAGTGTTCTTAAAAGTGTTTAAAATTATTCGTATAGTAGTTAATCATAATTTTTTATAAAACCATGTAATTATAAAAAATAAAATATTTTAAATTTACATAAATGGATTAATTCATATAATAGAATGGGTAATTAGAGAATAAAAATTAAAAATAAGGGGTTTGAAATATGTATTTTTGACATAGTAATGGCTTATTAAAATACGGATAGGGAGAGGTAATGGATGATAAATGATGATTTTTCATGATAAGAGAATTATTAAATAAAAATAATACATTGTTTAAAAGGTTTTTCAAGAAAATTAATTAAAATTAACAATGAAAAATGAGGAATTAAAACCTTACCTTGTCATTTATGTAACCTCTTTTGTATAGAGTTTAATGACTTCATTGGAAGGTTTTTTGTTCACAAAAGGTTATTAGGGATATTTAAGGGGATGTTTAGAGATATATTTGTGTATATACTATCAAAGGAATGAATTTAAGAAATCATTTGAATGATGTGGAGGATATTTGTTTTATTGGTAGTGGGTATTTAACAATAATGTTTTGATCATTTAGTTAGTCAGGCCAAATAATATGAATGATATTGATTACAATGAATTTTATTTGTTTATTATTAAAAAAAATTATTTGACATTAAATCTAATTAAAAATATAATGGTATCTTAGAAACACATTTTTAAATGTAAAGAATAAAAAATAAAATTTTATTAAAACAATTTTTTTATAGGGTTCAATTTTTAAAATGTAGTATCAAAAATTAAAATTATTGTTTTGAAAAGCATTAATTTACTCTTTAATTTAATTTTTAGTTGATAAAATTTATTCACAAGTTTTTATGTCATATTTAAGACATGATTATGTCATAAATTTTATAGTATTCATAAAAATGTTCTTTTTTGTTTTTTATTTACTAAAAAAAATAAAAAAAATAAAAATGAGACAACGTTAGAAAATTATGTTATTCAGATTCTAAAAATAATGACCATTTTATAAAGTTAATTTTTAGAATATTTTAAATTGAATAATATAAATACAGAATTGTTTTTCTAAATAAATAAAATTTCATTTTTTATGAGTGATCACAATATCATTTATTAATTTTTTTAATTCGAATCTATTTTATAGTATAATTATTACTAATCTTTTCAAAATATACATTCCAAAAATTAGATTATTAAATTTTAACCTATAAAATAGTATTTCGCAAAATATATTAAATAATACATTGATAAAAGTTATGTGTAGTTTTTTTTAAGTATTATAATTTTATAATTCTTTATAAAGAAATATAATATTTATATATACTTATTTTTACTACTTTTTTGTAATATTTATTTAGTAATATTTCTTTTTTTATTGGTCTGATTTACAATAAAATAATTTTTTATCATTTATATTGGTCATATATGATTCCAATGGTCTATTAATTACTAATATTCAATGATACATGTCATTTCATTCAATATTCATTCAATCATATATTAAGGTTCTTATAATTTCATTTCAAAATACCATTGTAATTTATAATGGTTTGTTTAAATTCTATAGTTTTGTTTCCATATGTGATAATATTTGTGGTCCAAATTGTACCAGAATATCAATTTATGTTTTTGTTAGTTACATGTTTTTATTACCGCAGTATATAATTCTTGATTCTATGGAGTATATTCATACTTCAAAAGCGATTATTTTTATTGATGCAATAAAACGATATTTGTTTTGTGTTTGTTTTATTCTAAAAATTGTACCATAAATATATTATAGATATTATATTTTAATGTATAAAAATTGAATGTCATCTTTTTCCAAATCATGAATAAAATGTATAAATCTAAATTCCCACCCAAATATAAATAATGGTTTCATTATAAATCAGGAAAAATATCTTCTTGTTTTTTTTCAAAATGATATTTGGAAAATTAAAAAATAATATTTATTTTAAAATAATTGTGGTACTTATTGTCAATGTGTTAACAATTATCCTATAAAGAATCATAGTTTTAATGATCTATGTTAACTTTTATCCTATAATGAATGAATATTTTTCGTTTTATAGGATAACAAGTTATTTTTTTCAAAAGTTTTTTAATATCATATAAGAATAGGAAAACATAAGCTTCTAAAACATAATTTATATGATTTTTTTATTGGATACATATTTGAAAAGGTAAAATAATATTACAATGTATAAATATTTCATTATTTAAATATATGATTTAGTTGTTTTTGTTTGATGGTTTGGTGGATCTTGTTTTTAGTTTGTGTGTGGGTTCCGACCTTTACCCTTAAATGTTTTTATTTTGAAAAATAATAAATATTGTCATATGGAGTGAAAATAGGGCTTTGGAATGTAAGTGACTCAAACTCAATTCCTAATATAATGGATATATTTAATTATAGATTTTCATTTAATTTTATTATTTTAATCTAATATATAATATCAATATGGGTAGAATTTTTTTTAGAATTATCCATAAAAAGTGATTGATTACAAGAATATGTTGTATTTTATAATAAATTTTATATTTTATATTTAAATTATATAATTCCTTTGAATGTTTTTTATTTTATAATATTTTCATAGTGACTTATCTCAGATATAGAATTATGGGCAATAATAATGTTCACTAAATGATAAAGAATAATGGAAAGAGAATAGTTAATGATCTTACCATGAATTATTTCAAAAATGATAATTTATGAAATCCCATATAAAACCAAAAGAAATAATAGAGTTCCATTGAACAACAGAAATTATTTTATATCACTCTTAATTTATTGTTAATTTATAAAAAAATTAGATCTTATTTTATATTAATATTCGAAAAAATATTGTTATGTTATTATTTATTAATATTTAAGAATAACTTATTTTTTCCCTAAAGGTCATAAAATTGAATATTTAACCTACGTTAATAAATATAAAATTTTATTTTAAAACAAAATTTTTATTAAACATAAAGAATTAAAATTTAATTTTTTGTTCTATTTTAGAATATAAATTTAGAAAGGTTTTATGTTATCATCATTTGAAAAATAATATGTTTTTATTCTCTATAGAATATCATGATTGGGGTTATTGAATGAATAAATTGAACTCTCTAAATATAAATTCAATATATGAGGAATAATTGTGAACTCATTTTTTACTTAAAATTAGGGATATATATATATTATAAAATATGTTTCTATTGTATTGTTGATGATTGTTCGGTATTAAATATAGAATAAAAATTAAGTTCAGTAGTGTTACCAGTTCATGTCACATTTTTGTAAAACGGTCCACATGAATCCAAACACATGGTATCTGACATAGAGGATGGATATTATAATCTAAATATAATTAAAACCAATAAAAGTAGGGATTATTCTATTAATATAATTAAAACATATTTTTTAGGGAGAACTCTGACCATTTGGAAAATTATTAATTCAACTAACCAAGGTAGTCTAATCCAAGAAACTTAATAACCTTAAAATGAAATCCAAATGATTTTTGAGTTAGTGATTACAAAAAAGGAAGTGAAACTTTACGTTCCTTGGGAAACTAGTTTAAATATCTTTCTTATCCTTCAATTATTTGACATACATTAATATATATTGATGATTAAATTAATAATTTCAATAGATTTATGGGCATAAAATATAATTTTAATTCACTTGAAAATAAAAATTTATATAATCATATAAAAACACCAAAAATTACATTATTTTTCATATCATGTGAGGTTTTAAAAATAAAATATATTTTTGTGTTGTAGTTTTTAAAAATATTTCTAGACTAATTGGTTATGGTAATAACCAAGAACAATGTATTTATTAGACAGAATTTTTTCCCACTAGATATTCATAAATATAAAAGAATAATTAATTCATATATAGAACATATAGATTCTATATTTTATCAAATAGATCTCATAAATTATTTTTTCAATTTATGTATCATAAATAAGGTTTTTGAAAAACATCACAGTTTTAAAATATTGAGAGTTCCATATCATGTTTAACAATTATCGAATGTTTATATTGTCAAATATAACTAGAATACATTTATATGTTATACTTTATATAATTAACCAACCTTAAACAATACATAATATTTTGTTTTAGTCAAGAATTTAATTTCTTTCACTTTTAGGTTCCTTTTAGGTTTATTGTTTTATATTAATAATCCATAATTCATATAGATCAAAACAGTAAAATAAAAAGTGGACACTTATGATTTGTATAATTTTTCCAATAATATAAAACTTTTAAAATAATGAATTATATTTTTCCTTATGAAATCTCCCAAACATCAAAATTAATTTATTCCTTTCAATTACACATCCTTAAACCCTATGAAAAATATTTTAAACATTTGATGTGAAAAGATATCTTATTAAGGGACATAAAAAAGGATATAAACCATTAATACTGTGAATAATAATATAACATTTACCTTTACATTCAATGGTTTTTTGTGTATGAAATATAACATTTACACCTAAAAAACATGCAAATTTTTTTCTTAAATAATGACTTTAAAACCCATAGCAAGGAATTAAAACCCCTTTTAGTGACATAAATAATCCTATTTTGAAAAACATTTTAAATAAATTTCAATTAGATTAACTATTTAGTTTTATTGTAATATATTCATTACCTAATGTATTGGAGATCTATAATGAGTGTCTCCATTAGTATAATCTATATAGGGATCACATGTTTTCCATAAGTTATAATGGGGATGAACCCTTTGTATAATATATATTAGGATCACACATTTCATATAAATCTCAAGTAACATATCATTAATTAATCTCTTTCATCCAAACCCCCTTTTAAAAATGATTTAAATCCCATATGAAAAATTTTCAAATAAAAATAGCAATTCCTTTTAAAAACACATTTTCAATTCAAAAAGTCCCAAAAAAGAGAGTGCATGATTTTTATTGACTAAAACATGAAATATTTCTGTGGAATACATAAATTAAACAATAACAAAAGAGGAAAAAAAGAATCAATTTATTAGTGTGTTATGAATTGGAATTTCAATTTTTTTATATGTCAAAATATTCCTTGGGAATCATGTAAAAATAGGTTCCCTTTTGATTTTTTTTGAAATAATGTAAAATATAAATAAAATGTGCATTAAAAAAAATTTATGTCCATATAAAAAATTAATAAAATAATTTTAAAAATATGGAAATAGAACTTGAAAATATGGATGGAAAACATTAAAAGAGTATTTTTGAAGTAAATTACTCTATACCATTAGAAATAATTTTATAAAAAATCCCATCATAGAATATCATTAAAAAGAAATTAAATACCATCATAATATGAAAACCTAGGTTATAACTTTTCAATGTTTCTATATATACACCTTCAAAAAGAATAAATATTTATAAAATCACTATATTTCCCAATGAAAGGAAATTTAAATGATGTTGCTTATATTGAGTATATCTTAACATGTGTTTATTTATCATACAGAATAATAAAAATATATTAAACAATTATTTTATTGATAAATTTTTTCAATATTATTTATAATTTTATTTCACTTATTATAGCATTGAATACAATTATTTAATCAATTAATTTTATATCATATGTTTTGAAAATATCTGGATTATGTGTCAAAATCATTTTTGGAATGTAAATATGGTCAAAGTGGCCATCATTTGAAAATATAAAGAAAAATAAAAATGAAATTACTTATGTATTTAGAATTAAATTATTCTATTATAACCAATCATGAAATATGGTTATGAAAAATGTACTATGTTAAAATCAGGGAGACGTTGGGTCAAAATAAGAATGAGTAACATTTCCATCTTCTAATGGTCAACATGTAAAGATGGTATGTAATATATTATTTTTATGTAATAATAATAATAACTTGCATATATCCTATTATATAATTATATTTATCATCCATGGGGTTTTGTGATGAAAATATAGTCACATCACTTCGTGAAGGTGGTGGTCCACTAGTACACAAACAACATTATCGATTTTTCAGTGAGTGAAAAGGTAAGAACGAATAATATATATTTTATTTCATGAATGATGAATATGTCATTAATATGATAATTTTTTAATTTATATAACATATAATAGTTAAATGTATCCCTATCACCTTCCTTGTGAAGCATTAATGAAAGACAAATCACATCAATTTTTTATATAGTAGTCATTCTACACATGAGGGACGTTATTATATCTCCTATAGAAAAAAGGTAAAAAATATATAAATGATATAATGGATCCATAGGATTAAATATGTTATAAATATATATATATATACACTTAATATCCTTCATAATACCCATCCTTGAAGGGCGGTAATGGGAGAATGAATGACATCAGTTCACGAGGCGGTAGACCGCCGTACACATGAATATTGATTTCAAAACAAATTTTATGGAATTGGAGATGGTTTTAGGTCCTTAAATTATTATAAATAAAACTTAGTATATAATATATAAATATTTTATTATGTCTAAATTTTTAATATTAATTTATAGTGGTGGAGAACGAAATAAAATAAAGATGCATGTTGAAGAACGTTACCTCATCTTCAGGTGTCCTCCTTTGGATTGGAAGAAATTCTTCCTAGGATTGAATTATTCTCAAAACATGTCTTATATAATCATTATAGGAAATTTATGAAGTTATTTCGGTATGTACTGTCCAATTACAAGATTTGTGAAGATGAGAAGATTATAGGAGAGGGGGTGTCCTTTTACAAGTGTTCTAGAGGACACACGTGGTATTAATGAAAATAAATGCGTTCTACCACGTTTTTAATATGTTAAAAGGTTAAAAATGAGCTACTATAAATAGATACAGGTGTAATGGTCCAAATATGGACATCTAATTTTTTTAGACCAGTTTATGGGACACTTTTACCCTTACCATTTTAGATTAACCCCACATAAAATGTTTTTACCTTAACTATGTTAATTAATGTTTACCGCATTCACTATTAATTTTGGTAAATATTTAATTTGGCATTATTATAAATTATTAATTTATCTAGTTAAAAATTCTTAATAACTTTTTATAAATTTTATTAATTGAATTAGAAAATCTTAATTTAAAAAAATATCAAAAATGTGATGAGAAACCGGGGTTTTAAAGATAAAAAGTTCAAATGTTTACAATGTTTATATTTAAAAATTAATGAGGAACATGATTCCAATTACAGAAATTAGAAAATTTATATATAATTAATCTAATCTTATTTTCAATCCAATTTAAAAATATAATTTAACATTATAAATAATTTAAATGAAAATGAATTTTACAATTAAAATTTAGAAATTTTTACTATTCATAAAAAATGAATGTTTTTACCAAAATCAAAAAAGAAACCCTAAGATAATATTAGAATTATGATTTGTCAAATTAATTTACATTCTGAATATTAATTTTCGATAAAATTTAAAAATAAATTTTAAATTATGTTGGCAAAGCATGGCTAATATATTTTAAAAAAATTGTTTTTTCAGAATACATTTCTCTTTATTCAAAATGATTCTTATTTTATTACTAAGAAATAAATAACCATATTTTTCATATTGTAATTATTAATTTTCATTCCCACTTATTTAATATATCATTTATAAATATCTTTTTAAATAAAAATATATTAGTATTATTTCACATTTTTTTAATCTCAGTGTTGCGTGAAACACAATCTAAACAGAGTGTTGCGTGTAACACAAGAAAAACATAGTATGCATGTAAAAAAAGATAAACATAGTGTTTTATGTAATGAAATTTATTGAAATATAAATATATAAAAATATTTTAGGGTGTTTCATCCTCCCCTATTTAATAAATTTCATCCTCACAATTTTAATCTTGATCTTGGTATTCAAGGGTTTGACATTGGAAAATACCATTGTTGAAAAACCCACATCATGAAAAGTATTATAAAACGTCCTATTAATAAGATATAATAAAATGTATAAAGGTCATCTGTAATGACCACATAACTAGGTATCCAAGTAGGATAACACATTTGGGAAATGAAAACATGGATATGGAAGAAAGTACTAACATCCTAGGATTGATAGATAGTGATAAAGATCATTTATCATAAGAAAGTGGGTGATCTAAAAAGGATAAGGATGAAAAAACCATAAACCAAATAAATATGAAAAAGGGCATTAATATCATTAAAATTTATAGTCTAATGATATAATTTTATTTTAAGATGCTTTTTCAGAATGTTGATGAATTTCCAAGAGAATATATATCTATTTGATTTCATTTCTTTTCATAAGAACAATATCATAATTTCTTTCCTTGATCAATTATTAATTCGTCGCTTACTCTGGGAAAACAATGTAAAAAATGAATTCATTTTGGCTGAAGAACTAAAACTAAATTTTAATGGGTTATAAGGAATATAAAAGAGTGAAAATTATTTCCACTTCTCTCTATAAATCATTCAAATCCAATATGGTTCGTACATGTTATCCAATATAATAAATTAATATCTAAACTTATAAACTAAAACTACTGGTTCATCATTAATATTTAAATTTTAACATGTTTAATTAAAACAATGTCATATTACTTAGAACATCGCGTTGGCTAGTGGTAGGCGGTAAAACCTTATTATCCTTTGGTCTTGGGTTCAGGCCCTACAATCTTGCTAGATACAACAGGCTGTCATCCCTAATACAAGTTTTCCTTTTTCTAATATATGTTGCTATAATTCATATAACATTTCCAAAAATGGTTTAAATCCAGGAAATAAAATTAATCGTTTAATAACCATTTTATTAATATTTTCAATACAACATTTTCTTTTATAATGTTCAATAATTTTTTGACTATTATTAAATTGTCATTAATGATCATATTAACCCTAAATGTTACCAATACATTTAAAATTATGTCTATAGTATGTAATGGTAATATTCATATAATAATCATTCTATTAAAACATATTGTTCAGATATCTATTAAATCTCAATAAATGTATCAAAATGTACTTACACTACTTAAAAACTAAAAAGAGGTGAGGCTAAATCATTGAGCTTATGATCAAAATTTAATAAATATTGAACTCCATCGAGTGGTCAGTACTTCCCTATATATCCCAACATAAACTGCAGAAGAATAAAATGATTTTCAATGCCTTTATTTCGTCTCATCATGTTGATTTCTGCCATGGGTGAAGATTTAAATAAAATTTAGAATAATATCCCTACTAATTATAAACGAAACATCTCAGTATTGACTGGATTTTTTTTATCTCATTATTGTACTCTAGTATTTATAGTCAAAAACATTGTGACCAAAAGATAACACACTGGTATCACTATCTAGATTGAAACATATATTGCCTAATTTTTTTTTTCCTCACTTATAAAATTTTTGGGGTTACCTCATAGATTCTTAATCGATTCCTTAACTATGTCTTAACTTTTAGTCTATTTATTACTATTTTCATATCATGGTACATAACTGTTGGGAAACTATATATCATCTTTCATACCACCAGAAAATATTTCTCAAAACTCTTAACTTTTCATATGGCCAAGTCTCATTTAGTGATTGGTTTTAATCATCAATAAAATCTGTTAATTGTAAATTCAATATCCCAAACAAAATCCAGTACATACCTGACCAATATTGTAAAGTTTCTTATATACATAACCATTGATTCTTCATCCTTTTGGATCAATTCCAAGAATTGTGTTTCCATCCTAATATGAAAAACCATGGGGAAATATTTTTCGAGGGAAATATTATTAAATGTGTCTTATTCCATATCATCAATATCATCTTTCTATCTTGAATTATTAACACAATACCACAATCAATCAGATTCACCATCAAAATAATAAATATTAAGAGTTATATTTTTGCATTACAAACATCCCATGACATCAAATATATTCTCCAAATCATTGATCTATCCTTTAGCTACCACTGGATCTGTTGATCCAATGATTGATAGGGGATGTTGCATCACAAAATGAACTACTATAGACAAGTTCACTTATGGTAGATCAGGTTCCTCTCTATCTTATATACAACACCTTTTATAGCTTGTTTAAACTAATCCATCACTCTAACAAAATATGATGTTCCAATTATTACCATCTCAGGATGCTGATTTGGATTGATATCATTCTCTCAGTTCCTTCACACAACAAAATTACTATTTCCTTTCAAGAAAAAAAATTCAAAACATTAATAGTTTAGAAAAATCAACATAGTAATATTAACAAACTACATCATTGCAACGTAACCATAATGAGAAATCATCTAATAAAATTCTATTAACACTATCCAAGACTCGAAATATTTCTAAACCGTCATATGATACCAAATATGAAGTTTCAACATTAAACATTACATAATATTATTTTATAGTCATGAATTACATTATCTTACATTGAGGATCATTTTAATTTTATAGTTTAGAGAATTAAGAAATAACTCATACGTAAAATAACCATTAAATAAAAATTACACAAAACTAATTAGTTTTTGTTTTACACATTATAATTTTTTTTAAATGATGCATGATTTATTTTCATGGAAAAATACCAAGTCATCCTACTTGAATTATTCATTTACATTACCATCCTAAAACCTAGTGAAAATTATTTTTAATACAGGATGAATATATATATATATATATATATATAAGGTAGATAAAAAAGAAATCAATTAATCTATTAAAAAATAATCAAATTCATATAAATTTTGACGTTACCATCAATGTTCTTGAGTTTTTGAAATAAAATATTTTCATTCAAAAAACACACAAATGAGTTTGGTAATAAAATCATTTAAAAACCATAATAGGAAATTAAAAACCCTTTTTGGTGACTTAGAGATTCATATTCATAAAACCAATTCAAAACCATTTAAATTAGAATAACTATACATCCGACTTCCAATATAATCATTAAATAATGAATTAGAGAGCATTAATGGGGAACGCCCTTCGTATCAGCTATATAGGGCTCTGTAACATCCCATGATTATATGAACATATTTTTTGAATAAATTATTTTTGTTTAATGTAAGGAATTCCATGATACACTATGTCAATAATTAATTATACACTATATTAAGAAAATATTTCGCTACACAGAACATCTATATTGATTGTGTTACAAGAAATACCGAGTTTCTATAAAACATCATTTTATTGTTATAATTATTTAAATGAGATAGTTATAACCAATCCATTTATCACAGTAATATGAAAAGAAATTACTAATTTTTAAATATTATTTATATTCATTTCATATAAATAAAAAATTGATAATTAAAAATGTAATATTGATAAAGTATTTATATGGTTGAAAATGATATTTTATCCACTATAAATTATTTTATGTTCTAATTTGATTGATAATAAAATTAATTTTATATATTGATAGAAACATAATTTGAAAACAATAAATTTATTTTTTTTATCAGAATTTCCAAATTATCTAAAGGATAGTTTTTTTTGATTTTCTATGAAACTTCATTCGGGATGAGTAGAAAAAATACTAAATTTTAATTCCAAACTGCTAATTCATCTAATTTATTTATATAGTTAAAAAATATATTAGGTTGGTTATAAAGTCTTAATATAAAAATAATAATTTTATTAATATAATTTAAGTCATTGTAATCATTATTATGTTCAATTTAGATAAAAATCTTAATGAACTTTTGAACATCCTCGCTTTAAAAACCTGCTTTCTCACCACATCTGCTAGATTAGAATTAAACCTAATTTTTCCACTCATTTGAATTGAATTATGAACATAAAATAATAAAAAATTTCAATTAGTATAATTTTTATATTCTAATAATATCAAAAAAATACATAAAAAATTATTGAAAGTGACTAAATTTATTTACAGTGCTTTAAGTAAAATTAAGATAAACAAGGAACTAATCCTTATTATTAAGAGACAAAATGACATAGAAACTTATCCAAAACCCATGGGGTAGAAATATTTATACCATAATAATTTTTTATTTATATTTTTTTGGTTTTTAAGACTTTTTATTGGTAAAAACGTTGGTACACATAACTTGTTTTTAAAAAATTTCAATTGTGTCCCCTCCCTCCCTTAATAAAGGCCACCACCTATACCCCATATTTAAAAATATAAAAACACTTAGGTTTGACAAATATATTCTAATTTAACTTTCCTACAACCCGACCTTCCACCTAGATTCCTTCATATGGGCAGAAATCCAACCAGTGAATCCCTTTTGTGCAAACCAAGAGTTACCCAAAAAAGAGGTAAAATCCCTCATCAAGCTCCTTTCATATATTATAACTCTTTACTACCACAATTATAATTCTTCCACGCATAAATAATATCCTATGTATCCTCAATATACTTAAATTTATTTATGATATTGTTTTGACCAATAATTATACACACTTACATCTAATGGTTAACAATTCAACCATTCTTGTGTACAAAGAACTACCTTCTCATTAAATGATGTTGTTCGTTTTTTTCTTTAAAAACTATCATAGTTTGTAATTATGACAGAAGATGTATTTTTATATGATATATATATTATTTATATGATATATATGATGTATTTATGATTATTTAATTATTATATAAAATTAACATCATGATTTCTATTTTTTCTAAATACGATAATATCATTTTGGGAAGTGTAGACTATCACGTCCTCCAAGCGATGTGATTCATCCACACAATAAATGGAATATATAAAGGATGGTTTTAGTAAAATTATATTATATATATGAAATAATAATTCTAAATTAACTATTTTTTATATATATACATATATTTCATTTACTTTCATTGATTCAATATGAAAATACCTGACACACCATTAATGCGTACGTACGACGTACTATCTCCCTGAACGGTGTATTTCATTTCATATTTCAATATTATATAAATAATTTTTAATAAATAAATACTTAATATAATTTATATTTACATCATGGTTTAAATTATTGAAATCATAATATAAGTATGAGGATAAAAAATATAACTAATTAAGAAACTTGTGAAAAACAAAGCCGATATTAACTGATATGTAACAATAACATGAATGTGTTAAAAAGTGGGTGATATAAATCACTAAATGATATTAGATATAAGAATATGGGTATCTGATATATTTATAATAATTGTTTTCTTATTATACAGCAGGTTTTAATGAGTACAATGAGAGTCAAGGCATAAGGTAAGAGGATTTCTTTTCTCACATTTATTTTTGTGATATTTACACCTTATTTACCAATAATTTGTTTGAGTTCATGCATATACTTGATATGAATATATTATAATAATTTTATCCTTGATGTTATGGGTATTTAAAAATCCATTTTATTATCACTCTTCCATAAGTTTTATGTTTTAAAAGCTACTAAATCGGTAAAGTAGTTTTGTCTCAATTTTCTTTCTTTGAGACATATTCCTTGAACATCAAAAACCATATTTCCCAAAAAAAATTAATACATGATATTTTCAAGTAAAAAGGAATTTAAACTTTTTTTGGATATTAACCTTTCTATATATGTTTTTAATGTCTTTTTAAAGATATATTTTTAAAAAATGTTTTCAATGTTTATTTTAAATGAAATGGGTTTCAAAACGTTTTGATGGTTATTTTATATTTTATCAACAAAAAAGGATTTCAAATTTTTTAATATTACATTTTATATTATCAAGGAAAAATGATTTCAAAAGGATTTTTATTTTAAATGATTAATTTTTAATGACGAAAATACATTTTTCTATGGAGGAATTTTTAAATGGTTATTTCAAAATTATTTTACACTTATGATGACATATTTTGGTGTTACTCATTAATTTATATGAATTGATCCAAATGTAACATTAATATTCTTTCTATAAATGTATCCTATTTTATTGGAATGGTTTTTATCAAACCTATTTCTATTTATTGGGTTATATTCATATGAATCACACTTCTTTTCATAGGTAATGCTTTGAGGAAGTGATTATGAAACTTGTCTTTTTCCACAGGTTATGATGTGATTACTTTTGTGTGACAGTCATTTATTTTCATGGGTTATGATATGATTAATTATGATTTTTTGGCATGAGTATTTATGATTTGATTATGATATGTGTGGGACCTATATATACCTATGATGCATTGGGTAATGATAAGTGGTATAAGTTCTCAAAGGGTTCACAACATGTAGCCAAATCTAGAAAAAAAAGATTGTATATAGGTTGTAGACTATGCCTGAAAACAAGATGGTATACTTTTTTTTATCCCAATCCCTAAATTAATAGAGTATACTAGTTGTTACCCTAAGCCTGAAGATGGTAAATGGGTTGTATACCAAGCCTAACATGTTATAATGGTCATGGTAGATAGCCTTGGGATAAGTGTTTCTATGCTTATGTGTATTCCACATTTTATATATCGTATTCCTCAATTATTATTTCCAGGATTTTTCTACTTATTACCATATGATTAATTTCTTATGAACTGCCAATATTTATTCCATGATTCAGGTTTATGAACTTTGTTATGTATGGTATGATATTATAATGTAACGATTACATTTTCATACCCTTATGCTCATGTCTATTCATATATGCATCCCCATTTTACCCTTACTAAGCATCTGAGCTCACCCCTTTTTAGGTTTCCTTTACCAATGTTATGAATACATCTATTATGTATGATGCATCAAAGAAGGGGGATAGTCATGAAAAACCTATGGGGAGATAATATATCTCACTAATTTAATAGTTTTTAGGTTTTAATTTATGAAAATACATTATACTAATAGAGTCCTTGGGTGTCTATTTTTGTAATGTTTTATGTATTCTATAAAAATGAAGAAACATTAATGTATGAAAATAAATGGTCACTATAGTTTGTATTATAGAATTATTTTAGTAAACTATTTGAAATTAGAATGATAAAATAATTGTGAGAACACTAAGTATATGTCTACGGATAAGTCTTATGATATGTAAAAGTATATGAAAATGTCTTAGAGTTTTAGTAAAGGGAAGATATATTGGTTTTGTAGAAATACATCATTTTCTAGATACTAAGAGTGGATGTGGTTCTTGAAAAAATATACTTAGGAGTACCAAATCTAACATGGGGTGTCGGTCCTGACTTTAGAGTAACCTAGTACACGACAACATGACTTACATCGCACATGATATAGTACTCGAGGGGGATATTATTTAGAAATTCACTAACTATTTATAAACTATAATAACAAATTCAATTATTATTCTATAATGAATATCCTAGGATAAACATTGAGAATCATAGTTTATCATCGTTTTCAGAATTTTAAATTATTATACGTGGTTTTTCATGATTATGTGGTACCTCACTATGAAATTTTTTTCTTACTATAAGATTTTTGGTTTTTTCAATGGATATATCATGATGGAATCCCGTGAATGGTGACTATGATAGAAAATCAAATGATTTTTCTCCTTGAAATCTAAATGTTATGGGATATAGAATAGAAAACATCATTTATATTCTCAAAAAACGTTCTCAAGCAATGAATAATCCAGAGATTACAAATGCTAAAATGAGTGAATAACGTTCTATTGAGTCCTCCATGAAGAAATGTCTACCTTCTTTCAATAGATCTTTTAATACACTATTTTCTGAACTCTAGATCAGTACCATTAAAAAGATATTCTATATTCTATTGTGTTCATGTCATGAGAATGTAATTCTAGTTGTCTATCATTTATAATGTTAAACAAAAAAGTGGTGAACTATAATAAAAAATACAAGCAAGCAAGATGAAATTTAATATGGGGATTGGGATGAGTTCCTGAACTTATTCTTCAATAAGTACATTCCTCATATTATTCACACGAATATGAAAATGGAGTTACATAATTTTATGAAAAAAGATGATGAATCCATTGATACCTATGTGGATAATTTCAAAAGACATTATAGGAACACTTCATTAATTATCACCAACCTAAAATTAATATTTATTTGTTATTCAGTGGCCTAAAGCCAACTCCTAGTAGGGCAGTATCCATAATAGTTATTAGAATCTAGGAAGATATTTTTCGTTGTGTAATCAAAGATGTAATGGAGGATAGAGCTACATATCAATCTCATGGTTTTAATAAGAAAAGTAATATCTCGTAAAAATGAAAAACTAAAAACTATGATGAGATGATAATGATCCTACCTTTATGATTGAATGTGGAATGAATAATAGAAGAAATTGTTTTATGGGGTTTAATAAGTGTTTTATGTGTGGAAGGGAAGGACATAATGCAATTCATTATTTCACTAATGGGAAGATGTTGTACATTGATGAAAATAGAGGAAAAACTACATTGAAATCACCTCCCACACAAGGATTCCACTATAAGGTGGATAGGAATTATTCGAACTAGTTCCCAAACCAAAAGGTCGGTGATGATGATCAACTTGAGAAACCTATTAAACTGAGTGGACAAGGGGAAATCTCATATGATCACTATTTCTGATGAGGTGTGAGATAAAAATGTTGTAAAATTTACACTTACTATCAACTCAACATCAATTAATGCCTTCTTTGATTCGGTATCTACCCACTGTTACATATCAAAAGAATTTTATGAGGTTATTAAGATTGTACCAGAATTATTTGATATAGAATTATCAGTTAATAACCCTAACAATTTAATGATTGTATGTTAGGTCTATGATTCCAATGTGATTAATTTTTGTGGGAATTTACTTCATATAAATATTTTCATTCATCCCCTTGTTGAAATTGATGTCAAATAAGGAATGGATTGGAATAATCTTCATAAATAAAACATCCATTCCCTTGTAAATGAAGTAATGTTTGATATTTCCAACCAACCTATGATCACTCATCAATGTGAAAATTATTACGAGCTTCCATAGAGATTACATCCAGTTTAAGGTCATAAGTCCCATATATAAGGCGTGATTATCTCAAATGGTTTGGGATACACTTGACATCGATTATATTCCAATTGCATGTGAATTTGTGGATGTGTTCGCAAAAAAAATTACTAGTATTCCACCAAAATATGAAGTTGATTTCTCAATAGTGCCCACACCTATTTACATACCAAATTTAAAGAATCTATATAGAAAAACCCTAATTTATTTTTATGAATTGAATAAAAACCCCTAAGAGAACAATGATTAGCTATTTATTTGGACAAGTGTGTAAACATGGGCTGAAATTATTCTTTTCAAGAAAAAGAATGATGGATAAATGAGGATAAGAATTTATTGTCATGAATTTAACAAGATAAATATATAGAAAAAGTATCCACTTCCCTATAAGCTGTGTGGCTCTCACCCATGAGATATAATGGGTTTCCACCCTTCATGTAATCAATATCAGTATCACCCGTTTCATATAAATCTCATGTAAAATTTCATAAATAAAACACATTAATCACAAAACTCATTTTTTGAAAGATTCTTCTAATCCCATATGGAAAATATTTCTATATAAAAATATAATTGTCATTTAAGAATGAATTTTCAATACCATGATACCAAAATAAAGGAAAAATGTATTTAGTTTCATTTTAAAAGACATTAATGACTATAGAAGAAGAAAAATATCAAATAACTGTTATGGCGATGGAGATATCATTGTTACCATATACATAAGGAAACAACGTTCATTTTTTCATTTTGTGAAGAAATTATAAATCTTCTTATAGAAAGATTCCTTTTTAAAACATTGAATGAAATTCACGATTGGCACTAAATTTACATTATATTCTTTTAATACCTATATAAATAAATATGTAATTTAATATCATGTAGAATATGATTTGATATTTAAATATTTAAATGTTCAAGGTGTCCCACCCCACTTTAAACATTTAAATATTAATCTCCATGATTTAATAAATAACATTAATATACATAAAATATTGAAATGAAATTTCATAGTGGCTGTATATACCCCTTATAAAATAATAATGGTGCACATTATCAAAAAAGGCTTTAATGAACGAAGATTGATATGACATCCCTTACCTTAAGTATGACTTTTGTTGTTTGTTATTTAATTTCATGAATAATAATATTATGCTAATTTATTGTTAAATTAGAATTTTTTTTAATAATTATTCATTTTATATCACTTATTTCCATGTTATATCAATTAGTTAATTATTTGAGTTCATATTAGACGTTTTGTCGATGTTCAGTAATTTAGTCTAAAATGAACTTGTTATGATGAAAATTATCGATCTGGTCATAAGACCATCATCTTTAGAATATTATTGATGATTTAATTATCATATATATTAAGTATATATGTATTTATAATAGTCCATAATATTTGGAGATAATAAATCAAATGAACCATTCAAAGAGATGGTAGGCTGTATGTACGCATGAACGCTACATTCATTTCACTGTGATATTAATGGAATAACAAATAAAAGATAAAAATGTATATTATAATTATAGTTTAATATCTATGTTATATATGTTACATAGTTTCATTAAATCCTTCCTTTAAACATTCCATTTATGGAATGAGTGAGTCATATCACTTTGAGGGGCGGTAGTGCACATTTCCTCAAATAAAATCATCGTATTTACAAAATATGGAATTCATAAATGTATGTTACAAATAAAAGTTAAAAAAGAATAGAGAATATATAAATTTAATATATAAAATATACAGATATAGTTCTATCAGGACGAAAACCATGATAGGTGGTAGGCGAAAATTTAACAATCATCAATTCATGGGGAAATAGTTCTCCGTACACAGAAATAATATGTTCTATACCCATTAGAAAGAGGTGTGTGTATTATCGGTCAAACCCATAGAATAAATAAAATCCAAATATATTGAGGATAATTTTTTGTTATAAGATCATGTATTAAATATAGGTTTGGGGGTTTTATGAAGAAAATAAATGAACGTAACTTGAGA
This sequence comes from Viscum album, assembly GCA_963277665.1. Lineage (NCBI taxonomy): Eukaryota > Viridiplantae > Streptophyta > Magnoliopsida > Santalales > Viscaceae > Viscum > Viscum album. Next base: position 2,123,558,759 of record OY728148.1, on the reverse strand, counting down.
AAAGACATTACATCAAAATCAGGTAACTTCTTATGATTTTATACAAAATGATTTCTCATAATGCCTTATACCCAATATAAGGATTCTAATATGAATATAGGTATGTAGGGATATTATTTTCGAATAATTTTGATGATCCAAGGTGCTTCAGAGGTGTGAGTAAGTGGATAGAGTTTGTGGTCTTTCATAAGTGGGAGGATGGGTACATTACAAAAGTCTTGAAAATTTATTTTATTATAAATTTATTTTAGAATTATAATTGTTAGAAAGTGATAAATATCAATTAAAAGATATGCATGTGTCTTAATACTCTCAAAAAATATTTTTTATATTCGTTTAGGTCATATAATTATACTTACAGTATGCTTTATCCCTCAATTAAAAACATTAACTCTTACCATGTCTTCATGTATGTTCATAATACATTGTTACTATAGTTAATATAAAATACCATGAGAATCCCATGTGAATCATTAATGACTTTTATAATATTATATAAGTCATTTTTCCCAATATTATTTTATTATAACTATTATATAATTTAATAAAATATTATTTTTTTAAATACTCAATTATGAAAATTTTGACACAATTTAGAAATTGATTTTTTTAAAGTCATAAAAACTTGACTTCTTTAAACTAAATACATGAAATCATCCCCCACAAGTTCATTACTTATAGAAAATTCTTTTATGGAATATATGTTTTATAATAAAATTTATTTTAATATTTATTATATCATTTATTTGAATATTTCATTAATAATGTAATCACTGCATTTTCATTGTGTAAAAAATATATATTTATTTAATATTTAAAAATTATTAATTAAATACCATTAAGTAGGAAATATTTTTAGATTTATAATGAATATTTATAGAAGGATATATAATTATATAAACCAAAATAATTTTTTTTATTTAGGTGATACTTGTTTATGTAATATTTCCCTTTTCTTTAAAGTAAACATTATAAATGTTCATTATCACACCAAAGTTGCTCAATGGAGTCCTAAATTCATCCCAAGGATGATCATGGTTGTAAATATCTCATCCAATATTATTATAAAATGTTTCAGAGTAGATTTATTTTATATAATATTATTTTTTCCTTTATTTAACTAATTTACCATTTGAAGATGAAAAATAATAATAATTACAGAAGTAACTATTCATAATTCCAAAAAAATAAAAGGTAACCATTAAAATTATTTTAACATTATTATTCTAAATATGGAATCAAATTTTCAAAATTCAAAACATAGAATTTTAAAAAATAAATTTAATATTATTTCCCGTTGTCAAAACCTGAAAATAAGTTTTTAAGAAGTAAAAACAATCAAAATATTGACATTTGTTTATGTCCAATTTAAATGTAAAATTACTTCCAATGACCAAAATTAGATTAAATAATAAAAAATAATCCAATTTCAATTTAAAGAAAATTAAAAGGATAACATACCTATATAAATACATTAGATGAAAATTATGTTTTGAATTAAAAAATACTGTTTTTATCTAATCATTAAAATATAAATTTTATCAGAAAAATATCAAAATTTCATCCAAAGGAAAACATGATGTCCCACATCTAAAAAATATGTTTATTATGTCACATATAACTTAAAAAAATTTCAAAAATGTTATTTAAAAAGTGTTCTCCATCAAAAGGTGGTAAACAACCTTTTAAAAATATATTTGAGTATTTTATGTTTAAAATTTGATTTATAAATATAAAAGCATTTAACAAACATGTTTAATCATAATATATTTAGTTCTGTCTATTACCTCTAATACAATGGATAATCATTAACTATAATTTAAAAAGATAATATTAATAATGTATTATTGATTGGTATATCTCAATCTTGTGTCCAAGGTAATATTTCATAGAAACTCATAGTTTCCTGTCGAGTATTGTATCACACATCGTGTCCCATTTAAACTAAAATTAATATCTAATTCAAAAATATTAATAGGTATGGAAAAATATTAGAATATAATTACCTAGGAAGATACATTCTTCTATCATTTTGGAAATTACGTCCTTGCAACTTTATTTTCATGCTTTGTAAGTAAGGTTTTACTTTACAAAAATACTTTATTAAAAACCCACAATAGAAAAAAAAGTAAATAAATACTCTAAATTTAAATAAATAAAGTACATAACAATGTTCCATTGAGATATCATATTCTAGGGTTCCTCGTAGGAAAATATGAACATTGATGACTAAAATAACTATCAAATACTAACAAAGAGGGATATAGAGCATAGTAATTATAAGGTTATCAATCACAAAACCATAATTATGTGATGGGACAAAAGACCTACCAGAAATGATAATGAAAAATTATTTTTTACTATGATTCTTTTGATAGAGTCGAGGACTTAATTTACATCATTAATAAGAACATAAGGAAACATAATTGCATGATGTATTTCCATTTTATAAGCACAACTTAATCATCACAACCTTCCCAAAAAATGATGTACATACCTAATAATATTCTTAAGTATAAAAATCACAAAAACCATAAAGTTTATAAATTTGAAAAAACTGAGTTCCAAATGTAAAAGCATACTTCCAAATTAAAAAAATCCATACATAAACAAAATGTCAAAACATGTCTCCTAGAAAGGTCCTTAATAACTTATTATCACATAGTATAAAACCATAGAATTTTATCCAAGAAAAATTGAACATATGGTTATCCTATAAAAAATACTAGGATCTCAAGAGCTTCAATCACTTCACCAGATGTCTCTACATCAACTTTTCAAGTGGAAAAATATTTTCCCACAACTTTTTGTTTTCTATCATACTTATTTCTAACTTGTGTAATTATCTTCAGACACATATTTGGAAAATGTCTCAAATCATTTCATCTAATGCATATTATTGTAGAATAGATATCTATTATCTCATTATTGGATTGTTCAGGACCCCTTTCCTTGCAGCCATGAACCTTTTGACCAAAATTACAACATCGATAAGACTTTCTAGAACCTGAAATACATTACCAAAAATGTATTCTACCTCACATGGAACATGTTTTGGGATTACTTATAGAATTATTTGTGGGTTTCTTCCCCATTTCATGTCACCTTTACCATTTCTTAATCATGTAATATCATGGAACATAAGTGTTGGAAAACTCTATTTCAAATTTCTCATCACAATGAACATCTTTTTCATAAATTTTAAATTCTTTGGATGCCAAATCTCTTCATATCTATAGTTTCAATCCTGAGTAAAATCTATTAATTTCATTGTAAATGTCTCGAATAAAATCAATACCATACATGGCCGATCATGTGAAGTCTTCTTTATATATAGTAACTAAATCATAATCCTTTTTCTTTAATTATTTGAATTGTTTCTCCATCTTAAACTGAATAACCATATGGAAATGTTTCTCAAGAAAAATATACTTAAATTCATCCCATTATATGACATCAAAATAACTTTTCCATCTAGTATTATTAACTAATGACCACCATCTATCCAAATCACCATATAAATTATAAATGAAAAACGTTAGCTTTTAATGTTTCGAACATCCCATGAATTCAAATACATTATATAAGGTATTGATCCATCCATTAACTGAATCTATGTTAAATGATGCACTGAATGATCGGTGATGATGCCTCATAAAATGTTCCACTACTAACATATTATTATGTGGTTTATTGGGATGATCTTTTTCATTGATACCACTATCATTTATAGCCTGAGTCAACTCCTCCATCACTGTAATAATATATTCAGTTCTAATTATCAAAACCTCATATTTTTTATTGGAAATGTTTTTTTCCTCTCGATTCCTTCCAATTGTAGCTTTCATATATCCTCTGAAGAAAACAAATTTCAATAGACATTGTTTATGTAATGTAATAAGGTAATCTTAAAATCCTACATCATTTCATCATAAAAATAATGTAAAATCCACAACTAGAAAGAAATTAACACCATCCAAACCTCCAAATTTATCTAAACTGACCAATGATACCAACTATAGGGCCGCATCCTTGAAGTTACAATATCTTGAGTTATGTCCAGAATTCACATTGATGATTATTTCAGGCTTTGTGCTTTAGAGAATTTGGCCATAAATATTACATAACAAAAAAAATATACAAATAAAAAGTGGAAACTTCCAATAGTATTAATTTCATCTATAAAAGAAAAACATTTAAAAAGAAACATATATTCCTTTAATGTTTAATCTTCATTAATTTTACTTGATTCTATCCTTGACTCTATTCTCCATTAAATCCTATGATAATATTTACAAACATGGGATGCGTATAAAATTTTTAGTAAGGTACATAAAAATAGAGAAAAACCATTAGTCTATTTTAAACATGATAACCCATTCAGTGTTCTTTGAGCGGATGAAGCATGAAATTTTCACATGAATTATACTCATACTTCTAGCTCAATGAAAAACACTAAAACAAATATCCAGCAATTAAAACTCGTTTAGATGACTAAGAGAATCAAATATATAAAACCATTTCAAACATATTTCAATTGGAAGAATGATATAGTTAACATCCTAATTGGAGATTAATAATGGGTATCCCCCTCATATTAGATATATTAGGCACACCCATGAGATATAATGGGGATCAACCCTTCATATAAGCTGTGTTGAGCTCACCCGTGAGCTATATTAGGGCTCAATCCTTCGTATTAGTAGTTCCAGGATCACCCTTGAGCTATTATGGGTATCCTACCATTGTATATTCTATATCAGGCTCACCCATTTCATATAATTCTTATGTACCATTTAATGAATAAAACATGTTAATCACAAAACTCCCTTTTGACAGCTTCATCGAATCCTATATGAAAAATATTTCCATATAGGAATACCAATTTGATTTAAGAACTCATTTTCAATACCAGGATAACCAAATAAAAGAATAAAATATTTATTTTTATTCTAAAAGGCATCATGGATTATAGAGGAAGCCAAATATCAAATAATGGTTTCGGCAGCAGAGAAGTTGTTGTCGCGGTATATGTAAGAAAAAACATTCATTTTGATATTTTGTAATGAAATTAAAACACTCCATATAAAAATATTATATTTGAATAATTTTAATAAAATTCTGGATTGACATAAATTTTAAAATATATTCCTTTTATACCCATATAAATAAATATGTAACTTTCTATCATGATGAAACTGATTTGATAATTGAATCATTAAATGTTCAAGGAGTCCCATACCACTTTGAACTTTTAAATATTAATCTTCATGATTTATTAAATAACATTAGTATAGATAAAATATGGATATGAACTATCATAGTGGCTTTATATACACCATATAAAAAAATAATAGTTCATATTATCAAAAAAATCCTCAATGAAAGAAGATTGAGACGACGTCCCTTACCTTGAGTATGATATTTCTTGTTGGTTTTTAACATCATGAATAATAAACATATGTTAATTTATAATTTGTTTAGAACATTTTTAATTTTTGTTATTCATTTAATATCAATTATTACCATGTTATATAAATTAGTTAATTATTTATGTTCATATAATATGTTTTGTCGATGTTCGATATTTGAGTAAAGAAGGAACTTGTTTTGAAGCAAATTATCCTGGTGTCCATAAGTCCATTTTCTCCAAAATGATATTCATTATTTAATTATCATATATATCCAATATATACGTATTTATAATAGGCCATAACATTTCATGTTAACAAATGAAATGCACCATTTGTGAAGATGGTAGGTAGTACGTACGAATGAACACTACTTTAATTTCATTTTCATATTAGTGGAATAAAAAATAAATATACATTGGTCTATTATAATTATAGTATACTTTATATGTTATATATGTTACATATGTTCATTAACTACATAATTTATAAATTCCATGTATGTAATGAATGAGTCATATAACTTTGAGGGGGTAGTAGTCCACACTTGCTCAAATGAAATCATTGTATTTACACATTATGGAAATAATAAAGGTATATTGTAAATAAAAATTACAGAATAATATAGAAAATATAAATATAATACATATCATACTTAAATATAGTTCCATCGTGTTGTCCTCCAAGAGTTGTGGTAGGTGAAAATTGAACAGTCATCATTTCGTGAGGCAATAGTTTTTTGTACACAGATACAATATTTTTTATATCCATTAGATATAGGTGTGTGTATATGTAGGTAGAACCATTAGTATAACAAAATCATAGAATATTTAATATATTTGGGTTGTTATAAAATAATTTAATTAGTAGAGGGTTGGGGGTTTGATGTGGATAATAAATTAAAGGAGATTGAGGGAAGATGTTACCTGTAAATCAGGTAACTGCTTTTTATATTAGCCAAAAGGATTTATTGAATTTAGTTCTACCAAATTTAAGTCATCTAGGAGTATGATATGGATTTACGGAGCTCATTTGAGTAGAATTTGTATGATACAAGGGGATTTAGAGGTGTGAGTAAGTGGGTAAAGGTGGTTTTCTTTTATATGAGGGAGGAGGGGAAGTTTAGGAATATCTTGAAATATTATTTTATTATAAATTTATTTTCAAATTTTAACAGTCACAAAGTTATATATTTATAGGATAATATTATTATGGGTCTAAATAATCTCAACAAATAGGGTTAGAATATTTTATATCATAAAATAAACTTTATCTTTTTTCTTTAACCCTTAGTTAAACACATTAACTCTTACCACGTCTTCTTGTATTTGGAAAATATATGGTTACTATAGTAACTATAAATTTAAAATAGAATAGAAAGTTCATAATTAATGATATTATTAAAATTTTATAAGTAATTTGGTTAAATATAATATTTTTAGGAATATTATATATTTTAATAAAATTATATTCTTTTTAGAAACTACTTTGTGTCAATTTTGACACAATTTAGAAAGTGGTTGTTTAAAAAGTCTTAACAACTCAATTCCTTCAAAAAAAGTCATTAAATCTTCCATAACATAAGCATTTCATCAAAACAATTTCTATGGCATCAAAATGTTCAATTATTATTTATTTTAACATTTATAATATCATTTATTTTAATATTTCAATTATCCGGTAATCTTTACATCATCATTGTTTCATAAATATATTTATTTATATAATGTATAATAATTATAAATAAAATATCATAATATATTAAATAGTTTTGGATTTCTAATTACTATTTATAGTCTAATTTATTATTTATATAAATCAAATTAAAATTGTTTTAGTTAAGAGATACATGTTTATGTTATATTTTCCATTTCATTAAGTTAAATATTATAAAAGGTCATTGTCACAACCAAGTCGCTACAAGGGGTCCTATAATCAACAAGAATAATATCATGGTCAGAAATATCTCATAAAATAGTACTAGAAAATATGTTAGGATATTTTTATATGGTTATAAAATTATTGTTTTCCCTTATTTACCTGATTTACCCTTTAACCACAATTAATAAAAATCCTTACTAAATGTTACTGTTCATAATGTCCAAAAACTAAAAGGTAACTATTTACGTAATTTGGACCATTTTATTCCAAATATGGAATACAATTTTCCCAATTCAAACAATATAATTGGTTGAAAATAATTTGAATCTAATTCCTACTGTCAAAACCAGAAAACATGTTTTTAAGAAGAAAAACTTATGAAAAGATTGACATGTGTTTATGTCCAATTTATATATAAAATTACTTCCAATGAAAAAAATTAGACTAAAGAATGAAAAAAAAATCCAAGTACACATTAAGACCAATTAAAAGGATAACATAACTATATAAATAAATCATATAAAAATGCATTTCTGTATTAAAATGTAGTATATTTCACTATTCATTAAAATATGAATTTTATCAAAAAAGTACAAAAAAATAAATAAAAATAAATTATGATATCATTATTATAAATAATAATTTTATTATTTAACATAATACATTTAAAAATCTCAAAAACATGATTTAAAATGGGTTCTCCATAAAAATGTGGTAAAACTCTCTTTTAAATAAATATTGGATTATTTTATGGTTGAAATTGGATTTATTAATGTAAAAACTATTTCAAAAAAATGTGTAATCATAATAATTAGACATGTTCAATTTTTTCAATACGATATCTAGGTGTTAAATAGCATTTGAGATAATAACATTTATAGTGTATTATTTTTTCAGTATAACTCAGTCTTGGGTGCGACGTAAGATTTCAATGAAACACATTATTTTATGTTGAGTTTAATATCGCACATAGTGTCCCATTTAAACTAAAATTAATATCTTAGTCATAAATATTAATCTTTATAGGAAAATATTATTATATAATTACTATGGATGTTTTAATGTTAGTCAGTGCACCTATTCTTACGTTTTCATGTAACAAGGATGTGTTTGTCATCTATAGTGACTCATCCAAGAATGAATTGTGATGTGTTTTTGTGAAGTATAAAATGGTAGTCAGTTATTCCTTGTGATAATTGAATATTCATAATAATAATTACCCAAATCATGATTAGGAGTTTGCAGAGATAATATTTTCATTGAAGATATGGAGGCATTATCTTTATAGAGAAAAGGTCGAAATATATACCAATAATAAAAGTATGAAATATATATTCACACAAAAGAAGTTTAACATGAACCAATGAGTACGATTAGAGATGATAATGGATTATTACTGCTTAATAAATTTCCACCCTTGGAATGTGAACAAGGTGGATGATTCTTTGAGTCAAAAGGATCATGCAAACATATCACTGATGAGGATCGCAAAGATCCAATTTTACTAGATTTGAATTGAATGGATCTAGAAATCTTAAAGGAAGGGGGAATATTATATCTTATTCAATTTAATGTTCAACCCTCTATCCATGTAAGGATTAAAGTGATGAAGAATGATGATATAGATATACAAAATAAGGTTATAAATTTCCCTGATTTTAACTATGTTTAGAATGAAATGATAAGGTTCAGGAACATTGTATTAGTTCCATTAATTACATATTTGAAGAAGGTTATATTTCGAGTAGCACATTTTTATTGATTATATATTCATCTTGGAATTATAAATATGTATATATATATTGAAGTCATATTTATAGTAGGATGGAATGAAGGGTTATATTGAAAAGATTGTATCTTGGTTCTTGGTATTATAATAGGTTAAGGTAGAAATAAAAATGCCTTAGGGTATGTTTTATCCATTACCCATTCCATAATAGAAATGGGATAATTTAATGATGGGTTGTGTTGTTGGAATCCCCAAAAACTCTAAAGGGTTTAATTATATATGGGTGGCAGTCAATCTACTTACTAAGTTAGTGCATTTTATTCCATTCACAGAACACTTCTTTCTAGGTTAGTTTTTTATGGTATACAAAAAGGAAGTGGTAAGTCTTCACAGAGTACCATTTTCAATTATATCTGGTTAGGATCTATGGCCTACCTCAATGTATTCGAATATTATTTAACAGACAAATGATAAAAAATGTGTTGCATCATTTCTCATCATCCTGAAATGGATGTTCAGTCTAAAATAACTGTTAAAACCCTAGAGGATCTGTTGAAATTATGTTAGTTTAATTTAAATGGTTGTTGGGATCAAAACCTTCTACTAGTTTAGTTTTCATACAATATTAGCTTCAACTAAAGCATTCAAATGGATCCATTTGAATCCATATATTGGAAGAAATGTTGATCTCCAACATGGTGGGATGCTGTTGGAGAATGAAATATATTGGGAACTGAGGTAACTGAAGAAATGTATTAAAAATTTAGAATCATTCGACAACATATCAAGGAAGCTTAAAGTTTTCAGAAAAGTTATGTTGATAACCATCTACATAGACTATAATTTGAAGTTGAATTAGAATGTGTTTCTTCTAATTTATCCAAGGAATAATATTATGAGGTTCAGGATGAACGGGATGTTAAACCCAAGGTATTTCGGTCCTTTTATATTTTTTATCATATTAAAACGATAACATATCTCTTGTAACATCATCCAAATTTCTCTCCTGTAAATTATGTGTTAAAAGTACCTCTCATAAGGAGGTAAATACCCAACCATTCACATGTAATAAACTTAGAAGTGATACTGATGTAGTAAGATCATTCTTACGAGGAACAATGAGTAGAAATCCTAGATCATATAGTGACTGATCCAAGAAACAACACCACCAACATGGTAACAGTTATGTGGAGTAATTACCTGTTATATAAGGCAACATGGGACCATGAGTATATGATGAGGTAAAGTATACTCATTTTTTTTGTAATAGAATGATGAATTTTGAGGGAGAAATTCATTTTAATATGGTAGAATGTTACACCAATTGTTTTTTTGAAAATTATTTTTTGAATAAATTCATTTTATATGAGATCAGGTGTTCCATACAACACTAAGTCACACGTTCATTATACTCAACACTATGAAAATATTATACTATGCACATCACCGACATTGCTTGTGTTACAAGCAACACCAATTTTATACCTTACATCACATTATTATTATTATTATTATTTAACTGATATTATTTTAATCTAGTATTTAAACATAGTAATATGAGTATAAATAACTAATTTTTAAATATTATTTATAATTTTTTTATAAAAATAAAACATATTTATAATAAAACATGTAATATTAGTATTTTCATTATATCTTTGGAAATACTATTTTCTCAAATGAAATAATTTTTTTCCTTCTGTACTCAATAGTAAAATACATTTTAGACACTATTATAAATTTATTTCGATAAATCAACTTCATTTTTGATTTTATACTATTGAAATTAGCTTAGGGTGAATTTTTTGGATTTTTCTCAGATACTTCATTTTTGGGTGAATAATAAAAAATACTAAATTTTAATTTCTAACTTCTTTTTCATCAAATATAATTGAATCCGTAAAAAATAATTTATGTTGGTTTGAGTTTAAAAAATATATAAATAATATTATTATTATTCTAATATAGGTGGTTGGAATAATTTTAATATTTAATTTAGATATAAAATGTTAATGAATATTTTATACATTCTAACATTAAAAATCCACTTTCTTGCCACCTATTGAGGATTTGCATTAAAATTATTTTTCCCAATTATGTGAATTGAATTCCTATAAATTTACATTAAAGTTTTGAATCAGTAGAATATATAAAACCAAATAAGATAAAATTAATTTTTTTCAAAAAACATGAGTGAAAGTGAATGAAATTTACTACAATGATTAAGGTAATATTAAGCTTAATAAGGGACTTATCCTTAAATGTATGTGACAATGTGACCTGTACTCTTGTAAAAAACAAATTTAAAGAATTATTTCATCCATAAACCTTCTATTATTCAGTAGGGTTTGTTTTTTATGACTTTTAGGTTGAAACATGGGTACACGTACCTTTTTTTAAAACATATCAAGTGTGTCCCCTTCCTCCATTATAAAAGGACTCCAAATCTCCACCTTCTTTACATATCTCAAAACACATAGCATCTGCTAATATATTACCAATTCAATTCCCAACACCCCTCCCCCACACCTTGAGGATTCCGTTTGGAATTAAATCTAACCAAGTAAACCCTTTGGTGCAAATCAAATGGGGTTACCCAAATAAGAGGTAACATCCTTCCTCGAGATCCTTTATTTTTTTTATTTCTCTACTACATCAATTATTCTTAATTTATTCATTCATAATAGAATCAATATACTCAATATAGTGATAATTTTTATAATAAGGGTTTTTACTACACATACAAAAAATTATATCTAATGGGTAACTGACATATCGTTCTTTTGTATGAAAAACAAACGCATCATGAAGTGATGTTGTATGTTTTTCCTTTACCAACTATCAAAGTTGGGAATTATATAGTAGAAAAATATAATATATATATTATATAAATGTTTTATTTTTATTCAGGTAATACTATATAACACATACCTTTATGCTTTCCACATAGTGATAATTTGATAATTTTGTTTGGGGAAGTGTGGAGCGTCGCATCCTCAATACGATGTGATTCATTCTGACTCTAAAAAAATATAGTAAGGATGGTGTAGTGAAATTGTATAATATAATTTACATAATAATTATACTAAAATTTTATTATATATATACATACATACATAATTCATTTACTTTCTTTCATTTAATATGACAAAAAAAGGAAACATCATTCACATGTATGTTCGGCCTACCATCTCCATGATCAGTGTATTCCATTAAATATTTGTATATTATATAGACTAGTTTAAATTATTATATAGTGAATATACATTTTATTTATATCAATAATTAAATTCTTGTAATCATGTAATACATATGAGGATAAACATAAAAAATTAACACACATGCAAAAAAAGGAGATATTACCAGAAACGTAACGATACTATGTAAGTGTTAGAATGTGGTAGATATAAATACATATATTGTATTAGATTTAATAATATAGTTATGTGTTATATTTATAATAATCATATATTTATTATATAGAAGTATTTAATGAGTATAATGAGAGTAATACATAACGTAAGGGGATTTCAAGGATTAATTTTATTTCATTGAGAGTTACACTGTATTCACCACTCATTTATTTTCTTTTGTGTATATACGTACCATGAAAATTTTATTATTATATTATATAAAATTTAATGGTATGTAAATATACATTTTTGATCTCCCATTAATGGGGTTTATGTTTCAAATGTTTCCAAATATGTAATGAATTTTTTCCTCAATTTTCCTTCTTTTAGACACTTGCAATGGACATCAAAAACCATGTTTAAAAAAAATTCAAAAATGTTATTTTAGGATAATTTTCAACAAAAAGAATTTTATAAAATTTTTATGGTTTCCAAGATTCCTATAGTTTTTTTAAAATTATTTTTCAAGAAATATTTTTTAAAAAATTTAAAATATCATTTAAAATGTAATGGGTTTAAAAGTGTTTCAAGCTTATTTTAATGATTTTTAAGGAAAACTATTTTCAAATTTTTTTCATGATTCCAATTTAGGTATTAAAATATTTTTTTAACAATTATTTATGTTTTAAATGAAATTTTTTATAGAATAAAGGATATTTTCAAATTGATTTTTTTAAAGTTATTTCTAAATTATTTTCTGTATACGATGACATTCGTTGGTGTGAGTAATTCATTTATGGGAAATGATCTAAAGATTCCGTTAATATTCAATCATTTAATGACTTATATTATGATGAAATTATTTTTTTGAGTACCTTTTCTCTTTCAAGGGTTATATTCTTATGAAACCCACTTATTTTCATATGACATGCTTTTATAAGATGATTATGAAACCTATATATTTCAATAGGTTATGATATTATTACTTGATTATGAAACTAATCTAATTTCAATGGTTTATGATTTTATTGTTTATGATTTGTTGGCACATGTATGTATGATTTATGTGTCTTATGGATGAGACCAATATCTCCCTCTAAAGGATTGGCTAATGATAAGTGGAACATGAGAACCAAGGGTACAAATGTTATTACCCAAGTCCAAAAATAATAGGGTACACAGGTTGTAGCCGATGCCCGAAAGGAACAGGGTACACATGTTGTATCCCGATCCAAAAAACCATAGGGTACATGGGTTCTATACTGAGCAAAAAGATTACAGGGTACATGGGTTGTTACCCCAATCTTGAAGCAAGTACATGGGTTATAGCCTAATCCTAACAAGTTAAAATCTTCCTAATAGTTATCCTTAACATTAGTTATACTATGATTATGTGTATGATAAATATTTAATGTATTATTACTTAGATATTATTTCATTCATCATGATCATGATTCCCTTATAATCCATGTCTTATGACCTTCAAATAATTTTTTTCTGAATCATTTTTTTGATCTTTTATATGCAAGGCATGATCTTTTAATAGCACGATCACATTCATATACCCCTGTGATCAGGTACATGAATACATGTATCCCGTTTTTACCATTACTATGGATCTGAGGTCACACATTTCTATGTTTCTATTCCCCTGGTTTTGAAGATATGTTTTATATATGATGTGTGTAAGAAGGGGTCTTTTCATGAAGTAACATTGGGGAGATAATGTAGCTCACTTTTGTACCAGTTCTTATGTTTACATGTTTCCAAAGGAACTATAATAATATGGTATTTGGAAGTCTATTTGTGTAATGTTATAGGATTTCCAAAAACAAATTTAAATGTTAATGTATGAAATGAGATGGTTTCTAGAGGATCACATGTTTTCCATGAGTTATAATGGGACTCAACAATCTATATAAGCTATATAGGGAACCCACATGAGCTATAATGGGGATAAACCATTTATATAAACTGTATTAGGATCACCCATTTCCAATAATTATCGATTACCATATCATGTATAAAAAATTTTCATCATTAAATCCTTTGAAACATTTGAAAATCACATTAAGATGAAAATACCCATTTCTTTTTAAATGCCATTTTTCAATACAAAAATACCAAAAAATAAAATGATGGTTTTCAGTGAAGAAAATAAATTCAATGTAAGCGTCAAATCAAATAATGGACATCGTGGTTTAATTTTCATTTTCTCCATTCATGTTAGGAATAGAATATTCTCTTTTCAGTTTGACAAAACCTTTTATATAGAACATTAAAAAAATTAATCTTTCTGAAACTAATTAAAATAAAGTAAATAATACATAAAATTTATATTATATAATAATTTATGTTCATATAAAATCTTTAATAAATTCATTTTAAAAACATTGACATGGAACATGAAGAGATTAACGGAAAACATTAAAATGGTATTTTTTTAATAAAAGTCCCTTATCACATTAGAAATATTTGATTCATATAACACAAGTGATAATAAAATTATGATATTTTTAGATACCATGATAATATTTAAATTCATGATATAATTTGTTAAAGGGGTTTTATATAGACTTTATAAAAGAATAAAGGTTTATAACATCAAAATATTAATCAACGAAATGAAATTAAGATGAAGTCCTTTACCTTGAGTCGAAGTTTCCATATATATATTTATATTCCTGAATAAATAACATATAATAATTTTATTCATTCTTGATAACCTTTTTCATGTTTATTATTACTTTTATTCCACTTTTTGTAATGTTTTATACAACTACTTAATTAAGTCTACATTAAATGTTTTGACCATATTTGGCTTCTATGTCCAAATAGATCTTTGTAGATTGAATATGGTAAAATAGATCATTTTTTAAACATATAAATAACAATAATAAATAAATAATTATAATATTTATACATCAATTATAATTTTAAAATCAATTGTGTAATATGATTATGAAAAATGAACTACTTTAAAACCATGTAGACCATAGGTCGTATATATGCATGAGCAACCTTTCAATTTTCCAATTATCAACACGAAAATATTTTAAGTGAGATATTATATTTATATAATGATCATAATATCATATAAACTATATTATATACTTATATTTATCATCAATTTAGTTTTGGGATGAAAATAGAGTTACATCACTTCATGAAGGCATAGTCCACACATACACGAATGATGTTATCACTTTTTCATTGAGTGTAAACATAAGAAATAAAATGATATATTGTTTTTTAATGAATGATAAAAATTATATGAATATAATAATTATTTCAAATATATCACATATAATCATCAAAATTATCCTTATCAGCTTCTATGTGAAGTGTTAGTGAAAAATGAATCACATTACTTCGTACGGCGGTATTCCGCCGTACATATGAGTGATGTTATTGTATCTCCAATGAAATGGAAGTAAAAAAACATATATATATATATATATAAATATATATATTATAATTAATATATAAGAATAAATATTTTATAAATTTCATATATATACTTTATATTCATTATAATTCCCAACTGTGAAAGGTGGTAATGGAAGAACGAATGACATTAGTTCGCGAGGTGGTAGTCTTCCGCACATAAGAATGATGAATATGAAACCTATTTGGTTAAACTAGATACACTTATATGTCATTAAATTATTATAAAATAGACTCATATAGAGAATATACTTATGAAATTATATCATCCTGGTATAATATGGAATGAAGGAGGTGGAGATAGAAATTAACTAATGATAATCATTGATGAACATTACCTATTGTTTAGGTATCCTCTTTAGGATTTAACTAAATTCTTTCTATATTTGGTTTTGTAAAAACATAGGTCATATAGGATTATAGGAGGGAATTTTTTATGTGTTTTGGGAAGGTATTTTCTGATACCAAGAAAGTTTAAGGTGTGAAGTGGAAAGGAGATGGGGTGGCCTTTTATACGTGAGGGAGAGGATATAAATGGTTTTTTTGAAAATAAATGAGTTCTCGAATGTTAATAATATCAAAAAAAGTCCAACATGGAATAATTTTTAACCGTATTAGTTTAATGTTCTAAAATATTACATGAAAAAGTTTTTATACATATTTATAGGTTATTTTTACCCTTATCATTTTAGTTAACCCCCGGAAAACCCATTTTTACCATAACAGTTGTAATTAATTTTTACAACACTCACATTCAATTTTGATAAAGATTTTTTAATTAATATAAATTATAAATTTGTATTAATAAAAATATTGAATCAATTATTCAAAATTAAATTCATATATGGGGTGAAATTTAATTTAAAATTAATTCTTCAGATGTGATGAAAATAACAGTTTTTAATGTGAAAATGTTTAAAAAAATAAAATGTTTTATATGAAAATTGATATTTAAAATTATTTTAAAGATAAAAATTGTATTAATCATATATTTTGGAAGTGATTATATTTTAAATAAGATTTAATATATAATAAAACATTATAAATAATTTAAACCAAATTGAAATTTTATAATAAAATCATGTATTTTTCACCATTACTCAAATAATAAAAGTTTTTAAAAATATAAAAAAAACATCACCCAAAAATAATTTTGGTCTTAATATTTCAAAAATGAAGTTTTGATTTTTTATTTTATTTATAAAATTGGTATGGATAATTTTTAAATTATGTGTGCAATGTATAACTACTCTGTCTTTTAGAAAAAATATAGTTATTGGGGAAACATTCCCTTTTCATCTAAATGATTATTATTTTTTACAAATAAAAAGATAAAAATATCTTTCTTAATCTATTTAGATTTAATAATTCAATTTAATATATAGGTTTTAAATTTTATATTAGATAATAATATTTTAAAATAGTTCAAATTTTATTTAAACTCGATGTTGTGTGTAACGCAAGATAAACTTTGTATTACTTGTAATAGAAGATAAACATAGTGTTTCATGTATCTATAGATAAAATAATTATTTAATGTAGTTAAATATATTGAGTAGAATTAATTTATTTAGAAATAAATATATCACAATGTCATGGGGGGTTACACATTTATCCATTCTTTTTCAAATTAATTTTAGAAAAGCGAAAAAATGATTCTATATTGTTTATAAGAATGTTTACACATATATATTAATTATTAAAATATATTGATAATATTATATGTTCATTAAAAACATTATCTTTTTGATTTTTATAATCATTTGAAAAAATATATTTTAAAATGTATTTAATATATTATTTAAATTTTATTTTTAGAAATTGGATTTATAAAAATGAAACTATTTCTATTTTAAATAAATGATAATATAAATAAATGATTTTAGTTTTATTTGAATTTGTATAACTAATATCATTTATAATCAAATTAGTGAATGATATAAAATAGTTGTAGAATAACCTATGACCAATTGACTATAGTATTTATCAAGTTATGATTATATGCTTACCACATCATACTAAAATTCCAATTTTGAAATTATCTTTAGTTTCTATGATTATGAAAAAATTTAGTCATACATCAAGAAATATCAATTTCTTGATGATAATATAATATTTAAAATAAAAATATAATACCCTAAATACATTATTTCTTTACCCTATAAGAAATTTCACTTATTTAACTAAATAATATGATATTGATTATTATAGATTCCAATGAGATAGAAATAAAACCATATGAATACTTTACTTTTTGTAATTCATAATACTGTCCAAGTGTTTTATGAAAAATTACTTATTACATTATATACCACTGAATATAAATACATTGAATATGGATATAATTATGCTCATGTTTTTTGAATGAAACAAACTCTGTGGAATAATAATTAATATAACAGCTATGTCCTTATTCATTTGATTATAAAATTTCATTAAAATTTATAAGAATTATGTATCTCATTTCTGGGAAAATAATAGTGTTATAATACGTCACATTTTGAAAGTTCATTTTTACAAACCCGATGTCACTAAGGAAATGATTATGAATAAATATATATTAACTAATATCAATAAAAATTACCAACATATATTGAATTGATTAAATCAATCATGATATTGGTTTGTGAAAATACCTATATGTATTATTTTTAATTAAAGTGTTTTTATTATTTACTTACTTAAATATTGTTATTTTTATCTCTATAAGAATCAATAACCTCATTAATATACGTTTAATCCTATTTTTTTTGTTTCTATTTTAATATTATTTTATCATTATTTTATATTTTTTCCATTTTTTCACTGCACAATCAACTATCAAATAAATCTCAATTGATCGAGGAATTCAATTATTTTTTATATGATTATATTCTACAATCTTGCTTTTAAAATAATAAACTTGATAGTAGGTTTATTTATTTTACATATAACATTAGGTGTAATCAAAATAATTATTTATAATTTATCTTTACATTCTATCATGAGTTTTGAAACCCTCACAATAAATATTCTTTAACATTATTTTCCCATAAAAATATCTATCATACAAAATTGGACATCAACTACCATGTATAAGGTAAAAATATTTAATGCTCCGACCCCAGATGCCTAGAGTCGGTGCATTATTACGTATCATTGGCATGATCACAAAAGGTCAAGTCTCGAAAGACCGATTAGTTTAGTAGCCTTGGAAGTACTAGATACATACATAAGGTATACAGTGCATCGTAAAATGAAGAAATAAAACAACATTGTATCCATATACAACCCTGGGATCCCATAGACTATCCTTGCAGGTCAGTCATAATATACTTGTTCGTATCCTAGGAAAAATAAAACATAGAATGGGGTGAGCTCAGATGCTCAGTAAGGATAACAATATAGAAGAAACTTTCATAAATAAACATAAACATTTAAGGCAGTGTGTAAAACTAAAAAATATCCTTTTTAAAATAAAATTCATTATAATATGGAAAATATAAATCGAAATAATTCCATTTACATATTCACATGGATATTCTAAATATTGGATAATCAAACGCCATATCAATAGTCACATTCATATGGATGGAATGGATAATGCCAGACTTTCATAACCACATATTCAAGGCCTTGTTCCAAGACTACAAATAAAACATTGTCAAAGACTTGTTCCAAGACACAATTTGGTCTCATGAGATCTACCGATGCATCGTGGAGCTATAACGGGCTCTACCCATCACATACTAAGTCTAATGCATTCCTCATATGAAAATGCTTAATCATAACATAAACATTCATATTAAACCTATCATACAAAATGTAAATACTTTATCCATAAACCATGAATGTTGTAAAAATAACGCATGGATAGACAAACATATCACAAAATCTTCAATACAATATTGAAGATCGGTATCATAATAAATCAACATCAAATAAACTTAAAATCCATTAAAGGATGTTGACATAGATAAAATCTAAAACCTTTTTAGAGAAATATCTCTTTCTATTTTGAAATCATTTAAGAAAACATTTATTTTGAAAATATTCATATAAGCTTGTAATGGAAGCTTTGATTATGTAATTACGACGGAAAATAGCTGCACCTGCCGTATAAGTTAAAAAACATTCAAACCTTAATTTTGTGGAAAAGGTCATAAAGTACCTTGTTTTGAAAAAGACAGAAAGATTCCTTTAAAAACCTATAAGTTCAAATAAGGGAATAAATTACTTTACTCCATTGACTATAATATAGTAAAAAGGTTTGGAAATACATTTTTAATAAACAAGGATGTGGGTGATAAAGAGGTCATAGTAGATAATTAAGTATAAACAACCTCGGATAATAAAGAGGTTGTGAAATTAACCCCTACCTTGTACTTTTCCTTGGACGAGGTTAGGTTAAAATCCTATATAATGGTGAAATAATTGTTATTAAATCATACAAGAATCATATACATTAATATGATATAATATATTATCTTTTAACATTGCTTTGTTAATAATATCTTAGTATTATTGTCATTTCGGGTGTTAACAGATTTGTTTTCCTTTATATTCCTTGTTATGTGAGTCATATTTGTTATATATTGGATGTATTTTATTCATATACAGAATTATATCAAGTCTTTAAAAATTATTTTTACTCATCAAATGAAAATTAGTCTTGAATTGATACGATGGGGAATGAATCTCATCGCCTTCGTGGAGACGGTAATCCGTATGTATGCACGAGCGACAATATCATTCGTAAAATAATATATAATTGGATGGTATGGCACATATACAGAATTATTATCATGTTATACTTATTACATATCATTAATATACCCATCCAAATAATAAAATACTGTATAACAATCACACCCCGACGTGGAGACGACAATCCGTACGTATGCACGTATGGTGACGTGTCATTTAAATGATGGATAGAATAATGAATATATATGTAACATATTTATAATAACATCACAGTATATATAAGATACTAGGGTTATTATTTTATAATAAAAACAACAAATAAATAGGAAGTGGAAGAATAAAGGAACTTGAAAGAGGTGATGAAATATTTACCTCTTCTTTGGGTTTTTCCTATTGGTTTGGTCAAAAGGGCTCCATAATATAGATTTCTGACTAAAGGAGGGACTCTAGGATGAAGGGAGGATAGTTGAGAGGGTATTGTGGAAAGAGTTGTCCAAGCCAAATGGCTTTGAATGTGTAAATTAGATAGAAGGGGGGGGGTGCCCTTTTATAATAGGAGTGAGGGGAACCTTAGGAAAAGCTAGAAATATTGTTTTATAATAAAATAATTTTCTTTTTCTAATGACTCCAAAATTAATTATTTGAATGATAAGGTGGCTATGGTTTGAAAACGACTCAAACAATAGATTTTAGGCAGGTTTGGGTCACTATATTAAATTTATCTGTTAGATTTCACTCTTAGTTAAATAGGTTGACATTTACCATGTCTCTTGGTATTTTTATATTATATGGCTTATAAACATAATATATACTTCCAAGAGAATGAAAAGTGGTTAATTAAGGATACATATATCATTATATAAGTATTTTGGCCGAACCTTATATTTTTAGGAATATAATATCAATTAATAATATAATATTTGTTTTAAAAACACTTTTATGTCAATTTTGAAACTATTTGGAATTTTGTTTTTGATAAATTCATAAGAGCATTATTACTTAGAAATAAATTTACCTAACCAACCCTAATATGTCATATTAGCCTATAAAATTAGTTTAATTCTTAAAAAGTCTCAAATTACATTTATTTGGATATTCATAATATCAATTATTTTAATATTTCATTAATTAGGTAATTATTACATCATCATTGTGTCGTAAATAAATTAACTTATATATTGTCTAAAAACTATATATAAAATACCATTATTTATGAAATCTATTTATATTTCTAATGAATATTTATAGTCGAATTTTTCTTATGTATAACCCTATATTAAAAATGTTTTAGTTACTAAACTTTGATTTTAACTCATTTAACTCTTCTTTAAGTAAAATAATAATAAATGTCCTAATCTAATCCAAGTGAACCTAAAGGATCATATTTTATTACTAAGTTTGTTTCTGGTTGAATTAAATTTATCAAATAGAATTAGGACATGTGTTAGGGTAATAATAATATCATTTTTAACCTTAATTACCATATTTACTTTTAATTGTGGTAAATAAAAGTAAAAAGTTACTATTCACCAAAAAGAATTTTAATCATATCAATCCAGATTTTACTTACTGATATCAACCGTCTCTCTCATATATTTTAATTTCAAATCACAGAATGGGTAAAATTATGTTTTATGTGAATTCGAAAATTCTCTTAAGAGATGGGTAATATACGGTGAAAAGATCTATAAAATTTTTATATATCTAAAATTATTATAAATTGATTCTAATGAATTATATTTAAATTTTATAGGAATTATGTATCTATTTTTACCTAAAATAAATTTAAATAAGATAAATACTTATTTAAATAAAAATTCTATTTTAAACTATAACTGAGTGTTCGTCAATATTCAGCAAAAATTGAATGTTTTCCGAAAAATACCCAAAAAAACCCTATGCTAATTTCGATATTCAGAATACAAAAATGAAGTCCATTTTGAATGATAAAATTTATAAAATTTCAAAAAGTCGGTATTACTATTCGTAATAGCTAGTTTGATTGGTTGTGGTGTGTTAGAACTCGATGTTGCGTACAACACACGGTACTAAATTATTCAAAGAGAAGCGTACTGTGGAACCTTGGGGTGTTACATTCTCCCCTCCAATTATTTACATCCTTGAAATTTATTGAATATTACTTCATAAAAAAACATGGGTGGTTCTTCATCATATGTTCCTCTAATTCCCACATTGCATCTTCTATCTTATGGGTTCTCCATAGAAATTTTACCAGACGAGTCGTCCAGTTTCACAACAGTTGTTCACTTTTATCAAGAACATTGGCAGGTTCTTCTCAATAAGATAAATCGTGTTCCAGTTCTAATTCCCCATAGGTTAGTACATGCATTGGGTCAGGTATGTATTTTCTCAACAGTGATACATTGAAGACATCGTGAACTTTGAAGAGACTTGGTGGCATTTCCAAACGGTAAGCTACATCCCCAATTAGTTCTAGAATTTCAAAAGGTCTAATGTACCTAGGAATTAATTTTCCCTTCTTACCGAAACATATAACACCCTTCCATGGAGATACCCTCAAGAAAACATGATCTCCTACCTAAAATTCCAAATCCTTCCTTCGGTTATCAGTATAGCTCTTCTACCTACATTGAGCTTCTTTGATGTGGTTTTGGATTAACTTCACCTTTTCCATCGTTTCCTCCACAAGTTTTGGGCCTATGAGTTTTCCTTCATCAACATCATCCCTATAGGTTCATGTGTGAAATCAATTTTTGTATAACACTTCATATGGTGCCATCGGAATACTTGAATGGAAGCTATTATTATAGTAGAATTATACCATAGTTAAATATTGACCCCACATACCTTGAAAGTCAAGTGTGCATGATATAAACAAGTCTTCTATGGTTTTAATAGATCGTTCTAATTTTCCATCAGTTTGGGGGTGGTAGGAAGTTCTCAAACAAAGTTCAGTATCTAGGGATTTCTAAATAATTTTCTAGAATCTTGATGTAAACCGGGGATCATGATCAAAAACCATTAATAGTTGTACTCCATCATATCTTACAACATCATTAATATATAGTCATTCTAATTTTTTTAAAGGTTGGGGCCGAAGCCTCATTTTATTATTATAGGAAAGAAAAGACCCCTTTTTAACAGGGTATAGGGAGACCCATTACATAGCCCGAAGGCCCAGTGGGCATTTAGCCCATTACATGGCCCGTAGACCCATTTTTTTGGCCCGAAGCCCATTCTGTGAATAGTACTACTACAGTACCTGCACTGCTACAGTACTGCACAGTACCCGCCACCGCTACAGTACTCTGCCACCGCTACAGTGCCCTGCCGCCACTACAGTGCTCGTCGTTGCTACAGTGCGCCGCTGCTACAGTACGCTACAGTACTGCTACAGTACCCTGCGCCCAATGGGTTTTGAACCCCCATTTTTCATGTAGATTTTAGGGGTGCTTACCACTAAGCCAAACCCCAACTACATATAGTCTTTCTAAATGTTAAAGTGGTAAATCTTCTCTAATAGCATGAAGATGTGCTGACATGGTAAGATGATCAACAATGACCCAAATTTCATCATTCCTTCTAGGAGTCCTTTGTAGCCCCATGACAAAGTCCATTGTAATATTATTTCATTTACATTCAGGAATGGTAAGAGGTTTCATGGCTTCTCTAGGCTGTTTCCTTCCATCATTCAGTTGTTGACAAACCATACATATTGACAAAAAATCAGATATCTCCCCCTTCATGTTGTCCAACCAAAAATTTTCCTTCAAATATCTATACATTTTGGTGCTCCCATGGTGTATTGAGAAATTGGAACTACGAGCATCATCCAAAAATTAACTTTTTAGATCAGGTATATTGGGAAAACAAAGTCTCTTCTCAAATTTCAAAATTCCATCTTTATACACAAAGTATCTAAATATCCCATCATTCACAGATTTAATATTCTTTTGAAACTCTTCATCATCGGTCTGAGAATGCTGTTTCCATTTTAGTAAATATTTTTTGGCAACCATTTTAAAATTAGTGATATTTACCCTTCCATGGTGATTCCAATATCCATCTTTAATAGATCCATGTATATAGGGTCCTTTTCAACTCCCATCTTTTTCAAAACTACATGATCCTTTCTACACAAAGCATCTACCACCTTAATTACCTTTCCCAGGTCGTAGTGTATTATGCAATAATAATCATTGAGTAGTTCAAGACATCTTGTTTTCCCAATGTTGAGTTATTTATGTGAGAAAATATACCTCAAACTCCTCTGATCGGTATATATCTCTCATTTTTTCACCATAGAGATAGTTTCTCAAAATCATCAAAGCAAATATTACACCTGCTAACTCAACATCCTGAGTAGGATAATTTTTCTCATGAATTTTTAGTTGTCGTGAGGCGTAGGCAATAACCCTATCATTCTGCATAAGGACACAACAAATTCCTTTCTTTAAAGAATCACTATAAATAACTAACCCATTATTCCCCGATGGTGGAGTCAATATAGGGGCATTGACTAATGTTCTCTCCAGTTCTTCAAAAAATTCTTCACACCCTTTTGTTCAAAAACACTTAACCCCTTTTTGTGTGAGCATTTCTAACATGTTAGACAACAGGACAAATTTCCGGACGAAATGTTTATAATAACCTACTAATCCAATAAAACTGCGTACCTCAGTTATACTCTTCAGTGTTGGCCATTTTGGGATTGCTCTTGTCTTAGAAAGATCAACAGAGATTCCATTCTTAGAGACAATACTGCCTAGAGATGAAATCTCCAAAATCCGGAATTCCCTCTTGCTAAACATCCCATATAATTCATGTATTCTAAGAGTCTTCAAGATATTGTGCAATTTATTTTCATGATCTTCGTAGCTTTTGGATTATACCAAGATATCATCAATAAATACTAATAAAAAGACATAATGATGTTTCTTAAAAACCTTATTCAATAGATCGATGAAGAAAGAGGGTGCATTAGTCAATCCAAAAGGAATTACTGTAAACTCATAATGCCCACACCTCGTTCAAAATGCTGTTCTCGGAATGTATTTCTTCTTCACACACAACTGATGATATCCAGATCAAAGGTCAATATTTGAAAAGTTTAGAGCTCCATGAATTTGGTCGAATAAATAATCAATACGAGGTAGGGGAAACTTGTTCTTTATTGTTATAGCGTTGATCTCCCTATAGTCAATGCAGAACCTCATAGATCCATCTTTCTTTTTAACAAAAAGAACAGGGGCTCCCCAGGGAGAAAAAATAGGGATAATAAATCCCTTTTTACTCAATTCCTATAGTTTTTTCTTAAGTTCCACTAATTCCACTATTTCCATTCTATAAGGGGTCTTCAATATGGGCCTTGATCTAGGAATTAAATCAATAGAAAACTCAATTTCTTGTTCTAGAGGATGTCCAAGTAAATCATCTGGAAACATATCATCATATTCTTTAACAATTGGAACAACATTTATTTGACCATTCATTTCCTCACCCATAGTTATTTCATTCTATTACTCCCCAACAATTGAATTTAGTTGAGCTACTTGGTGTGGATCAAGATAAGAATTAGGTGTTGTCGATTATGCTCAATAGATAAGGAGTTAATTAACATCTTCATCAAAAATAGTAACCTCCTTCTTCTTACAATAAATTTTTTCATCATGGTTAGAATGAAAATCCATACTGAGTATTATATCAAATTCAATCATGGGTATGACGATGATATCATCAGATAAAGAAAATTTATATGCCCTAATGGGGACTGATTCACAAAACATTATTGCAATGATATTTACCTTTGGTGTTTTGACTGACAACTCCCTTGTTAAATCAAATTGGAAATAACTATTTTTCGTAAACAAGAGGGAATATTTAAAACAATGGAATTATCCAGAATCAAATAAAGCATTTTCTAAACTTGAGGAAACCATTAAATTACATGTCAGCTCGTCTTTCAGAGCTTCAACCTCTGCAGTAGTGATAACATAAGCTTGGCCTTAACCCCTTATCCTTTTCTGAGGTAATTTCCCCTGAAGCTTAAGACATTCATTTTAAAAATTCCCCCTTTTTCTACAATTGTATCATTTAACATCGACAACCTCTTTCTTCCCCTTACAATCACGAGCATGGTGACCTTTTGCACCACACTTGTAACATACTCCAATTCCCTTTAGGAATGTACCAGGGTTTTTCTTCCCACATTTACTATAGAATGTATATTAAATTTTTCCCTTCTTCCCCTTATTAATTTTTCTAGAGTGTTCAACAAATCTCTTCTTATCTTTCATTTCTTTAAAGTCGTAAGACATAGATAATTATTTTTCTATCTTGATAGCCCATGAGACAATATCTTTGTATGATGAGAAGGATTGTGAGACTATTTCTCGGAGGAGAAATTGTTTTGACCCATAGATGAAATGATCAATCATACTTATTGGGTTATGTATATAATCTGCAGAAATCCTCGCTAACCTTGTAAAGTTAGATTCATACTTTGCGACATTCACATCCTCATTTTCCCTCAGACTCAGAAATTGTCTTTCTATTTCAACTCAATGGTCATGAGGAAAGTATTTTTCAGTGAAAAATTCTTTGAACTCCCCCCATTCCATATTTGATACATCCTCTTCTTCCTTATAATTTTGATTCAATGACCACCATTGATCAGCATCTCCAGTGAGGTAGTAAACTGCTATGAAAACTTTTTCCCTTTCGCTACTCCCCAAGGCATGGAATATTTTCTCTAAGTAAATTTATCCATTTCTTAGCCACTAATGAATTTTTACTCCCATTAAATGTCATTAGTTTTTACACATGTAGCGATATAGCATTGACCCTCCATAGTATGGATTAGGGTGATCCATACGGGTAAGGTAATTATTCATAGCTGGAGTGAGTTGTCACAGTATGGTGATTACCTGATCAGTACCAGTTGCATCAGTAGCTCCACTATAATTATCTTATGTAAGAGGGAAATTCCTACATTGAGTGTGATCATTGATAAGTTTTCTATTTCTTCCAATAGGAACCATTTCTAAACAATGTCATAAAATCACTTATTTTATGAATCAAAATAAATAATTCCAAACTTGTAAAACACTTAATATAAATTGAACATTTTATGGATATAATCCATAATCATTAAAAATATTTTCATTTAGGAAGTATATAATCATAAACCCTTCGTAATGGTTTGTAATGAAAATGATAATTTCCCTAAGCATATCCCATGGGAGGGTCGTAACCAAGAGTGCTGCAAGGCCTATTTTCATGCCCCAGTTCCCGTTCAAATCTAGCTCAAAGCGGTGTTTTCGGGTTTTACCCCTAGGTACATCTATGCTAGAGCCACCTCTACCTTCTCATATCTACACAGGGATGTATTTCATGGAAAATTCAAAAAATATCTACAAAACAAAATTATAGGAAGTTCTTTTATAATAATCCATAAAGTCTATCATAGGGATAAGTGATCTAATTATAGTTTATCTAAATCGAGATTCCTAGGATTGTACTAAACCTCCCTCTAATACCGTCGATAACGCCCCGACCCCAGAAGACTAAAGTCAGTGCATTATTATATCTCATTGGAATGATCACAAAAGAACAAGTCTTGAAGGACTAATTAGATTAGTATCCATGGAAGTAATAGATACATACATAAAGTTTACATTACATCATAAAATGGAAAACTACAAAAATTGTTTCCATTGACAACACTGAGATCTTATAGACTATCCCTGTAGGTCAGTCATAATATACTTCTTCGCATCATGGGAAATATAAAACATAGAAAGGGGTGATATCAGATTCTCAATAAAGATAAAGATATAGCGGAATATTTCATAAATAAGAATAAACATATAATTTAATATATAAATCTAAAGAAAAATCCATTCAGTATAAACTTCATAGTAATACAGAAAATGTAAATCAAAATAATTCCATTTACTTACTCACATGGATATTCTACTATTTGGATAATCACATGGAATATCAATAGCCACTTTCATAATGATGGAATGGATAATGCTAGACATTCATAACCACATAATCAAGGCCTTGTTCCAAGACTACAAATATGATTTTGTCAATTCCTTGTAACAAGACACTATATTATCTCATGAGACCTATAGATGCATTAAAAAGCTATAGCGGGCTCCACCCATCACATACTAAGTCCAATTCATTTCTCATATGAAAAGGATTACACATAACATAAACATTCATATTAAAAGTATCATATTAAATGTCAATAATTTATCCATAAACCATGAGTGGTGTAAAAATAAAACATCCAGAGTCAATCGTATCACAAAACCATCAATACAATACTGAATTTTTGTATCATAATAAATCAACGTCAAATAAGCTTAAAATCCATCAAAGGATGTTGACATAGATAAAATCAACACCTTTTTAGAGAAATATCTCTTTCTATTTTGAAATCATTTAAGAAAACATTTATTTTTAAAATATTCTTATAAACTTGTAATGGATATTTTGATGATGTTATAAGAGTGGAAAATATCCGCACCCGCCATATAATTTAAACAAACATTCTTACCTTCATTTTTTCGAAAAGTTTATAAAGTACCTTGTTAGGAAAAAGACGTAAATATTCATTTAAAAACATATAAGTTCGAATAAGGTTATAAATTTCATTACCCTATTGTCTAGAAAATAGAAAAACTGTTTGGAAATACTATTTTAAGAATCATGGTTGTGGATGATAAAGAGGTCCTAGTAGATAATTACGTATAAACAACCATGAATAATAAATATATTGTGAAATTAACCCTTACCTTGCAATTTTCCTTGGTTAAGGGTAGGTTAACATCCTGTATAATGGTCAAATAATTTTTATTAAATTATACAAGAATCATATACATTAATATGATATTATATATGATCTTTTAACACTGCTTTATTAATAATATCTATGAATTATCGTCATTTGTCGTTTTAACAGATTCATTTTACTTTATATTATTTATTATATGAGTCATATATTTTGTGGATGGGATCAACATTATTCATATCTAGAATGATATCAAGTCTTTAAACATTATTTTTAATCATTAAATGAAAAATATTATTGAATGGGTACGATGTGGAATGATTCTCATCACATTCGTGGAGATGATAATATATACGTACGCACGAAAAAAAATATCATTCTTAAAATAATATATAATTGGATGGTATAACATATATACAGAATCATTATAATGTGATATTTATTACACATCATTATTATACCCATCCAAAAAATAATGTATTTAATAACAATTACACCACGACGTGGAGACGGTAACCCGTATGTATGCACGTATGGTGACATGTCATTCAAATGATGGATTGTATAATGAATATGGTTGTTCAATCTTCATAATAACATCAATGTATATAGAATATACTGGAGTTACTATTTTATAATGGAAACAACAAAGAAAGTGTTAGTGGAAGAAGAAACGAACTTGAAAGAGGTGATGAAATATTAAACTCTTCTTCGGGGTTTTCCTTTCTATTTGGTCAAAAGGGCTCCTAAGGATGGCTTTATGACTATAGGATGGACTTTAAGATTAAGGGATGACAGTTTATAGGGCACTTGATAAGGTTTTGGCCGATCCAAATGGCTTTGAAGGTGTGAATTATAGATAAGGGGGAGTGCCCTTTTATAAGAGGGGTGAGGGGAACCTTTGGAAAAGCGAGAAATATTATTTATAATAAAATATTTTTCTGTTTATAATGGCTCAAAAATGAATTTTGTATAGGATAAGGTGGGGAGGGGTTAAATACAACTCAATAAAAAGGTTTTAGAAATTTTTAGGCCACTATATTATCTTTATCTTTTATATTTATCTCTTAGTTAAATAGTTTGTCATTTACCATGTCTCTTTGTATTTTTATATAATATGTTTACTAAACATACCATATACTTCAAATAGAACCCCCAGTGGTTCATTAATGATTCACTTATCATTATATAAGTATTTTGGCCGAACCTTATATTTTTAGGAATAGAATATCAATTAATAATATAATATTTTTTTAAAACACTTTTATGTCAATATTGACACGATTTGTTATTTTGTGTTTTCTTTATTCACAGAACAATTATTACTTTGGAATGAAATCATATAACCAACCCTAATATGTCATATTAACATAAATATTTAATTTAATTCATAACAAGTATCAAATTACATTTATTAGGATATTCATAATTTCAATTATTTTAATATTTCAGTAATTAGGTAATTACCGCATCATCATTGTGTCATAAATAAATTAACTTAGATAATGTCTAGAAAATGTAAATAAAAAACCGTTATGTAAAAAATCTTTTTAGCATTATAACTAATATTTATAGTCGAATTTAACTTATGTGTAACCCTATATTAAAAATGTTTTATTTATTAAAATTTGATTTTAACTCTTTGAACTCTTCTTTAAATAAAATAACAATAAATTTCTTAATCTAATCCAAGTAGACTAATGGATCATATTTTAACCATAAGGTTGTTTTTGGTCGAATCAAACTTATACATTAGAATTTGGATGTGTTTTATGGTAATAATAATATCAGTTTTACCCTTAATTTACCTATTTACTTTTCACTATGGTAAATAAAAGTAAAAAGTTACTATTCACCAAAAATTATTTTCATCTTATTGAACCACATTTTACATACTGATATTAACCGTGTCTCTAGGAATTTTAAAATTAAACTAAGAAAAGTGGTAAAATTATTTATTATGTGAATTCACAAATTCTCCTAGGAGGTGGGTAAAAGACGGTGAAATGTTCTATAAAATTTTTATATATCTAAAAATATTATAAATTAACTCCAATGAATTACATTGAACAAAAATATGTATTATGTATCTATTTTGACAGAAAATAAATTTAAATAAAATAAATAATTATTTAAAATAAATTCGGTTTTAAACTATACCTCAGTTTTTTTCACAATTCATCAAAAATTTAATGTTTTCATAAAAATACGAAAAAATCACCCTATGCTAATTTCGATACTAAGAATCCAAAAATGAAGTCCATTTATAATGATAAAATTTATAAAATTTTAAAAAGTTTGTATTAATATTCATAACGGCATTTTTTATTGGTTGTGGTGTCTTAGAACTCGATGTTGCGTACAACACATGAAACTATATTATTTAATGAGAAGCTTACCGAGGAAGCTTGGGGTTTTACAAAATAGTTATGTATCTATCTTAATATAAGGATAATCAGGATTATAAAATATTGACGGAGTTAAAATATTTATTATTAATTAATATTCACCTAAGATATTACATGATTAATCAACACAAATAATTTAACTATGAGTCACTAATGAGTATAAAATTAGTTTCAAGGGATGTTTTAAGTTTCAATGATGGTATACGTTCATTAAAAAATGGTTAATTTCAGTTAAAATTATTTTAATTACTAATTTTACATAAATTTAGAGTTTATATTGAAAAAGTAAAATGAAATATAATAATTTAGTGGTTTATGGTTTACCGATTAAGCATTCCTCGGAGGAAATACGTTTAGAAAATGCAATAAGGCTTTTTATAGTCTATATAGGTCGGTGAAAGGACTTATTTTCAAAATTTTATATCAAACCTATCTCAGAGGAAAGAATACATTCATACATATTGGTACCAGAATTTATTATTATGGAATAAATATATATAATGATTAAAAGTTAACTTTTTCATATACACGATACGATATGTCGATAATGTATGAATGTTTTCCTAAAAGGATGTATGTTTTACCTAAAATATTGTTAATTTATAAATTCATGAGGAAATTTTTTGATGTTCCATGGTTCTTATAGACCATTGAGAGGGGTGCTTGAATCAGTAAGGGTTTCTAAAATTTCATTTTTCCTAAACTAAACTCTGTATCCTATTAGTGTTTCAAACCTCCCAACCTCAACCTCACCCAATGAAAAGATTTGTTAATAATGTAAGGATCACAATTTTTACATTGTTCTATCCCTACGTGGATACCATTGCTTTATGTGTTTACTCATGTTGATCCAAATATATCTACTATACAAAGATGTGAATAAAATTTATCCAACTCCCATCAATATCCTTCTGTTTCATAACATCTAATTATACTAGATCCCACCGTTTATAATATTTTATTATACTTCTGAGGAAATGAAATATTAAAAAAATGAATGCTTCTTAAAAAGGAGTGTCTAAAATATATTTCAAGTAGCTCTCCTTATATTATCCCTCAATGTTTTGATCCTCAGTCTAATGTGCCTTAGTTATGTACAATTTGGTCTAGTAAAACTATATTTTATATACATGTGTTACTACACCCTCTTCATGTTCATCTTACTCAAAAAATAAAATCCCTAGTTAGAAAACTACACTCCAAAAATATCATCACTTATTCCCTTTCTGAATAAATTTAGAAATATATCTCAATGAGCCTACAAAACACTATATAAAAAAACATCAACTTTTAATTAACTAATAAAGGTGTTCTTGAACTTTTAATTTCCAACTCAAATCAATATTCATTTGACATCCTTCAAATCCTATGGAATATTGGATTCATCATTATTATTCAATGGTTCCTTAAAATAAGACACAAACAATCTCGGCAAATCATCCATAAATATTCATAATATTTATATTCATTTAATTAAGGGATCAATATAACCATAATTATTTTCATTACAATTCTTATGTAATGATAATCCTATATTTGTTTAGTATACAAACTCTTATGTTTCTCTATATAGAAGATCATATAATGTTATTTGTTTAATGTAATTGTTCCAATAATAACTTTATAGTAAACACAAAAATGTTTCTTTCTGGAACTTCATAAACACTTCTCTATCTAGAAGCACGTCATCTAATGATACTTTATTTGGTACTTATTCATCCAGTAGACCCTCCATCTGATGGACTCGAGGTTGACTATACATCTTTCTTTTTTGATGAGATATAATTTCATCCTCAGTTCATTGTTTGTCTGATAAAAATTAATATAATATCTATTCTAATAAAAAAACATTAAATCCCTTACCCTTTTTTTCTCATAATCCCTCATAAGTCTATTTGTTTGAACATCTATAAAAGCTATGCAGACAGGAATTGATTCCTTTGTCTGATTTTATATATGAAAATTATCATATTTATCATCATCAGTTTATAATATTTTCATAAAGATACTCTTTATGATGAATTTAAGAGTCTCTCTGATGGAACATTGTTTTGGGATCATTGGGTATCTTTGTTTAGTATTCCCCCATCTCTATTTGGTATAATGATGATGTTTTCCATTACTGGAGTTAGTAAAACTATGTCTGATTACCTTGTCCCTAATTGATTCATTATTTTAATCTTAGTACCTCTTCATCTGATTGTTAGTTATAACCCCACCAATTCAAAGCTTTGATGATTTATATAGGGGAAAAAAGCCAACTATGTAAATTTTAAAATTTTATTGTTATTAAATTCACGACATTATAACTTAAACTTCATCAAAAACAATTGTTTTTAACAAAATCATGTTTATTAGAAGATGTGAATCTTTTAGTAGTCATGATTTAATGAACATTGTGGATTATAAAATCATCATTATACTTTATATGGAAAACAATAGAAATATTATTGAAATAAGAAACTCATTTTGAACTACTAGAAAAAAACACTGACAAACTATAATGCTAAAAAATACAACAAAAACAATTACCCCAAATTATATTACATAACTGACTTTGTTATTCATAGAGAAATTATCAAGAACTATTTTTTCAAATTAAATCAAAATTACAGACTTTCATATAGATTGTTTCATTATACCACACTACAATATTAAGTAATGTCTTTTAAGGAATGACATCCATTAATGATAAGAAATTTTATGATCACGTTACTAATAAAATTCGCCAAAATCAGCTCATATTCTGAATGGTTTAGTTAGATACCTCTTAATACCCCTTTTTATAGTCAAAAAATCTTTTGAATCGCAAAATTCATAGTAAATTAGTTTTACTTCCTCTCCACTTTTTTCAAAATAATTAAAAGTAATATGGTTGATATAACAAGAACAATCATATGTAAGTAGTGGTTGATTACCATATATGGAACCTAACTTAAATATTACATAATATTGAGTTTTATTTCTAGAATTCATTCTCTTAAATTTGAGTATCTTTTTTGGTTTATATTTTTACAGAATTAGGCCATTAATATAAAAAATATCCATAAAATACAATTTTGAATCATTTTATTTGTATCAACTTTACCATAATATTGAACATTTGAAATAATTAATGTTTTTTTCATGGGAAATATTTTTGATTTTCTAACTAAATTCTTCATTTCAATTACTCATCCATAAACCCAATAGTGTTTTTAAAACATAGGAAGAGAACAAAACAATAAGTAAGGAACATAAAAAATAAAGAAGACAGTTAATCTATTTAAAAACCTGAAAACTCATGAAATATTTACATTTATCATAAACATTCTTTTAATATATGAAATAAAAATTTTCCACATGAAAAACAAAGAAAAAAATTATCACAATTAAATCCTTTAGAATCAATAATAAGTGATTAAAACCCCTTTTTGGCAACATAGAGCATCATATTCATAAAACCAATTCAGAACCCTTTAATATAGAATTACCTAATAGAAAACATCAAATATAATCATTAACCAATATATTGGAGAGGTATAATAGACATTATCCATTATAAAAGCTATATTGGGATCACCCATGAGTGATTCCATGGCTCAACACTTTGTATAAAATATATCAGGGTCACGAATTTTTCAAGATCTATAATTAGGTATAACCCTTTATATAATCTATATCAGGCTCACCCATGAGCAATAATGCGGTATAACTGTTTCTATACATTGTATTAGGTTCACCTATTTTTATATATAATGTTGAAGTACAATATAATAAATGAATCATTTTATTATTTCACATTTTTATCATAAATCGTTTTGAAAAAAAAAATTAAAACCATACGCAAAACCATTTCAAATATAAAAACACCCTTTTGTATTAAATACCCATTTTTAATATAATAATAATTAGAAAATGGGAAGGAGTATATTTATTAGAAGAAAATATGAAATCATTCAATGGATGATAGAAATACAATTATAGTCATGGTGGTGGGAATTTCATTGTTTTTATGTATGTTAAAAATAGAACATGCATTCTATCTTTTGTAATAATTTTCTATATAAAATATGTAAAAAGGTTTTTTTTTAAATTTAATTAGATTAATTTAAAATTGGCATAAATGTTTCCTTATAAATTTTTTATTCCCATATAAACAGTTCATAGAATAATTTAAAACACACGGACATGGATTAAAAATAGTTGGAAGGAAAACTTAACAAGGTAATTAATTTAAGGGAAAGTCCCTTATCACTTTCGAATTAATAAAACTATAATCCAAATTCTATAATAACATTAAGACAAACATTAAATACTATGAGAATATAAAAACTCATGATATAACATGTCTATGGTTCTTCCTACACACTGTGAAAAATAATATAGGCATGTAATATCAAAATATTCCTCAATAAAAGGAAGTAGAGATGAAGTCCCATACCTTGATTCTGACTGGCCACATACATTATTTATCATATAGAATAATAAAATTATGTAAATTATTTTAAATATTGAGAAACTTTTTCATTTTTAATATAATGTTTACATCACTTATTACAATGTTATTATGATTACTTAAACAAGTATGTTTACATCAGATTAATCAACAATATTTGGATTATCTATCAAGAATGACTTTGGTAAGTCAAAAATCAAAAAAGGTCATTATTTAAAAATATAATGAATAATTAACCTGAAATAATTTTTATTTTTTTAATCATATAATACTTTTACTACCATTTAATAAATTTTGTTGTATGAAATGAAGTACAATTTAATCATAG
The DNA here is from genome assembly GCA_963277665.1 of Viscum album. Classification (NCBI taxonomy): domain Eukaryota; kingdom Viridiplantae; phylum Streptophyta; class Magnoliopsida; order Santalales; family Viscaceae; genus Viscum; species Viscum album. The sequence continues at coordinate 2,123,522,290 of OY728148.1, read as the reverse complement.
AGATGTTAGGTCATACATATGCATGAGTGACATTTTCATTTATCATCCATCATTATGGATATGATTAGGGTAACATATTATGTTTAAATTATGATAATAATATCATATATATAATATTATTTATTTTAATATTCTTATAATTGCCATCCATGAGGTGTGGTGATGAAAAGAGAGTCGCATCGATTTGTGATGGAAATATTCAACATATACAGGATTGATGTTTTCACCTTTTCAATGAGTGAAAATGTATAAAATAAAATGATAAATTATTATTTAAATATTAAATATATTTCATTAATGTTCTAGTTATTCCATTTATATCACATATATTGATTATATTTTTCTTAATTCCCTTCTTTGTAAACTGCTAGTGAAAAATGGATCACATCACTTTGAGTGGCGGTAGTCCATTGTACAGAAGAGAAACATTAGATTATCCTCTATGAAATTGAAAATACAAAAAAATAGTATGAAATAATGGATCAAAAGGTATAATTACGTTATCAATATCATATATATACTTTATTTTCTATCATCCTACCCAACAGTGGGAGGTGGTAATGGAAAAACAAATGATAGTATTTCCCGAGGTGGTAATCCCCAGTACACATGAATGATGATTTAATAAACCTGAAAATGGAAATGATACAGGATAAATATTATAAAATCAACATAATAAAAATTTTTTATATCTATGATACTTGTTTTATTATATTGTAATTGGTATGACATTATTAAATGTGGAAAAATAATAATTAAATCAAAAGAGATTTGTTAAGACAACTATTGTATCTATGAGAAACCTCTCTGGATCTCTACTTATGGACCATATGGTTGGTATATTTTTATGAATAGAACCTCTATAATGTGTTTGAGGATGTTTTGTAGGGATATCTTTAGGTTTTGGGTGATCCAATGGGATTGGGATGTGTGAATAAGTGAGGGAGGGAGTGCCCTTTTATAATCAAGGAAGAGTGGAATTTTTGTAAATGTCCACAAGTATTCATTAATGGGAGGTTACTATCACCTAATGTGACTCAAGTATTGATAAATATTGGAGTTACATGTCTATATTGTAGATCTATATCACCACCACAAAAAATAATGTTTTTTTAACATGAAATTACTTAGACTTTATGTTTTAATCACTTTAATCATTTTAATTATCACCATTGTAAATAGTATTTTTACCTACATAATTTATCCTTTATGCCTAAACTAAAACTATAATTATTAAATAATTTATAACTAATTATTCTAAATATTTAATCCAATTTAATAAATAAAAGTACTAGGTTTATGGAAAATTAATTTCAACACAATTGCATCTAACGCGCAAGACACAGTTTTAACATTAATCATAGTAATTAATTTTTAACTATTTTCACTAATAATTGTGGTAAAAAATATGCTGAAATTATTAGATAATATATATAGTTTTTATTAATAATATGGAATCCATTTTTTCATATTAAATTCACATAAATGACATAATTGAAACTAAAATTATACCCGGAGGCTCAGTGAAAAAGATGGGTTTTAAAGAAAAAAACCACATAAATATAGAATGTTTTAATATCAAAATTAAATAGAAAATATAATAAAATGCCTTAAATATTAAAATTTTAATATAATATAACTAATTTTATAGTAAAATAATTTAAATTTTTGTACTACATTATAAATAATTTAAAATAAAATGAATTTTTTAATTAAATTCAGTATTTTCATTACTCGTAAAATAATGAAACATTTCATAAAAAACCCCAAAAATTCACCTGAAGAAAAATTTGGCAATATTATTTGAGATATAAGTTATTTATTTAAAATAAATTACCAAATAGTGGTAATAATTAATTTTAAATTATGTGTGTACTGCACGACTAAACAACCATATTTAAAAATATTGTTTTATAGAAAAAATTTCATTTACTTTTAAATTATTCTTACATTATTCCTAACAAATAAATATCTGTTTAATTTATTTTATAAATTTTAACCATATAATTCTCATAATTTAGTTATTAAGAAACATACCTTATAATTTAATCGCTATGTTATAGTGGTTATGTTGAAATAATAATATTATAATAGGGTATCATGATTCGGATAAAAAAATTATTGTGTGTATTGAAATATTTTGAAGGGATTGAATAAACAAATCGTAATGTATCATGGTGATAAATTTCTTCTAAATTTTGTTTTTTTTGTAATACAAGTAAACAAACATGATTTTCCAATTTTAAAATTTTCTAATGTTACATCCCCATTTAATAAATTATATATACATAATTTTAATTATAGCTCTGTAATCAAAGGATGGATATTTGAAAATAAATTTCTTGGGAACCCACATCATAAAAATGGTCAATAAAAAATCAATTTTATAGTAGATGTATAATGTAAAGAGAACATATAGACTAACACATAACTAGGTTTCCAAGAAGAAGAATATCAGTGGGATGTGAATGTTTTGTTAATGAAGACAATCATAATGTTCAAGGAATGATAGAGAGTTATAGAGATCCATGATCTTAAGAAATATAATGATAAACAGAAAGTTAAGGACCTCAAAACAATAAATCTCTAATGATTTAAAATAGAAATTTATTTATTATAAATAAATTTAATAGGCTGATATTGTCATTTTGAAGAACTTTTTTATATATTTGAGGTATTAATATACCATATTGGCTAAATTAATAAGGAAATATACATAATATTCTAGTATAGTTTACTAAATTATTCAATTTACACCAATCTAAAAAAAACAATTTGGGGATGATTTTCAATGAAAATTTATTTGAGGACTAAATAACTAAAATAAACATATAATAGATCATGTAATCTCAAAAAATGTAACCATATTTTTATTGTATATTTGGAAATTATATAAAACCAAATTAGTTTACATAAGATAAGATCTTTCCCAAATTTATTGTGACACTCCTCCAAATAAACTAATCACCTAATTACAAAATCACTTTTTTAATATAATGGTTATCTATATAATAAAACCTATATTTCAAAAATCATCTATATCAATATATTTCAAAATATTTATTTTAATTAGTTTAATGAGAACTAATAAAAAAATGACATATAACAGTGGTAGGTGTTTCAACCTAGTCATACTTTGGATGTGGGTTCAAGCCCCAAAAAATTACTAGTGTTTATGGGTTTTCACCCATCCATCAAGTAGTCCCATTTCGTAAAATTCCATCCTTATAACATTCATAGAAATAATATGATTATAAATATTAATAAACTCAATATTAAATGATCATATAAACCATAAATTTTAACTATAACATAATAATTATTTTCATAAATATTAAAGGCATACATCACATTAAACTAAATCGTTACACATACATAAACCCAGCAAAACATATCCCAAAATTTCATTAATACAATAAAGTTCTCATTACATAAAACATCGAAAGGGGTGTCTAAAACATTTAAATTATGATTACCCATTGAAAAATACCAAGATCCTTGGAGATACTACCACATCAACTGCAACAGTAGTAAATTAATTTTATACACCTTTATGTTTCAAATCATTAAAATTTATACCATTAGTAATAAAGTTCAGACACCCATTAGAATAATGAACCAATTAATTTCAGATAAAATAAATCATCATTGACGGGATATCCTTTATCTCAATCGTTGATTGTTAAGGACTATTTAATTTTTAGTCATGGTCCCTATGACCAAAATCAGGACACCAATAAACCATTCCAGATCCTAATAATCTATAACGAAAAAGTAATTTTCTACAATTGGAACATGTTTTCGGCTTACCTCTTATCTTGTTGGCTGATTTATTCTCTATTTCCTACCACTTTTACTATTTATGACTCTCTTTATCTCTTTTAACATAAGTATTGGTAAACTCCATGTCAAAGTTCCCTACAAAATGAAAAAATTATTCAAAACTTTTAAATTCTATTAAGGACAAATATATTCATATAATTTGTTTTAATCAAGATTAAAACTCATTAATTTTACTATCATTGTAAAAAATAAAAACTAGAATACACCAAGCCAATATTGTGATGATTTATTCTTACGTGGACACTGAATATTCAACCCCTTTCTTTAGTTCCATGAATTTTTTCTCCATCAAAAGACTAAAATACATAAGGAAATATTTTTCAAGGATGATATTAATAAATTTTTCCCATTCCATGGCATCAAAATCATCTTTCTCTCATTTATTTTTGTCGAAATACCCCCATTGATCAGATTTACCTAAATATCAATCAATGGAAAGGAATAACTTTTGACATTTCAAACATCCGATGAAATCAAATATCTTCTCTAGTAAATCTAACCATCCATCAAATACCATTGGGTCTAATGATCTAATGAATAATGGATGTTTTTTCCTCATGAAATTATCCATTATAGACATATTTCTTCCAAGTATAATGGGTTACTCTCTAGTATGGATACCACCACAATTAATATATTTTCTTAATTTATCCACACTGAAAATAATTACAATGTTCTAATTACAACCATATAAGGATTCTTACTTGGAAGGATATTTTTCTCTTAGTGCCTTACAACTACACCATACCTATTTCCATAGTGGAAAACTATTCTGAATAAACCTAATTTAGATGAATAAATATGGTAATATGAAAATTATTTATCATTTGAACTTAATAATAAATTTAAATCATCTAAGGGAATGCTATTAATATTTTCATAACCTATAAAGTTATATAAATTTCTATATGATACAAATTATAAGGACTCAACCTTAATCATTGCATAATTTTGAGTTTTATGTTAAGAATTTATGCTCGTACATTTGAAAATCTTCTCATGTTTATAGTTTTAGAGAATTAACCCACTAATCATAAAAATGAAAACTATAAAATACAATATGGGAACTTCTGATTTGTATCAATTTTCTCATAATATAGAACTTTTAAAATAACGAATGATTTATTTTCATGTAAAATCCCCACAATTTTTAACTTTAATTATTTCTTTCCCATACCGATCCTTAAACAATTTCAAAAAAATTTAAAATATGTGATGAAAACAAAAATATCAGTAATGTACATAAAAAAGAAACAAAATCATTTGTCAGGTGAAAACATGAAAACTAATGTACTTTTTACCTTCATCTTAAAATTTCATTGACCATATCACATAATATATTTCCACATGAAAAAACACACATTTTATGTAGTGACTTAGATTTACCCAAGACATTCCTTTCTAAAAATCCCATGCATATAGAGTTTTGGGGGTCACAATGGTTTGTTTCGAGTGTTTCCCAAAAATTCAGTTTCACCAAACGGTTTCCTAAAAATGGTGGCACCGTGATAGCATAACACCAATATAGTGGCATTGTCACGGTGTTTCTCCATATAGGTGGCACCGAAATAGTGGAACACAGAGATAGTGGCACTAAAACGGTGTCATATCGAAATGGTGGAATCGTTACAGTGGTACACCGAATAGTGGAACAACAAAGGGTGGATCACCCTCTTCCAAATTTCTATTTTTTCGAGTTTTCACGAGATTTGCACATTTTCTTAGTTCTGCCTCAAAGGCTCATTAAATGATGAACCTATCAATTCTTAGTAATTTTTAACACTCTTTCCACCATTTTCAAGGGAATGAATAAATAAAAATTAACTCATAACATGTCGATTCCCATGAAACTTCTAAACCTCATTGTCAAACCCCGATATGATTTTCAAGAACATATAAATTTTCTCCCTTATATATAGGATCTATCTTTTTCTTAAACCAATATCTCTTATTATATTCATCCTTTTTGTTCACTTTGGTGCACCAAAAGCCTTCCTATCTAGATGATTCATTCACCTGTGCAAGAGCCCTCTCTTGTGTAGTCCTTCACGGTGTTTCTTTTTCTTCACACGATCAACTATTTTCATGCAAAGATGAGTTTTGATCAATTGTTGTTTCATGTAGGGAATATTCTTCCGGTCCTTATTTGTGTATCATGTGTGGTGGGTGTAGTAATGATTCTTAATAAAAACTGACTGAATCCTTCCATAACAATAAATAATGGAGGGGAAAGGGATTTGATGATCAAAAGTTTATAGGGGTCAATGAAATTATAGTAAGGAAGTGATGATGTTATGTTATCTATTTCAATTGTTATTTATGAACCATGTTTTGAATTGTATGTAATATAAGGCCTTCTGAAAATCATGGTCGTTGTTGGTCTTTACTTGGTCACTGGTGGTGTTCTGTATTTTTTTGTGATGCATTGATACATGAATATAAAATGAAAAATTCTTAATAATGTATACTTGGTTAAATTAATGGATTCCCCAGGATCAAACCTATTCTGTGATCACCCCTGATATTTAAAATTTATTTAATGAACCCATATGGCTATATCTGAATATTCATGGATTAATGGTGTGGTTGTGTGCTATGTTAATTTGTGGTTTGAGCTGGGTGGGGGTGTGAAGTTGTTGTTGATAACCTTGTTATGGGTATGGGGGTGAACAAAGGGAAGGACCTTGTCTTTGGGGGATGACCTATTTGGGTAGCGGGGCTGATTTTTTGTGGTGTTATTCTATGGACTTTGTGTATGGGGTGGTACATGATGTTTAGGAGAATATAAGGTTATGATATTGATTAATTATTGAATGGATTGACTTGTTGTGCATTAATATTTCTTCTAGAAAGTACTTGTCTAGTTAGGCTTCATGACTGGGTTGTGTCGTGAATTCAGGTTTATGGGTGTCCTGGGTGTGGTGTTGTTGGGAAGCGGGCCTGCCTATTCTAGTTGTGAGTAGATTATTGAGTGGGGTAATATTGAATAGTGACAGTTGGAAGTTGTTTAATGGGTGTCTAGGAAAAAGGGGGTGTGATTTGGGACTACTTCTTGGTTGTTCTCTATTATTTTTATTAATGGGTGATAAATTCGATTTCATTTCCCTGGCCCCTACTAATTTGTTTTCCTTGGTGGTGTTTAGTGGCCTTTAGCCTTCTAATTTATTGTTTCATGTGGCATACTTGTTAGTTAATTTGTTAGTGCTATAATAAATTGATGTGAAACCCTTAATTAACCAATGAACGTGGCCAAATGAAAGGCTGTTAGGTAATGGTTTTATTATGGATGTTTATGTGGTTTTTAAGAGAGGTGTAGTTCCAAATTTTTTTCTATGTGGGATGGTTTTTTATTTGAAACTCATAGGTTGGGATGATTTTTCACTTACCTATATTTATAAATTATTGTTCGTTGTGATTTCTATACGCACCCCACCCCAGTTGGGAACCATGTTATAAAAACATCAATTTCATGGGGGAGGGTGTCATTTTTAACATCCTGATGGAGGGATTGATGACTGGTTACTGGCATTCATCCTCGCACCCTCTTCCAAGGTCTTACAGCTCCTGTGTATTTGGGAAGGCTATTATGGTTTAAGCTTTACTGTATCCAATAATCTTTGGAAATGTTTTTTATAGATGAGGGGCCTAGTTATTTGCGGGCCACGATTTTTCTCCCATGTTTCGTCAAGATGATGTCCAGGTGTCTTCGGGCGAGAGGCATGGTTGTTGTGGCCCCTGTGTCTGCGGGAGGTATGTGTGGTGTGGTTGTGGCTCAGGTGTCTGTGGGAAAAATTTGTGTGTGGTATGGGGCACAGCTGTGTCCGAGGCAGGTTGTGGTAGTTGGAAAAGATTTTGGAAGCGTGTTAGCGTCAAACTATTGGCTATTAAGGATGAGAAGATATCATGTGGGATAGTAGTGTGGGGTAACCAAATCACCAATGATCATACATTATTATCTTACTTAGATTGTGTTATTTTTGGAGTGTGCCTTGGTGAGGCTAGTATGGTTATCTTTCCTTGTTAGTTGTTGTTGGTTTCTGCTATTTTCACAAGGTTATTAGTATTCTCCTCCCACTTATGCATGGGTGGATCTAGTTTTCTTACTGGGTATACATGTATACTCACCCTATGATTGGGGATATATATTCATGTTTATAAGAAGAATTTGAGGACCATTCTAGACTTCATTAGCTATGGAATCAGGATTGTTTATGTGCCGCTACATAGGCTTTGTTTTTGAAACCATGCTTTGAAGTTTTTTTGTACCTTTATGGCTATTTGTGTTTAAATCATGCATGGGTTGGATTTTGGATTCCCATTATATAAAATTTTGGCATTCTTTGGGATTTTTACCATCTTATCCTTCGATCCTATTTTCATAAAAAATTGTAATGCCTTTTATTTTGTGTGAGATAGTATACCCTTAGTGAGAGTCTCCACTCAGGGGCCTGTTGAAGGCAGTACTCCTAGGTCATTTTCTCTCCTTCAACTTGAAATGGAACGGCATGACACTTTGTTGTACCTTCCCTCATCTTAAAGAAGGAAGGTCATGATAGAATGGTATCAGAGGTAATGGTTGAGATATAGGATGGAGTGCGTAGTTATACAACATGATGATTGAATGTAATGGTAGGGAAATGATGTTAGGAGATCATGGTACATGACATATGCTATAGAAGACAGGCTAGGATACATGATTTTGGGGGACCCCATGATTTGATGCAAGGACTTTGGGCCTACCGAATTCCCAAATGAGTCTACAATGATTGTATTTTAGAGACCCTAGGAATGGTAAATGCATCATAATGACTTGTGTTATTTTGATCTTTAGGGGTTTTGGGAATTTAAAATAAATAAAAAGATAAAATAAATCATAATATAAAATTTCCAAATTACCCATATATAGATGTTTGGAATAAGACCGAATAAGTTGACAGGATTCACTCATAGGGAGGTGTAGCATAAGAGGGGAGCTAGCGGAGTTCATTGAAGAAGAATGTAGTCAACAATAGGTCTCTGGTGTCAGGGTCTTCCAGGTTTCGGCTAGCGGGAAGTAGGCCTAAACAGTTCTTGTTCAAATCTTTTCATCCTCGCCTTTTCCACAATGCCAGGGACCAATGTGATTTGTCTATTGAGGTCATGGACATATTTAGTTTGAGAAAAATATGGTGGGTGTGTTCAGGCTCAACGCCCACCTCAGCAGGAATAGTTTCTTGTCAGACCAGTCCATCAGTAGGGGTAGTGGGCTCTTGATACAAAGAGGCTAGACGGTGCTGAATGTAACACCTGAGACTTTAATGGGAAATATTTTTTTTATGTTACATAAATCATCAAAGGAATCTTTCACTACACAAAACACTAGCTTGGATTGCTTTACACGCAACTGCGGCCTTCCTCGATAGCTTGTGTCGTACGCAATAACGACTTTCACTAAACAACGATATGCTATTAAAATATTATTAAAACTAGCCGTTATGAATAGTAATAACCAATTTTTGAAATTTTGTAAATTTTACATTTCAAAATGGAATTCATTTTTCGATTTGGAATATCAAAATTAGCTTAGGGCGAAATTTTGGTTCCTTTCGGATAACTTTCATATTCTGATGAATAGTGGAAATTATTAAATTTTAATTAAATACAACTTTTTTAATCAAAATAATTAATAGTGATAAATTATTAATTTGATTGGTTTTATAGTATATTTATAATATATTTTTACAATTTAATACAATGTTGTTCATTGGATTTAATTTCACATTTAAACCAGACATAAACAAGTGTCAATCTTTTGATAATTATTATCTCTTAAAAACACGCTATTTGTCTTGACGACGGAAATTAATTTTTAAATTAGTTAATGTAACTGATATGTTTTGAATTTGGTAAAATAAACATCATTTTTGAATTAATAATATCATATATATCTTAGGCCTAATTTTAGCTATTTTTCTGGAAACTTTCATTTTTTGATGAATAGTGAAACAACTAAGTGGTAGTTAAAAACTGAATTTTTTCATAAAACATAATTTTACCGCTTTTTTGTGAGTGTAATTTCGAAAATCCGAGAGACACGGTGAATATCAAGGACTAAAATGTGGTTCAATGAGATGAAAATAATTTTTGGTGAATAGTATCTTTTTACTTTTTTTACCACGGTTAAAAGTAAATAGGGTAGTTAAGGGTAAAAATGATATTATTATTACCCTAACACATGTCCTAATTCTATTGTATGAGTATAATTCGACCCAAAACAACCTTAGAAATAAAATATGACCATTTAGGCCCACTTGTATTAGATTAGAACATTTATTAACAATTTATTTAAAGAGGGGTTAAAATAGTTAAAATCAATGTTTAATAACTAAAGAATTTTTAATATTGGTTTATACATAAGATAAACTCCACTATAAATATTCATTAGAAATATAAAAATATTTCATACATAATGGTATTTTATTTTCAATTTTTAGACTTAAAATATGTTAATTTATTTATGATACAATGATGATGCAGTAATTATCTTATTAATGAAATATTGACATAATTCATGTTATTAATACCCAAATAAATGTAATTTGAGACGTTTTATGAATTAAAATAATTTGATATGTTAATATGACATCTTATTATTGATTTAAGTAAATGTTTTCGAACTAATCATTCTGTTATGATTTTCACAACAATCAATTAACAAATAGTGTCAAAATTGTCATAAAATAGTTGTTAAAACAAATATTATATTATTGATTGTTATTTATTCCTAAAAATCTATGGTTCGGCCAAGATACTTATATCATGATATTTTTATCCTTAATGTACCACTTGGGGGTCGCTTGGATGTATATGGTATGTATATTAACTATATAATATAAAATACAAAGTGACATGGTAAATGTCAATCTAATTAACTAAGAGTTAAAACTAAAAGATAAGGTTAATATAATCACTTAAGCATGTCTAAATTCTATTGGATGAGAGGATTTCGACCCATCCCTACCATAGATTCGAAATATATCAATTTGGAGCAAATAAAAACTGAATTTGACTGTATAATAAAATAATTCTTTTAGTTATTCCAAAGGTGCCCCTCTCCTCCCTTATAAAAGGGAACCCCCTCCCCCTCTTCCTCACACCACTTTGAGCCTTCAAGATCGGAAAAACCCTTCCAATTTCTTCTCTCCACTTCCCTAGAGAAATCCTAGAGATCCTGGTATTCTTCAAAGGCCAATTTCGGTGCCCTAAAAGGAGGTCTCAAAGAAGCACTTCAAAGAAGAGGTAATGTCCGTTACTGAATCCTTCATCTTTATTTCTTCTTCCACTTCTTCTTAATTAGTTGTTTCGTTATGAATTAATAACATCAGTATCACCCATATACAGATATGTTATTATAAGTATGAAACAACCCTATTTCACCATCTATCCATCCTACGGAAAACGAAATCACCGCGCGTGCGTACGTACGGAATACCGTCTCCACGCCGTGGTGTAATCTATTTTCCACCACCACCATACTTGGATTAGTATAATGGTGTAAATAATGAATATATATGATTGTTGTAAAGTGATATTGACTCTGAAATAGTATATATACACTCCAATACAATTCCATGATCATGGGAACAATATCATCGCTCGTGCGTACGTATGGAATACCGTCTCCACGATGTGATGCGACTCGTTCTACATGATCTTCATTGAATAATGATTATATAAATGAATTTAGTGAATAAATATGATATATATTACACTAATACCATTCAGGAAATGTGGTGTCTATAACCTAAAAAGAAAAATAATAATTTATTCGACAAAACGGTCATAAGAACAAAAAGTAATAAACACTCGAATAACAGGTAGTAATGATATATTAATAATAAGAAGCTAAGAATATGACCATATATGATATCATAAAAATAATTATGATTCTGGAATAATTCATAAACATTATTTAAATCATTATATAGGGTGTTCGGACACTTATGAAGCAAATCGGACCTAAGGTAAGGGAAAATATCACAATCTCATTTTTATCAGAGATTATTTATACTTCGGTATTTACTAGGTCGTATTTTATCATCCACATCCTTGTTTCCTCAATATGTAATATCGTTTCCATCCAACTAAAATTTATTAAATTCAATTTTACCCTTCGGTGAGTTTTTAGTAAAAGATATAAAAGGAATCTTTTGTCGTTTTTTCTACGAGGTACTTTTTGACTTTTCCGACAAAAGTATGAGAAGAATGTTTTTTTAACTTATACGGAATGAATGGATTTTTAAATAATTATTTACAAGAATCTTCCTTTACAGGTTTTCAAGTTTATTTTTAATCAACTTCTTTTAGTTAAAAATTTTATGACATGTTAAGAAAGGAAAACTGTTTTTGAGGTAGAAAGGATATTTTCCTCAAGAATGGAGTTCAAGTGTTTTATCAAAATTATTTTCCATCTAAGATAATAATGGGTTCTGTTTCTATCCCTATAATTACATTGATTTGATTATGTTGTGATGGAATTATTTTTATGAATTACTTTATCTTATATGAATTGTTTTATGATTTCACAATGTTTAAGAATCCCATTTTTATTACATGGGTTATTCTATGATGTATGGTTTAGGATTTTGTGGCACACATAATAATGGTATCATTATGAGATGGGTGGGACCTATATCTCCCTCCAATTCATTGGAAAATGATTTTATATCTCATGAGATACACATGGATGGAACGGCAGGTTAAACCGGTTCAGTGAAACATGATTGAAACAAGGATTGAACTCGGTTCAGAAATAGACTTTGTCCACTAAGATAGTCTTGGAAACGAGTCTTGACTAATAATAAATGATTCTCTATGATTATGTGTGTATGCCACAATGTTTCATGTTTTATGTTATGATTATTGTGATTACATTTCACTACCATGATTTATCCCATGTTATGAAATTATGATCTCTTTTGCAGGGTAAGATTTCCAAAATGTTATGTTTTTATGAATATGATGTGATTGATATTTCTTTTGATTACCCTTACTGAGCATTTGAGATCCCCCTTTTGTATGTTTTCTTTCCCCAGGTCAGGGAGAAGGTTATTAAGTATGATATTCCAAAAGGGACTATAGATATGATGAAATAAATGGGAGACAGTGTAGACGCTTTATGAACCAGTTGTTTATGTTTCCCAGTTTCGAAAGACACTACACCTATACGGTCCTTTCGTGGTTTTTTTATATATTGTAATAAGTATGATTCAATTTTGATGTATTAACAATGTAATTAATGTATGGGTCATTATACAGAAGGAGGTCGACCATTGGGTGATCCTTAAGGACCTTGACCAGGGTGTGTTTAAGGAGGTGGTCGACAGGGGATGGGTAAAGGAGCAGGTTGTGGGACATTGCACGCCGCCAAGGAAGCAGTTCTAGTGGGGTATGCTGTTATTCGAGGAATGACCAGTCTGTTTAGTACTCTTACATGCAATTTGTTCCATTTAATAGATTCACACTCCTTTTTTGGCACAGTATATCTTGTTTCATGGAACAATATGTAGAGATAATTTCCATGAACCTGGAGTTGAGAACGCCAGTTGGAGGTCAGACCAGTCTGTTTGAGGATTTCAAGATATGTAGACTAATGTTGGGGCCCCATCAATCCATTCGGTATCTTATTCTACATAAGAAGTAGCCAAATGATGTCCTCCATGGCATCAATTGGATGTTCTATGTGCATGCCATTGTCGACTGCTTCTAGAGGAAAGACGTGTTTTCTAATATAAATGGCCACCATGTAGCTTTTGTTGGCGAGTGCATTCATCAGGAGGGCAGATGACATGTGGAGCCTCTTCTTTCTATTTTAGAAACGACTGATTTGATACTGAAGGTTCCAAGAGTGGGTAGGGAGTTCAAGGATGTTTTCCCTGAAGAGGTTCTGTATCTACCCCCTTGATGCGCTATTGTGTTTGGAATAGACTTGTAACTCGGTGCCAATCTGATCTTGATGGATCCCTATCAGATGAAGAATTATCCCTTGCGGGTGTTGTTGATTTTGGTTGGTAGCCTAATGAAAAATGGTTTCATCTGGCCTAGTGTGTCACCGTGGGGTGCTCTAGTCTTGTTCACGAAGAAGGTAGATGGTGTCCTGAGGATGTGGATTGACTACCAGAGACTGAATTAGGTAATAGTCAGGAACCATTACACTCTATCGAGAATAGATATTCTTTTCATCCAGTTAAAATTAGTAGGTTGGTTATACAAGATTGAAATTTTGTTTGGATATTACCAGTTGAGGGTGATGGTGGTTGAAATCCCGAAGAATTCTTCCAGGTGTAGGTAAGGGAACTTTGAGTTTGTGTCCATTCCCTTCAGTGTTACGAATTCACATCCATGTTAATGGGGATCATGAACTATGTCATCAGCAAGTTTCTAGTATAGTTCATCATCTTGTTCATCAATGATATTTTCATTTACTCAAAGTCATGTGAGTATCATTCTGAGGACCTAATGAAATTCATGGAGGCCCTCCAGCACCACCAGATCTATGAGAATTTGACCATGTGACAGTTCAATATTTGAGAGGTTCACTTCCATGGACATGTGGTTTCTCAGAAAGGGATATAAGTGAACATATCAATGGTTGAGGTGGTTTTTTCTTTGGAAGCACCCATGAACATGACATAGGTTCATAGCTTCCTGGTTTTAGCAGGATATTATTGGAGGTTTGTACCTGAATTTTCTCATGTTGCGTCACCTATATAATTTGTACTATAGAAGAAATGGCCTCCGTATGGACTAAGAAGTGTCATAAATATTTCAACAACCTATAGGTGTAGCTGGTTAGTGATCCAATTCTTAGGTTTCCAGAAGAAGGTGTGGCATTATAGGTGTTCTGTGATGCTTTTTGTCTTGGCTTGGGATGCGTGCTGATGCAACAGCAGATAGTGATCTATTATGGGTATAGCAAATTACTTCATTATGAATTTAACTATACCACTCATGATCTAGAGCTTGTAGTGGACATATTCACACTGATGTAGTGGCAAAATTACCTCATGAGGGAGCATTTTTTTTATCTTCACCATTCACAAGACATTGACGTATATCTTTTCCAAATGAGAGATGAACATGTGAAATCGAAGGTGGATAGAGTTTCTTTAGGACTACAACATCGAGATTGATTACACCTCTATAAATGGGAATGTGCTGGACGATTCCTTATGAATGATGTAATAGATGGACATAGTTTGGGAAATCATGGATGCTTTGAATTCAATAGAAGAGTTGGTCACTTTTCATCTAGATACGATAGTTTATGGGGGTAGAGGATATCTATTTTAGATGAAAATATAGTCTTCCTTTATGTGGTTGGTGGAGGTGTATCAATGGGGAGACTAAGAGACTGAAGTGTGTTGGGTCGGAGAGTGATGGCAAGAGGGGGGTGAATGGCCTTTTAAAAAATAATTAACAATTTAAAATCAAAGTAAAAAGTGCAGCGGAAATAAAAGAGGCAAGACACAAAACTTGATAACGGAGTTCGGCTTAAACCAAAGCCTACGTCTCCGCTCCCAACTCAACCGTTGAGATATTTACTACCGCTTTCTTTTTAATGGTTTTAGCAAGAAACCCACTAGACTTTATGGTAGTCTAGAACCTATTACAGCTTGCTTTTAATGGTTGAGCAAGAACCCACTAGCCTTCTTACAGGTGAAGGCTAGCTCACCTATGACTCAATCCTTTTAAAGGGAAGGCTTGACTAACCTCTTCACACCTTGAAGGTGGTGTGAAAACCCAAACAAAAGGAAGATGAGTGAAAGAGGGGTTTGTAGGCACAAACCCAAATTGATGCTCGAAAAGATAAAACAAGAAAAATCGTAATGAAGAGAAGTCTTGGGCACCAATGCATTGATTGGAGTTGATGAAGAGCGCTCCCAAGATTCTATGGTGATGCTCCTTGGATGTGGAATTGGGTTGGAGCAATTGAGGTTCCTTGGAGGAATGTGCCGGTGGTTCTCCAAGTGATCGAAAAATGTTCCCGTGGGCTACCATAAGTTTCCGGGGCTTCCTAGTCCTTTATTTATAGAGGGGGAACCCTCAAATGGCCTTTTGGGGTCTTCGGAGCCGTTGGAGAGGCCTTCGGAGCCGTTGGCAGTCAAGTGGACAAGTCTGGTCAAAGCCAAACAGCTAGTTTGACTGGCTCCACCGGCTGACCGGTACAGATCCACCGGTTGGCCGGTGCTTGGAAAATGGAGAGGCCTTCTGTCCCGGCACCACCGGATGGCCAGTGAGGAGGCCACTGGTTGGCCGGTGCTGAGACAGTAGGTGTCCCTTCTGTCTGGGTTCCACCAGCTGGCCGGTGATGGGACACCGGTTGGCCGGTGGTCTTGACAGTGGGGATGCCTTCTGTCAAGATTCCATCGGCTGGCCGGTGGTCATCCACCGGTTGGCCGGTGGACTGAAATCAGTCCACTTTTGTCTTCTGGATTTCTTGGCCCAATTCATTGGCAACCTGAAATCATGCCTATCATCCAAAAACACTTAAAACAAGATTAGATAAATAAAGGAGTGATTGTGATCATGAAAATTAAACCATAAGGGGTACGAGAGGTACAACAATCTCCCCCTATTTTGATGATCACAATCACCAAAACAAGCAACGTAAAAGACTGAAATGAAAGGCATGCTTTAAAGGATAAATTGAAAAGGTAAATTAAAGCATGAGAGAAATATTTCTCCCCCAATCAACCACGAATTTTCCCCCTTTTTGATTATCAAAATATCACGGGGCATAAAACTTGATTGAGGGAAAGGATTGAAAAACAAGATAGAGATTTTAAACCAATTGAAATTTTTGAAATTTGAATTGAAAGTTTTTAATTGAAAGGTTTGAATTGAAAGTTTTGAATTGAATGTTTGGAATTGAATGTTTTGAAATTGAATGTTTTGAAATTGAAAGATTTGAAATGAAAGTTTTGAAATTGAATGTTTTGAAATTGAAAGTTTTGAAATTGAATGTTTTGAAATTGAATGTTCTGAAATTGAATGTTTTGAAATTGAATGTTTTGAAATGAAAGTTTGGAAATTGAAAGCAAAAAGGCTTAAACAATCCTAACTCCCCCTAAATAAAAACAACAAATCACCGGGGAGAGGATTTTAGAACCGAGACAAATTTTGGTCCGGTGAGACTCACTAAAACGGATTTTTCAATCCATACTTGTCTAGTGGCGGGTCTTCTCCTATGAAATTCATCATTAAAGGAAATAGATTTGGGCCTTCCATACCGGGTATTTTTGCAATCACTCATAAATTAAGTGCCCGGGTTTTTTACAATAGTTGCAAAATTTATATTGGGAGATCCCCCTTACAAAAATAGTAGGAGCATGGGAATAGGAAGCTTTCTTGGAATAGCCAAGCCCTTGGGTGGTTCTAGATACGCATTGGGAACCAAGGAGCTTAGAAAGGTTATGTTCACCTTCGGTTAACTTAGCTAGGGATTTCCTTAAATCCTTGATTGTTGATTCCATAGAATCAACATCGGGAAGGTTTTGGACCTTGAGGGACAACTCCTCCTTTTCTTTGAGAAGTTGTTCCTTTCCGGAAGAAAGTTTTTTGTAATTCTTTTTTAAAGAAATAAATTTGGAACAATGTTCGTGAAATCCTTCCTCCAATTGATCTCTAGCATGTTGGAGATCCTCATAAGATAAATGATTAAAAGAATTTGAAGAACTAGAGGATAAGGAGTCGGAAGAGGATACCTCATGAAATGCCATTAGACATTTTTTACCGTTGTCTTTTGAGGAGGAGGAGGATGAGGAGCTATCACTCCAAGTGGACTTGAATGCCTTCTTATTTTCATTTTGCTTGGCCTTTTTCTTGTTGAGTGGACAATCGGGCTTGTAATGGCCTTTCTTGCCACACCCATAGCATGTTACCTCGGGCTCGGATTTTACGTTGGGTTGAGCCTTGCGGGATTTCTTCTTCTTGTGCTTCTTCATGAATTTGTGCATTTTGCAGGCAAGATTCTCCATTTATGAATCGCCTCTTGAAGAGGAAGAAGATGAGGAGGAGTAGCTTTATTCTTTTTGAACTTTGAAGGCGATGTTCTTTGGAGTTTTGATCGGTTTGCCTTCCTTTTCAGCTTGCCTCCTCATGGTGATCTCGTAGGTCATGAGGGATCCGATGAGCTCTTCGACTGGCATGTTCTTGATGTCTTTTGCTTCTTGGATTGCCGTGACATTCGGTGCCCATGAACTTGGTAAGATCCAAAGAATCTTCTTGACCATCATTTCTGCAGAAACATCATCTCCAAGAGACTTTCTCCCATTGCAAACATCAGTAAAACGTGTAAACATTTCAGTTATATTTTCAGATGGATGCATGGTAAAAGACTCAAAATCCTGACGGTACATATCCAATCGAGTATCCTTAACATTGTTGGTCCCCTCATGGGTAACCTCCAATAGTTTCCAGATTTCATGAGATGAAGTTCATGTGGAAACTCGATTGAATTCATTACGATCAAGACCGCAATGAAGAGCGTTCATGGATTTCCCATTAAGCTCGAAATTTTTAATATCGGCTTGAGTCCATTTGGATTCATCAGGAGAAGAAAGAGAATAACCATTCATGACAATTTTATAAATAGGATAACCAATGCTTCTAAGAAAATTGGTCATGCGGGTTTTCCAATAAGTATAGTCGGTTCCATCAAAGAATGGAGCACGACCCAAAAAATAGCCTTCGGGGGCGAAAGAAGTTGAATCCATCACAAAGGATCTTGAATTTGAAACCGGTGAAGGTATTACTCAAATTTTGCCTCTGATACCAAATGTTGGGTCGGAGAGTGATGGCAAGAGGGGGGTGAATTGCCTTTTAAAAAATAATTAACAATTTAAAATCAATGTAAAAAGTGCAGCGGAAATAAAAGAGGCAAGACACAAAACTTGATAACGCAGTTCGGCTTAAACCAAAGCCTACGTCTCCTCTCCCAACTCAACCGTTGAGAGATTTACTACTGCTTGCTTTTTATTGGTTTTAGCAAGAAACCCACTAGACTTTAAGGTAGTCTAGAACCTATTACAGCTTGCTTTTAATGGTTGAGCAAGAACCCACTAGCCTTCTTACAGGTGAAGGCTAGGTCACCTATGACTCAAGCCTTTAAAAGGGAAGGCTTGACTAACCTCTTCACACCTTGAAGGTGGTGTGAAAACCCAAATAAAAGGAAGATGATAGAAAGAGGGGTTTGTAGGCACAAACCCAAATTGATGCTCAAAAAGATAAAACAAGAAAAACCGTAATGAAGAGAAGTCTTGGGCGCCAATGGATTGATTGGAGTTGATGAAGAGCGCTCCCAAGCTTCTATGGTGATGCTCCTTGGATGTGGAATTGGGTTGGAGCAATTGAGGTTCCTTGGAGTAATGCGCCAGTGGTTCGCCAAGTGATCGAAAAATGTTCTCGTGGGCTACCATACGTTTCCGGGGTTTCCTAGTCCTTTATTTATAGTGGGGTGACCCTCAAATGGCCTTTGGGGGTCTTCAGAGCCATTGGAGAGGCCTTCAGAGCCGTTTGGAGTCAAGTGGACAAGTCTGGTCAAAGCCCAACGGCTAGTTTGACTGCCTCCACCGGCTGACCGGTACAGATCCACCGGTTGGCCGGTGCTTGGAAAATGGAGAGGCCTTCTGCCCAGCCACCACCGGCTGGCCGGTGAGGAGGCCACCGGTTGGCCGGTGCTGAGACAGTAGGTGTCCCTTCTGTCTAGGTTCCACCGGCTGGCCGGTGATGGGACACCGGTTGGCCGGTGGTCTTGACAGAGGAGATGCCTTCTGTCAAGATTCCATCGGCTGGCCGGTGGTCATCCACCGGTTGGCCGGTGGACTGAAATCAGTCCACTTTTGCCTTCTGGCTTTCTTGGCCCAATTCCTTGGCAACCTGAAATCATGCCTATCATCCAAAAACCCTTAAAACAAGATTAGATAAATAATAGAGTGATTGTGATCATGAAAATTAAACCACGAGGGGTATGAGAGGTACAACAAAGTGATGTGTGATATCACTGTCCTATGAGAGGCTCTGGAAGAACGGTAAGAGGATAGTCAAAATAGTATGTTGTTCCATGGGAAGTTGTTTGTCCCTGTGGAAATTCATGAGGTAGTTCTCCATGAGTTATATAGATCACCCATGGTTGTGCATTAAGAAGTTTCTAAATTGTATTGAGTCTTGTGGGAACAATTTTTGTGGCCTGGGGTAATGTAAGAAACAGTGGAGTATATTGCCTGGTTCCTAGTGTGTCGGTTGGGGAAGGTTGAACACCATGTTCCTGATGGTCCATTTCCTCCCTTTGATTTTCCAGAGTGTAAGTATATTGATATCTCAATGGATTTCATCATTGTATTGCCCAAAACATATGGAGGATGAAGTCCTCTTTGGGTAGTAGTGTATCAGTTGATGAAATTGGATAACTTATTAGAGATAATGGAGTCGAGCGTAATGGATTCCATAGAACAGGGGTATGTGGATGAGGTTGTGTTCTTGCATGTAGATCCAAGACCCAGTATCTCATATCAGGATACTTGTTTTACTTCATGAGTTTTTAGGGAATTACATTATGCCTTTCACACTATGTTACACCTCAACACTTCGTTCCACCCTTATATTTATGGACATATAGAGGGGACCGTCTATATGTTGGAGGACATGATACAGTCATGTTTTCAAGAATTAATTGGTCTTGGGTGGGACATTTTCTCTTGGTATAGTTTTCTTACAATAATAGATATCACTCATTCAATTGGATGACTCCGTTTGAAGTTCCATATGGGAGGCCATGTCATTAACCCTTATGTTGGACGGTAGTTGGGAAGGCATCTATTCTTCTTTCGGACATGGTGAAGAGTATTAACGAGACTTTTTATCTTGTCCATGAGAGGATAAAGGTATCATAAGACCGACCGAATTCATATTGCAATCATAGGAGGAGGCCTTTGGTGTTCAATCTTAGGGTCCGTGTTTTCTTGAATATTTCCCCACAATTTGGGCACTAGAGGTTTGTTAGAGGTAGATAGATTTCTCCCACGTTCATTGGACCATTCGAGGTGTTGTAAAGAGTTTGAAAGGTGGTATATCAGTTTTCATTGCTACCCAGGTTAGAGGGGATCCAAAACGTATTCCATGTCTCTCAACACCATTAGTATCTACACAATGACTCCCACGTCATTGAATTGGGATAGTTAGATATCTAGGATGATGTGATGTTCATGGAGCAACCATAAAGAATCTAGGATTTTGAGTAGAAGTTTCTTCATGGATGGAACATTCCTCTTGTTCATGTGTTGTGGAGGCATGGGGGCCTCGAGGATACTACAAGGGGGTGAGAGTCCCAAATGTGTGCCCAGTACCTGGAGCTGTTATGAGTTTTTCTCTTCTGTTTTTATTTGTGATTATCTTATAATGTAATGCTTTGCCACGTTTTTTGTTAGATGAGTTGTTTTCTTATTCTCTAAATGTGTATGAATTTTCCTGACTGTGTGGAGGGGCACACCTGATCCCTAATCCAGACACATTAATGCAGATTCAATTAACCTGTACGAGGGAGTCTATTTCGCCCAAAGAGGAGATTATCTTGAAATTGGGAAGGATATCCATAATTCATGTTTCTGGAGAGTGTGACCTTTAGTGTTATTATGTCTATTTTGAGTATTAGCGGTCATTGAGGTGTTCTTAGATGTTTAGATTTTATATCTAACTTTTGAACAACGTAGGGTGGTTTTTCCCTGAGGGGTATCTTATATGGTGGTTGTCCGGACACCTATTTTCAATGTTTGGATTTAAATTCTCAAGGAAGAGAATAATTTGAGTGGTATCTAATGTAATGACTCAGAATTCCTTGAGTTATTATTTTTGATAAAATCTAGTGTTTGTGGTGTTCTTGGGGGTCAAATTAGTTTTTTTGGGAGTTTTCCAAAAATCCAGTTCCCCAAAGGGTTTCACTCAAACGGTGACACCGTGATGGTGAAACACTGAGATGGTGGCACACCATAATGGTGGAGCCATGATAGCGAACCAAAACAATGGCACACTGAAACATTGTCACATTGAAATGGTGCAACACCGAAATGGTGGAACTATAAATGTGGATCACCAAAATAATGGCAGACCAAAATAGTGGCAGACTGAAATAAAGGCACATTAAATTGTGGCTCACCCTTTCATAAATTTACAGTTCTTCTAGTTTTCCGGATTTTTTCCAAATTTTTCCAATTCCCCGTAAAAGGGTTGTTAAATGAAGAACATATTAGTTATTATCCATTTTAATACCCTCTATAGCATTTTCAATGGAATTATTTAGTGTAAATTAATTTTGAACATGTAGATACCCTTGAAACTACCCACCAGGGTGGTCAAGCCATGATCCAATTTTCATGAATATTGAAATCATCTCCATGGTTTTTAGGATCAAAAATTTTCTTAAAACAATAAATCGTACTCTATTCGTCCTTTTTGGTACCCTTGGTTCACCTAAATCTTTCCTTTATGGTCAAGTCATGCACCTTTCCTCGAGCCCTCTCTGGTCCAGTTCTTCATGAGGTTTCATGTTATTCCCGTGATCCCCTTTTTTGGTGTAAAGAGGATTTTTGGTCACCTTTTGTTTATTGTAAGGATTCTGCTACCTATCGTTATTTGTGAGTCATGCGGGGTGGGTGTAGTAATGTTTCGTTGTGAAAAATTTCTAAATCCTTCCATAATAAATAATAAATGAAGGGAAAGGGATATGATGATCAATATAGAATAATGGTCAATGAAATAATGGAATGGAAATGATGATGTTACATATGATGTTGTAATTATTATCCAATAATCATTTTTTAAATTTTATGGGTTGTAACTCTATCTCAAAATCTTGGTCATTGATGGCCTTTTCTTAAGCACTAGTGGTGTTCTGTGTCTTGTTATTATGAATTGACAAAAGGCTGTAACATGAAATATGATTAATACCATTTAATTAGAGAAATAAATGGATTACCCATGATAAAACTGGTTATGTGATCTCCCCTATTATTTATAGTAGAAATAAATAACCCCTCTTTATAAATCTGAATATTTATGGCTTAACGGTGTGTTTGTGTGTTATGTTTAGTTTGGTTTGTTACATCATGGGAGGGGGTTGAGAATTTATTGTGGGTAACCATGTTACAGGTACAAGGGT
This sequence comes from Viscum album, assembly GCA_963277665.1. Taxonomy (NCBI): domain Eukaryota; kingdom Viridiplantae; phylum Streptophyta; class Magnoliopsida; order Santalales; family Viscaceae; genus Viscum; species Viscum album. Next base: position 2,123,499,255 of record OY728148.1, on the reverse strand, counting down.
GAAAAAATAGACTGACCTTGTGTTTGGGGGTGGCCAATTTCTGCAGAGGGGATTCTGTTTTGTGGTGTTTTGCTATGGGATTTGTGTATTGGCTGGTACATGAGGTGTGATGGAATCTTAGGTTTAGAGATTGATTGATTGCAAAATTTATTGAATTATTATTCAATCAGACTAATTATGGGTAATGGTTGGATAGAGGGGCTTCAGGATTGGGTTGTGTCATGACTTCATGTGTATAGGGGTGCTGGGTGTGGGGTTTTTACACAGTGGGACAAGCGGTTCAAGTTAGTAGAGAATGATTGAGCGGGATAACGATGAATAATAAATTTTGGTAGTCTTTTAATGGGAGGATAAGAAAAAGGTGGTGTGCATTGGGACTATAGGTTAGTTGTTCTCTATTGTTTTTAGGAATGAGTATTAAAATGGGTATCCTTACCTTAGGCCCTACTTCCTTGTTTACCTGGGCTATTTATTGCGGTCTTTAGACTTCAAAAACTGGTTGCAGATGTTGTTCTTGTTAGTTTTCCGAGTTGTGCTGGGATAAATTAAAGTGAACCCTGATAATTAAAGAGTGGAATGTTGTTAAATTAAAAGGGGTAAGACAAGTGTTTTATTGTGGATGTTTGTATGGTAGTGCATATAGGGTTAGCTGCAAATGTTGTTCAGTTTGGGGAGGATGTTTATTTAAAACCCATTGGTTGTGCTAAGTGTTTTCTTACATAGATATATAAATATTGGTTCCTTATGAATTCTATACGCACCCCACCATTTTTAGCACCATGTGATAAACAAGCCCATTTCATGGAGGGAGGGTGTCTTTCCTAACATCCCTGTGGGAGGATGGATGGCTAGTTACTAAAGTTAGTCCTCGCACCCTCTTCAAGGTTTTTACCAGTCAAGCATATCTGGACCGACTGTAATGTCTTCAGTTTTACCATAGTATAAGATCCTTTAGACACATTTTTGCTACGGATGAGGGAACCACATGTTTCTAGGCTAGGATTAATTTTCCCAAGATTCATCGAGATGAGGTCCATGTGTCTACAAGAGAGTAGCGTGGTTGTTTTGGGGTAGATATCTGTGGATGAGATGTAAGGGTGCTTTTGGATTTGTAGTCTGTGGGTGGGATTTGGGTGTGGTTTGAGGCCTAGGTATGTGAGAGAAGGTTGTGGCAGTGGGACTGAATTTTGGAAGAGTGGTAGCATTATGACATTTTCCATTAGGAATGAGATGATAACCTGTGGGAAAGTGGTACAGGGTACCCAAATCATCAATGTTCTTATATTATTATCTAAAATCACATGCTTTATTTGTGAAGTGTTCTATGGTGAGGCGGAGCTAGTTATCTTTCATTTTTAGATGTTATTGGTTTCTATTATTTTAATGTGGGTAATGGCATGCTTCTCCCACATGTGCATGGTTAGATTTAGTTTTCTACTGCATATAATTATATACTGACCCAATGTTTGTGGAACTATTTTCATGATTCTAGGATGACTTTGAGGACAGTGCTAGACATTACTAGCTTGGGCATCAGGATAGTGGTTGTGATACTACAATGTATTTTCTTTTGGTACTTTTCATTAGAGTTTTTGTTTGGCCTTTGTGGATGTTTATGTTAAAATCATGCATGTGTTGGAATTTTTTTACATTTATATAAAAGTTTTGTGTTTTTTTGGGTATTTTACCATCTTATCTCCCAATCCTATTTTCATTATAAAGGTTAATTCCTTCCATTTTGTGTGAGATTCTATAACCTTATTTCTAGTGGCCACTCTAGGACCTATTGATGGTGAGACATGGGGGTCACTATCTCTCCTTAATCATGAAAATTCAAGGGCAAGACACTTTGTTCTCTCTTAACATATCTTTAAGAAGGTGATTCATGACATTTTATACCATGAAATACTTTAAAACCCATAATAAGTAATTAAACCATGTTTTTGGAAACATACAGTATGATTTTCATAGAACCCTTTCAAAAACCATTTAATTGGAATAACCCTATAGATATATTCCAATATAATAATTAACCAATTCATTATAGAGATATAATGGGGATCATTCACTTTATATTTTATATCAGGATCACCAGTGAGTTATAGAGAGGTTCAACACTTTATATTATAAATATCTTGATCACCTGTTTTTTATGGCCTATAATGTGGCTCAAAACATTATATTGGATATATTGAGCTTAAACGTGGGATATAATGGGACTAATCACATCATATATTCTGTATCATGTTCACATTTTTTATATTATGATTACATTCCATATTATGAATAAAAATGTTATTGTTCAACTATATCATCACAAAATAGTAAAAAAACTCTTATAAAACCATATGAAAATCCTTTTTGGATATCATAATTCCATTTTATTTTAAAAACCAATATTCAAAATAATAATACCCAAAAATAAGGAAATAGGGTTATTAATATTATAAAACATGAATTCTTTCATAGTAATCTAGAAAAAAAATAATGGTTAAGGAAGAAGAAAATATTTAATCACTTATAAGTTAAAAATAGAACATTTTGTTTATCATTTGTCAAAACGATCTGTATAATGAATGTTAGATGATTATTTTTGATGAAATTGATATAATGAAAAAATTGAAATAAAATTTACTTTATAATTATGTTATTCTATATAAAACATTCATAAAATCATATTAAACATTTGGACATGTAGAAGAAAGAGTAGGAATTGAAACTTTTAATGGGAATTTGTTGTAAAGAGAAGTCCCTTATCACTTTGGAAATATTTTAATCATAGAACCCATGAAAGAATAATATTAAAACAATAAAAATACCATGATAATAGAAAAATTAATGATATAACATGTCATAATGGCTATATATATTCCTCAGAAAATAATATTGGAGAATAACATCAAGATATGCCATAACGAAAGGAAATTGAGATGAATTCCCTTACCTAAAGTCTGAATCATCATATACAATCAATATATTATAGAATAACATGATATTTTTAATTATTTACTTTCTTGATAACCCTTTTTATTTTTTTTATTAATTTTATCTCCCTTATCAAAATTTATATATGATTTCTTAACCAATTACGATTACGTCAGATGTTTTGATGATGTTTGGATTTTCTTTTTGAAAAATGACTTTTGTAGGTTTAATATGGTTGTAATAGGTCATTATTTAGTCCTTTAAAAAATAATAAACATTGAATAATTATAATATCTATACATCATTTTTACTTTTATAACCAATAAATAATGTTTATTTTGAGAAATAAAGTATGTTATGATCATAGAGATGGTAGGTCGTACGTACATATGAGTGACATTTATATTTTCAAAAATCATTATAGAAAACATATAAGTAATATTTTACCATTATATAATGACAATAATTTCATATATATATATATATATATATATTTTAAAATATACTTATATATATCATCCATGTGTTTTTGTGATGATAAGAGTGTCGTATCACTTTGTGATGGCTGGAGTCCACACGTACATAAATGATGTTATCACTTTTTCAATGAGTGAAAAACTAAGAAATAAAATGATATATTACCTTGAAATAATGATATTTATTTTATTAATATTATAATTATTTAATTTATATAATATATCTTCATTTTATTTACCCATATTAAATTCCATGTAACGCATCAGTGAAAAACAAATCTCATCACATCGTAAAGCGGAAGTCAACCGTAAAAAAAGTGACACAGTCGTTTCCCCTATTAAATGGAATTTAAAAAACTATATTCTAATATAATTAATCCATAGGTATAAATATGTAATAAATAAAATTTATAAACATTATATTCATCTTTATACCCAACCGTGAGAGGTGGTAATATAAAAATAACACATCGGTCGTGAGGCGGTATTTTTCTCTATATAGGAATGATGATTTTATAACCAATTAGATATAAGTTCATTGAAATATATATTATCAAATAAAAATAATAAAATATTAATTTAATCAAGGTAATATTTTTACTATATTATCATTTAAAAAAATATTTGAATATGAAAAAGATGAAATCAAACAAAACCGCTTCATTAAGTCAACTACCATCTCTAAGAGAAACCACATTTGGATATATTCTTAAGGACCCTATAGTTGTTTTTTATATTAATAGAAAATATATAATGTGTCTAAGATCATTTGGGATGGATATTGTTATTTTTCAGTCAAATAAAACTTCTTCATATGTTTTAATGAGTGAGAAGAGTTAGAGCCCTTTTGTAATTGAAGATGGGTATCATTTTTATAAATACCAAAATTTATTAAATAAATGGTGGTCATTATCACCTAATGTGGATGAAAAATTGATTAATAATTTAGATTAGTGTTTATTTGTTCTATCTACTCCTCGAACAGAGAATCACACATGTTTTAAACATCTCATTCCTTAGGCTTTAAATTTTTCTCACGTTTACTTTTTCTATTTTTTCCATGGTGACGTAATTCTTTAGCATTGGTTATTTTTCCATTTAACCTAAAAACTGATCGTAATTATATAATTTAGAACTAATTATTATAAATAAGGAATAAAATATATTAAATTAAAAAACTAGTTTTGGGGAAAATGAATTTCAACCTATGCCCATGTAACTCGAAAAACCCAATTTTTACATCAATCACGATAATTTATTTATAACTCTTTTCACTAATAATTATGGTAAAAAATATATTGAAATTATTAGATAATATAAATTATTTTAAATAAAAATATTTAATCTATTTTTCAATATTCCAATCACTTATTTGGAAGAATTCTATTTTAAATTATACCCATAAACATGACAAAAAATCGAGTTTTTAATGAGAAAAATATCATAATTAATAGAAGGTTTTATTATAAATATTTTATATAAAATTAAATAAAATGAAAAAAAGAATATATATTAAAATTAAATTGATAAAATTTTCATTTAAAACCAATTAAAAAAATAATTTTTCTTTATAAATAATTTTAAAAAAAATGTAGTTTTCAATTAGAATTCAGAATGGTTTACTATTCCTCAGGAAATGAAACATTTAAGAAAAAAACAGCACCCTTAGATTATTTTGATTTGAATATTTTTAAAATTATGTTTAATATCTCAAATTAATTTTCTAAAAGTGGTAAAATTTATTTTAAATTATGCTTGAAATTAGGGATTAAACTTCTATTTAGAAATTTTTTTTTACAGAAATCATTTATTTTACTTTAAAATTACTCTGTTTTATTTATAATCTAAATATATCCATTTAATTTATTATATATATATATATATTTAAACGATATATTTTTCGTAATTTTTCTATTACTGATCATGCATACTAATTTTGTAGCTATGTTATAATGGTCCGGAATAAACAATAATATTTTCATATATTATCACGTTTTTTTAAAACCAGTGTTACATGTGTTGAAAGCTATTGAAGGGATTGAATAAAAATATCATAAAACTTAATGGTATAAAATTCTATTCTATGATTTTTATTTTATGTAATATAAGCCATCTAACATGATATTTCTATTTTAAAATATTACTTTGTTACAAAACATATAGATTCATCCCCAATTCCTCAAATATTTCCCTTAACATAGAACTGTTTAAAAAATCATGAATTTAAAATTTTGTTAAAATATATTCAATCATTAATTCTCTATTTGAAAAATTATAATTAATGAAATTATATTTTCAATATATTTTCTATGATCTAGAGTATTTCACATGATTTTTGTAATGATAAATGAAAATATGATTATAGCAATGCATCTTCAATGGTTTTGTAACAATCACCAAAAAATAATATAATCAAAATTTTATCCACATCATTTGTGTACATTTATAGGATTTAGGAACCAATTCTAAATATGATATAATAAAAGTGAAATATTTTTTTTTTCTTACTATTCTATCTCACACAACTTTCTCTAAAGAATAAATTTACTCCAGATTTTTGTGATCATTTTTATTTCTATCCGAATTATAATTAATGAAACACATAAAGGTAAATTCATTAAAATGATTATACATCAAGATGTATTTTGATGTTCCTTTAAAATACATGAGTACACCCCTAATTTTGTTAATGTTTGATTCATTTTGATCAAGTTAGTATCTTTAAAACAAGTTTAAAAAATAAAAAATATTTCATCTTAGAGTAGTATGATAAAGTAATCTTATAATCATCTTCCAGTAATCTTTCAGAATAAAAAAATCATATGATTCATTATTAATCATCTTCATTCCAAATGTAAAATGTAAATAAAAGTCCTTTAAAACATTCATAATTAAGTTTTCTAATAACTCCTTTGGCAGAAGAATTTTTTGGAGTAACATGTATTTTACTTTACGATGAACTTGTAATCCTAGATTGAAATTCAAATGTCTGAGTATTGAAATATCACAATTATTCTTCACATGATTCTAACATTCATCAACATTATTATACCTATCTCCTAAAAAAATTATACCATCATCATAAACAATGAAAAAAAGGGTACCTATACTAATCTCTTTCACGTATAAGTTATAAAATAATTTTTTTAGAAAACATTACTTTCTTCAAGAAAATATCAATCCTTAAATACCAGGAATGATGATACAATTTCAACCCATAAAAATACATCATAAATTCATATAATATGGTTCCATAATTATGTAGTCTAAACCCATTGGGTTTGTCAATATAAATTTCTTCTACAATTCATCCTTTCAATAATTCGGTCATAGAATCCATATGAGAGAATTTGCAATTTTGAAGATAAAAATTGGCCAAAAACATTATAATAGTTTAAAACCATAAAATGGAAAAACATTTCATAATAATCGTTAACTTCCACCAATGAGTTTTCTTTTTAAACGAGCCATGATATATTTCAAAAATTGTTCCCTACTCATTGATCTTATATAATAATTCCCATTTTAATCATATAATATTCTTTACTTTTGGGAAGGGAATTAGATTTTGGTATTATTTATATTGATTTGATCTATCTATTCATTCATTTAATTAACACATTTTTTATTTTCTATAAATTATAAAAATTATTGTCAGTATACATATGATATATACGATGTTTGACCTTTTTACCGCAATTTATATCTAGTTTAAATTGGATTTTCCTAGTCTCTAATAATATTATCATATTGATAATTTTTTTTAAATTCATTATTTTTCTGACTAGTCTTCCTTTCCTCATAACTATTCCCATCAGAGTCAAACTATAGAAGATTAAGCTCACAATTATCTTTAGTCTCATTAAATTTTCTCGTTATCATTATTGAATATTTTAATACACCATCCTCTTCATCTTAACAAAAATTACATTTTATTTAGTTTCAATGACTTTTATATCAAAGGAATAACCTAAATTATGTAGTCATTTATTAAATCACATGTAACATTTTATATTTGTTGAATTTCCCATGAAGGCATCTTTTTCAACTTTTTCATCAAACATTCCCAAATATTTATTTTTTTTTCATTTTTATTAAGAGACTCGCAAATAAACATGAAGTACTTGGCGGTATTCCTTTTCATATATGACATCTCATAGGGAGTAACTATTTATTCTGGTTGACGAAAGTGTCTATTAAGAATATTTACACGTGTACTTAAAAAATATCTTGATAATAATTATAAAGTATATATTAAAAAAGAATAATTCCTCCAATTTTAAATAAACATATATTTTTTCATTTCCACTAATCCATTTTTTATAGATTAAGGGAGATTTTACTGATGTTTAATTCCATGATTCATTAAATAGGAATTAAAAGTGTAATAATATTACATGTTTTCATTGTTTGTTATCAAAATAAATATATGAAAACCATCTCATTCTCAATATCCTTTAAAATAATTTTGATCATATCTACCACCTATGATTTAAGTTTCATGATCATTACATAGGACATTTGATTAAAGAAATCATAAAAAGTAATAAATTATAAATCACCATTTGTTATTTTATGTCTCATTGGTCCACATAGATCATTTTGTATAAGAAAAATTAGTCCAGTGGATTAGATTTAAAATCACTTATTCCAGGTTATAAAATCCCTTCTTTTTAGGGAATTTTTATAAAAGACATCAATTTCCCCCCTTTTTTGAAGAAATTAACTTATAAAATATTTCATTAAAATTTTGATTATACTCTTCAGGCCTAGATATGCAATTAATGGTGCAAAAACATTATTTCACACTCAGTAAGTAAATAGTAATAATCATTAGTATCTCTAATTTTTAATAGAATGTTACTTGTTATTTATCCATTATAAACTAAAATTCCAATTTTAAATCATCTAATAAAAATTGTATATTTTATTAAGAAAAAATCTTCCCCATTATGAAAGAGTTATCTAAGTTTCAATAATTTTTGATTAAGACCATCAACAAACATAACTTTATTTTATGTTAGCTTGTAATATTCAATATCATCTATACCAATTGGTTATATTTTTAAGGAAAATATTATTTCTGAAAGTGAATTGTCCAACCATGATTTCTTCAATATAATTCAAGATTTTCATTTCACCTATCATATGCGAGAAACAAATTCTATCAAGAATCATTTTGTAATTCATTTTAGTAACTTGCAACAATGTCCCAAAGATAATAAAAAATTCTTCAACATTTCTTTTTTTATATTATATTTCTATTATCGTATAATAGGTTTTTCATTGATGCATTTTTATAAAATATTTAGAATTGTGACTTGGTTGTTGACACCATCCAAAAGATTTCTACAATTAGTTAAATTGGTTTTTCCATGGGGTATTTTTAACTTATAATGATTTTTTTTTCATTATATAAATTTAGAGATTTACCTCCTTTAAAAAAACTATTTTTCCCACATTGTTCTTAGATACTAATAGAGAGAGACATATTATTCCAAAAATTACATTTTTTATGCGTGGAAATGCCAAAAAAACAACAATAACCATTTTATGAAGATATATTATAGAAGAATAGTTTTTCCATGGGATAATAGTTTTGAGATTTGATTTAATTAAAACATATGATTTCCCTTGGTGCGGGGAATCATTATTATTATAGTTACATTTAAATTTAAATGAGGTGATGTGTTTCTAGCATCCTTTCTCAATCAACTCTTTCATAGTTTTGAGGTATCATGATTATGTATTATATAGATCTTCTTCTTTATAAGTATTTTTACCATTATGAGTTGTCTTAATTTTCCATTTTTCATCAATATTCATCATGATATTATTAATTGATTTTATGCATGTATCTTTATTTTGAATAAATTTATCTTTCACTTCATTTTTATTCTAACTTTACTTATTTAATAATTTAGATAAATTATTGAGTTTTTTTGTTTCCCTTGATACATTCTATATGTTTTTAGCTTAACTGATATTACTTATAGGTTTTCATCACCACATTCTTATTCTCCTTCTTATTTTTTAGAAATATTTTCTTCTATTTTAACCTGATCAATGATTCTTTTGAACTTCTAGAAATTTTCTATCTTCTGATGAACTATTGGTAGTTAGTCAAACACACTTCCATTTTACTCAGAATGCTTATTCTATATTATCTATTGAAAAATATCTTACTCTTAATGGACTGTTCTACATCATTAAAATTATTAATCCACTTATTTCTCTAAGTGTTTTATTCAAAATCATATTCATATTATCAATCTTTCTACATTGTAAAATTCATTGAAAAATTTAATGATGACTCTATAGTAAAAAAATTTAATAAGGAGTTTTTCATATTAATTACCACTACCTTTCAGATATTTTTTAGAGATAAGGGACATAATTATATCATTCAATTAAAAATAATATTTTTTATATTCTTACTCACAAGATAAAATTACACATTATTTATGTATGTACATTATAAACTACTTCTGGGATTCATAATCTATTTCTTCTTTAATCAACTTTTTTAATGTAAGGTATTTATTAATTTAACACACAAATAAAATGTTAGGTAATTCATCAAGATATAAATAATATTTCACTTATAATGTATGGGTTTTAGGATCACAATTGTATGGAAAATTAATCTTCAATTTTTTATAAATATTTTTATCTTCCTAGTCATCTCTATATCCTCTAATGTTTTTGATAATTTCATTTAATATCGTTAATTATTCATCAATAGATTTATTTTACACCATCCAAATATCATTAAACATTATTCTCTAGATTTTAATATGTGAATCCGTCAATTTTAGATATACATTGAAGGTGTTTTTTAAACTTTCCCAAGATTCATGATAAATTTTCTAATAAGTACATAAGAATGAGATTATGAGCCTTTATATTAACCTCAAGATGATTTTTTTAAATAAAATTCCATAGGAAAATACTTATCCATTGGAGGAAACTCTATAGTTGTTAAATCAAAAACCTATCGGAAAACAGACAAAAGATAGGTTAAAATTCTATTTTTTTCATTCATGATAATTGTCTTCCATCGATGGTGAGAATAACTATTCTACAGACATAGTTGATATTATCCATGATAATGTGATTAATGATCTTATAGTGGGAACCATAATTTATAAAACTAGAGGTTCCTAGTATCATTTATATCTCTATGAATGGGGTCTTTAATTGCTTGTGAATTTTAAAAATTCATTTTCACTTAAACTAAAATCTACTACTTATTATAGTTTTTACCCACTAAACATTAAAAATCCACCTAAATCTATAAAAAGGTTGGAATATAAATAACGGAGCGCATCATTTATGTTGTTAATCACCAATGCGGGCATATATTCATTAGCATGTTGACTACCTATGATCTATTTATATCCAATATATAATTAAGAAAATACAATCATGAAATATCTTTTATATATTATTTTATATACCAACATAATGTTATAATGGCCCCATCAGTTTAAAAGTTTTCTTATAATTTTGATCCATGGTAATATTAAAACATTTATGATACAAAAAAACATATTTGAGAATCTCTCATACCTATCTATATTGTATCTCCATATCTGGTGCTCAATCATCTGATGTTCCTCGGTCTTGTACATGTTTTTTTGTAACATATCTATGTGATGATGATCAATCTGTTGTACCTTTGTCTGGTATGTCTCTATACAATGATTATTCTTCAACATAAAGAATCCTTGGATGTAAACATAGGTTTAAAATAATTTATGAATCCTCTCCCTGTCAATAGTTTCACCAATATCTCTAAAAGATCCCGAACCCATTAATAGAAGAAAACATACTATAAAAATCATTATTGAAGCACATGACCCAATTTTTAGTTTCCATATTAAGTCAATAATAGGTTGACTTCATTAAAATCCAATAATGTTTAAGAGACAACATTTTCAATAGTGCTTCCTCAAAACATGCAATCAAATAGTCCCAACTCATGCAAAACATACCTTTCTAGGTATGTTTTTTTACATTTAGTGTTGATTATTCTTGGGAAATAGTTATATGGATGTTTTTAATATACTCTGGTTTTTTTACATTACAATCCCACATAATTATAGACAAAGGGAAATAGAAAATATATTACCTTATCACCCCTAATCTAGGTAAAAAATGGAGATGAATTATAAATTAAATAGTCCCAACTCATGCAAATATTTGGTTTGAGGATAATTAGATATTTCATAAGAGATAGGTGGAGATGAGTAATTCCTCTAGCATCTCTTTTACAAAATTAGTGGAGATGGGTGGTTACTATAGATTCATAGATGGAAGAATATGATGAATTTTGATTCACCTAAGCTTTTATACTTATTATCATTGATAAATTTTGTAACATGTTGGATGGTGATGTAGTAGATATTTCCTTTTCATATAAACAATACATTGGGATTTCGATAATAATATATAAATTTATAGTTGTAATGATGTGTATTGCTTCTAGTACTAGGATTTATAGTTATAACATCAGAGATGTGTATTTTTTCTAGATTTTCTGATATCTGTGTTGATAAGTATTTTCTTAACCATCTCATGATTATGTGAATCTATAGTTAATTAGTAAGAAAGATATTTATGAAGGTATATGAGATAAAATTATTATTTATTAATGTTATTCTTTTTTGGGGTCAATTATTCACATGTGGGGTGAATTCATTCCAAAATATATAATATAGAGGGAATGGATACTTAGAGTTGTATTGAGTATCTTCTCTCCAATTAAAATGATATTGTATTAGGCTATGAGATTTAGGTTACATCCTTGTATGAAATAGTCCATTAGAGATCATTATATTATTCACATTGTGGTGTGTATTTTTAAAACATACAAAATAGTGATATTTAGTGAGAATGATTAAAGTGAGTTATGGGTAACATTATAATTATTGATCGGGTATATTTTTACGATGAATAATGATTTCAAGTGATGTTGTTGAGCTTATATGTTACTTATTTTTGATTCACATAGTCTCATGATGTTTATGGGGTTAGCTCATTACTTCAAGTGATTATAACATGTATTATTATTCCCACACCTACATATGTAAATGAATATTTTCCACCTTGTTACCATGAATATATAATAATGAACATAGTGTGAGATCATACTCTAAAGAGACAGTTCATAGATTTAGTATCGATTGGTGTGGAGTTTTCATTATAATAGTCACCCTTGTGTTATAGGTGTTTTTGATTACATCTGTTTGTGATATGTTTTTATATATAAGGAATCATTTTTATTATCTCACATTGTACCATGTTGATTTTTTATAAGAAAATATATTCTTTTAAAATTTATGATTAATTTATGTCTTGATGGATGATAGTTCATGATACCGAGGTAGAAGTTATTTCAAGAGGTAATGCATCACATCATATTGCCGAGATACCTAGTAAATGGTTTCTAGCCTTTGACCTATATTCATTGGGATTATGGAGTTCACCTATAGATATTTTCGGATTTGTATTTATTAAAAAATCATATATAATGATGAATTATAAGAGTATTATTGGTCAATTTAAGAAAATATGAATAAATTTAATAAAAGATATAAATTTTATAAATAAATCTAATTTCTTTTATGGAATGGAACTGTTATTTTCAAAAAAATACAAGAAAACGTGATCTATAAAAATAGAATTACACTCTTCAGATCTAAAATTGAAACCTAAATAAATACAGATAATATTTTAATATTGATAGCAAAAAAAATTACTATATCTAAAAACCTCCCTAAATAAATTAAATTGTTTTTATTATAAATTTCAGAAAATATAAGCTTAATTTTGTTTAAAGATATAATAAAAATATTTTATGAAAATACATAGTTTGAAAATCATGTGGTACTCATGGTTTTAATTTTACCTATAATTTTATATAAAAAACAACATAATTGTGGACATAAAAAACCATTTATAGCTATGATAAATTTTAAAAATATAAAAATATTGGTTAACAAATTATTTTTCATATAATATTCATTTATAATCTTTTATAGACATATGAAACTTTTGGTACCAAAAACATAATTTGGGTGACTCTGTTTTTGGATACATTCCTGTAAATTTAATGTGAAATGTTATAGTATAAAAAATGAAGATTATAAATATATATGATTAGGTTAAAATTAATATTAAAAATCATTATTATTAATTATGTTAGTTATGTGGAAATTTATTAATATAAAAAAGAAAATAGTATCAGACATGGTTGGGTTGGTGTTTTTAACTGAAATCTCATTTAAATGGATTTTTTTATTGATGGAATTATTTTTTTGGATTAAATTTTAATATTATTATTTCAATCCAAAAATATTACTATGATTATAATAAGAAATTTCTAAATGATCCCCAAAAATTATTTTACTAAAACAATATTTTTCATTTTATTTTAAAAAAATGAGTGTATTTAGGTTGAATGATTAAATACCATTTATTCTATTAGTATTTCTAATTTTAAATCCATTCAAATAGAGTCCTTCCTATACTGAATGTCTATATAAATATTAGTTTTTACAAAATTTTAAGGATGAATAGAAATGAATTCATTTTTGATCTTTCCATGTTAAATCTATTAAAATATAACATCCTTTCAAAAAAGAAGTTACACACAAGAGTTCCATTAAACTAAATAAATAACTATATATCACCCATTATCTCTATTACATAGATAACTTTTTATATATTACATTGAAATATTTGAAATAAAATTATTCTTATATTATTATTGATTAATATTTAATATTTCCTTTTCATTTTTTCCAGTCATAAAAAATTTATGTTGTAACCAACAATTTTAAATCAAAAAATCATTGTTGAAAACCATAGTGATAACAACCTTAAAATGTTGGGATGTGAAAATGGTATTAGGTATAAAAATGATAATTTTAAATATTTTTATTTTCACTTAATTTGTATAATAAAAATATTTTATTCACTATAAAACCATAAAATATTTGTTTGAGGAATTTCACTAAAATTACATTTTTTTACCTTTAATAGTTATATGTTTGACATAACAATTCCATAATTTATAGAATTTGAATAAATTAATGAATACATTTTTTATTCATGATATAAAATTTTATAATCATCCATGCATGTTGCTAATTCCAAAATGAACTAAACAACATCATGGAAGTGGTTGTACACACATACACACAATCAACATTATCGTTTATTTATAGATGGAAGGGTATGAAGGTAGATGATATATTTTATTTATATAAGAATAATTATTTAATAAAAATAATATATAATCATTAATTACATCTTTATAACCATCTATTTACATAAGTGATGGAAAACAAATTACACAACTATGTGGAGATGAAAGGGATTACTTATGAATGCATGATTAATTTGTTTTCAATGGGATTTGTTGGAGAGAGAAAATGGATTTTACATTAACGAAACAACATCTCAGTATGGTTAATATACCGACATAAATATTTTAATGTCATTATTGATGAATTTACTAGGTTTAAGAAGAAATTAACATGAAAAATCATTCCATGAACATATACATTTTCTTTTGGTAACCTTCATTTAATTTAACCATATTACTTAATTAAGTTGAATATTTGTGAGACCAAAAAATATAAAACATGAGGATGGATATTGGGACGTTATTTAGGTATGTAATGCAACAGATAGGTGTATCAATTGGGTTTATTAAGAGAGGATTGGAGTTTTAGTTTATAAGTGAGGTGGGTGCAAAACTATTAAATACTTGAAATATTAATATATATTGTATCTATTACTCATTTAAAGTGGAAAAAAATATTCATAGATTAAAATATGATAAGGTTATGGTATATATAAAATTTACAATGAGGTTTATGCATGTTTTTTATGTAATACTAAATCCTTTCCCCATTATTTTTACTGTTTTAACACATTTTACCCTTAACCAGAGTGATTAATATTTACCATGGTTACTATTCATTAACATAAAAAATTAGATGAAATTATTACCTAATATTAAATATTTTGATTAAAAATATCTAATCCATTTAAACATTTTTAATTTATAGAAGTGGTAAAAATTATTTTTAAAATATATATTTATACCATAATGATAAACATTTTTTTGAAAAATGTTAAGCTTAATCATAAAAATGATTTTACAGAAAAAACAAATATAATGTTGATTCAAATAGAATTAATTGGATTTTTTTAAATATTAAAATTCTTATATTTAATTAAAACCATACAAAAATAACTTGGTCATTGTATATACCTGATTAAAAGAGATGTAGTATTTTTTTATTTGGACAAAAATGTTTGTTAGATTTCCAAAAGGTCAATCATAGATTTTTAAAGTCAACATTATATTTTTATTTCAATTTTATTTATTTGAAATTATTTTTTTCTTTAAATAAGGATCTAATAACATCAATTTATTCATATATAATTATAATATCATAATATGTACAATATTTATAAAATATGTATTTTTCACTATTAACCTAATATCATGATTTTTTAAAAAAATATCAGAAATTCAACCAAACATAATTTTGACATGATGAACTTGTAATTGATAATAATTTATTAATATTTAATTTATTAAATTTTGAAATTTATTTTTTAATCACAATTTTTAATAAATTTAATTATTTTATGAATTTGTTTCCTTAGAAAGAAAATATTATATACCATAATTGATGCTCAGGTGTTTCCTGAAGAACATTTTATGATAGCATTGGTTCCTTTTACCTATAAAATGATTTTTTTTCAGAAGAGATAGATGATGCAATATTTTTTGTAAATATTTTAACAAATATATATTAGTTTTTAAAAGCTATTTGGATTTTTAGTTCCTTTTATAAATAAACTATCTTTATTAACATTTATTAAATATAATAAAAAATTATTTATATGTGTTTAAAATGTGTGTTATCTTTTTTTATGAATATTTATTTATGAAAAAAATCTATTTTAAATCATTGAATGTATAAATAATATATTTTTAATTTTTTTGGAATATATATTGGTAATTTATGTGGTACTTTCATGAGTACAAGTTGGAAACTAGTTTTAGATGAATATGGGTATAATTCATTATAGTAATTAATAAGGTGTTATTATATGTTTAATACTATATACAATTATTCAAATTGATATTATATTTAATTTTCATATTTATGAAAATTTTAGTTAAACCCCATGAAATTCCATTATTGTGTTATTAAAAATATATTTATAATACTACAAAAATACCTTAAATACTTGATTATTTTACTCTATAAGATGTTACTTTTTTTTAATTAGTTATAATTAAATTGATTTTTGGGGTTTTAAAAGAGATAAAAAGATTACAATAAGATTATTTCAGGTTTTGTGAGATTTAATAACCTTTTGGAATTAAAAGAAACATAATTTCTCGAATTATATTTTGGTAAAGATAAATATAAAGATGAAGGTTGTTTTTAATATAATATGATATGGATTAAAATCACTCTGTTGAACTATATTTTTCAATATATTTATGTCCTTGTAAATTTTGATAATACAGGTTAAATAAAATCCATTGGAATCATTTATCTCAATTTAAAACAAATAAAAATGATATAGGTCATCAAATTTGTTTAGATCATTTAATGAAAATGATTTCACACAAGAAATAATTAGGACTGAATAAAAGTTATCAAGTACCATTACCGATAGATATATGACCTATACCCTCGATATTTTATTTTATGATATGAGTATATTATAAAACAGGGTTATAATATTCATATTCCAGCTTTTTATATTCTACGACATGGATTGATCATATTTTAATTTTGCGAAACATATTATATGAATAGAATAATTCCGTATGATTAATATAGATATGTTAATGTTAAAAGAATATGTTTAGGAATCATCGAAAAATAACTATCAATTATAAAAATATATCATAATATGAAAAATATTGTGGATGGATCAACAAAAATTTTAAAAATATTGTAAACATATGGATTTTATCATATGTTACATGAAATTTTAGTGAATCTATACATGGGTCAATAATACCTAATGAGTATATAAATAATCAAAAAACATGGAGATATATGATATATTCCTTAGAGATTCAATTTTACTGTAAACTAATTTTCTTGTGATAACATTACTATAAGAGACACCATAATATCCTAAAATTACGGAGTGTCCTACCCAACAAGATGGGTTATTCAGTACACCCTTTGGATAAACCATGGAGGTTTATTTATTTGTCTTCTTCTAAAGGATATAAAACAAATATATGGTATGAATAATGTAACAAAAACAAATTTTAATGTACATTTGTATTTTTTATTTTATATTTTTCACATTATACTTTTCAAGCATGGCTGGTCTTGGGAAATTGGGCTTCTTAATGTTTCCTCTAGGTTGTAAAGTATCAACCAATCCCTAGAAATCCCAAATTGGTTTCATGGACTCACCATTTGTTTTGATTCCAGGAAATATAGTTTAAAATGATGAAATTTTATATTTCATAATCTATAGCTTAAAAAATGATTGTATTTTTGTAATAAAGTTTACTGTAAAATATAGGTTATCATATGTCATTATATAGTTGGATCATATCATATGGGATATCATAGTTGATTATTTAGTTGAAATCCTTATGTATATTCATATTTTAATATAAAATATTAAAAGTGGACTATTTAACTACTTTTATAGTGAAGAACCTAGTATCTTATCACATATCTAATATTGATGAAAATTGTGAAGTAAATATGACCAAAAAATGATGTGGAAGATAACGTTATACATGGTTTCAACATAAGATGGATTTTTCAACATCACATTGGAAATTTCTACACATGCCACCATAATGTTGTGTAATTTGTATCCAGATCACCCTTTCCCCATATTTTAAGCCACAATATCCATGCCCCACAGTTTTTTCTAAAAAAAGTGTCAAATGTGAAATGAGTTAATTATACACATTAACAATTATCTATTATTAAATATGATAGCTAACACTAACACCATTCTTCACATAAACAATGTCCTTCAAAGAAACGTGATTATAGAGATAAAAACGATAATCTATAATAAGAGGATTTTTCCTTATTTTAGTTAAGAATTGAACTAAATCCTTTATAAATTCATTATATATCATTAAAATGGTATTTTTGTGTTATATATTAAATTTAAAATTATATATATATATTTTAATAATTTTGAAATTAAATAGTAATTATTTATCAATAAATTATTACATAAATAATAATGAATATTAATTATTAATATTAAAATATATTTTTTTAATTTTATAACATGAAAAATAATTTATATATAAATTCCCAACCAGGATATCATATACTAGTTTCTGGGAAGATGACATAGCCTAGTCCTTTTAGTGACATTGTATTACAAGTTTCCCCAAAAAAGGAAGTGGAGGAACCATTAAACCTAATGGTGGATGATATTTTAGATATGTTTATGCATGATGTCAGGGTGCTCAATTCAATAGAATTTGTGGCCACAATGAAGCAATCCGTTGAACCCACCAGGAGCAATGAGGCTATGGGGCATGGTCCTACAATGGACTTTAATTCATGTGGCTCATTTGATGAATGTGATGAGTGGGTGAGGATTTCAGTTGGGATGCAGCCACTTTCTAAGAACCAGGTGACCATCATTGAGATTGGTTATCTTTTTACGGATTTGCCAATAATAAATTGGATTTGGAACAAGATTGGGTTATTCCTTTGAATGATCAGGTTCCACATATGATGGGAATGTGACCTGTAGAAGGTTTAGTGAATGAGGAGATATATGATGGTTATGATCTTGTGTATCATCCACAATTTGTTTCCATCATTAACATTAACAGTAAATTTTAGTAGAAACAGGGAGTGTATGAGGGTTAACGAGAGGTGCACGTCTATGGAAAATAAAGGGCGGGGTGTGGTGTAATCTCTGATAGTGGAAAATAAAATGATAGTGGAATGGTCCGACCATCCTATAGTGACATTTTTCAAGGTGGGAAGAAGAAGGTGTCCTATAATGAGGATGTGATGACTGCCCCGCCAAGAAGAAGGTCGTTGAAAGATTACTCTTATATGCCTAAGCCAATGTCTACCATATCTTCTATCACCAATGAAGGCTAGGATACATTGTCTTCTAACAAGTTTATATCTTTGGAGAAGTTAAATCTTAGAAGGAAGTATGATATGATTCTGAAGCATTGTGACTATTTAGAGTGTGAATTAACCACTGTGGAGGAAGCAATCTATCAAGGAGGTGGTGATAGGTATGATTTATATGATTTGTAGTTGTCTTGTCTGCCTTGTAGTACCTTCATGATGATATTTTTTAATAAATGGTTTGAGTATTTCCTATGATTGTGATTTTCTAGTATAATATAAAGGATTTAATATTGGGAGTAAATATAAATTTATTATATTTATTTAATAATGTAATTTCTCTAATTCATGGCTAACCTAAGAAATATTTATGCATAGCTTTATTTGTGAATTGTTTATAAGTCGACTATATCCTAAATAAATTTATCGATTGTTAATTTATTTGTTTTATTCTGGTATTTACACATAGATATACTTGTCTTATTATGAAAGGATTCATGATTTATTTTAAAATTTTAACCTACTTCAATAAATTATTACACAAGAATATAAGTGGTTAAATGATAGGTAGGATAATTGATATAGTGTTTTTGTACTTTGTAATTTTATTATACTATATTTTCATGTAGAATTGGAAATTTATTTTTAGTTTATACATACTAATAATTATAAGAATTATCAAATTGATATCAACTTTAAATAATCTGTCACTAGGTTTTGGTACGTTGGGTAAAGGTAATTAATTCCATATATTTTTATTCATTGTATAAACAAGAATGGGATAACATTAACTCTATCAAAAATTACACTTATAGGGATTTTTGATTTCATAATATTATAAGTATTTACAAGAACGGGTTTTATATACATTTTTTATGTGATTCATTTTATTATGTTTGAATATAGTTTTCTTTAATTTGTTTTAGTAACACACACATCAATTTGTATAAAGAAGTACACATCAATATAGATTAAACATATTAAATTAGTGTATGGAATAGAATTTTAATTTTATCATATATACCAATGCTTACATGAAACAAAAATATATGATATTAAATGGTAGAAAAAAATCCCCTTTAAAAAACTAAGGGCTAGGTTCCTTCCAATGTGATCATTTTTCCTGAAATTAATTATTCAGATGATTATTTTATGAAAAAACAGTGTAACTATAAATTAACTTTCATATAGAAATCCAATAAAAAATTTACCATTAGAGTTAGGTGCCTCATTGTTTTATTTTCATTTGGATTACCCTTAGCATCATGAAAACAATGACTAGGTTAAGATTGGAAAATACTTCTATTTATCCACATGAAAGACTGTGTTTTTTCTCAACAATAGAAGTGTCTTGTTTGATATGATTGACTTGATTATCTACATAAATAACTATTTGATGGTGTAGATACCAATTTCATTCATTTCATATTCAAATATCGATTGTGAATTACTAATGGGTATGACGATTTTGGATTGTATCATTATTTTAGTTTGAGAATATTTACTATATGTTCCATTTAAATGAATTTAAAATTAGATAATCATCTAATAAAATCTAATATTATACATAAATATTATCATAATAAAAATTAATTTAAGATAAATATTAGAAAAATAAAAATATTAATTTAAGAAACATCTTACACTAGTATGAAAAGTTTATAATAATTCATAAGTAAGAATGATAGTTTCACATGTAAGAGTAATATCTTTTAAAATATCGAGTTGATTAATTTCTTCAATAACAGAATCATTATGTTTAGATAAAACATAAAATTATTCAATTTATTTTTTAAAATAATTATATTAAATTGGACCAAAGACAATTTACTCCCCACTCATTTAATTAATATAAATAGTTATGTTAATGACTTGGATATACTAAAGGTTTCCTTCAAGTATGTTCTTCTTGGGGAATTTAAAATGTTAGAAATGTTCCGTCAACATAATGGATATTAAAAACAAGTAATATATTTTTACCATTGTTTTGAGATTATATGATCCAATGATGAGAGTTATAGGTTCTTGTAATAAATTTGTAGTTAGACTTGGTGTAATATCAATTTGGAAAAAGAAATGTTAGTAGTAGTGTCCCAAAAATGTTTCTTCTTAATAAAAAATAAAGGTAATTGAATCTATAATATAGTTTCATTTGTAATATAAAAGTATTCCTTTTCATGGAATCATCAGGTATTCCTAATGGAGTTTGGGAATATCCTTTTAGATAGCTTATTTGGTCTCAGTATTATAGAAATCAATTTTCCAATTTTGAAAGGATATGTGGTAAAAACTGTATGTCACAAAAATTTATAGTAATTCAAAACAATGAAAATTATTAAAAGTTATTATAGTTTTCATATAATGAATAATGAAAATGGTTTTTCAATCATTGAATAGTTTCAAAGGAAAAATATATTTAGCTAAGATGAATTTTAAAATGATACATATTTACATTATATTTATCTTTTAATATATGTCAAGTAGTTTGTAAAAAAGTAATTCTTAATAATAATATGTGATTGTAGATTTTATATGAATGTATTATGATTGAACGGATTCATTAATATTTTCTATAAATAATTATATTGATAAAATTGTTTTATCTAGTTTAAATGCATCTGGAAATATATTTGTACAAAATATGATAAACTGGATCTCACCATTAGTGGAATATTTTAATGAATAATTTCTTCCTTTCATAATATTTTTGTAAACAATTTAATTCCATATGAGAAATATATTTAATAATTTATTTGATGTATATTTCCCCTAAAAAAATTATTTTTTATTTCATCTAACAAAATATTTTTTATATCATTTCATGACATTTTTAAAAGTTTACAGAGTATAAAAGGCTAGTGAGTGTATATTTACACTTAAATAAATTAAATTATTGAAAATAACATATTGTACTAGTCAAAATAAAATGAAAATGTAACTTAATATCATAAAGACCTTACTGTTTGATTGTAACAAAGAAATTAAAGGCTTAAATTTAGTTTCCGTGAAAACCTGAATAATATTTTATATCCTAAATTAGTTTAAGATATTTTGGTAAGGAAAACATTAAAAAGTTACAATAAGTCAATAATAAGATCTCAAGAAAATTTTCACATGGAATGGTTCTAAGTATGATTTTTATAATTAACATAGAGATTTTCTATATATAAAATAGAATTTAATAACATTCTATGATTTAATGACCTAATTTTAAGAAATTTGAAAAATATGCTCATGTTGGTGAACATTAGGAATATAATACCTATGAATCACCATTATATTTAAAATATATCTTCATATATGTTACCTACAAAATAGTTTATTAGGATGGTCTTATCAAATAATTACATAAATATGTGGTTAGAATTATATACTGATGTAATAATTTAAAGAACCATTAATTTTCAACAAACATAGGCCTCGTGAAGGAGTTAAACATCTATTATATCATAAGACTTCAATTTATCTACTCTTTTTTTAATATTATCAAATGAGTTTAAGAATATAAAATTTAATTTTTTATAAAAAAACATTATTTTATCATTCTGATACATTTTATATATATATATCATTATGTGAAATGATAATTAACCTCACAATGTAAAATCAAAACTTATCTTCAACCAATGATCATCATAGAGTATTATCAGTTATGATGAAATGTTTTTCTAGGAATGAATATGATTCTTGTAAATATGTAAGAACCCATATATTCTTTTTCAGGTATATTATCTTTTTTCTGGTGTTTTTATGAAAAAAATAATTTTAGGAAATTTCTAAAGTACATGTTGTGTACTTTATTAGTACAGGCCATGTACTCGGTTACCAAATGAAGTTGGGTTCTAGTTGTGTAACGGCCCTGCACACGGCCGTGTGTGGTGACCTGGAGACCGCCAAATGCTGGGGCCGCTGAGGAAAAGTACACGGCATGCACTTATAAAGTACACACCTTGTACATTTTTTTATTAAACGGACTGGGGTCGCGTCTGATAGATAGAACACACCGCTTCATGAACTTATTCATCCCATAGCATATGTACGACCACGATTCTTCTCCAAGCCCCCGATCGAGCATCCTTTCTCCAAATCGACCATCATCGATTGCGTTGAAATCACCACGGTATGCACATCCTTATTCTAATGCTTTGTTTCATGATTTCTCCTCTTTCACAAGTTATCCTCGGTTGAGAGTTTTTAGATTTTTTCAGATATACTATGTTCTAGGGTGATTCAAGTCTTGAGGTTCACGTATTACAATCCTACAACACTGAGGTAGGTGGTTTGTGCCTTTCTGGTGCTAGTATTTGAGTTAAATGTGAAAAAGTTTCCAATACCATTGAATGGGGAATTGCATGTTTATTTTTTTATCCCTAATACTTTTCTACTATTACATGGACTATTGGATAGAGTTTATATGTTGTGAATATGGTTTATTTTTCCCATGTTATGGTGGTTTTTTCCATGTTTTCTTGTTTTGACTGTTTGGTCTAGTTTTTCATCTTAGGATGCTACTTGGTTTTCGATATCATGTATTGTTTGGATGGACTATTTTATCTAACATGCTGTTATGATATTGAATCTTTGTCAAAGTAGTTCATTAGGTCTGATTTGGTTATCATGTATCGATGTTCTCATTTCCATACATATGGTCGTGAGAACAAGGTGTAGTAGACCATAGAGAGAATGAACGTGAGGGATTCTCTAGAGGGTTTTTTTACTGTTACGATGTGAGACCATAGGGGAAATTGAATTAAGTGCTTCCTCAGAGTGTATGTAGTTCCTCGACAAGGACCATAGGGGGAATGAGACATAAGTGCTTCCCAAGAGAAGGGTTTAGTTACCGATATGATACAATAGGGGGATTTGATGGTGAGTGATTACTCCGAGAGTCTGTGCAAAAGATGAACCAGAGGGGTTAAATTGTGTGTACTTCTCAGAGGGTTTCTTGTGTTTTCTAGGTCGGTCCAGAGGGGATTAGGCTGTGAGAACATCCCAAAGGGTTACCTATTTGTAATTACCTGCTTAATTTATATGTGGTTCTTCAATGCTTTGATAGTGTATGAATGTTTACTATTCAGTACATCCTTGTTTACTGGTTCTTTTAGTTATTTCCTTCCATATATATTCACTGACATTTAGGTGAATATCTTATTTTGGTTGCCTATTGGGATTTATTCTCCCACCCTGTTTTTGTCATACTTTTGGGCCCAAACAGATTATATTTTTGCAGGTATAGTTAAGGGAAAGTGCCCTTCTACTTTAGGTACATTACTGATTTTGGAGTTGGATAGCATTGGACCAAGATGAGGCTTGCGATGATGAGTATTTGTTACTGTTTCCTTTCATTCTTTGGATTTGTACTATATTTTAGCATTGTGACATGATTGGATGTTTTCCTAGACATGTGTATCTTGAATCATTATATATGTGCTTTAGCTGCATATTACATTCAGTATTTCTCTGTTTACTGTTGTATGCCATTATTACTTTTTCTGCTATTGTTATTTGTTTATATTTTTCTCTGTTACTATTCCAATGAGGGAATATTTTCCCCACTATCATAACCAAGGCCCTTAATGCAAGTCGGTATCCTCTGGCACTAGGGTAAATGTTCTTGAGGCCATGTGACAAACTGGGTACGGGGTTCCTCTTGGTAGCTTACGGAACTGGGATTTTACAAAGTGGTATCAGCAGGAGTTATTTTCTTCTTGATTTACTGTTTGGAGCCTATAACCCTGGATAAGATGGAATAGGTCCTTGGTAATAATCTATTCCCAGGAGTATCTAAAGCACGTAAAGGGAAAAGCCAATTTACCTCGTATTGCAATTTTTCTAGTATAAAGTATTACAGTTTATTTGATTTTCACCATTTGGTGATCCACATGTTTTTTTATCATTGATATTATTGATGTTCTATTTCAGTTTCAACCCGATGAGATGAGGGTATTCCATCCCATGCATCATATAAGAAATTTCTAGAAATCACACGCCATACCATTTAGGATACATTAGAGATTGCATGTTGTTATGATATATGTTGAATTATATATGCATGTTGTTGTGATAGATTCCTTGATAAAATACCTACTATTTTATAGGGTTTTAATTCTGTGTATGATTTTGTTTTAATAAACACCATACTTTGGTTCTTGAGGTGTTATGTGCCCTTATGTACCATAATTTGGTGGATCATCAATATGTTATTCATTTATATGACATGTATAAGATGCCAATATTTGATTCGTGGGGATTATGGGCCCTCACAGATCAGAATTTGGCATTTAAATCTTCATTTCAGAGTTTCTCTGGGCTCCGAAGTAGTTTTTGGGGCTTATTGTCCGTAAAAAGCTAGAATACACACAGTGTAATGATGAATACACCCAATGTATTCTTATGTTCGGGAAGAAACGGGTTTTATTAATTACACACTGTGTACTGTACGTACACGCTGTGTAGTCTCTAACCATGTCACAGACAGTGTGGGAAGAGACATGAGGTTTCGAAATCTCTGGTACGACACGTTGTGTACTAGATATACACTCCATGTTCCAGAGC
This sequence comes from Viscum album, assembly GCA_963277665.1. Taxonomy (NCBI): domain Eukaryota; kingdom Viridiplantae; phylum Streptophyta; class Magnoliopsida; order Santalales; family Viscaceae; genus Viscum; species Viscum album. The sequence continues at coordinate 2,123,473,160 of OY728148.1, read as the reverse complement.
TGTATAGCCGGTTGTGTGACCAATAACACGAGTCGATTGTGTCATTTCTAATAAATCATGTGTCTATATGGAACATGTTGTGCTGTGTATCCCGAGCATCTAGCCGTGTCACAAACAACATAGGATGGTGAAATCTCCTAGTACATTCCAATTCTGGCACAAACACTCTGTGTAGATTCATTCATGTAACATGTCATGACACTAATAACAATGGTCGGTGAATCTCATCTAGTACAAATTGTGTCTATCAATAACTCACAGTGTAGTCTTTCTCTAGAAGAATCGTGTAACACCCTGAGCTTCCACAATACGCTTCTCATTCAATAATGCAATAGCTTGCATTGTACGCAACTTCGAGCTCTAAAACACTGCGACTAATCAAAGTAGCCCTTATGAATAGTAATAACCACTTTTTAAAATTATAGAAATTTTATATTTCACGATGGACTTCATTTTTGTATTCGTAATATCGAAATTAGCCTATGTTGAATTTTTGGTATTTTTCTGAGAACTTCTAATTTTTTATGAATAGTGAAAATCACTTAAAACAACTTTTTTAATCAAAATAATTTGTAATGATAAGTTATAATATTGAGTGGTTTTAAAGTATAATTAGAATATATTTTTACAATTTTATCCAATGGTGGTCATTAGAATTAATTTAACTTTGAAATTGGACATAAACAATTGCCAATCTTTTGATATAAATTGTTTCCTAAAAACACGCTATTTGTTGTGACAGTGGGAATTAATTATAAAATTAATTAATGCAACTTATATGTTTGGAATTTTTTAAAATAGACATCATTTTTGAATTCGGAATATCAATTATAGCTTAGGGTGAAATTTTGGCATTGTTCTGAAAAACTTCAATTTTTGATGAATAGTGAAACCACTAAGTGGTAGTTAAATAACTGATTTTTCGTTTAAATGAAATATTACCACTTCTGTGATTTGATTTTCAAAAATCCGACATACATGGTTGTCATTAAGAAGTAAAATGTTGTTCAATGAGATTAAAATAATTTTTTGGTGAATAGTAACTTTTAAGTTCTTAATCGCGATTAGAGGTAATTAGTGTAGTTTAAGGAAAAAACTATGTTTTAATAATATGATATGAGCTTGACACTTGTCCTACTCCTATATGATGAGTCATGGCCGACCAAGACAACCCATGGGTCAACTTGGGGACCCCATGGAGCCACTTTAGTTGGAAAATGACATTAATATATATTTATTTAATGTTAAAATTAAATTGACACAAACGTGAGTTGTTTTACTAAAACAATTTTCAAGTGGGGTTACACAAGTCCAAATTTTGATTATAAATATTAATTAGAAATCTAAAAAGATTTAATACATCATAGTATTTATTTTATAATTTTTAGACATTAGATAAATTAAATTATTTATGACATCATTATGATGCAGTGATGACCTCATTATTTAACGATTTAAATAAAATGGGAAGATAATGAAATATCCAAGGCATAAACTTGTCCAAAGCAAATTGGATGAGGATATTTCAAACCCTTGTCACCTTATCCTAGAATTATATAAGTGTGGGACCTTTAGTATCCGAAAAATCATTGTATAATAATGTAATATTTCAATCTTTCCAAAAGAGCCCCTCCTCTCCACTTATAAAAGGCCCCCACCTCTCCCACCTTACTCACACCTTCAAGCCATTTGGCTCGGCCAAAATCTTCCCAAATACTCTCCCAACTTCCCCCTCTTACTCCTAGAAGCCTCAATTTGGGAAGAACTCTTCCCAAGGAAGCCTTTGGCTCAAATTAAAAAGAGTTACCCGATTTTGAGGTAATGTCTTCTCTAATGTGGTTTTGTTTTATTTTTCTTCTCCAACCCCCTAAACTCTTTTTATTCATTTATTTTGTAACAACACCAGTATCCTCAATATACTAGGATGTTGTTATAAGATGGATTCGAGCTACACTTACACACACCTACATCTAATGATTAAAGAACATAGGGTTTCTGTGGATGGCGAATTTCTGCCTCACGAAACGATGATTGTTCAACACTCATATAAAACCTTCAAAGGTGGACATTAAGATGTCACTATTTTTATATATGATATATAATATTTTTATGTTTTACTTATGCTTCTGTATTTATCATTTAATGCATACTTTATGATTTCCATTATGGGTAAAACGCGATAATTTCATTTTAGGAAGTGCGGACTACCGCCCCCACAAAGTGATTTGAATCGTTAATGCCATATGTGGGATGTATAAAGGATGGAGTAAATGGTACTATACACTATATTATACTGGAATTATATTATACATTTATATCATTATAATTTTGTTCCATTAAATATTAAATTGAAATGAAAGTAGCGTTCATGCGTACGTACGGCTTACCGTCTCCATGAACGGTGCATTTCATTTCTTACCTCTAAATGTTACGTAATATTATAAATGAATGTATATACTGGATATATAAGATATATATGACATCTAAATCATGACTATAATTCTGGAGATAATGGATATTCTACCACATAAACAACTTGTATTTATAAGAAGTTTATTGTTGACTCAAGTACCAAAGCTCGACAAAACAACCGTTATTAACTTAAATAATTACATAATGTTCATATCATTGTAATAAGTGATATAATAAGGATAATGAAATTTAAAATGGTTCTTAATAAGGTATATATTAACTCTAGTTTATTATTCAGGATGTTAAAGAACTGTTGAGTCAAGTCAGACACGAGGTAAGGGAATTTCTTAACCCAACTTCCATTCTTTGGGTTAATCTCCTACTTTCAAATTATGTCATGATATTATTATGTCCTATTTTGTATTTTTACGTTCTTTATGTGTACCTATAGTGAATACACATAATAGATCTATTTTATTTTAAAAATGATATTTTTAAGGGCTTCGTCTCAATCTCCTTTCATTGAGGCATATTTGGTTTTATACACAATTTTCTTTTATACGGTGTATAAACCCCTTTGACTTTTACGTTTATTCAAGATGAATCTTTTTTATACGAAGCGTTTTGTTAAACGACAAGAGGGAATGTTTTTCTTTCCATACTTATGCGGCGACAACGACTTCTCCAGCGCCGTGACCATTATTTGAGTTTCAGCTTCCTCTACAATCCATCATTTTTTTTAATGAAAAATAAATACAAAGTTTTAACTTTCTTTTATTTTGGTATTGAAAATGGTTTTGAAAGCGTTTTTATTATATCAATGTGTTGTATTGATATCTTGTGATTGAAATGTGGAAATTTTATGTTTCCTTTATGCATGTTTTATGTGATATGATTATGTTATGGTTTATGATATGTTTAAACCTATTCATATGAGGAATGTATTGGACTTAATAAGTGACGGGTGGAGCCCGCTATAGATCCTCGATGCATCGGTAGGTCTCATGAGACAACTAGACGTGGAATTGGCCGAGGCCCTTTCCCAATTTGATTTATAGTTTTGGCCGAGGCCTTAATCATTTTAGACGTCTTGGCCGAGGCCTTGACAAAATGTTTCAGAATGTCCGGCATTATACATTCCCTCATTATGAAAGTGGTTATTGTTATTTCATGTGGTTATTCGTCTAGTAGAATATCCATGTGAGTAAGTAATGGCATTATTTTATTTTACTTTTTCCATATTATGCTGAAGGTCAAGTTCAATAAGGCTTTTGTTTTAGTTATACACTGCCTTAAATGCTTATGTTTTCTTATAAAAGCTTCCGCAATATTGTTATCCTTACTGAGCATCTGAGCTCACCCCTTTCAATGTTTTAATATTTTCCAGGATGTGAAGAACTATTTTATGAATGACCTGCAGGGATTGTGAGAAGAGGATATGAGGGTGGACTTTGGAGACTTTGTTATTGTTTTTTTTTCAGTTTATGATGTAATGTAACGTTTACGAATGTATCTAGTGTTTCCAAGGCTACTAAACTAATCGGTCTTTCGAGACTTGATCTTTTGTGATCATGCCAATGTTACGAACTAATGAACCAACTCTGGGTAGCTGGGGTCGGGGCGTTACAGTTGGTATCAGAGGCAGTTTAGTACTATCCATGGAAGCTAGATTTAGATAAACTCTGATTAGAGCACATAGCCCAAAGATAGACTTTGAGGATTATTATAGAAGAACTTCCGAGAATTTTGTTATTGTAGAGATTTAGTGAGTTTTCCGAGCAATACATCCTTGTCTGGATACGAGCAGGTAGAGGCGGCTCTGGCACAGATGTACCTAGGGGTAAAACCCGAAATCACCGCTTTGAGCTAGACTCGAACGAGAACTGGTGCACGACAACGGGCCTTGCTGTACTCTTGGTTACGACACTCCCGGGGGATATGCTTAGGATAATTCTCATTTTCTTTACAAACCACTATGAAGGGTTATGAGTATATACTTCCTCAAAGGAAATATTTCTTTTTATGATTATGGATTATATCCATAAATAGGTCAATTTTTGTAAAGTATTTTACAAATATGGAATTATGTATTTTATTTCATAAACTAATCTAGTTTATGCAATTGTTTAGAAATGGCGCCTAGTGGAAGAAATGGAAACCGTATCAATGCACGCACTCCATGTAGGGATTACCCTCCTGCTCAAGATAATTATAGTGGGGCTGGTGATGCAACTGGTGCCGATTAGCTAATCACCATACTGGGACAACTTACTCAGGTTATGAATAATAACCTTACTCGTATGGAGCACCCTGATCCGCAACGTGGAGGATCAATGCTAGACCATTTCATGAGGCAACAACCACCAACCTTAAATGGGGGTACAAATCCGTTAGTAGCTGAGAAATGGATAAACTCCTTAGAGAAAATATTCCATGCCTTGGGGAGTAGCGAAAGGGAGAAGGTTGTCATGGCAGTTTACCACCTCACTGGAGATGCCGATCAGTGGTGGTCGCTGATTCAAAACACAAAGGAAGATGATGACGTATCGAATATGGAATGGAGGGAGTTCAAAGATCTGTTTTTAGAAAAATATTTTCCTCGTGACCATCGAGCAGATATGGAAAGTCAATTTCTGAGTTTGAGGCAGAAGGAGGATGAGAATGTCACAAAGTATGAGGCTAACATTACAAGGTTAGCGAGGCATGCTGCCGATTATATACGTAACCCAAGGAGTAAGATTGATCGTTTCTTTGATAGGTTAAAACCATTTCTCCGTCGAGCTTTAGTATCACAATCCTTCTCATCATACGAAGATATTGTCTTGTGTGCTATCAAGACAGAAAAGGAATTCTCTAATTTTATGACAACAAAGTAAAGCAAGAGAAGAAGAGAACGATGGAACAAGAGACAGATAAAGGGAAAAAGGGAAAGAAGGATTTTCCATTATGTGATAATTGTGGGAAGAATCACCCTGGTACTTTCCTAAAAGGAATTGGAGTTTGTTATAAATGTGGAGAAAATGGTCACCAGGCTCGTGATTGCAAGGGAAAGAAAGAGGCTGTCAAAGTTGAATGCTACAATTGTAGGGAAACAGGGCATTATGCAAATGAATGTCCTAAGCGTCAGGGAAACTTACCTCAGAAAAGGCCAAGGGATCAAGGCTAATCTTATGCTGTGACTACAGTTGAAGCGGAATAATTAATGTATTGGTGCTTTTGGACTCAAGGATTATATTCTGGATATAAGAATAATGTGATATATATATATGGATTGTACTGCAGTACTTGTTGATTTCAGTAAGGTTTTAATATGATTAAGGTAATCATATTTTTAGTATGTGACAATAAGAGAAACATTTCTTTGTTTGGGGAATCTGATGTTACAATTGATTTTGGAATTTAGAGACCTTTTAGAGAAAGTCTGGACGGAGGTATTTTGGATAACTATAAAGGTTGGAATGGATTAAGTTGATCTTTGGATAGTATTGTTTAAGGTTAAAACATTTATGAAGATTATTTTTGGAATAGTATAGTACTATATTTTTAGGAAAAGGACAACCTGCAGGGTGGGGCATAACCCGTCACGTCGGACAAAGCTGCAGGAATCGAACCCACAACCATAGTGCGACAAGCCTTTATTTCCTACCACTAGCCTACAGGAAGTCCCTGGTTATTACAAAATAATTTTACTAATCTAAATGGTATGTGTTAACATTTGGAACCTTTTACAATTAGGAAAAGTATAATATTTTTGGGTTCTATTATCTTTTTGAGTGAAAGATGAGTTGAAGGTTGAGACTCTAATTGTCAAGCATAAATATATATATATACCTATATCTTATTCAATGAATAAATTAATTCTTAATCATTAGTAAAGGGATATTAAAACAAAAAAATGTGTTATCATAATACCTTATGTCTTGTTGAACTGATGATATTTTAAATCAACATAGATTGAAGGCTTTGAGGCCCTCAATTTGATAGATGATTGTTATTGATGACCTCAATCACTCCCTACAAATATTTGCGTTTTTCCTCCAATTATATGTCTCTAATTGCCACCAATGTTCTCCTAATCGAGATCATAATTGGGTGGTGACTTTTTCATTTCCCTTTCCCTCTTATTAAGGCTAAAATTTTTTAATCTTATTTCCGATGTGGGTTTTCCACAAAGGTATTTTCTATTTTCAACCTTTTATTTTCCAAGAAAAATTTCAAATTGTGAGGACGCAATTTATTGAAGGAGGGGAGAATGTAACACCCGAGCTTCCACAATACGCTTCTCATTCAACAATGCAATAGCTTGCATTGTACGCAACTTCGAGCTCTAAAACACCGCGACTAATCAAAGTAGCCGTTATGAATAGTAATAACCACTTTTTAAAATTATAGAAATTTTATATTTCAAGATGGACTTCATTTTTGTATTCGTAATATCGAAATTAGCCTATGTTGAATTTTTGGTATTTTTCTGAGAACTTTTAATTTTTTATGAATAGTGAAAATCACTTAAAACAACTTTTTTAATCAAAATAATTTTTAATGATAAGTTATACTATTGAGTGGTTTTAAAGTATAATTAGAATATATTTTTACAATTTTATCCAATTTTGGCCATTAGAATTAATTTAACTTTGAAATTGGACATAAACAATTGCCAATCTTTTGATATAAATTGTTTCTTAAAAACACGTTATTTGTTGTGACAGCGGGAATTAATTATAAAATTAATTAATGCAACTTATATGTTTGAAATTTGTTAAAATAGACATCATTTTTGAATTCTGAATATCAATTATAGCTTAGGGTGAAATTTTGGCATTGTTCTGAAAAACTTCAATTTTTGATGAATAGTGAAACCACTAAGTGGTAGTTAAATAACTGATTTTTCGTTTAAATGAAATATTACCACTTCTGTGATTTGATTTTCAAAAATCCGACATACATGGTTGTCATTAGGAAGTAAAATGTGGTTCAATGAGATTAAAATAATTTTTTGGTGAATAGTAACTTTTAAGTTCTTAATCGCGATTAGAGGTAATTAGTGTAGTTTAAGGAAAAAACAATGTTTTAATAATATGATATGAGCTTGACACTTGTCCTACTCCTATTGGATGAGTCATGGCCGACCAATACAACCCATGGGTCAACTTGGGGACCCCATGGAGCCACTTTAGTTGGAAAATGAAATTAATATATATTTATTTAATGTTAAAATTAATTTGACACAAACATGAGTTGTTTTACTAAAACAATTTTTAATTGGGGTTACACAAGTCCAAATTTTGATTATAAATATTCATTAGAAAGCTAAAACTATTTACTACATCATAGTAGTTATTTTATAATTTTTAGACATTAAATAAATTAAATTATTTATGATATTATTATGATGCAACGATGACCTCATTATTTAACGATTTCAATAAAATGGGAAGATAATGAAAAATACAAGGCTTAAACTTGTCCAAATCCAATTGGATGAGGAGAGTTCGAACCCCTATCACCTTATCCTCGAATTATATATGTTTGGGACCTTTAGAATCAGAAAAATCATTGTATAATAATGTAATATTTCAATCCTTCCAAAAGAGCCCCTCCTCTCCACTTATAAAAGGCCCCCACCTCTCCCACCTTATTCACACCTTCAATCCATTTGGCTGGGCCAAACTCTACCCAAATACTCTCCCAACTTCCCCCTATTACTCCTAGAAGCCTCACTTTGGGCAGAACTCTTCCCAATGAAGCCTTTGGCTCAAATCAAAAAGAGTTACCCGATTTTGAGGTAATGTCTTCTCTAATGTGGTTTTGTATTTTTTTTCTTCTCCAACCCCATAAACTCTTTTTATTCATTTATTTTGTAACACCACCAGTATCCTAAATATACTAGGATGTTGTTATAAGATGGATTCGAGCTACACATACACACACCTACATCTAATGGTTAAAGAACATACGGTTTCTGTGGATGGCGAATTTCTGCCTCACGAAACGATGATTGTTCAACACTCATATAACACCTTCAAAGGTGGACATTAAGATGTCACTACTTTTATATATGATATATAATATTTTTATGTTTTACTTATGCTTCTGTATTTATCATTTATGGCATACTTTATGATTTCCATTATGGGTAAAACGCGATAATTTCATTTTAGGAAGTGCGGACTACCGCCCCCTCAAAGTTATTTGATCCGTTAATTCCATATGTGGGATGTATAAAGGATGGAGTAAATGGTACTATACACTATATTATACTGGAATTATATTATACATTTATATCATTATGATTTTGTTCCATTAAATATTTAATTGAAATGAAAGTAGCGTTCATGCGTACGTACGGCTTACCGTCTCCATGAACGGTGCATTTCATTTCTTACCTCTAAATGTTACGTAATATTATTAATGAATGTATATACTGGATATATAAGATATATATGACATCTAAATCATGAATATAATTCTGGATATAATGGATATTCTACCACATAAACAACTTGTAATTATAAGAAGTTTATTGTTGACTCAAGTACCAAAGATCGACAAAACAACCGTTATTAACTTAAATAATTACATAATGTTCATATCATTGTAATAAGTGATATAATAAGGATAATGAAATTTAAAATGGTTCTTAATAAGGTATATATTAACTCTAGTTTATTATTCAGGAGGTTAAAGAAAGGTTGAGTCAAGTCAGACATGAGGTAAGGGAATTTCTTAACCCAACTTCCATTCTTTGGGTTAATCTCCTACTTTCAAATTATGTCATGATATTATTATGTCCTATTTTGTATTTTTACGTTATTTATGTGTACCTATAGTGAATACACATAATAGATCTATTTTATTTTAAAAATGATCTTTTTAAGGACTTCATCTCAATCTCCTTTCATTGAGGCATATTTGGTTTTATACACAATTTTCTTTTATACGGTGTATAAACCCCTTTGACTTTTACGTTTATTCAAGATGAATCTTTTTTATATGAAGCGTTTTGCTAAACGACAAGAGGGAATGTTTTTCTTTCCGTACTTATGCGGCGACAATGACTTCTCTAGCGCCGTGACCATTATTTGAGTTTCGGCTTCCTCTACAAGCCATCATTTTTTTAATGAAAAATAAATACAAAGTTTTAACTTTCTTTTATTTTGGTATTGAAAATGGTTTTGAAAGCGTTTTTATTATATCAATGTGTTGTATTGATATCTTGTGATTGAAATGTGGAAATGTTATGTTTCCTTTATGCATGTTTTATGTGATATGATTATGTTATGGTTTATGATATGTTTAAACCTATTCATATGAGGAATGTATTGGACTTAATAAGTCACGGGTGGAGCCCGCTATAGCTCCTCGATGCATCGGTAGGTCTCATGAGAAAACTAGACGTGGAATTGGCCGAGGCCCTTTCCCAATTTGATATATGGTTTTGGCCGAGGCCTTAATAATTTTAGACGTCTTGGCCGAGGCCTTGACAAAATGTTTCAGAATGTTCGGCATTATACATTCCCTCATTATGAAAGTGGTTATTGTTATTGCATGTGGTTATTCGTCTAGTAGAATATCCATGTGAGTAAGTAATGGAATTATTTTATTTTACTTTTTCCATATTATGCTGAAGTTCAAGTTCAATAAGGCTTTTGTTTTAGTTATACATTGCCTTAAATGCTTATGTTTTCTTATAAAAGCTTCCGCAATATTGTTATACTTACTGAGCATCTGAGCTCACCCCTTTCAATGTTTTAATATTTTCCAGGATGTGAAGAAGTATTTTATGAATGACCTGCAGGGATTGTGAGAAGAGGATATGAGGGTGGACTTTGGAGACTTTGTTATTGTAGTTTTTCACTTTATGATGTAATGTAACGTTTACAAATGTATCTAGTGTTTCCAAGGCTACTAAACTAATCGGTCTTTCGAGACTTGATCTTTTGTGATCATGCCAATGTTACGAACTAATGCACCGACTCTGGGTAGCTTGGGTCAGGGCGTTACAAATCGTGTGGCATAACCAAGTAGAAAAACCTGGGCTGGGAAAGAGGATTAAATTAAATGTCGTGTTTTAGTACAACACGCCATGTCTATGGAGTTTTACATGACCTCATATGTGAGAAGTACACGCCCATTTGAAGGTTTAAGGGAGCATGTCGTTTAGGCATTATACACACCGTTTATCCGTGTTTTGAAAAAAAATACTTGAGTACCTTCTTTCTATTGTTCCCTTCTCACAGTTCTACTTTTCAGTCCTTGAAAATATTGATCTAATTTGTGCACTTGAACATGGAGAGTAATTCCACTGAGACATCCTCCGGTTATCTGCTAGTTATAGGGCAGTGATCAAACACCAGACATGGATAATCAAGGACTACCAGCAGGTCACCCAGTTGTGAATATCTTGGAAGCAGCCATCATTCTGGACCCTGGTGTTGATGCACAGTTCCAATAGGGAATTATAAGGTTCATGCATACATTCTAAGGAGTACCACATCTTACAACTTCAATAGAAGAGTTAACGCAGGTATTCTAGTAGCTGCATCCTCCCACTCTAACAGGGGAAGGATGGCCTCATGCTGCAGAGTCATGGTTTCAATCTGTGCTATCAATCTAAAGAAAATCTAGAGATTCCAATAGAGATGAGGGCCATGCTCGCTACATACATGATTTGGGAGTCATCCAAGAGATGGTGGGATGTGATCTCACAGGCGGGAGGCCAGAAGATTATGGCCTAGGGTGAGTTTTATCATGAATTCTATGAATACTTCTACCTGAAGACTTTGAGGTGTGATCGATCTCGAGAGTTCATGAGCCTGAAGTAGGGTACTCTTTCTGTTATGGAGTATTCTTCTCACTTTACATAGCTGAAGCACTTCACACCTATTCTAGGAGGTGATGATTTATTCATAGAAAGAAATTTTGAGGATGGTCTAAGGCACGACATTCGATCAGAGGTGAATTTCTTCAATTTGACTTCCATCACATCTATCATCGACAAGGAATTGATAACGGCGCACAATTTGATATATTATAGAGTTATGAGCTAGGGAGGTTCGACATCCAGAGTTAGTATCCATCCTACTGATAGTAGGAATTGCCACATAGGGTCTTCGTGTGGTGATCCTAGGAGGCGAGACACATCATCTCGTAGCCAAGTGGTATGCTACCAATGCGAGAAGAGTGGAAATATGAGGCCACATTGTTCGAAATACCCAGTTGAGTGCCGATCATGTGGATAGATGGTCCACCTTCATCTCTTATGTCATATATTATCACAAGAAGCTGGTGACAGGGGTTCTTCTATGACTCTGCATTCAGGAGCGGCACCACCAACATCTCCTCAGTTAGAGAACTGGAGTTCTTCAAGCCATTCAGGCCGAGGTAGAGGTCATGGCCATGGTAGTCAGTCACTAGGCCATTAGCGAAAGTAGGGTGGATTAGCTCCAAGTGGTCAGGCAGGGTCGTAGGGCCGTGGTACAAGACCAACATTTGTAGTGTTGCAAACCCAGTAGAAGCTAGATCTCGGACCCTCTACAGTTTGAGGTACAATTCTTGTTGCCTCGGTATTAGATTCTTCTCTTTTCGATAAACGAGCTTCCCATAGGTTTATATATATTGCTTTTGTGGAGATCCTTGAGATCTACATATATTATTTTGTGTATATGTTGACATTAGAAACTCTGTTGAGGACTATAACGGCTAGTGTGCGATAGTGCAAGGAGTGCCATCTTAAGGTTTGTGGATGTCACTTATTATGGGACCTCTATGTCTTAGAGATGATGGGCTATGATGTCATTCTCAGAATGGACTAGTTAGTTTCCTTATCGGAATTTGTCGATTGTTATCACCATGTGGTGATTTTCACATCACCAAAGGGCTGATCATTTCGTCATTAGGGTGAATGGGATGTCGATGAGAGAAGAGTAGGACCCATGCATCATGGGTTGTAAAGAGTTACAATCCAGATTTCCAATCTATATCTGGATTACCAGGGGACATCACAACTATAATTTCCTCCAATGTTAGATCATTTTAGGGAAGCCATTCCATAGGACTTTTCAGGTTTTCCTCTAGATCAAGAGGTGCAATTTTATATTGAGCTTATTCCAGGAGCATCACTAGGGTCCATACTGCCTTATAGGATGGCTACACCTAAGTTGCAGGAGCTCAAGAAGCAGTTGAAGGAGTTGCAAGAAAAGGGTTTCATCTTACCCAGTACATATCCATGGGGTTCACTAATCATTTTGAAAAGAAGGCAGAAGATACCCTCCGCCTTTGTGTAGATTATCAGAAGTTGAACCAATTGACGGTCAAGAACTGACATCCCTTACCGAAGATTGAGGATCACATTGATCAGCTTAAAGGAGCCCGAGTGTTCTCAAAGATCAACATGTGGTTTGGTTACCATCAGTCTCACATTAGAACATCTGATATACCTCTTACATCCTTCTAGAGTAGGTTTGGTCCATACGAGTATGTGGTTATGCCATTCTGTATCATTAATTCACCTATTGTTTTTATGGCACTGATGAACCAAGTATTCAATCCATTCTTGTGTTCTTTCGTGGTAGTATTCGTGGATGATATCTTTGTGTACACTCACACTCGACATGACCATGCTACACATATTGATAACATTTTGAGCACACTGAGAGAATATCAGTTATATGATAAGCTCTCAAAATGCAGCATTTGGATGGACCAGATTCACTTCTTACGTCATGTTAACCCGAAGACAAGAGTATCATTAAAACCATAGAAAGTGAGAGCAGTAGTTTCTTGGTAGTATCCAAATAATTTCTTGAGGTACGGAGTTTTCTAGGGCTAGCTGGATACTACATACATTTCATACAATACCTTTCATGCTTAGTAGTGACACTGACAGGCCTGACTAAGAAGGGAGAAAAGTTGTTGTGGTCAGATTCTTATGAGTCTGCCTTTTAGGAGATGAAATGGTGGTGGACTTCAGTAATGACTCTTGTTCTTCTAGGGCAAGGATAGAGGTACACTGTTTAATGTTATGCTTCAGGTATCAGGCTGGGATCAGTGCTTATGTAGGGAAAGGAGTCGTCGCGTATAGGTCTCAGTAGTCGAGGCCACATGAGAGGAATTAACCAACGCCTGATCTCGAGTTGGCTGCACTTGTTCGTTCCAAACAATTTGGGAGACATTATCTTTTGGGAGAGCATTTTGTGGTTTCCACCGACCACAAGAGTCTCAAGTATATCTTCACTTAGAATGACCTGGATTTGTTACAAGGAATGTGGTTTGAGTACCTTTAGTCCTTTGACATTGAGCATGCCTATATGCCTACGAAATTAAACAGAGTAGCTGATGAATTGAGCAGGGGGACTATGGTACAAGCATTTAAGGAGGCCAGCAGTGAGTGGCATCATATGTTTATATTCTCTGAGATGAATTTAGAGGTGCCCGACAGTCAACGAAATACATTTCATTCTTTTTTAGCTGTTACCACTACTCTTCTTGACTTAGTGCGAATGAGGAAGATATCATATTATCAGGGCCTAGTCCTCTAGGAAAGTGTTTCAGGTGAGGACCATATTCCTGGATGGACTGTAGGTGAGTATGAGATCATGTGTTTCCATGGGCGCATATGGGTGTCAACAGACATACGTGAGGAGCTGATGTGGGACTTTCACTACTCATTTTGTTAAGTTCATCCTTGTGTCACCAAGATCTATCGTGATCTACAGCATTAGTATTGGTGGCCAAATATGAAGAGCGATGTTTCACGTTTTGTCCTAAGGTGTTCCACCTATCAATAGTTTAAGGCGGAGAATCATAAACCAACAGGGATTTTTTAGTAGTTACCCATTCCTGTGATGTCGTGATCGAATTCGTGTTAGGTTTTCTGAGGTAGCCTCGAGAAAATGATGTAGTGTGGGTTGTCGTTGACAGAATCACGAAGGGTGCTCAATTCATGCCACTGAAGGGGACCATTAGTATTGATGAGCTAGTAAGACACTAAATCTGAGATATTCTATGATTACATGGGGTTCCACACTCTATTGTCTCAAATAGGGACACACGTTTTACTTCTTGGGCATGGAAAGCGCTACAGAAGGCCTTGGGCACACATGTAATTTTGAGTACATATTACCATCCCCAGACATATGGCCAGTCCAAGAATACAATTCAGGTGCTAGAGGACATGCTTCAAGCGTGCATCCTATATTTTGGAAGATTTTGGGAGAAACAAATACCTATTTTGGATTTTTCCTACAATAATAGTTTTCAAGAAACTATTAAGATGGAAACTTAGGAAGATTTGAATGGTAGGTCATGCCGATCACCCTTATGTTGGGTGGAGGTAGGATAGGTAGCTATGTTGGGACCTCATATTGTCCAGGAGACTATAGAACATAGAAAGTTGATTTGGAAGAGGATTGATATTGCACAGTCGCGACAGAAGTCTTATGATAATCGTCAGAGATGTCCTCTAGAGTTTGAGGTCGGAGATCAGGTTCTCCTGCGTGTCACACCGAGGATGGGGCACTGGAGGATTAGTATACATGGTAAACTTTTTCTGTTGTATGTTGGGTCATTTGAGGTTTTGAAGAGTGTCGGGATGGTTACCTATCGATTGCAGTTACCTCAGAGGTACCTACCTATTCATGAAGTATTTCTCATTTTTCAGCTTCGATATTACTTCTCACACCTATATCATATTTTTCAACCAGAGGAGGTTGAGTAATAGGTGGACACCTCACTTGAGGAGCATCATATCCAAATTTTTCCTCGATGTTTGAAGGTTCTCCTTGGCCAGTTTGTTCTTCTGGTTCAATTGCTATGACTGCATGGAAAAGTATAGGACGATACTTGGGAGAGGGAGGCTGATGTACGATCTTAGTGGCCAGAGCTCTTCGACGAATATTCTTATACGCCGCCTTGCTAGGGAATTTCAGGAATGAATTTATTTAAGGGTGGAAGTTTGTAATAACCCATATCTTCTTTTTCAGGGATTTTTTCATTTTCTGGTGTTTTTAATAAAAAGTGTAATTTCAGGAAATTTCATAAGTACACGCCTTGTACTTTATGAGTACACACCATGTACTCGATTACTGTGGGAAGTGGGGTGTTGGCCGTGTAACAGCCCGGGACACGGCCATGTGTGGTGTCCTAGAGACCACCTAATGTGGGGGACTATGATGGAAAGTACATGTCTTGTGCTTATAAAGTACACACCGTGTAATCTCATTTTTTCATTAAATGGACCAAGGATGGGTCGGACATACAGATCACACCTTTTCATGAAATAGTTCATCCATGATCATTCGTATGACCCTGATTCTTCTTAGAGCCCCCGAACTAGCATCTGTTATCCAAATCGATGGTTGTCAATTGCATTGAGATCTCCACAGTAATATCTTCCTTATTCGAGATCCTCATTTCCTAATTTCTACTCTTTCACAAGTTATCCTCTATTGAGTATGTTTAGCATTTTTTTATATCTATGATGTTCTAGGGTGATTCAAGGCACGCGGTTCACGTATAATGATCCAACAACAACGAGGCATGTGGTTTGTGCCATTCCGAAGTTAGTCCTTCAGTTATATGTGCAAAAGTGTTGAATACCCTTGAACGGGGTATTGCATGTTTATATATTTAACCCTAATGTTTTCCTTCAATGACATGGTTGATTAGATAGAGGTTATATGTTGTGAATAGGGTTTATTTTTTCCATGTTATGGTGCTTTTTCCCAAATTTTCTTGTTTTGAACGTTTGGTCTAATTTTCCTCTTAGGTTGCTTCTTGGTTTACAAACTCAGTAATGTTAAGATTGAATATTTCATATAACATGATTTTATGTTGTACATTATTTAGTCTAGTAGTTCATGAGGTTTACTTTGGCTATCATATATTTTAGTGCTCGTTGACTTAGAGAGGTCCATGAGAACGTGATGTAGTAGACCATAGGGATAATGGACGTGAGGGCTTCTCTAGAGGGTCTGTTTTTAATGTTATGATGCGGGACTATAGAGGGAATTGACGTACGTGCATCATTAGAGTGTCTGTAGTTCCTTGACGTGAACCACATGGGGATTGAAATGTATGTGCTTTCCCAGATTGCATTTTAGTTACCGATACAAGACTATATGGAGAATTTTATATTTGTGCATCTTCAGAGAGTCTGTGCTAAAGCTGAACCAGAGGTATTAGACTGTGTGTACTTTCCATAGGGTTTTTTGTGTTTTCTTGATAGGACCAATGGGGATTTGGCTATGAGAGAATCCTAGAGGATTGTCTGTTTTTTATTATATTCATACTTGATATGTGGTGTTTGAAAGCTCTGAAACTATAGGAATTCTTACTATTGAGAACTTCCTTGTTTACAAGTTCCTTTATTTATTTCCTACGATATATATTCACTGACTATTAGGCACAGATCTCTTTGTGGTTGCATATTGGGATTTAGTCTCACACCCTATTTGGGTTATGCTTTTGGGTGCAAAAAGATTATATTATGGAAGGTATAGATAAGGTAAATCACCCTTCTAATTCATGTATTTGACTACATTGGGAGCTTGTGATAATGTGACTAAGCTGAGGCTTGTGATGATGTGGAGTTTTTACTATTTTCTTTTGTACTTTGGTTTAGTACATTATTTCAGCATTTGTGACATGTTTGGCTATTTTCATATACATATGTATCATGAATAATTATATATATCCTCCAGCTACTTATTACATTCTATCTACAACTATTTACGGTTGTATTCCATTATTAATGTTTCCTCTATTGTTATTTATTTCTCTTCCATTGTGTTACTCTCCCAATGATTTAATTGTTTCCCCACTATCACACCCAAGGCCCTCGTTGCCAGTCGACAGCCTATGACATCAGGGGAAATGTGCTTGAGGCCATGAGACCAACCGGGTACGGGGCGCCTATGGGAGGCTTTCAGAACCGGTACATTACAAAATATATAGGAAATATGATCATGAGGAACAAATTGATTTTTTTTTTTCCATATTTCCCATGAAGTATAACACATCGAGTGATTTACAACATGTTATTGATCTATTATAGGTAAATAGTTTATATTTTTAATTCTCTATAACTATGGTCGAATAGATACCATACATGAAAAACTTCAAACATTGATACCATTATTTTTATAATCCTAATGTTTAGCTAATCCTAGGTGTTTGGTTATGTTGATGATAATGTCATCAGTTAGAGATTAACAAAAATGATATTCCACATCTTGAATAAATATTATGAGATATATACCATAAATTGGGATAAACTAATAATATTTTTGTCAATGTCTAGGTAAGATATATGATGTTATTATCTATAATATGACGGGAATATGTTGTGATCATTTATAATGGCAGATGATATGTATTTTATTCATTGAAATTGTCACTATATAAATAGAGAATCATGAACATAGGATGAGGCTATAAGGGATTGATATACTTATAGTCCCATGTTCACATGATGTATTGTTCAAACGGTAAATATAAAAATAGTATATACACTAAATTCTCATACATTTATAGTACATATATTTTTGGAATATATAAAACTTTATAAAAATAGAAGTCCATATACTATACTAGTCTAGTGCCATTAGAAATAGGAATTCAAAAAAACTAGAACAAAACTGAGCTAAACTATATCCCAATAGGTTCTTCTTGACTAACACCCTTCTTAGACACATAAAACCTAATACATGTCATTATAACTTAGGGAAAATAAATCATAAAAAGGGGAGAGCTCAGATGCTCAGTAAGGGTAAACAAGGGAGATATGAAATCACAGACATGCACATAGGGGTATGAGATCCTGATCATAACATTATATGATCATAACATACATATCATATGATCAAAAACCTAAAAAATCGAATAAATAATGAATATTCATAAGTTATGAATCATAAAGAAATAAATAAAATGAGACAAGATATTATAACATAAGAATAACACATGGTATTGTGGGGAATACACAAGCATATAAAATGATTTCTATAATATTCAAGGAATCGCTTCTAAACCTACCTTGATAGTATGGGTTCATTTCCCATACCATATTGGTAGTCATTGTTTACTACCATGTAAATATTAGTAGTATGAGGTCACTACCCATACTATCTTTTTATTCATGGATTACTTAGATGGCCATCATAGTAGTCAAGGTTCACTCCCGAGAACATCTTAGCCTATCAGTTGAGAAATAAATCATTATCCAATTCTTTAGATGGAAATATAGGTGCCACCTATCACATAATAAAATCATACATACATATTTCAATGATAATAAACAATAATATCATAGCCCCTGAAATGAAATGGGTATCATTAACATATAATTATATCATGACCTATGGAAAGAGAAACATGTTTCACAATTCTTTCATCAAAATCATATCCCATGAAAAGAAGCATGTTTTAAAAGCATATAACCATGATAGATAAATGACATTCATTAACATTAAGCAATTAAAACATAATCCAGAAAATGAAATAACATGAATAGAAACATTTTATCATTTACTAATAAATACATGAGTTATAGAAACACATGTCATATTATATGGGAAAAAATTTTGAAAGACATTTTAATAACATTTCATGATGAAAATATATATTCTGTAATAGAAAACACTTCCCAAAAGATAAGACATTATTAAACATATTTTTATAGTAAAATATATTTGAAATTTCATAAAAGGATCTTTAAAAACCATAAAATATTTTTCAAATACTATTTACATAAAAATTATCTTCATATATCATTGGATATAATTTTTTAAAATATTTTTTAAAACATGCTTTTGGATATAAAATAGATTTCTGACCAAATAGAGAAAAAAAATAGATTTTTACTAAAAACATTTTATTAATTATCATATGTACTAATGAGTTAAAAATTTGTACAAATATAGGGATATATCTTGAATAAATATAGGATAAGAGAAATCATTAGTTTTATTGATAGATGGATCATAATACTTCATCAAAGGAAATAGAATCATAAAAAATACCAATAAATGATTAGATTGTCTAAATAAACTCATATAACATGGTTACTTGGGATTGTAATCTCCATATAAGAAAATGAAATTATATAAAGATTAAAATTTTGATGAAAATAAGAATAGTCTTGATATAAAATGACAAATATACCTCGAAAAAATAATTTAGGTGTGTAATAAAACATGTGACTCAATTAAGGAAAATTGACACAAAACTATCTTACCGATTTGGTTACTTTTGAAGCATAACTTCCATAGAATAAAGATAATAGAATGGATATGATAATAACCATAAATTTAATAATAATAATAATCATATAATACATTAATAGGAAGTATATACAAAATATTAATGAAACGACTTCTGAACATTGTTTGTTTCTCATGGATATAAAACATGAGAAGAAATTTCATTACCTTGTGTCTTGACTCTCGTCGTACTCGTTCAAAACTACTATAGAATAAATATAATCTTATTAATCATTAATAAATGAAATAAATTATTATATCTATTAAAATATATATTTTTAATTATGAATTTATATTATTCCATCATTTTCAATCCTATGTAAGGTTTCAATTCGAGTAATATCTACTTTTTTCTTCGTATGTCTTTTGAATTTTTATTATTGACAATCTTTCTTAGATAATGATTTAATAAAATAAAATGTAAAAATTAATATAAATATGAAATAAATTAAGTATATATTTATTTATAATAATCTGTAAAATATTGAAAGAAAAATGGAATACACTTTTCATAGAGATGGTAGGTCATAGGTACGCATGAACATTGTTTTTGTTTTGTTGTTATATTGAAATAAAGTATGTAAATAAAATATATGTATAAATGTTTATAATATTATTAAATTAGAATTATTATTTTATACATATGATAAATTTTCTTTAAAATCACCCTTAACACATTCCATGTAATCTTTGAATGGATCACATCACTTCGAGGAGGAGGTAGTCCACACATCTAGAAACAATGTTATCATATTTATATAAGAAATAAAGTATATAATTATATATTATAAATGAATTAATGAATATTAATGACAAAATAAATATAATATATATAAAATATATAAATGGTGTGTCCATTATAATTCCAACCATGAATGGTGATAAAGGAAAAATGAAAAAACATCGTTTCATGAGATGGTAGTTCTCCACACACATAAAGAGTATGCTCGTTAACTATTAGATAAAAGAGTGTTTATATTTAGGTATAAAACAATGAATAAAAAAATATAAGTATATTTAGGATATTTTTGTTTTTTATAATAATGGAATAATGTCATTTGAGGGGGTGGAGAATGGAAATGAAACTAAAAACGTGACGAATGATGTTACCTCTTGTTTGGGTAACTTCTTTCGGTTTTCACCAAAGGGATTCCGTTGATGACTTTTTTCACAAGGGATGATTCTAGTATTAAGGGAGTGATGTTTAAGAGATATATAGGAAGATATTTTTTGAAACAATGCTGATTTATATTTGAGAGGATGTGGGAGGAGAGGTGGCCTTTTTATAGTGGAGGAGGTGAGCCACTCTTCTAAATTTTGGAAAAGGGAATTTCACCCACATTTTTACCATTGACTGTGGCTCCAATAATTGACACAGTTTGATTAAAGGGAAGATAGTTTCTAATTATATCCATCTAATGGATGTTGGACAATTTTATATGTCATTTTTGGTACTTAAGATTATGTTTTAGTTCTTTGTTTAGCAAATTTTTCTCTTAATCACTATAAATAAATTTAATTACATTCACTAATATTTTTGGTAAAAAAATAATTTGGAATTATTATAAATTAAAAATCATTATTATTACAAATATAGAGTCTATTTTTCAATATTCCAAAATATAAGTGTCCTAAATTAATTTAAAATTTATCCTGAATACGGGACGACACTGATGGTTTTAAAATAAAAATGATAAAATATTTGCTATGTTTTTATATCCAATTATAATATGATATTGGTTCCAATGACATGAATTTGATTAATTTTTATATATTTGATATAATTATTCTTTAAAAACAAATTAAAATATAATTTCACTATAAAAAATTAGATGACAAATAATTTATGAATAAAAATTCTGTATTTTAACTATTAACCCAAAAATGACATTTTTTCAGAAAAATATCAAAAAAATAAAAATAAGTTAATAATATTGAATCATAAATGAAGTTTATTTTATAAAATTTAATCTCTAAATGTTTTGAAAATTAATTTTATTTTGTTCAAATAAGGACACGAAAACCAGTTCATTTGAGAAAGTAGTATTTTTAATCCTATGAAGACTTTACTAAAAATTATATATTTTTTCATTATAATTATGTTTCATATATATAAGACCAATATAAATAATATAGTGAAATTATGTACTACTATTTATATTATTAATTTTAATATCTTGGTTCGTATTATTTTATTTAAATATTTATAACAATAAAATTTTATTTCGTGGAAAATCATTGTTGTGTGTAATGCACGCCAAGTTAGTGTTGAGTGTAGCACAAGCCATGTTGATGTTGTGTGTATGTAATTGTTGACTTACTTAAATAAAATAATCGATTAAAACTAATTTATTTGACAAAAAATATTTACAAAAAATCACCATGTAACATTCTACCCCCCTTAAAATGAATTTCGCCATTGAAATTTGTCATTATAGTACACAAAAAAGGATAAGAATTCATTATCATATCCTGAATATTCAAAGTAGATTCAAATAGCTTGTTTTTTATCCACATAACAATTACCATGTGAGTAGTATTGTTTCACAGAAAATTCGTTGTATAATCAATAATTTCAACTGGTTATTCCTAAAAATAACGATCGTACTGCAGTGGTATCACCTCAGAGTATTTCATATGATAAGGGTTAGGTATCAAATTACTTAGGAGATATATGGAAGACATCATGGACTTGAGAGATGTTTGGAGGAAGTTTCATGATATAGGCTACCATCCCGATACAATCATTAATTTCTGATGGACCAATATACATATTGCTTAGTTTCCCTTTCTTTTTGAAACTCAAAAACATTTTCCAAGGTGAGATTCATAGAAATAACTTCTTTCCAATGACAAATTTTAGATTATTCTACTGTTTATAACCATTAATTCATGCCATCTTTTAGTAACCTTGATATACTATTGAATGGATCGACCCTTCTCTTAAGTTTCTTAATAGATCTTAGTTCCCAATAACTTTATTTCTCAAACATCATCCCAGAACATTGTAGCTCTAAATTTCTTCCCATAAAATGCTTTATAAGGTTCCATCATAATGATATAGTAAAATATAATGATGTAAAAAAAGTCAACTAAATAATGTTATTAATCCCAATAACAATTGAAAAATAAATAACAAGATCTCAACATATAATCTAGGGTTTGAATTGTTATTTCATATGGACCATTCGTCTAAGGATGATATGAAGTAAAAAAAATAAATTATATATCATGGTCTTGAGAAATACTTCACTAGAACATAGAGGTAAAACTCGTATCCTGATTTGAAATAATATAATGTGGTACTCCATGTAACCTTAACACTTCTTCAATGTATATCCCGTAATGCTGATATAGAGAGATGTATTCTCGAATAGTGATGAAGTGTTATGAAATTGTAAGGAAGTCGACTACCAACTACATTTTATTAAACCCTTTATAGGTTTTGGGGAGTATAATGATAAAATAAATAGTGATGATCTCAAAATTCCATTGTTTTAAGGGTAATGAATGCAATATTCCTTTAGAATTTTGCCTTTCAGCATTAACAAACTGTCACACCAAGGACCAAAATACAAACTCTATGATATCTCTCTTCAAGACATCCCACCAAAAGTATTATTTCAAATTCCTATACATATTCATACTTTATGGATGAATATATAATGAAGAACAACGCACATCCTCTAATAACTCCTTCTCCAAGTCTAGTATAGAAGGAAAATATACTCCGTTCTGGAACTTTATAATTCCTTCCTGATCATGTTTAAACTCTTGTAAATGTATAAATTTCTTTTGAAGATATATATATTCCTTCCGTACCACATTAATCATCATTGGGAAAAAGGTTTGATCAATTGTTTGAGAAAGATACGATTTTCCCTTTCCTTCAGGATTTCTAGATCCATCCTTTTTAAATATTGAAATATGGGATATTTTTTGATCCTCATCATGGATAATCTGGAATGATCCTTTTGACTCCAAGCATCAACCACCTTGTTCGCATTCCTAGCAAGGTAATGTTTTGAGTAGTCATAATCCTTTGTCAACTAATACCATCTTTTCCATAGAATGTTCACCTCCTTAATTGTTAATATACATTTCATACATTTAGGATCTAAATATATAGCACACTATTCTATATAAAGAAAACTCATACATATCATTAATGTAAAAATTACCTCTACTAACTCTAAATCATGAGTTAGGTAATATTTCCCATTAACATTAAACTTTCATGAGGCATAAGAAATAACCATGTTATTAAATATAAGAACACATCCTTATCCATTATTGGATGAAAAAATATTGATTATAAACCCTTATCTACTACAACATAATGTTAGCATAAGTTCACTGACTATGCTTCTCTTTAGTTCTTTAAAATCTTCCTCACAGTCACATGTACAAAGGAACTTGACACCCATACAAGTTAACATGTTTATAAAATTAAATATTTATGGGACGTATTAAAAAAACATATATAATATCTAGTTGAACCAAGAAATATTTAAATATCAACCACTTTGTTATGTCTAAGACAACATTCAATAGACTGTATCATTGAATGATCCACTCCAATACCCACACTTGAGATTATATGACCCAAAATTGATGCCTTTTGAATCCAAAAATCACACTTTTCAGATTTTGAATATAGTTTCTCCTTTTACCGGGGTTTAGTACAATTCTCATGTTATATTAATTCTCTTAAATTTTATTAGACTATATATAAATATCATATAAAATGACTACAATAAAATGATCGAGGTTATTTTTGAAGGCATTATTCATTATGTTCATAAATATATTAGTGGAATTAGTAAGAATAAAAGGCATAACTATATATTCGAATATTCCACACAATTTATGGAATTTTGTCTTGGTAACATAATAATTATTAAACCTCAATTGATTATATTCATAATGAAGCTTAATCATGGATAATTATTCATCATAATGAATTTGATCAGACAAGTCATCAGTATGTGGGATATGATACTTGTTCTTGATCGTGATCTTGTTCAACTCTTGAAAATCGATGAAGAGTCGCATTGATCTATCTTTTTTATTCACAAAAAGAAATGGTGATCCCCAAGGTTACACACATGGATAAATGAATCCCTTATCAAGGATTTCTTGAGGTTGATACTAAAATTACTACAACTCAATTTGGTCCATTCGATATGGATTCATTAAAATTATTGTGGAACCAGGTTTGAGTTCTGCTGAGAAATCAACGTCACATTCTTGTGGATGTTTGGGAAGCTCTTCCAGAAAGACATCTAAAAAATCCCAAAAAATAGTCATATCATCGATTCCATTTTTCTCCCTAACTATTTGAGAAACACAACCCTTCTTAATGGGGACGAAGACCCATACTATAGATGTAATCTCTATTGCATGTTTATAATTATTGTAACATTGATTGAAAATCTTGGGTTTGGATGGAAATATCAAACGTTACATACCTTCCTCAACAATTGAAGTAGGATTTAGGTAGAGAAATCCAATCTAACCCAAATATGAAATCAAATTCAACCAAGAAATGACAAGATTTTTAAGAAGAACATTCCGACAATGATCAACTACAGAGGAATCATAGACCTGGGATACAATCATCATACCATAAGGGTTTTCACAACTAATTTATTATAAAAACATTTTGGGAGAATATAGAAGGCCTTATTAATTTCATTATATATGAATGAGTGGGTAGATCCAGAATCAAATTAGACATCCTCAGTTCTATATTGGTTGGAATGTTTACCTTTTTCAACGATTTTATATCTACCATTATCAAAAAAGATATTACATGATATTTTTCTTTCTCCCTCAGTATAATATGTTTCAATTGTCGATCATCATCGCCGGACTTTGGGTTTGGGAACCAATTAGCATAATTACCATTATCCTTACACATTTAGCACTGAATCATGGAATTTTTAATCTATGAAACATTTCCACCATAAACACCATTAACTATGTTCTACTCATCAATTAAAAAATCCAATTCATGAATACCTTAAGTTCCTCACATAAAAAATTTATTTGGCCACTATATAGAAATTTCATCCATGATTCTTCCCCCACATAGAGCATAAAGGAATGATCATCTTATTCTCTTCAAGTTTCTAAGATTTTCCATTAAACTCCTTCTTTATTTTAGTGTAAAACCATGATACTGTTATGTGACTCTAAACTCAATTTCAACCATCATTACAAAAAAACCTCTTCATAGTTAAAAAGTTACATTATGGAAAATGTCGTTATAAGATGTGGCATTAAGAAACTAATGAACCCATTGACTTAAATTTTGGGTGGGATGATAATTCCGAAAGAGTATGATGAATGTATTGTGAAATTAAACTTCTAGGAACCATGGATTCGTCATCCCATTGATTTTACTCAAGAATATTTTTCAAAATCTTGGTATGATGAATCTAAGGATAGTACTCATTGCCTCCTCCAAACATTTTTTTCCATTTTAAAAGTTGGTTTATGGGTTGACGGTACCCAAAACAAGGATAAAAAAATACAGAACAATGCCAAACGACGTAAAATTCAAAAAAAAAGCACTTGAAATTCAAACACATTCAAAATAAAAAAAATCACACTACAGATCATAATACTTGCAATCGTCTCCACATCTCATACTAGATTCATCATCCACGGTGATCGATTCCCAAACAGAAGTCGGTCCATGCCGCTTCCCAATATCACCAAGCTCCCAACTTCTCGACTGAACCAGAGGCGGTTGGATTTCACCGGACCACTTGCCCAAGCTATATTTCTTAAATGCAATAATCACCCCGTTATCCAACTTAAAAGATGATCTGGTTCTTTCCGGGCTTGGAAGACTAGAATAGTCTTTCTTAGTTATTCTTCTTAGGGTTGTAGATAATGTTCCTTCACGCTCGACCATCCTCTTTTTGGAACCATGTACTATTTCGCTATCTGAACGAATATTTGGTCTGCTCATATTTTCTTTATTTCCCCATCTTGGCCCTTCCATTTACCTAGGAAATCCTTGGAGCCAATACCATTTCCCCTACTATTCCTCATCCTTCATTGGTTCAATGTATTCCTTCCAATCTGAGAAAGACATCTAACCCCATCAGCAGAATTTTCCACAGCCCTGGAAACTTCCTCTTGTCCTAGACTACCACCAATCGGCTCCTTCATGGAGAACCCTGCACCCGCACCCCCATCTTCTGAATTAGCACAAATTCCAGAATAAAATTGAAATTGGCAAGGCTTTCAAACATGTTGCTTAATGGGATAAAATGCATGGTCGAGGTATCCATACCTCTAGCCCCCATGTGGATATAGTTATCATAACAGGTCTAGAACCCTCGTCCTACACTACATGTGTCGGGGGAGACTTTCCCTCTTTGAGTTACTAAAAATGATCCCCTTCAACCACCAGCACATGCCCATCCATGGTATTCACCGTACCCATAGTAACCACAGCTACCTGACCGTCTTCAACCAATTCTCTACTGATATCATCTATCTGTTGATCCACCAATGGAGGCTGGACATCCTAACCATTTCCTTCTGGTCTTTTCTCTTCTAGAACAGAAACATCCCCTGCACCAACCTCCAATGATTTTACCAGTACATCATCTTCCCCATGTACAGAGCTAAGGTCTTCCACAGTGATCCTTCTACATTCCTCAACCAATTTTCGTTCCATCACAATAAGTGGCAGCTCCTTACCTCCACCTTCAGTTCTCATATCTTTCTATCCTGGACCCGCCCTCACAGTAGCCTATGAAACTCTTCCTGTAGAATCACCATCCCTTCTAGTATACATTTGGGCATCTGAACAACAAGCCTTCAATGGACCTCCCCTATTGCAAACAGCCGCTGTATGGCCCAATTGGTGGAAAGAAGCAAAATAATCTATTGAGTCCTCGTAGACCACCTGCTTCTTAAACCTGTACTCCTCTCCAATTGTAATCCATAGATAATCAAAAGGTATCCGGGATGCATCCAATTCCACACAAACCCAGGGATTAATCGGGTGGCACATAGCTTCCGTTCGATAATAAGAACACAAAAACCTACATACAAGATTAACTAGCATGTGAATAACAGAATGATTCTGGAAATGCATTGGAAGATTAGGGAAGCTTATCCATAACACTACCGATGACGAATCATGGGTCGTGTGAAACTCAAAGGGCCAACGTAAAAGTATGAATCGACATCCATTAAAGCAACGAGGAGCCCTCGTCCAGGAAGAAATAAGGTCCTCTTCTCACTCAAACCGGATCATCATGTGATGCTTGTCGAGAAATCCAACAGTCGCCCTTTCCTGAAGATCCCATGGACCATAGATAAATTTATTGAATGAATCCACCGAAGGATATTTTTTGCCTAAACCGCGCGATCAAGTACTGATTTAGAATCGTGGAAGATTCTAAAAATTCTGAAGTCAAAAGTTGAATATTAGAGCATCCTTCAAGTAGGTCTGGGTCTTTGGGACTCAACAAGATTTTTGGAGAATTGGGAAGGAAGTCTGGGTATTAAAAATTCCGGAAAACCCCTGGTCTCTTACCGGTTGACGATTCCCCCTCCACCCCAAGGGGGGGGGGAGGTTGGAACAAGCGTCATTTTCTTCACCGGTAGCCTGAGAGAATATCCAAGGTTCCTGTAGTAAATCCCTCTCTACCAAGGATATTACTTATTAAAAATTAAGTTATTTAACTCATAATAACCCATTGATTAAATTTAAAAGGTTTTCCTCGAATTCCTAATTAGAGTCTAACTCAAGTCTTATTAATCTTAAAATTTATAAATATATTGAATAAATTTCCCATGATCTAAACATAGTAGAAAAATGTATATATTTAAGTATTACTGATCTATTTTTAAGCAACATTTTGATCATAAGACTAAGTAAAAAAGGTGGATATTATAGCATCAAGGAATCAATAGAATGTTTTTACCTACTTTTTTATTTTGGAATCACAACATAATTCATAGCTAGAGAGATTTGAGTGAGAATAGTAATGAGATATTTCATTCCTTCTCCTAATGAATTTGGTTCCACAGGAGGAAAATTCATTAATTTTCTATTTCAATCACTACTAATGTAATCACTTTGGGATGAAACCATTTAATAAAACTAAAAAAATGATTACAAAACAATAATCAATGTGGGGAACCACAAAATCATGAAAAGTTTGATATATGATGGATAAATTATCAAAAAATATTTAAAAAATGACTCAATTTTTTAATCTTATATTATTTGTATACAAATCCTATTTAAATAAATTAATATGGTTCATGATGTGTTTGTGAATTTCCAAGTCATGTCCCCCAGGACTGTCAAACTAGGTGTGCTACAAGGTCATTTCCTTATAGCAGGTTATGTTTTTTTTTGCCTGACACACATTGTCATATTGGTTACCCCTAGGTATAGATGTGCTAGAGCCACATCCACTTGTAGTATCAAAAATGGGATATACTTCTAGAAAAAAAATCATTCTATCATTTAACAAATTCCCTTAAATTTTCATTCACTTTTCATTATCCATAGACATATCCTTATACATGTCCTTAGGGTTCAAACTATGATATTAACATCCTAACATCCAATATTTAACTAAAAATTTTCTCTAATACTAAAAGTAGCGAGACACAGTTTTCATACATTAAAATTACATAATTTTTTCAGAATACGTAAAATATTATAAAAACATGGGTCTAAAGACCATACAAGTCATGTTCTTTTGGAAACATGGAAACATAAACACTAGAACATATGTGAGCTACAATATAACCTATTAGGTTCTTATTGACTAGTACACTTCTTAAACACATCAATCCTAATTCATATCTTCATATCCTGGGGGTTATGAAACAGAAAAATGGGTTGAGATCAGATTCTCAATATGGGTAAACATGGGATATATATAAGTATAAATATTATCATAGTATTATGAGACTATGATCATAACATTATATAATCATACCCTTCATATCATAAGATAAGAATCCTAAATCATAGAATAAAAATTGGTACTTCAATAGAAATGAATCATAAGAGAATATATAAAATATTCAATGAAAGAATAACATTTGAATATTAAATTTTATTATGAAAGATAAATAATCATATAAAATTATTTCCATAGTAGTCAAGACATCGTTACTATGTCCATCTTGATAGTATAGGTTCACTTTTCATACCATCTTTCTGTTATGGTTCACTACCATGGACATCTTAGTAGTATGTGTTCACACCCCATACAATCTTGGTAGTCATGATTTACTCCCACAACTATATTACTAGTAAAGGTTCACTCCCATGACCATATTAGTCTACATCATGGGATATAAATATTTTCCTAATGCATTCGAGAGAGATATAGGTCCCCCCCATATCATAAAGAAATAATACATACTTGTTCCTTGAAATCATAAACAATCATATTATCAACAATAGAATGAAATGGATATCATAATAATCTAATCATATCATAACCTATGAAAAAGATACAAGTTTTGTAATAATTTGATCAAAATTATAACCCGTGAAAATAAGAAGGTTTAAAAGGAACATAAACCATTAAATAGAATTAAGTTTCATAAACACCATGACATAAAACCAATGAAAATTTAGAGAATGAAACTGAATAACTTCCAATAAAGGAGTGAGTAACACGAACATATTTCATCATAGATGGGAAATAATTTTTAATGTTCTCATAAAAATATGTGTTTAGGAAAATATCAAGTCTACATTGAAAGTTGATTTTTAAAATATAATATATTTTTTAGAACTATATTTACTATAAAAATATATTTGAACACATATAAATGAATATATTAAAACCATAAAAAATTTGTAAAATAAGGTTTCATAGAAAATTACAATTATTGGTCATTTGAAATCATTTTTGAAAACATTTTTTAAAACACGGTTTTTGAAATAAAACAGATTTCCAACCTAAGAGAGAAATATAGTTGGATATTTATTGAAAATATTTTATCAATTATCATAAGATTAAAATAGTGGAAAAATGGTTCTCACGCACGAAAATATCTTGAATAAATAGATAATAGTAAAACTCATCAGTGTTCTTGAGAGATATATCATAATATTTCATCCTTGAAAGCATAATCCTAAACAATCCTAATAAATGATGAGATTGTTTCAATAAAATCTTACCATATTATACCCTGAGATCATACTCTCCATATAAGAAAATAAAATAAAATAAATCTTAAAATATCATTAAAATATTTATACTCTTGATGTAATATTTCAAATTCACCTCGAAAAAATAATGTAGGCACATAAAACATGTGTCTCAAAGAAGGAAAATTGAGACCAAACAATCTTACTGATTTAGAAACCTTTTGAAAAATAATCCCCATATAATTAAATTAATATAATGGATAATTATATACCCGTAAATTTATAACTACATATCATAGAATTCATTCTTGGGTAGTATATACACTACCCAAAAAAGGTGTGGTGAACATGGCCTTTATCTCATAGATATAAGAAATGAGATGAAATTCTCTTACATTGTGTCTTCAATATCGTTGTACTCAATCAAAACTGATCTATAATAAATATAAGTTTCTTATAAATATATTGTAGAACCATATTATTATATTCAATATTGCATATTTTTTTATTTTTAATTTATATTACCCCTCATTAAGAATTTTATTTTAACGTTTCACTTTAGGTAATATTATCTTTATTATTCATACATGTCTTGACATATTATTCTCGATAATCTTACATATATCATGATTTAATTAACTATATAATGTAAAAAATTATATAAATATCATATATATTCAATATATATTGTTATTTATTACGATTTATAAAATATAGAATGATGAAATAGAATACTCCATTCATGGAGATGGTAGGCCATACATTCACCTGACCAATGTTTCCATTTTTTGTCATATTAAAAAAAGTAAGTAGATTAAATATTTTAATATATGTAAATAATATTTTTAAATTTGAATTATTACGTTATATATATCATATATGTTAATTACAACCATCTATAACACATGCCATGTAAAGAGTGAACGGATCGCATTGCTTTGAGGAGGTGGTAGTCCACACATCGACAAACGATGTGATTGTATATACAAATTATGGGAAAGTATAAAGGTATGTATCAGAAAATAATTATAGAAGAATTAATACATAATAAATATAAATATATATCATATATAATTAGAGTTTCCATCAAAATTCCCATCCATGAAAGGTTGAAAGGAAACATGAATAGTCAGCATTTTGTGAGTTGGTAGTTCATTATACACATAAATTTTATCCTCATTAACCATTAGATGGAAGTATGTGTAAGTGTAGGTACAACCCATATAATAAAAAAAATCAATGTATATTAAATATACTAGTGTTTTTGTATAGTAATGAAATAATGAGAGTTGAGGGAGTGGATAATGAAAATAAAACTAAAGTGATTGAGGAAAGATGAAACCTCTTTTTGCGTAAGTTCATTATGTGAGAACCAATGATATTACATAGATGTATTTATTACAATGTTAAGGATTCTAGTATTAGGATTATAATTTTAAGGATATATTTGTGAACATATAGGTAATGGAAACACAAATTTAGTGGCATGAGTAAGTGGGATGAGAGGTGGTCTTTCTATAGTGGATGAGGAGTGAAACTCTTATAAATTTTGGAAAAGGATATTCCAACAATTTTATCCCATTTAAAATGGATCCAATAATGGAAAACATTTGAACCATGGTATTATGTGGGGAAATATTTCCAAGGAATGGCTCTTGGACATGTTTCTTGGATGTTCTGGGCCTTCGGAATAATGTTTTGTTATCTAATAAGATATTTTTTTACATAATAATTAAAAATTATTCTGATTCAAAATATGGAATTGATTTTTCCAAATTCCAATCACAAAAGTGTCAAAAATTAATTTAAAATTAATCCCACAGACGTGATGAAACTGTATGTTTTTTAATTACAAACGACCATACGTTTTCTATGTTTTTATGTCCAATTTCCTAGTGAAATTTGAACCAATGGCCAAAATTAGATTAATTTATTTATATTTTATAAAAATATACATTAAAAAAATAATGTTTTTTAACTATATAAATTAATGAGAATAAAAATATATTTATAATTAAAATTATTAATTTTTCACTGTTCATCCAAAAATGATGTTCCTCAGAATAATACAAAAAATTCACCATAAGCTAATTATGAAATTTTAAATTTTGAAATGAATTTTTTATAATATTAACTATATAAATATCTTTAAATTAATATTTTTTCATAGAAGGATATTAAAATCATTTCATTTGAGAAAATCAGATTTTAAAACATATAAAGACTTTATCACTAATTATATATTTTTAATTATCATTGTGTTTTATTTATATAAATCCATTATAAATAATATTTTAAAAGTGTTAATTACTATTAAAATTACTCTGTATAATGGATAGGTTATAATTTTCTCAGTTAAATAATTATAAGAATAAAATGATGTTTCAGAGAAACTCAGTGTTGCGTGTAACTCGCACTAAGTTGGTGTTATGTGTTGAAAAATCCATGTCAGTGCTATGTGTAAGGAATGTTTCAAATTTTGAAATGAAATACACAAATTAAACTAATTTATTTGAAACATTGTCATAAAAATTAGTGTGTTATAAAAATTTATTCTTTTATTTGATTCATCTAATGGAAACAGGTATAAAGAAATGTGTGATTGATTGATGTCACTCAAAAATCAATTTTTATGTTAGGTAGAAGTAATTATTTTATAGTGGTTACACTTTTATTGAATTTATAAATTTTTAATTCACATTTATTTTTAATTATTAAAATTCCAATGGGGTTACACTATGTGGTTTATTGAAGGTTAATTGAGTTTTAATGTAGAGGAATGTATTGAAATTGTTTTAGTGATTTTATAAAGTATGTTTTGTGTGAATATTCAAAAAGTGTATCATATAATATGTTGTAATATGAATATGATGAAATATATTTAATTATTTTTGATGATATCACTTATATGTTTTGGATATGGTTTCCCAACTTATATTACGTGACCCCATTAAAGGGAACAATCACAAATTATATGAGGCTTTAGTGAAGGTGGGACATTAAATGAGATATTCCCCAAATCCAATATATAATGTTTAATGATAAGGGAATATAATATATAATATTTATAATATTACACTTGAAACTAATTGTATTTTACTACATGTATGGAATATAGTGAATTTATGCGAGATATATCCAATGAATTATATAACACACTATGATTGATATAATAATTAATATAATAAAAGGTAATGTTCATGAATATTCTACAAACTGTTATTGTTAAAAAACATTTAATTATATGAAATTTATAATTTCTAGGTATATCTAACATTTATATGCATTGTAAACCTTAAAAATTACTCTAATGTTATGCTTTTTTCAAGTAATGTCCCTATAAGGGCCAAGACTATATTTTTGCCTATATAATGAGGATGAAAAACATGGAGATCGTTGATGATTACGAAGGATTGTACCCAGAATAAATGCCACTTATTTATAGTCTTTTTTATTTGTGATACTATATGATTATGCTATTGATGGGAACCAACTAATTTATATTAGTTATTCATTATAGGTTTTCAATACACCATGGATGGGGTAGTCTTTTGAATTCCTCTAAAAAAGAAATTAAGTATCTATTAAAGTGTGAAAAGGATTAATATAAAATATTTACAATATATCTATATTGAGACACATGAAATGGTAAAAAGATATGTGATTCATTTCAAAGAATTTTTAAAAATAATTATGACTATGAGGGAAAATAATTAAATGAAACCTTACTAGATGACACAGTCCTAGTGTAGTCCTCTCATATAAAGATATTATTATCTCAAAGGATCTATGTTAGTCTCCTTTTAGATCATCCACATGGGTTATAAAAGTAAATAGGTGCATCATTACCTGATATTTGGGTTATATTATTCTGAATTGATTCCACTTATGATGTACCTCAATCAGAAGAAGAAGATTGAATCGATATGAGGAGGTATGATCAATATAATCATATACTTCATTTGATATTCCTCTCTAGGCCATGATAGAGAAAATATAATAGAAAGATATTACATGAATATTTTATATTTAATATAGAGATTATTCATTGAGTAAAATACATTATAAACTATTCTCTAAACCTTGTGTTTTACCATGATGTGTGTGCCTAGAGAGGTTATTGGGGTTCTAGGAGAATTCAAGCTTAATTTTGTGTTCATAGTAATGGTTTCTAAATAATTAGGGTAAGGTTCATGGTTGGTGAAAATTTTATACTAATAATTACCCAAAACTCTACCTCCTTAGAATTGGGGACCAAGGATCAAAAAACATTTCCACAAGGGCTACGTGATAATGAAAAAATGTTAATCCACTATAGGTGCACCACACGTAGTTTACTCATAGATTGTAGATGGTTTTTATAACCATGTTCTGAAACCATGTGAGGTGTTGGATTATGGACAATGTCACATGCATGGATAACATACTATATTCCCAACCATTCATCCCAACATTATTCTCCATTAAAATGATTTAAAATGACAATTTTCTCTTCACATCTTTATATACATTTTATAATTTCATATCCCCATTATTTTACAATAGTTCTGTGAGATATTTACTTATTCACTAATCTAGTATTTGTTGTATCAATATCATGAAGAGTTTATTTCATATTTCATTGGTAACATTGAATCACGTTGGGTTATTCTGATACATATCTTTCTTTTTTTTCTTCACCATCATGGGTATAATCTCCATGTGACTTAATATTTCAAATTTTCTATTATTTTTTCTAGATTTCAATTTTTTTCATTATAATAAATTATAAGGATTATATTGTATGAGGAGTCTTCCATTGGGATAAAGATAGAATTATACTTATATTATCAAAGAGTATCACTATTTATAAAATGTTCTGTTGTGTTTCATATCGTAGTTTCTATGTATTTCTTTGAACATATGTAATAATTTAATTAGAATCCTAGAACTTGATCTAATTGTGTACAAATACCCTATCATACCTTTGGTGCATGGAAATATTATCCTAAAACAACCCTTAGGGAATGTTTTACTAAATTACATTAGTAACCCTTCTTAAATTTAAAACTGAATCCCCTCCTGGGAAGTGGGTGGTTCGGCCTGAGTAAAAACTTATAATTATTGTCTCCAAACAACCCTTCCGCTGTGTTATTTTGTGATATAAAGAATTTTTTAGATCTATTTGAAAATTAAATGGATTTAAATCCTATCTTAACCCATAAAATTATCTAATATCTTCTTATATGTTTATTGTTTATGGGAATAGTTCACACCAATTGGGTTGTTTCATGGCTTGAGTACGTATTAGATTCTTAAGTTGGAAATCCTTTAGAAAATAGTAAGAATCCCCCAGATTAAATACATAAGATTCCATGTGGTATAGTCACTTTTCTTTGGTCTTTTTTCTTACTTGAAGAATACTTCATTATGAAATTACAGGATTCATTTGTATTATCTTGAAGACAATGAACAGTAGGGATAGTCTACCTAGGCTGAGCCTGATGTTTTACGATAAAGAATACCTCAAGTCATCACCTTGGAATAAAATCAAGTACTTTATAACTTGGAAAGATATTTTTTATAGGTTTGGTTAGAAAATAATATGATTTAAATTCCGACGAATTACACCACAAATTATACTGAAACCAAATTGTCATACCTTAAATATGATCTTTATGATCTTTCTTGACTTCCAAAAGTAATGAATAAAATAGTTCATCTTTATCTTCAATATTGGTGCTTTGTGTGTGAATTCTTAAACCTATTATATGGATTCCAAAATGATATTATTTTTTGGGTTCATGGATCATATGTCTTGGTCCCCTTGACTATTCATAGGTTATATGTTCAAAGAGTACCAAGTTTGTGTAATAAATTTATAATATTTTGGGAATCCAAAGAGGAAAACTATTTTTAAATGGATACTAATTTATTTATCATTTCTATTTTAGTCAAATAGCTCACTTTTACAGTTCAAAATCACATAAAATGTTTTCATTAGGCAATGTTGGTGGTGTTTTATTTAGTTTTACTCACACTCACTTCAGGCATCAATTTGGTACCAAAAAAATTATTATATTTAAGAAAGGATTAAGGTAAGGGTATATCTATAGACACATTATTTTTTTAGTATTAGATGTTGGTATCAGATAAGTATTCTATTTTCATGGATTCTCATCGAGATAGTTTCTTTTTGTAATTATTAACTATTTGTATATGCACTGGTACTAAATTGTATTCATATTACCATGTCTCTATGTTTTAAATTTTTTAATATCATGATATTATCTATATGTAATAATATTTCTACTTATATCTATTTATTATTATTTGACTGGTTTTTTTCATCTCTGTATTTATGTAATTTATCTACCTTATAGATTTTCATACTGATATATTATTATTTTTCTAATCTCTTGTAATCAGATTAATAGGGTAAAGTCTCCCAACTGTACCACTATAAGCCATTACTAGTAGTTGGAAAAATATCATGTATGTGGTGAAATTCTTGAGGTAGTGTATCTCTTAGGGTCAGTGATTTATTAGATAATTGGTCTAGGGCTGTTATAAAGGTGGAATCATAGGCATTTTATTTTTCTCTGTCATACTATTTGATGTTGGTAGATAGGATAACCTGAAGTATTGAAATTTTTTAATACATTTCTCCTTAGAGCATCTAACTCGAATGCGGGGGATAATACAAGTTTGCAGGGATGTTATTTTTTGTTCTATATTTTTCCATTTATGGTTGAACTATTTTCACTATTGGGAGACAAACACAACTTACAGTGTTATGTTTATTGAATTTCTTTTTACACTTGGTTTATTTTGGAAATGGGGAATTTCCCATAATTATAGACATGTAGGCATGTATGTGTGATTCATATGACATTACATGAGTTTTTTATCACCAGTATTTCTTTTTTCCTTATTGTTTGTACCATTATTATAATAACATTAATTTTTTAAAATAACTTACAGTAAATAGGAGGATATAATTTTTCACATAAAGTGTTTATGTCAGGCTAAATTGGGTTTCCATCATTGTTTTATATTAGCACATTAAATAACAAAATATGACAAGTCTAATTTGTTTAACTTTATTTACATGGGCTAAAAATATTAGTTGGCTATGAATAAATGGATTCCAATTTTAATTATAATTTTTTTCATCTATAAATTTTTAATGGAAATCCATATAATTGACCCATAAAATATTTACTAGTTAGATCATATAAATGGATGTAAAAGGATAGTTTCTATTAAATGGAATTCAAAATTTATATTATGAGGATTATGGATTTATAAATTGGGAATTTCATGACATCTAACTAAGTCATCTTATAATTATAAACTTACAAAATTTTAACATTTAAAAGCAATAGATGTGGATAAATGTGATTGATAATTAAATATTAAAGTGTATTTTGTTTTATAACATGGAATTTACATAACTAATAACTAATAAATTATTAATAAAAATTGAATTTTCAAATTATAAATAGACACTATAAACGAGTAGTTGATTCATTTATCTCATGTATTCAGACCTTGAATCTATCCTTATTTTCACAAATATAATCCTTTTACCCTTGTAACTTGTTTGAGGTGTGTTATTATAATTTTAAATGTATTCCAACACTATGGACTGAGGTCGACTGATAAGAAGTTGGTGAGAACAATTCTTTTAATGGGGAAAGACATGAACCAGTAGTAGTCCCACCTATGGCACAGTTTGTTGTACCACATATCATTCCTATATTGGGAATTTATTATCATCATTGGGAGGGTTTAGTAATCTTGGTAAAAATCATGAAGGGTGTTCCATGGAATACACTAACTATGTCTGAATTAAAAGGAGTTTCTAAACCAATACCCACATCTCTTGTGAGAATGCATTCTTAAGGTTGTGGAAATGTTTCTATAGGCCATTCATATGATTTTTTTAGCACCTAGAAACTCATTTACAAATG
The DNA here is from genome assembly GCA_963277665.1 of Viscum album. Classification (NCBI taxonomy): domain Eukaryota; kingdom Viridiplantae; phylum Streptophyta; class Magnoliopsida; order Santalales; family Viscaceae; genus Viscum; species Viscum album. Next base: position 2,123,434,374 of record OY728148.1, on the reverse strand, counting down.
ATAGTTAATCCAAAAAAATAGTTCCAAAAAATATGAAAAGATATGGTGGGATGTTTTAACTCAACAAGATTATAACGAGGAAACTTTTGGAAGTATTTATAAATCATTTTTACAAATATGTTTCCTTGAGTTTCTGAGGGCTAATTAATTTCATAAATTCATGAATATTGAGTATAGTATTGTGTTTTTTATGGACTAGTTATCTTTCTTCATGGAGATCAATCACATTACAACCACTATTTCTTTTGATGAGGTGTCTAGGGAGAGACATTTTTTGGATGATATAAGATATAGTATCTTATCATAGGTAAATCATTTTCCCAATATATACATTCTTTGACATAGATAACTAGGCCCACATCATTGATAATATTATAATGGAATTTGAACATGTGGGGATTTTGAATTAGTATTAGTTCATGAAATTTTTTTATCTAGTGGAAGAAAATGTCACCTAGAGGTTTCTCATCTTGATAGTTGGAGTCAGAGTATCCACACTACTTTTTGTGTGGTTTTTTATCAATGTGGGAGTCAAGGTAATGTGAATCCTATATCTAATAGATACACAGTGATTTGATGAGGATTTGGATGACTGGAATATCATTAGAATTTAATATTACTTTTCTAATGATTCCAAACAAGTTATAATCTACACGAGCTCTAGGTTCTAGAACATGATTAGTAGCTTCATATAAAAATGGAAGCTACAGTACTACAAGACAATCATGGTAAGGTATATGTTATAGTCAAGGAAGCTCTAATATTGATTTCTATCAGTAGTAGAGTGGACCTACTCTGCGTGGTCAAGATATTGCTTTTGGTCATGGATCAGGCCAATTCCATGCAGCTTAGCTTATACATAAAGATCATAGTGTCGAACCATATATAATACATGGTATGATCATTTTTGCATACGAATTATTATCTAATTTATTTTATATTGCATGTTTACACTTGTTCTTATCTATAGCTTTAATGGAATATCTTGGGATCAATATTGTGTAATTTTATGGGGTAATATCTCTTAATACTCTATTGGGAGTACAATCTGATCGTGTTCACTGAAGCAAGGATTGTCCCCTTGATGTTGATAATTACCATATCACATGGAACCTTTTTTCATTGAGATGATATGTTTTGACATAATTATCATAATGGATCTCTTAGTTACGTATATATACCCTAATGATTTTTATCATTAGAATGTCTATTTTGTATCTCATGATAGTGGTATCCATATGCTTATAGGATAATTTGATGTCGAGGAGAGTGAGGTGGACATAAGTTTCATGGACTAGGTTGACTGTTGATTCAGATTTCAATTGTTTTTCATAATGACCGAGGAATATGATGGAGTGTTTTTTCTCTAGTGGTGGATGAATACAATTATGTTTTCATAGATGATTTTTATTGGATACCATTAGAGAGAGAGAGAGTGGTGGATTTCACTATCTAATATGTTCTAGGATATGAACCAATGTCTATAGTTCCATATAAGATGGCTCTTACCGAGAATTAAGAACTCAAGAGGTAGTTGGAAAACCTGGAATCCAAAGGGTTTATATAATCATGTTCTTATCCTTGAGGATAGCCTTTATTTTATCCAATATGTGTGATGATATATTAGTGTTGTGTGTGGATTACCCATAGTTGAATCGGCCTACTGTTTGGAAGTAATACCAATATCCTCATCTATATGGCTTCATCAACCAGAACCAATGTTCTATGTTGGTGTAAAATATTGATTTGAAATCGGGCTACCAATAAATGAGAGTTAAAAGCATTGATATAACATGTATTGATTTCCAAATCATTTATTGCCTTTATGAATATTCTATGATGTTATCGAGTCAAAAAAGATCACCGACTATATTTATGGCCTTGATGAATTGTGTTTTCCACCCATATCTGGGTTCTTATTTCGTTTTCTATAGATAATATAATAATGAAATATCATATAAAACATGATCATCCAAAACTATGTAAAATCATATTGAGTATACTAAGAGATAATTGAATATATTCCATTCTTCAGAAGTTCCAATTTTGGAGTGTTAATGATCACTATCTTTGATATATTATATTAGAAGTTTGGGTATATGTGGATATAGAGAATGTGAGTGATGATGTTTCATGGGTTAATCCAAATAAGGTCTTTGATACATTATTTTCTGTGCTATCAAGATATTATCAACATTTCATTCAGATACTATCATTCTGTTTTTCACCCCATACAGTCTTGAACAAGATGTGTGTAGAATATAAATGGTAAAAATATTTTGAGAAGGAAATTTGACAGTTGAAAGGAATGTTAATCTCAACACTGATCGTGTTTCTACATGATCATGAATGTGGAGATACATTCTATTGTGATGCGTCAAGAATTTATTTGGGATTGTTTTTATTTTTATAAGGGGAAATATTTATATAATATGGGTCTCCTCATGTTATTCATAAAATGTGTAATAACACTACGCATGGCCACATGTTATCAGCTAGTGTTTATGGCTTGCATTGTTAGAGACATTATATTTTGGGGGTGAAGATTGTTGTATACACAAGCTATAAAATCATTGAATACATATTCAGACAACATGACATAATCCTATAATAATAAATATGGGTTGAATATATGTAGTAATTAATCATGGATATTTATTATATTATAGGGAAGGGAAATTTGCTGGATGACACTCTGAGCTTGAAGACTCAGACTCATGATTTTCTTGAATGTACTGGAGTATGGAAGTTGATTTCTCTTCTTTCTAAAATTATTCAAGAAGTTAATCAATGACAAAAAAATAAACATTTTATCATGGATTTATCAATGGATAAATAATTTTTTTGGTTCAATGATGATAAAAAATTCAGATCATGATGGCTTGGTCCTGACTACGACTGTCTCAGGTGAGGAACAACCTCTTTGCAGGGTTATTGATGAGGATGAGATCCTGTATGTCCGTGGGAGGGTATGGGTTCTTGATAACACACAAGGGTAATTTATGTTGGAATCTGATGTATCCAAATGGGTTGCACATCATAGACTCACTAAGATGTATCATAATATGTTTCACCAATATTGGTGGGCTAGAATAAAAAAAAGCATCATAGGATTTATTACCTGGTGTTCTATATTTCAATATTTGAAAGCAGAACACTAACATCATACTAACAATTAAAACCATTATCTATACCATACTAGAAATGGGATTAATTCTCCATTTATTTCATGATTGTTTTATCAAGATCGCCTCAAGGAATTTATAATGTATGGGTGATCGTGGATAGGTTGACGAAGTTCAACTAATGATTACATATCAAGGAGACCTTCTAGGTGGTTGATCATGGGAGAATGTATGTTTGAGAGACTATATATAGTCAGGGGATTGAATATACCATTATATTAGACCTAGATGATCGATTCACTTCCCGATTGAGTAAGGTATTTATATAGGAATCTTGGTTCATAGGTACTTTTGAGTACATCATACTACCCTTAGTATAATGGTCAATTTGGGGAAACAATTCAAAAAATAGAGTAAATTATTTGAGTGCATGACATTAAATTTGGAGGCTCATGGGAAAAATATTTTTCTCTAGATGAATTTTCTTATAATATTAATTTGAATGAAAATATTTGTATGGATAATTAGGAGGAAGTCTATGGTATGGTATTTCAATAACCATTATGCTTTTTATAAGATAGAAAGGCAGGGCTACTGGAACGATGTCTCATTCATGAAAAAATGGAATTCGCACATTTGATTAGGAAATATTTGACTAAGTCTCAATCTAGGAAAATTTCATGGGTCATTCTCCATCACTAGCCTATTAATATCAAGGTTAGATATTAGGTAATATTCATAGATTTAACTAGGTTAGTCCATTGATGGATTTAGAGGTAGTGTCAGATGGAAAAATTATTTTGTAAGACTTTCGAAATGTCGGGGTGATTCAGTCTAATTTCCAATCAGATATATGTTCCTAAATGGTATGTGGATATTCTTTATGTTTTCTATGTTTCTCAACTCAAAATTTTTCACTCCAACCCATCTAATATTTTTTGTGTAATGTAAATTGAGTTAGAGGATGATGATTATATTTACTCATATCTTATTCATATAGTCGATCATATCAAGGAATCTTATCATGGTAAGGAAGTTCCACGTGTTCAGGTTCTTTATAATAAAAACCATTTATAAGATAAGGCCTCGAAAAATTAATTTGATAGACATGTTCAGTGGTTGATTTTATTCAAAGATGTAGGTCAGACACCCTCATAATATAAGCTAGTGGTTCAGTTGTTTTAGAGAGGGTCATCTATAAGATTCTAGTTCATATTCTAGGTAATTATGTTTAAAAAACCATCCTAAAACTCATGTTTTACCTTAATGGAAGTGACTAATAGGGTCCTGGGTGTTTTGGAAGCATTTTTTATTTTTTCAATGCCTGAATTAAATTTTTTTAAATAAGTACGTTGAGGCGCATGGTTAGAACTTGATATTCACTAAAGGTTCACCTCAGTGATGCATCCCTTAAAGGTAGGATCATGGTTTTTAAAACCATGAAAAATGGTTTGTACATCAATTAATGAAGTTTAATTTATTATAGGTTCACCATGTATGAATGTCATATGTGTTTTCTAACCATGTGCCTATAACTTATTTTTTGTGTGATCATAGATAGTGTGAAAGACACATCTGGTTCATGGGTTTTCCCACTATGTGGCAGCAAATTTATCACCTTTAAAAATAGAAAATGGTCATTTTTCCTTCCAAAACATTAAATATATTTTTTCCTCCATTCTCTACATTCTTTCGCAACGTTATCATGAGAGATATCCTCATTCCCTCTTCTCGGATTTAGTGTATCTCCCTCATCCAGAATATATTTCTATCACCATCAGTCATGATATATCCCTAGATATGTCTAACATTCCTCTTACATGATTTATATGTTTTATATTATATTTTTATTGTAGTCTCTATTCTAGTTAATATGTAATATTTTCATAGATTTTTTCTTGTTTTCTATTTTGTATCATTCTGCACCAAATATGAGGCAGATACTGGATGAGTAGGAATACAAAAACTATGGTTGATGGTCTACTAAATTCCACAAAATTGATCCCCATTTAAAATTTTTCCCATTTCACCCCACACCAATCTTTACACACATCACCTCTAAAAATGTAATTCCTTAAATAATATTTCTAGGAATTGATCATGAGGATTTACGAGTCCTTGGGACACCATTAGAGGATTCAAATACCAACATAAAACACCCCGTTATGTATTTTGACTAAATTACTTAGAAACCCATTTATTAACATTAAACTGAAACTCCTAATAGGGTGTGTTTTTTATAGCCTCTATGAAACCCCTTATTAGGTGTATCAATACCACCCATCGAGTGTGATTAGTTTTCATGTAATGAAATTGATGAAAGATATTAATTATGAAATGTATTGAACACCTCATATGAACCTTGAAAATCTGAAATTTCTTATTCATTACTTATTAGTTATGTGATTTTTTCACACCATTATAGGTGTGGTATGTGTTGAGTAATCCCTAGAGTCCCGAGGGGGAATACCTTGAGCGAACTCGTAAGATGATATATGATTCAATGATATAGATGGAAAGTGTAAATACTACTTGGATTTTTTTATTTTATTACATGAAAAATTCTTCATATTTACATCATATGAATTGTCTATATTCGCAAGAAAACATAGAATGCTAAAGATAATCTTCTTAGACTCAGTATAATATCATCGGACAAATAATGTCTTATTCTAGCACCTTATACAGAAATTGGGCATTCCCAACTTCTATGAATAGTATTAATTATTTTGGATTGAAACACTTTGAAGGGAAATTTCAATGATTCACCTTTTGGATTACACCCATACCAAATTTCCAATCCTCACAGCTTTATCACTATTATCTAGATTAAATTCCAAAATTCAAGAATGTCATTGTTCTTCCTTGGATTTGAAATCGGATAGTTATATAAGAATTCCTAGAAATATTCTAATGATTCCATTTAGATATCATCACATGGAATCTTGGTATATATTATCAATTTCCCTTTCTATTTATAAGATAAATGTTCATAGACATCCCACTTATGTGGATGTAGGTATAGATGTTCAGATATCCTCACAGGTTCCTGAGATTGAAATTGTATATATTATATTTATTGTTTAAATTTAAATCATTATAGTAAATGGTAATATTTTAAACTCATTGAATATATTTTCGTTACACACTATTGGTGGTGTCCTACTATATTTAACTCACACATTTTTTGGGGAGCTGTTTCGTATGACAAACGAATCTTAGATGGTGGTAATTAAAAATGGAAGCTCTAAGATATAGAAACCTCATATATTTTTAGTATGGGAGATTGATAAAAAATAACATTTCTAGTGCTTGAGATTCTCATAGAGATAAATTTTTATCTTTTTCCCTTCTATTGTTATATAATGATACTATATTTCATGCATGGTTCCACATATGCTATTTTCACATTCATTAACATCATGAAATCATATATATGTTATAATATTACTATTTAGGTATGCTTAATATTATTTGGATTATTTATTTCCATTTCACTATTATTATATTCACTTTCCTTATTGTTTATGTTTATGCATAATTATTAATTACTAATGTTTTCATAATAATAATTGGGTAATATTCCCTTGACCATACCACCATAGACCCTCACTGATAGATGTAATCCTAGAGAATATTTGGAGGTTCACATCCAGATATGTGACCCTTAGGAAAGTTTACTTATGAGTGAACTAGAAATACAACTTCACAGTGGTGGATGTTATTCATTACACCAAACGATATTAAATATTTTGGTTAAAATTTATAGAATTGACCTTAATCCCTTGAATCTATTTCAACTCCTAAAATGGAAAAATAACACATATGAAAAATTAATTTTGATTGTAATTTTCCTAAATATTTTCCCATTTAATTATGAAATTATAAAATTTTATGTGATAAAATATGATCACTTAACTCAGCTCATTCTTCTATAATTTTTTAATAAACATTGAATACATATAATTCATACAGAAAATTATATTTTACTTGAATCTATTTTATAATAAAATAGAATATGAATACATTGATAATTGTATTCAATAAATATGATTCTAAAATCAGATAATAGAATTGAATTATTTTACAAGTGATTAATCATACTCATGTTTTTAGTTCCCCACACACACGACAGTAACATTATCATAATCTCTAATTCATCAAAAAATTTGAATCTTCTCGATACACAATTTGGGTGATTTTTTAGGACCTTATCATTATAGTATAAAGAAATTTACACAGAAAAAAGGGGTATCTCCAAAAAATTAGGGAACACAAGGAGATAATTTTAATCCATAGTAATGCAATTATCCTATGAAAAATCATTATGTAATCCTATATTTTTCATTCTCAATATCTTTAAATGAAGGAAACATAATTTTTGTAATAATCTTTTACTTATTTATTAATCAAAGTTTTATATTATTTGATGGACCTGACTTCATAAACCACAGGAATAGATTTAATCATGGAACTGCAATCCTATACAAGTGTCCAATGATATATTATAGCTTCCAAAAGTAGAAAATTATATTTTGATCATTCAATAAAATTCATACCACTAATCATACACCCAATGAAATTTACCTCACCACAACTTAAATGTCATTATTTTAGACATGAAAATTAGAATGTGAGGAAATGATGAAAAGTGATAATGATCCCTAGTCTAGATAAAAATACACATGATCATAGATATAAATATATAATGATACCCAAAACACATGGTGTTGATATTGGGATGTTTTTACTCCTGATCCCATCTACTCAAGATGACCATGTGTGAACATCATGATTATTATCAATGATTATGAGCTCGCAAAACCTTATAGTTATACATTAACTATATATCATTAGTATGATGTATCAACCCCATCTGGTATACTTTTATTATTAAATTTATATTATCTCTATGTCTTCATGATAGCTAGGAACTTCTATAAAGTTTTGATATGACATATAATCTAACTACATTACCCAGGACATAGTTAATTCAAAAGTAATAACATTATTACAGTAATAATACATCATGTATGACTCTATGAATAATAGATATGGAAATAAAAAATTAGAAGCCATTAATGGTATACGAAACACACTTTTGAAACACACCCACTTTCACTAATTCCAACATTCTACCCAATTCTTATTATCTCCAACAATATTATATAAATTATTTTACATTATGGACTTAGTCATTGAGCCCCAATATTTATCACATGACTAATCTGATATTTATATGGTCATCTCCATGAGTGGTATCCCTCAAGAGATTATGTCCCCAAATATATCCCTTTTTCTTCTTTAATAACATTGACATCATGGATAGTTCCACTTTTATAAGACTATTATATGTTTTATCATGGTAATAATTAACATTCCATGTGTCATTATGAGAATTTTAAAAATGTATTTCATAATTATAAAACTTTTTTAGATTTATAAAAAATAAGAACTTACTTTTTATTTTTAGATATGATTACAACTGGCTTCAGTTAACTTCACTTGGTAACTTCCTTGCACAAAATTATTATATTACAATAGTAGATCTAAAAATATGCAAGTTTATTATTTCATTAATAACTACTTTTTATTCCTCTAAAAGTACTAGGTATATGCCCCTTGTACTTTCTCAAGTACTATTACATGTATCCTACTGATTCGCTTGAAATTATAGGTGATTTATTAGTTAGTTTCGAACAAATATATATTAATATATATATTAATTAAAATATAGTTTATAGAATTGAATATGTTATAAATCAAAAATTAAATCAGATGGAGTTCCATTGACCCTTTAAATCTCCTCCTATTTCTTATACGTGACTTATTAGAGATATTCATTCCATATAACATTTGGAAAAATTATATCTCGAATCATTCAAATTTAATTGTTTTACCTTGTTTGTATATTGACTTTGACATGGTCCAAGATATTCAAAGATATATATTTATATATCATTATTCATAGAACATGGGACTCTACCTTTAGTCAATATTTGGATATTAATATCCAATCTATCATTAACTAACTACATGGAAAACAAAAATTTTCCATGTGATAATCATAAAAATATAGAGAAGTCTTAACCATTCATATACACATATAAAAATAATTATTCCATGATTAAATTACTTCCTTGATCTATAAATGGATCCTTGTAGCATTTGTAAACCTCTCTTGGTAGCTACTATGACAATTTGAATTATAGTGGATTTCAGAATAACTATTTTCATAATGTTTTTGACACAATCACCACTTTTACATATCTTAATACTTAAAAAAGAAACCTTACATTATTTGATAACAATTTATCATCCAACATAAACTCTACCTAGAATACCCTTTCTGAACTATGGGGATTAACATTAGCTGGACCTATTACCAAAATATTGATTTGAATTCTGAACGTGGAATATAATTTCTCTGAATTAATTTTCAATTTTATTTTTAACCTAATTTATTTTATTTATACCTTATGGGATAAGGATTCAGTTATTCTCAATGAGGAATATATTACCTATCATAGTAATTTTTAAACCTCTTACCATTGTTTTTATCTTCTCTACATAGTAAGATACTCTAGAACATTCCATTTCCATGAGCTCTTATAGAACATATTCCAATGAAAACTACTTTTGTAGCTTGATCTTTGACTTTATCCACATATACCATTCGTTCAATATACATAATAATGATGCACATCATCTTATATAAGTATAAAATTTATATGTTTATAAATTTGTTTCTAGGATTTAAATAATATCCTTAAAAACACTTAATATATAAGGCCCCGACCATAAACCTTACTTAATATTGAATTAAATGAAAAATTCACATTGAGGATCTTTTAGGGTTTATAGTTTTAGAGAATTAGGACATAAATATTACATCTCAAAAGATTACAAAGTAGACACTTCTACTATGTTTCCATAAAAAAACTCTTAAAAAACATGTCTAGTTCCATGTTTTATATAGCATGTCTTTCCTTGATCCCATCATTCACCCCATTCATCTTTAATTCATGTGTAAAACATTTCAAAAAATTCTGATGAGCATAAAAAGCTCAGTAAAGGGATATAAAAATATGGAACAGAATCATGAGTAAATGTATACATTAGAATAAATGAAATCATACTTTACTCATAAAACATAAGAACATTAACATACCTTATCAAATCATGAATAAAACATAGAAATCATAAAGAATAAAGGTAACTTAAGGCATTCATAACATTCTTACATAGGGAGTAACCCTCTTGGTTAAGTTTGGAATACCCATCACATTATATTACCTAAATATCTTCGGAGAAACCTTAACGTTTAACTCCTTCGCGTTACCCAATGCATTGGATAGCTATATCGGGCTTACCCACCCTTAGTTTATCACAGAACCACCCGTCCTCATAAAAAATGCCCAAGAACCATAAAATAATCATAGAACATAACTTTAGCATAATGGAATGATAACATTCCCACATTGCAACAACAATATCACATTTTAAGATTTTGAAATAATGAATACATTCTAAAAACAATTTTCAAAACCATTTAAAACATTTAATAAAGATATTTTTGAATCAAAGTGTCCCATACCACTTTGAATCTTGTAACATTTTAAACCATTAATATCCATATAAACAAATCCTTAAAACCATTTTGAAAACATTGATATTAATAAGGACAAATCATTAAAACATTTAAAGTGAAATTTTGGTTAAAGGGTTTTTACCAATATTAGAGACACTTGAATACAATAATTGAGGAATAACATTTAATCAGAACATTATAATATCATATGAATAAATGGATTAATTATATAATATTCCCAAGGATAGTATATACACCATATAAGAGTGAATTGGTTCATAACAACAATGATGTATCAAAAGAAATGTAAAATGTGATGAAATCCCTTATAAAGAAGGTATCCTTAATTTAAGGATAAATCAATCTCAAAATTATGTGTAAAAAATATAAATACACCCAATACGAGTGGATATTAAGTGTAAAACAATAAAATTTCATTCACCCATATTAAAAGGATGACATATTCAATAATTACATGTTGACCCCAAAGAAATCGAAATTGGGATATAAAGTTCCCTTGGTAAAATTCGACAGCCTAACGGCGTCACTTAAAAATTCAGAAAATGAGTTGATGAGAGATAAAAAGGGTATCTCATCACTTGGACATAAAATTTACATCAATAAGGATATAGAAGAACATATCCCAACATAATATTATGTGAATTAAAAGACATAACAAAATATGTCTTTTAAAAAGAGGAGGGTGAAAGGTTCCCATACCGATTTGGGTAACTTTCGAAACGTACACCCCATGAAAGAAGGACTATACAACATTGATGTAAATACTCATAAAAGAAAGTATGTTACACAAATATTAGAATAATGGACAGTACATACACCACTCAAAAGGAAATATTGGCAAATGTATCATGAATCTCACGAAAGCACAAAGTGAGATTAAAAGACCCTTACAAAATTTTGGCAGCCTAACGGCACCAATTGAAACATCCAAAATAGAATTATGAGAGAAAATAGGGTCTCTCATCAAATGAACATGAAAATTATAGTAAGGGTAATATAAAATAACATCCCAATCATACGAAATATGAGCATAAAAGGAATGACATAAAAGAGTGTACTTAAAAAGAAAAAGAGAGGTAGGATCCCTTACCTCGTGTCCGACATGACTCGATCGTTCTTTAATCTCATGAATAATAAAATTTGGACAATTTATAAATTCTTAAGGACCTAATTTAAATATTATTATTCAGTTCATATCACATATTATAATGTTATAATAATTGGATAATAAAGTGAGTTCATATCAGACGTTTTTGTCGATGTTCGGTACATGAGTTAAAATTGAACTTGTTGGAAAAGAATTTTCCATGTAGTTATAGGTACTTCATATCCAGAATATTATTGATGTATTAAATATCATATATATCCCACATATATTCATTTTATACTAATCCATAACATTTGGAGATAAAAAATTAAAAGCACCGTTCATGGAGACGGTAGGCCGTACGTACGCATGAACGCTACATTCGTTTTTTGTCATATTAATGGAATTAAAAAAATGAGAGATATATATATTATACTTCAATAATTATATCCATCATTTATATGTAATATATTACATATATATCCATTATATATATATATTTACTTATAATAGTTCATAACATTTGGGGATAAGAAATGAAATGTACCGTTCATGGAGACGGTAAGCTGTATGTACACATGAACGCTACTTTCATTTTTTTGTATTCAATGGAATGAAATAATAATGATATATAGGTATATTATAATTACAGTAGGATATCATATGTAATACCATTAATTAAATCCTTTATACGTCCCACATATGTCATTAACGAATCAAATCACTTTGAGGGGGAGGTAGTCCACACTTCCTAATATGAAGATATTGCGTTTACCCATAATGGAAACCATAATGGTATGCCATAAAAGAAAAATACACAAGCTTAAAGAAAACATAAACATATTATATATCATATTTAAATATAGTGACATCTTAATGGCCACCTTTGAAGGTGTTAAAAGAATATTGAACAATCATCGTTTCATGAGGCAGTAATTCGCCATCCACAGAAACAATAAGTTCTTTAACCATTTGACTAAGGTGTGTGTAAGTGTAGCTAGAATCATTCACATAAAAACATACTAGTATAGTTAATATACTTGTTTTGTTACAAAAAAAGGAATAAAAAGAGTTTAGAGGGTTATAGAAGCAAAATAAAACATAAGAACACAAGAGAGGACACTACCTTTAAATCGGGTAACTCTCTTTGATTTGAGCTCAAAAACTTCCTGGGAAAAGATTATGTCCAAAGTGAGGCTTCAATGATTAAGAGAGGGATGTGGAGAGATTAAATGGGCAGGGTATGGCCGAGCCAAAGGCTTGAGAGGTGTGGGTAAGGTGGTAGAGGTGGGGGCCTTTTATAAGAGGAGAGGAGGGGAACTATTGGAAAGTTATAAAATATTACTTTATTATAATTTATATTCGGATTTTAAAGGTCCCAAAATGATATATTTAGAGTATAAGGTCATAAGGTTTCTAAATCCACCCATCCAATAATTTTGTGACAAGTGTAGGTATTAAATTTCACATTATCTTTCCATTTTATTTAAATCGTTAAATAATGAGGTAATCGCTGCATCATCATGGTGTCATAAAAAATTTAATTTATTTAGGGTCTCAAAATTAAAAAAAAAATTATCATGATGTAGGAAATATTTTTATTTTTCTAATTAATATTTATAGTAAAAAATATGACTTGTATAACCCCATGTAAAAATTGTTTTAGTAAAACAACACATGTTTGTTATATTATAATTTTAACTTTAAATAAAAATTTAATTACGTCATTTTCCTACCAAAGTGGCTCCATGGGGTCCCCAAGTTGACCCTTGGATTTTCGTGGTCATCCATGACAGATACAATGAGGTTAGGACACGTTTCTAGGTCATTTATTATTATTAAAACATTATTTTTACCTTAAATTACACTAATTACCTTTAATCGCGATTAATAAAACTTAAAAATTACTTTTTACCAAAAATTATTTTAATCTCATTGAACCACATTTTACTACTTAATTACAACCATGTATGTTGGATTTTTGAAAATAAAATCACAGAAGTGGCAAAGATTCATTTAAACGAAAAATCAGTTTCTTTAACTACCACTTAGTGGTTTCAATATTCATCAAAAATTCAAGTTTTTCAGAAAAATACAAAAACTTCACCCTATGATATATTTTATATTCCGAATTCAAAAATGTTTTCTATTTTACAACATTAAAATAATATATGTTGAATTAATTAATGTAATAATTAAGTCCCATTGTCAAAACAAATAGTGTGTTTTTAAGAAACAATATCTATTAAAAGATTGACACTAGATTAAGTCCAATTTAAAAGTGAACATAATTCCAATGAACACTATTGGATTAAATGGTAAAAATATATTTTAATTGGACTTTGAAACCAATTCAAAAGATAATCTAATCATATAAATAAATTAAATTAAAAAGAGGTTTTGAATTAAAATACAACATTTTTTACTATTCCTTAAAAAATGAACTTTATCAGAAAAATACCAAAAATTTACACAATGTAAATTTTGATGTCCCGATTCTAATGAATAATTTTATTTCGTCCAATATAACATATGAAAATGACAAAAAGTGGATTTAAAAAGCGTTCACCATCAAAAGGTGGTTAATCGACATTTTAAAGAATATTAGAATGTTTACGCTTAAAATTGGATTCATTCGCATTTTTAATCCTCTAACATTTATTGTAAAAAGTAAATATATTTGACAAACATATATAAACATTTTGTATTTAGTTTTGTTCATTCCCGCCATTACAATGGCTAGGCATCAACTACAATTTAAAATAATATTATTTTATTATTAGAGTGAAACGTAAGATTCCCAATAAACTCGTTGTTGTGTATTGGGTATGCCATCGAGAATAGCCTCCCATATAAAGTAATATTAATATTTTATTCACAAATATGGATAAATGTGAAAATGTCATACTCTTTATTTACCCGGGGTGTTACATAATATATACATCCAAGATGCACTTTTTTTTATTAATTTAATATTTTTAATGATATATCTTTAATTATAACTTTCAAAAAAACCCATCATTTTCTAATGTATTGTATTTATTCCATATCAAAACTCAAATTAAATTTTTTTCATTATATTTGATGTAGATATAAGGATTAAAACTAATTTTTTTTAATGAACGTTTGAAAAAGGATAATGTAAGACTTACATTAGTTATAAGACTCATCCTAATTACTTATTTTACTCAAATCATAGATGTGATGTGGAATAGTATATTTTTGTTTAGGAACTACTCCACTCAAGATTTAATATCAAATAAATGCTTTTTTAATATATGTTTCTAATTACTCATTTGAATTGTGTATTATATCCTAACATAAAATATTACAGAATTCATATTTTAATTCCTTACATTTCTTAAAGAAATCGTATTAAGTACATGAATTAGCCACTAGATTCCACTTTATGATGTTCACATTCATCTTCCTAAACTATTTCAAGAAGATTTGTGGCTTTATCACCTTTAACACACATAGTTTCTCGGTCATTATACATAATAATAAACCATGGAAAATACGTAATATGTTTAGCACAAAAGAGTCTAAAAACATAATTGGTACATCTTTTTCATTTTTCTTATATACATACATCAATAAGAATGAACATACCACAACTTGTAATTTATTGAATGTTATATTTGATATTCATCAGTAACTACCTATATAAGACATATATATTTATTGTATAACTAAATTTTAAGATCTTGAATTTTCTTTTAGGTATGAAACCCTTTAATTTCAGTTTAATTCCTATTTCTAACCTTATAAATGGTAATTATTGAGTAAGAAAGGGTTTTGGAGTATTCATGGATTTTTGAGAGTCTGAAGCTCTAGCTTTAATGAAATAGTAGAGGCGCACATTTAGATAATGGTTAGGAAAAATAATGGACATCCAACTCAAAGGCCTAGTATGGGCACCACAAAGTTTGTATCAACCATGAGAGGGGGGAATACATATTGATGGGATCATATAGAGAGTTCACCCATGCTACACATGGATATCTAATCGTGTGCAATGGGGTGGGCTCCCTAGGTAGTGGGGTGCGCATGGTTGGCACACTGTTTGGTGAACTATGCGGCTAAATCATGTGACCACAGAAAATGTTATGACATAAAATATCCCCCCTTTTTTATTTAACTCACCGGCCTCCTTTATATTTCTCCCTTGTGAAAAGTAGATTCCTCTCCTTTGTTGGAGCTCTCTCTATCCAATAGAATGACGTTAATGCGATTTATCTATATGATATCCAATAGATTCACCATTAATCTCATTAGATAACCATTGGTATGATTTTTCAGGAACCAAGCTAGAGTTCCATAAAATCCAAACACCTACATGGTTAACGACAAGTCCCAAAAGGAATTCCCAACCCCATAGAATGAAAAATAGTTTTGGGGAATAAATAACAAGTTGGGGAATCATTTCACCCATTTTAATAAGAACAAAAACTAACCATAATAATTAAACAAAAAATCAATATTCATAACTGAACATGGAATACCAATTTCATATTCATGTTTATAACTCTAAATAACACAAAAAATCCTAAAAAAGGGGACAAGACACTATCTTAAAACTAAAATTTAACAAGACTATAATTGTATTCAAGAAACCGTCACAATATCTACAAGGGGACCACTAGATTCCCAATCCTCTATCCCCAAACATATTGCTTTTACATGTGTGGAACATAACTGATTCTACATACACCAAAGGTATAATTATGGTGTAAAGAAAAGTCTAGTTTTATTCCATCCAATAATAAATATTTTATTCCAAAAAAATATACAAAACATTAACATTAATTTTTTTTAAATAAGGTTAGAAACATTTTATAGAAAACTTTTTATGGGAAGGAAACTATTTGACAAAGGAAAAAATGATTTTCATTAGGAATAACCGACCACATGCACTGTATACTGATGTTAAGAGCATTATCACACGGGGAACTATGTCATTGGAGATCCCTATAGGAACTTTCTAAAATGGGACACTATGAACATCGTGTCTCACTAAAACGTGGTATAATAACCACAATCAACCACATACTCATGTACAAGCTACTAGAGACAAGAAAAATCAAAAATTACAGTGGTCTCTAATCATAATAAATATTTAGTTAGTGATGAAAATGTAAATAACACTAGATGAAACTAAGACAAGACACATTAGAATAAACTTTCATACTAGTCCTAGTCCACTCACTTAGTCACCTAGGACACTATTTGTGATCAATAATCATTTCACATATCACATAGGTCACTGCATTCACATGGAGATTCCCATCAATATGAACACCCTTTATAAATCCCGGATTTCCCCCACCAAACCCACTTATAAATACATAATCATAGCAAAACAATTTCAAAGTCTGTTGGGCACTACATATACATTATATCAAAAATAGTTAGGGAGAAAAATAAATGAACCCACGTAAGGTACACATGAATTATAACCCAATCCCATTGAAAAAAAAATTAAACACAAAATAACCATTAATACTTTTGAATATAAATATCAAACCTCATGTAAAATCCATATAACATCAAAAAGGAGAAAAGAAAAAAAATATATTCCCCAAATAATGTTTGTGCATGGAACCACCAACTTCATGTGTGGAAACTTATGGAGAATTGTGAAAAACAACAACTAAAAATCACTCGAACCCAATAATGGTAATATTAAACTATAAAAATTGATTTCACTCCCTAAAAATCATGATCCTTCAATAAATAGGTCACAAAACCCTCATGAGATATGAAACCCCATGTAGGTGGAAGATAAACCCTATAAATGTTGGAGGAATCAACAAAAGTGGGAATTACATCCAGTACCATGAAGATTCCCCACCAAATCCACCTCCAAAATAGAGGTCTCAGGGATAAAGGGGGAGGTTCAGTGCTAATTAGGGTTGGAAATCATGAGTGGAGAAGATAAAGAGAGAGTTGGGGTTAAATCTCGAAGTCACGCATTTTGTATTTTAAAAAATTTAATTACATGGACAAGCCACATGGTTTTCCAAACCACGTGACAACTATGAGTACCTTACTCTCCATGAAGGAAATGTAACACATTTATCACTCATGGTTTATAAACTATTAAATAACCATGTTTTTATCCACTATCCACAAATTCCACATGGATAAATAGTTACATAGGAAAGGGAACATGATTTTCCAAACATTGCGTCAATTGTGAAACACTTTATATTTACAAATATTTTCCAAATTTTTATCCAAAAAAATAAAATGAAATACAATGGGGAAAATCCAGATAGAAAATAAATAGGAATATACCTCTAAAATAAATGACATATTTTATAATTAACCCCACCATGAAAATTTTCTTGCATTGGAACGCCAACTCAAAGCTTGATTTGAGAATAAAAACAATCACTCTTACTCAAACTACAACCTTCGCTCCCAAGACTCATGCATATAATTACCATGTTTCCAAAGGAACCATACTAGTGGAATAGACATTCCTTTAAGCACATTCTCTTCAATGCCTACAATTCACAACATCTGCTTCAACATAGAAAAATCAGGCCCTATTCCCAACTCTTCCCAATTCATCACATGAGATGTGCCTAGGTTATACTTCTTAAATTTAGAGACATGGATGATTTCACAAATTTCAATAAACTAAGAAGAAAAATCCAACATGTATTACACTTTACCAAACTACTTGGTATTATCAATAGGTCAGAAATTTCTCAATGTTAACATCCCCTGATTTCCCAAAATATTATGACACATGCAAGGTGCCACTTTGAGGAACACACGATAACCCACTAGAAACTCATGATATCGATTTCTATTATTGGAATAATAATTTTGATGACTATGACTTATTAAAATATATTTCCTAATATGGATGACCTTCTTAGATGTCTCCTATACAAGTCTAGGTCAAAATAACGAGGTTTAACACACCACATTCCTCCAAAAAGGTGATCGAAACAGCTGACAAAATAGCACCTTGAAGGGATATGACAAATCATATTTTGGTAATTATTATTATATCAAAACCCAACCAATCGAAAATAGATATCGAAAAATACAACTCAATCCAACACAAATGATTGAATCATGTCTTCTAGAATCTAATTTCCACATTTTTTCTAACTATATGTATGAGGATGGTATTCCTGGTCAACTTGACATGTGACCCCATCTCCATCTAGAGAACATCACAAAATTATGAGGTAAAATGGTTTCCCTATCAAAAACATTTGTTAATGGCATACCATGAATCCTCAAAATCTTTTTGAATATACTACCAGACTACCCAAATAAAATTATTCTCAAAGGGTGTATGAGGAAATCAAACAATGAATTACATAGAGATATCAATCAAATCCTATTAGAAATTGCTTGAGAGTAACGAAAAATAGAGGGCCTATGGTTCTCCTCTTTAACCTACTCACATGTATAAAATCTAAATATAAATTCAGTTATATCATACCTCATACATGGACACCAGAACTATCAATAAACATCCTAGTACATCATGGTTTCACAGAGATGGATTACTGGCTAAAAATGGTGGCTATCATTCATTACCACCTTCCTCATAGATAATGATAACCTATAGTGACCATTGAATCCTATGTCTCTGTCGAGACACAATGACCAATCACAAGGCGTGTCCCCACCATGAACGAACTACATAGATTTCTGGCACAAATCATCACTAGGATACTCCTACTAAATCAGTTCTATAAGAGAAGGAGACAACTGAACATTTTCCAAGAATGCACCTTTATTTTGCTCCTCAGTCTCTAGGTGAAAATAAGAAAAATGACCCATAAATATGTACTCAACACTACACTATTTCAATGCTTTCATTGGCATATTACTAGTAAACAATATTTCCATCAAATTACCTTTTCTTGGGGTATAGAATAAATGAAAGTCAAAATCCTAATGATACTCAACCCAATGAAGCTGCCTAAAATTTAAATCCATCTTAGAGAAAACAAAGGACAAACTCTTCTGATCATAAAACACATTTAATTTCTCCAAAAAAAATATATTGGTGCGACAACTTTAGTGAATGCATCACAAATATTAACTCTAGGTCAGTGGTTGGGTAATTCATTTCATGGGATCAAAGTTGGTGAGATCCATACATCACCAGAGAGTCATTTATCATAAGTAAACAGCTAAGACACATATCTTATGCATCACAACAACACGCATAGCCCTTTCTATATTCCGTGAAGATCAATACAGGACCAGTAGTCAATCACCACTTAAGATTCCAAATGGATTCTTGAAACTTTAGGATCTATTCATACTTCACCCATTTTTGTGAAATTACCATCAAGGTAAAATAAATATGATAAAATTCCCAAATGAACAACTTTTATCACCAAGTAAAGCCTAGAATGTTTTTGATATAAAACACATTTTTCAGCTTCTCCCTGGAAATCAATATATATATTTTCTCAGGGTCTACAGAAAATTATTTCTATAAGATTACATGACCAAAACAATAACGGTTTTAATCTGTAATGTACACTTTTAAAACATTCCATAATGGAAATAGACTTGAAGAGTGCCTGAAACAATTCTCAAATGATTCAAATATTCTTCATTGTCCCCTAAATAGACTAGAATGTCATCCAAAAAGACCATATAAAAGGAATTGATATACTGGTGGAACACCATGATCACAAGTTCCATGAAAAATGATTGGTAATTCATCAATCTGAAAGGCATGATAGAATACTCAAAATGTTTGTAAATATTTTAAAAGGAAGTTTACATAACATTCGCCACTCTAACTCTGATATGGTGATAACCAGAACACCGATCAATTTTTTAGATCCATCTTACCCCATTATCTAATCACAAAGATTAAAAACACAAGGAAGGGATAACTATTCTTGATCATCAACTTATTTATCTTTTGGAAATAAATGGACAAGAAAAGAGATCCATATGCCATTTTTTAAAATATCACTGTAGTGGCCCAAGGTGAGAGGCTCAGGTGAATGATTCTTCTAGATTACAAATCATCCAACAATACCATTAATTCCATCACCATTGTGGGGGAAATATGGTATGAGTGAAGATATATTATCTATGTTCCGGGAACAAATCAATGGAAAACTCAACATCCCTTTTTAGAGGCAAAACCGAATATTTATCTAGAAGAATATATGGGAATTCACCCACCATATGAGGGAATCGACATTCCCAAGCACGACCATTTTCCTCCAACATGTGTGATGATAAATTAAAAATAGATTTCCTAATTTTAGAAGTGGTGGTACATCAAGACCCGACTAAGGATCCCATTCACCATGAAAATCCTTGATACCACCCTTAGGTGACACAAATTTCACTCAAAAAGGATATTAATCGATGTGTGCCCAAAAGTGCACCATTAAATCCATACTAAGGATTATTTAAAAATGGTCTATTTCCAAGATTATAAAATCTCAGTCAAGCTTAATCCTTGACAGGGTTAGTGCACAAGGAAGACACCTGAAACCCTGATCTTGCTTCCTTCAAAGAGGGGTTACCAACTCCATCACCAATGACATAAGCATAGTTGGTAATTTTAATTTGTTAATAAGGTGTTTAGAAATAAAAGAAATAAAATAACCAGTATAAAGAGAGAAAAAAATGGATAATGAAATTAAAATGGTACCACAAACTATTACATGCCTTGAATCAGCTTCTACTGGTTCTTGGTCAAAAGAATGATGTTCCATGTTCTTTTCCTATGTTTGGGAATGCCTTTTGACCTATGGTTCTACACTCAACTAACTCTGCACAATAGATGAACCAGACTAGCTATAGTGACCACTAAACAGAGATCCTAATGTCTTGGAAGGATTTATTGTGGCTGGAATTCCCCTAGAATCTATAGATCCAACACCACTCTGACAAGAACGTGTGGCCCTACTAAAATTTGGCGAGTTCCCTATAGCTCTACATAGGTGACAAGATATGGGGGAGATGTGAGTGTCGGTAGTTTGTTCCCTAACCTCCTGTAGTGGTGGAACATAACAGAACTAGCATCAGAAGCCACATACGAAGGATGACAAGAAGGTTAGCCAGAACTACCACCTCCCTTCTTCCCCTTCTCATCTTGCTTCCTAGTAATTATAAAAAGATTCCATTTCCCATGACTGATAGTAGTACCTAAAAACTAGGCTGGTTTTTGTGATCATTCTCCACCATCATGCCCTGATTGAGAACTTAAACAAATAACATTAGTTTTAACAAGAAAACCTGGGAATAAATCCCCAGCTAAAACCCCCTTTGAAACCCATGATACTTCATCTGCTCATTAGAAATTATCTTAGGTGTATACCAAACTAGATCAACAAAACAGTTAGTGTACTCCATCATAGGAGGGTCACCCTGGGTATGGTCCATAAACTTTTTGGATCGGGATAAGAAGGTCCTCAGGATTTTAATTAACATTGAAAATGACCTTGAAATAATTTTAAACCATCATCTGTGTTTTTATAGCTTGAAACATTGATCCCCACCACCACTGATTGGAATACTCTAATAGATATGAATAAAATTTCACAAGAACCACTTTAGTAGTGTCAAGAAACTCAAATATCCTCAAAATATTCTCATGCCACTCATTTTATTATAAAGTTTCAGCATTTCTCTCAAAAGAATGAGGCTTGTTCTTGATAAACTCATGAGATTTTTCTTTTATATGACCTTGTTCATCATTTTTAACCAATGTAGGACCATAAACCACTCCCTATAACAAATCATGGAAAGCCCGAATCACAAATTCCACTCACCTCTTATCAATTAGTGAGGGTAAACTCTCATAACTATCATCCTATGGATTCATAAGAAGAATACGAGGATGAATGTTTCTATAAGAAATAATACCAACATGGAAAACCATCAGAATAATCATTCCCAAAATTGGTAGCAATAATAATAAACATAAACATTCCATAAATCAAAAAAAATCTGAACAGTCACAATAACATGATAACTAAACCACTCAACCCCACCCAAATTCTTGATACAGTCTTAAACCTATTGGTCTAACCTGGTGGAGAATGCAAACAAAAATCCAAATATCTCATGGTTACTCGAGTCCTTTAATGAGGTGTTCTTTCTTGGAAACATATTCAGAACTGAAACATCAAGCTTTTACAGTCATAAATATAGTCTATTTGGACTCATCCAAACTAACCTAACCTAAAAAAGAGTGTGACTATACAAATACCACGTTTTCACGAACCAGGCTAGAGTGCCATCCAAACCGGCACCTAACTCGGTCCATGGCATGGGCCGAAGGGCATTACCAATCCCCATGCACTTGAAATAAGTTTCATGGTATTAATAAAATGTTTTGCGATCAATTTCACCCATATGTATAAGCACAAAAAACAACCATAATAAATAAACCAAATCTAAATAATCATAAACAAAAAAATGAAAAACAATTTATGATTCAATGTTACAACTCTAAATAGAACCAAAAGGGGATACAATAAAAGGTGTAAAAGATACTATCCAAAAACAACCATGTAACAAGAGGAGAATAATTCTCAAGACACCACCACAACACCAGAAAGAGAGGACCACTAGTATCCCAAACCACCATCCAAAATAATCTTTTATTTATATATTTCAAATAAAACCAAGTCTACTTACACCCAAAGGTAAAAGGAGGGTGTGAGCTAATGCCCAGGAGGATACCACCCAATAAAAACTATCACATGAACAAACATTATGATAATAATTAACATGCATGTTTTATAAAGACTGTTAGAAAATTTTTAATAGAAAATATTTTAAAATACATAAAAAATTTTGAAAAAGGGAGACATGATTTAATTTAGGAATAAACAACCATGTTCACCATATAATGATGCTAAGTGAAATATAACAAACAACACTAATTAATGAGAGATACATATATGAACTAGATAAAATAGTACACTAGGAACATTTTATCTCAGTGGAACATGGTATAATAATGACAATTATAGAAACCTAGGATTATCATACATGAATATTATATCATTATAGTTGAATATTAGGTACATTACAAAAATACATTGGCAAGGAAAGTAATAGGTTAATGTCTTTGGAATCATGGGAACAAAATATTCTATCAAGGTGAAAGATCTTCAATATATCTTATAAAGATCTCTACCTTTAGAAATTATACCAAAAACCATTCTCCATAACCTTGAGAATGGAAACATAAGGAAGGGGTGAGCTCAGATTTCTAGTAAGGGTAAATAAATGAAATGCATGTTCATAACATTATCAAAAGGGTATGGAACATGAACATGACATTTGAAGATAATTCCATACATATTATAAATGATAATAAATATTTGAAGTCCTAATACATGAATCATAATGAAATAACGTACATAAAACATGAATGCAACAAATAATAACAAAACATGGATTTGTGGGAAAAAACCCTATGTCAAGGAATACTACTGAGGCCTTTGTAACTTGCTAGGCTTGAGAAAATCAACTATGTACCTACATCGGGGTTCATATGCCTTATTTTGTACCCTCTTGTTTTGGTATTGAGATATCCTCTCGTGTACCGTCTTATTTTTGGATTGGGATGTCCTCTTGTGTACCCTATTGTTATGGGATTTAAATTTCCTCACGTTTACCCTCTTATTTTGGGCTTGGTATGTCCTCCCATTTACCCTCTTATATTAGTCTTGGGATGTAACAACACAAGGTTTTATAAATAAATTTAATTTAATGCACAGAAAAAAGAGTTTCTATATAAAGATACATTATTTTAAGGAGATATTTATAAACTAGTTGTCAAACATAATTTTTCCTCTTCTATGTTTTGAATTTCAAAAAACCAATATACACAGTTGTGATAAGTACGTTATTTAGAGTCTGATAAGACCAACTAAATTTCTAGTGAATAGTAACAAACCGTTATGAATAGTAATATGTCCCTTATGAATACTAAATTAGCTAAATGTATAGTATCCTATCCCATTAATGTATAATAATAACGATGTATTATAAGTTAAAATATGATCATTAAATAAGTGTAAGTATTTTTTTAATTCATAGATATTTAATTACAATTTAATTATTAGTTAAATTATTTAAATAAAAAATTATTTTCATAAAATGTAAGAATAAAATATTATTTTATTGTCTTATGGTTATAAGATAATATTATGAGGCATTGATTTATTTTTCAAGGTGTCATAAAATGAGTTATAGTTTTAAATTTTTATTTTTTGAGTAAATTATGATTTTATTTAAAAACTAAAATAATAATATTTAGAAAATTAATTTCAAAAAAAGATTTAAATTTTGAATTTACATTTTGAAAAGTCGTAAGGGTTAATATTATGGGTTTTTATGAAATAAATGATTTTTTTTTGTGAATTGTGAAATATTGTAATTAACAAAATATTGTAAGTAAATGAATTTATGCATCTTGATTGAGTCATGGATGAAGTAAATTGTCAATGGTTTTACCTAAAATGAAATTATTACTATTTTTGTTCACATGAATCAAGACTATTAACAGTATTTTTTAAGAATATTTAACTAATTATTTAAAAATTGTATAACCCCTCTTATCCTCCTCTATAAATACCAACCCCACCCTCTTTTCCTCGCACAACACTCAATCCATGATACCTATTTATGTTCTAAAAAATAATCATACATAGCCCCTTCCCCATGTCTGAGATATTCTGTTCTCCCCAAAAGTCCAAAACCATGGTCCTTATAGAGGATCTCAAGGAGAAGTAATCAAGAGGTACATATCCTCTTTCATATTCATGTGTTTTACAATTATTTCTTTTCTTATTCTCTCCTCTCCTCATATTATCAAATAGGAATTAAAGCTTCACTATTATATATATTCTGGATTTTTATCATGTTTAAGGAGAAATTCATCATCATGCATCCTCTCATCTTTCCCTTATTCTAAAAATAAAACCACCTTATGTGTTGTGTCGATTTACCAAAATCATGGACGATGTGTTTTCAATTTCCATTACATCCTTAAATAATAGATCTAAAATTATTTTAATGGTTGAAAAATATTTTAATGTGTATGATATACCCACATTCATGTTCTATAGTTAATATACAAACATAAAATTTTGTTACATAATGATCCTAGTTCGTAATTATCAAAGAACCACCAAAATGATCTAAAAAGATATCAATACATATTTATCTAATGATTCGTCCTCATAAAATATATCCAAAACAATTATGGAATAATCTAATATTCAAGAGTCAGGTTAATAAAAACTCCTTCCACTTATGGTGTTTCTCTTCCACTCGACTAGAAGATCCAATACGAACAAATAATGGAAAACATGTAAAGAACACAACTAAAACAATGGAATGAACAAAATATTATAAATTAATGGGTGTAATGATGTTATAAAATGATCATATAACATGTTATAATATTTATAATTGTTTGTTTATGTATTAATAACAATTTTTAACCATTATACAGGAGCTTTAAACACATTTTAAGTAAGATGAACCAAAGGTAAGGGGATTCTAAAACCAATTTCGATTATTTGGGTTAACCTTATACATTATTCATCATGTGGTATTAACATTATTTGTGTGATGAATTTTTTTATTTACATTTTATACAAATTTCTATTCCATTTTTTTAATTATCACCCCAATTATATTTGTATGGGAACTTCCTTTTAAAATACTTTTAAAAGTTTATTTATTGAAATTCAAAAAGTCTTTTTTATATATATGGCATGAGCGGTATATCATGATTTAATGATACTTTATTACTATCATATATTCCATATACATAGATATATTGGATTGAGCCCCTTATATCTCAAGATATGTTTAGAATATCCCATTATAACTCAATATATTTTGGGTTGAGCCCATTATAGCTAATGATATGTTGGGTTGAGCCCATTAAAGCTCAAGATATGTTTGTTTGAGACAATTATATCTCAAGATATTATGGGTTATACCCATTATAGGTCTCTAATGCATTGGGTACTCCCAAGATGGAAGTTTAACGAATGGTTATTCCATGTGTAAGGGTGGTTTTAGGAGTGATATAGTAAATATGTCCCATGGAAACTACGTGATGCTCTTATGCATGCTAATGAGTTTTATGAAATGTGTTTTACAAGTTATTAACTTATAACTTGACTAATGATTTCCTTCTTTATATCCCTTAGTGAGGTTTTTCTACTCATCCCATGTTTTGAAATATTTTTCAATGTATATAAGGATGTATAAGATAAATAAGGAAGATGATTTAAATGTCACAAATGTTTTTCAATGCAATTATGTTTTATTTGAAATGATTTATATTTTGAAAAAATGGACACCATTTTAATAGTATCCACATGTAATATTATGAGATGTTATGTTTGTTTTATGCCATAATTACCTAAAAATCTAAACCATAAAAGATTCTCAATATATCAGATTGTTTGTTCTTGTCTAAAATTGTGGATTACGTATTGTATTAGGGTTGGGTTCTTATAGTTT
Organism: Viscum album; assembly: GCA_963277665.1. Taxonomy (NCBI): domain Eukaryota; kingdom Viridiplantae; phylum Streptophyta; class Magnoliopsida; order Santalales; family Viscaceae; genus Viscum; species Viscum album. The sequence goes on along the minus strand of OY728148.1, from coordinate 2,123,407,031 downwards.
GTATAAAAGGGAGGTTTAGATAACTTTAAGGGTCAGGATGATGTTAATAGAATACCATACATTTTTTTAAATTTATTGTTTATTTAAAATGATATAGAATCTAAATATTACCATGTTGCTTCATCTAATATATATCTTATTATAGTGGTTTTCCATTGATGAAACTGGGAAGCTGGAGTAGGAATGCACCAAGAGTCTGATATACCTCCGAATCTGCAGCCTAGAATGGTGGGAATCAAAACCGAGAAGATTTTGATATCAATGGCTCAGTTGAATGAGGAAAAAAACAGTGGTGGTTCCCATGATTGAGAGAGAAATTACATACTATAATGAAACATGTGTTTTATGGAGCATTAGTTGATGCAACGTCCTCCAGCATTTAGTAGAACAACATATCCTGTGATAGTTGAAGGATGAATCAATTCTATGGAAAAGATATTTGATGTTATGGGATGTTTGGTACATAAAAAGGAAATACTATAAATTTATTGTTACGAAGGTGAATCCTATTAATGATGGTATATTTTTTAGAATATGAGAGAAGGAGATGATCTTTATAGTATAGAATGGGATGATTTTGAGAGTCTTTTTTTCGAAAAATATTTTCTTAAAACTATTTAACTCAGATAAGAGAAACTATTCTTGGAACAGATGTATAATGATAATGATTTTGTGGCAACATATTAAGTGAATTTTACTAGACAGTACAGGTACGTACTATATTTTACATAGGATTTTGTGTGTAAAATTAATATATTTTACTCAATTTGAACTCATTTTTACAAATATCGTTGGATTCACGAGATATTAAAAGCTATGTGAAACTTTTTTGTTGTGATTAAAAATATGATATGAAGTTTTTTGACATGTATGTTCCTCTTAATGATATGAATAAAAAGTATTTAGGTTGGAATGCATTGGGTAAGAATTTATCAATGAAATCTAGAGGTATAAAAATCAATTTCCCTTCTTATGAAACGGGTATAAAAAATCATCCTACTGAATGTCTTCTAAATTTTTGGAAATTATACAGATGTGTAATTTTTAGGAACATGTCCCATGGGTACAAGGAAAAGGATCCAAAAATTAATGATATTACAATGGTGAGATTCTTTATCTATAAAGAATTGTGTCATTTAGCTAGCGTGTATCTGAAAAAGTAAATCAAGTAGGAAATCACCATGATTGGAAGAAGAAGGGTGTCTCTAACATACGTTTCAACCAATTAATCAGATTTTGAACCATCAAATGAGGTGATATCTGGCACATTTCTTGTTTTTACATATTTTGAAAATGTGTTGTTATATTCTGGGTCTACACATTTCTTCATTTTAGTGAAATTTTCTACAAAATTAGGAATTTTGCCTAACGAATTGAGTCCAGAACTCTTGGTAAAACACTCAGTGGAAATATTGGGGAAAACGATATTATAAGAATATACCTGTCTTTTCCTGTGGAAATAATAAAACAAAAAACCTAGTTGTATTTCCTTTATTTGATTTTGATGTTATTATGTGTATAGATTGGATTTATTTTTATCATTATATGATAGATTGAAGTGAAAAAAAAGTTTATTTTCATATTGATTTTCATTTTCTGTACAATAATAAACCCATTCAACTGATAATATTTCATGACACTAAGAAAATGATTAAATATGGAAATTATAGTAATCCTGCACATATTTTTAAAGATAAGGGAAATATTTATATTAATGATGTTCCACTGGTAAATGAATTCCATGATTTTTTCCGTGATGATTTTCCTGGTGTTATTCTTGGTCAAGATGTTGAGTTAACTATTGACTTAGTTCTTGATGCTATACAGAATTCTATATCCCCTTATCGAATGGCTCAAATGGAACTTATGGAATTAAAAAATTAGTTACACGAATTATTAAATTAAGACTTCATTCAACACAACAATTTACCATGAGGTGCTCATATCTTGTTTGTTAAAAAGAAATATGGTTCAATTAAAATTTTCGTTTATTACAGATCCATTAATAACATCACTATTAGAAACATGTATGGTTTTCCTCATATCAATGATTTTTTTATGAGCTCAAGGGTGAAAAATAATTTTCTAAGGTTAACTTGAGGTCGGGGTACCATCAAATGAAAGTAAAATATATAGACATCCTGAAGAATGCATTCTCCACTAGATATTTTCAAAAAGAAATTTTAGAAATGCAATTTGGGTTAACTAATAGCCCTTTAGTATTCATTAATTTTTTGAATAGAATATTTCATGAGTTCTGGGATATGTTTGTGGTTCTGTTTGTTAATGACATTTTGGTATATTCTAAAAGTAAATAAGAACATTAAAAACATCTATGGGCTATTTTGAAAACCATTAATGAAAAACAATTTATGGAAAATTCATAAAATATGACTTTTGGTTGAAAAACATTTCTTTTCTTGGTGAAATTGATTCCATAGATGGAAAACTTGTTGATCCTACTAAACAAATTGGTTAAAGAATGGTGAAGAAAATAAAATATAAATTATATTCACAGTTTTCTTTTTTTAGAATGATACTACATGGGGTTCGTATAAACAATTTCCACAGTTCTCCATCCCACTGAATAAGTTAACATGAAAAGGAGTTAAATTAATCTGAACAAAATAATGTAATGATTGTTTTTAGGAATTGAAAAGATGATTGGTGAATGTTCCTGTCCTAACCTACCTTCTAGAAGTGGTGAATTTTTCATCTACAATGATTATTAATTGAAGGGAAATGGTTCTGTTCAAATTTTGAATGATCGGGTAATTGATTATTCCTCACATTAGTTGAAACCACTGGATTTATATTACCCTATATGTGATTTAGAATTAGCTACTATTGTTTTTGTATTATAACTTTTGAGGCATCATTTTGATGGAGTAATGTGTGAAATATATACTAACCATAAAAATTTGAAGTATATATTTACTCATATGGAATTTACCATGAGGGGGAGTAGATGGATATAACAAATCAATGATTATGTTATCATGATTCCTTACCATCCTGGAAAAGAAAATAGATTGGTTGATGCTTTGGGAATGAAATTTAATGTTTTATTAACAATGATATGTTTATAATGAGACACATTAGTGAATGATTTGATATACTTTGTCATGGATGTTTTGGGTGTAGTAAATTACAGTTTTTTGTTTAATGTATCATAGTAGTTATACCTTTCAGAAAGAATTAAGCAAGTGCAGAAAAGAAGATGACAAGTTACAAAAAGAAATTAGAATTGGTTAAAATATATTTTTTCTAGAATTTAACCATGATAATGATTGTGTTTTTTGGTTTTGGAAGATATAATATGTTCCTTTTCATTATCAATTGAGTAATGAACAATTATGTAAAGCTTAGAGTTTCCCATTTTCAATTCATCCTGGAAGCACGTAGAGGTACATAGATCATCAAGAGTATTTTTGGTCGGATGGAATGAAAATATATATTTCTAATTTTATAGGTAAATGTTTGAAATTTCAACATTTTAAATAATAGAGGAAGTTACAGAATGAGATGATTCAACCTTTTCTAGTTCTAGAGTGGAAATAGGAAAATATATCCATTGACTTCATTATGGGACTACCAACGACATCTCGAGGTAACAATGAAATCTGGGTTATTCTTTATCGACTGACTAAATCATCAAATTTATTTATAATTAGAGATAATATGTCTTTAGATATACTTTATTGAATAAACTGTAAAAATATTATAAGGTTTCATGAATTTTTTCTTTCCATTGTATCTGACGATGATCCCAGGTTCACTTATAAATTTTGGAAAGGCCATAAGAAGTCATTGTGTACAAAATTAAATTTCAACACTTTTTTTCTTCCTCAATCTGATGGACAGACTGAGAGAACAAATCATAAATTGAAGGATATGATTCGAGTATGTTCAATGGAAAACTAGAGAAGTTGGGATCAATTTCTCTATATAGATTATTTTTCTTATAATAATACTTCTCATTCCATTATGGAGATGGGACCTTTTGAGATTGGTTTGGAAAGTAGTGTTGAACTCTAGAATTTTGTGATGAAGTCAAGGAAAGTATGTTTATGGTACCATAATAAGTAAATAAAGTGATAGAAAAAGTTTAGATGATTCACTGACACATGAGGACAACTCAGATCGGGAATAATATTTATGTTGAAAACAAAACAAAACGCATTTAATTTGAGATAGGTGGTCATGTTTTCATTAAAATATCTCATTAGAAAAGTGTTTGGCTTTTTGGTGGAAAGGGAATGATAAGTCCATGGTTAATTTTACATTATGAAATCCTGGTGGTTGTTGGACCATTTGCCTACCGAGTATCTTTGCCTCCATGTTTATCTCAGGTACAAATTGTTTTTCATGTTTCAATGTAGAGAAAGTATGTTCCAGATTTATCTCATGTTTTGAGCCAAGAAATAATTCAACATGAATAGAACGTTTCTTATGAAGGGTGACATATTCAATTTCTTGATCATAAAGAGCATGTATTGCAGAATAAGTTAATCTAATAGTTAACAGTTTTGTGGATAAATAACATGGTTGAAGAAGAAACATATGAATCTGAAAATTCTTGTAAGGAAAGGTAACCTCACTTGTTTAGTAAGTAAATAAAATTTTCAAGCATGTTATTTCCAAAATGTGCGGAGAATGTAAAACCCCAAGGATTTACAAATTAATTTAATATAATGCCTAAAAAACTGAGTCTCTATATAATGACACATTGTATTAATGAGATAGTTATAAACTAATTATCAAGGAATATTTATCTTTTTTGTGTATTAAATTTCAAAAAACAAACATACACAGTTGTGAGAAATAATTTATTTGGTGTCTTATAGGCCAAAAATAATTTTTTGGGAATAGTAAATTACCATTAAAATTATTAACATACGCTTATGAATAGTAATATTACCCGTATTAATAGTAAATTAGTCAAATTTATAGTAACCTCACCCATGAATGTATACTAAGAATAGATTATTATGAGTGATAATATGATCATTATATAAGTATTGGTAATTTTGTATGTTATGGATATTTACATTCAATTTTATGATTAATTATATAAATTAAATAAAAATCTATTTTTATGAAGTTAATTCATAAATAATTATTTTATTGTCTTATGGTTAGATGACAATTTTTTAGACCTTGATTAATTTATCCAGGTTCTATAAACTGAGTTATTGTCTTACAAATATTATTTTCTGAATAGATTATGATTTTATATAAAATTAAATTAATCATATGTAGAAAATTAATTTCAGGAAAAAGAAGTTCATTTTTAAATTCTACATATCAAAAAAGTATTAAGGGTTAATTTTATTTAAATTTTTCTGAAATACATGAATTTTTCATGAATAGTGAAATACAATAATTACCTGATTATGGTAAATAAATGAATTTCTGTATCATGCATGGTTCTAAATCACATGCACTTATTTCTGTTTTGGTCCAAATGAATAAAAAACTATTACATTTATTCATTGAAAATATTAAACTGATGATTTAAATAATGTAAAACCCCTCATCTCCCCCACTATAAATTCCACCTTCACCCCCTCTTCATCTCACACCACCCAATCCAAGATCCATTCCATGTTTTATCAAATAATACTCCCAATCCCCTTTCCCTTGTCCATGATATTCTGTTCTAACAACTAGGCCAAAACAAAGGTCCTTAAGGAGGATCTCAAAGAGTGGACATCAAGGGATAAAGATCCTCTTTCAATTTCATGTGTTTCCTGTTCAATTCATTCTTTTACCATAATATCTCATCCTCCACTTATATAAGAGGTATGAAAATTACAATATTATATATATTAAATATTTTTATCATGTTTATGGAAAACTTAATCTTCATTCTTCCTGTCCTCTTCCTCTTATTCAAAAAATAAAAAAATCACTTATGATGTGCTGATTTACCAAAATCGTGGACGATATGGTTTCAATTACCATTACTTCCTTCAAAACTGGTTATAAAACCATTTTAAGGGTACAATAATATTTAAAAGTGTATTATTTATACTCTTTTTTGTTTGGGATTAAACATATATACATAATATTTTGTTAAATAATGAAACTAATTCATGATTATGAAAGAACCGCCATAACTATCTAAACAGATATCCCAAAAGATTAATTTAATGATTCAACCTCATTCCATATAACTAAAATGATTTATTAAATCATTTAATTTTGTTGAATAATGTTAATAATAACCCCTTCCACTTCTGTATTTTCTCTTCTACTGGACAAGAAGATCCAATAAGAACTAACCATAGAAATCAAGTAAAGAACGCACCTGAAGAAATGGAAAGAACATACTATTATAAATTAATGGGTGGAATGATGTTATAAAATGATCATATATGGTGTTATAAAAAATAATTATTCTTATTTGAAGTATTAATAACACTCTTTTAACCATTATATAGTATTTTTAAAAAAGTTTGAAGTAAGTTGACCCTGAGGTAAGGAAATTTGTAACCCAATTTCCATTGTAACATCCCATGTAAATAATGAATAATAGATATTTTTATCTATGTCTATTAATGAATTAGCTGGTGTTTTAGAGGATTAAAATGAGATTAAATCAAATCTTAAGCATGGAATACACTAATATTGTTTTACTACCTTTTGATGGAAAAACATTTTAAATCAAAATTTTGACAATTTTATAAGATCTATTTGTCAAAATAAACTTATTATTTATGATTGGTACATTTAAATTTACTTTGGGTAATTTTTTGGTATTTTTCTGACAATGTTCATTTTTTTAATGAATAGTGAAAAATACTGCATTTTACATCAAAACTGCTTTTTCATCTAATTTAATTATATGGTCATATTATCATTTTTATTGGTCTTAAAGTTTAATTTGAATGTATTTTTACCATTTAATCCAATGGTGGTAATTATGATTAATTTAACTTTAGAATTGGGCATAAACTAATGCCAAACTTTTCATAGATATTGTTTCAAAAATACCCGCTATTTATTTTGACAACGAGAATTATTTTTAAATAAATTATTGCAATTTCTGTGTTTGTAATTTGGTTAAATGGATTACATATTTGGAATTAGAAGGTCCAAATTATGTAATCAATACTCTTTTGTATTTGGACATTATGAATAGTAACGAGGGTAATTATCTTTAATTATCTTGATTAATGGGTAATCGGGTAGATAAGGATAATAAAATAATATCATAATAATAAAAAATGACACCAACATGTGTCCTAATTCTATTGGTTGTCTCATGGATGACCATGGGATTCTTTGTGACAAACTTGGGGACCCCATGGAATCACTTTTGTGGAAAGTGACTTGTTATCTTTTTGTTTTTTTAAAGAAAGTAAATATAACAAGAATGTATCACCTGATTAAAAAAAATTTAGTTTTGTATAAATAGGTAATATTTTAGACTATAAATATTCATTATAAAGATAAATATATTTCCTACATCATGATATTTGTTTTATAATTTTTAGACATTATATAAATTAAATTATTCATGACATCATGATGATGCAGCGATTACCTCAATAATAAAGGATTTAAATAAAATGAAACGATAATGTAAAATCTATTCCCTACACATGTCCAAAACTTATTGGATGGGTGGATTTAGAACCCGTATCACCTTACCCTAGAAGTATATCAATTTGGGACCTTTTTAATCTGAAACGCATTTTAAAATAAAGTAACTTTCCTTTACATTCCAAGAGTGCCCCTCCTCTCCTCTTATAAAAGGCCCCCACCCTACCTACTTAACCACACTCCCAATGCCTTTGGCTCGGCCAAACCCTGACCATTTTGTCTCTACACATCCCTCTCTTACTCCTTGAAGCCTCACTTTGGGCATAAGTCTTCCTAAGGAATCCTTTGAGCTCAAAGCAAAGGGAGTTACCAGATTTTAAGGTAATGTCTTCACTTGAGTCCTTTTGTTTTATTTTGCATCTCCAACCCCCTAAACTCTTTTTATTCATTTCTTTTGTAACAACTCCAGTATATTCAATATACTAGGATGTTTTTATAAGAAGTATTCTAGCTACACATACACACACCTATATCTAATGATTAAAGGACATACTGTTTCCGTGGATGGTGAATTTATGCCTCCCGAAACGATGATTGTTCAACATTCTTTTAACACCATCAAAGGTGGACATTAAGATGTAACTATATTTATATATGATATATAATATGTTTATTTTTTCCTTAAGCTTCTGTATTTTTAATTTTGGGCATACCTTTATGGTTTCAATTATGGGTAAACGTGATATCTTCATTTAATGAAGTGCGGACTACCGCCCCCTCAAAGTGATTTGATTCGTTAAATACCATATTTGGGATGTATAAAGGATGTAACTATGATATTATATATGATATTATACTAGAATTATAATATACCTTTATATCATTATGATTCAATAAAATAAAATACGAAATAGAAATGAAAGTAGCGTTCAAGTGTACGTACGGCTTACCGTCTCCATGAACGGTGCATTTCATTTCTTACCTCTAAATGATTATGTAATATTATAAATGCATGTATATACTAGATATATATGATATATACATCATGATTATAATTCTGAATATAATGTATACATGAACAACTTGTAATTATAAAGGGTTTATTTTTGACTCAAGTACCAATGATCGTTAAAACAATCGTTTTTAACTTTAATAATTACATAGTGTTCATGACATGGAAATAAGGGATATAAAAGGAATAATGAACTTGAAAAAGGTTCTTAAGAAAGTAGAAATTAACTCAAGTTTATTATTGAGGACATTAAAGAACGATTGAGTCAAGTCAGACCCGAGGAATGGGACTTCGTCTCAATCTCCTTTCATTGAGGCATATTTTGTTTTATACACAACCATCTTTTATATGGTGTATAAACCCCTTAGGATTTTACATTCATCCAAATGGAATATTTTTTATACGAAGAGTTTTACAAAACTACAAAAGGGTATGTTTTTGTCATTCATATGCGGCGACAATGACTTCTCCGCCTTCGTGACCATTATTTTAGTTTCAGCTTCCTCTACAAGCCATACCTTTTGTAAAAAAAATAAAAAAATAAATACCATGTTTTACTTTTCTTTTATTTTGGTATTGAAAATGGTTTTCATAATGTTTATATTATATCAATGTTATTTATTGATATCTTGTGATTGAAATGGGGAAATTCTATGTTTCCTTTATGTATGTTTTATGTGATACGATTATGTTATGGTTCTTGGGAATTATAATGAAAACGGGTGGTTCCGTGATAAACTAAGGGTGGGTGAGCACGATATAGCTCTCCAATGCATTAGGTAACACGAAGGAGTGAAACGTTAAGGTTTCTCCAAAGAGATTTAGGGAATATATTATGATGGGTATTCCAGACGTAACCAAGAGGGTTACTCCCTACGTAAGAATGTTATGAATGCCTCAAGTTACCTTTATGTCTTATGATTTATATGTTTTATTCATGATTTGATGAGGTATGTTAATGTGCTTATGTTTTATGGGTAAAGTATGATTTCATTCTTATGTATATATGAACTTATGTTTCCTTTCCATATTTTTATAACCCATACTGATCTTTTTATGCTCATCCCAAGTTTTTTTGAAATGTTTTTCACAAGTCAAGGGAAAGGTACATGATATGATGATAGTGTCAAGTAAGTGTAAAAAATGAATCCATGTTTTATTTTAAATATGTTTCCATTTATGGGAAAAAATAATACCATCTTTATGTTACCACTTTGTTTATACGTGGAATGTAATGAAAGTTTTATGATCTAATTCTCTAAAACTGTAAACCTGAAAAGATCCTCAAGGTGTAATCCTGTAATAACTCAAGATTAAGTAATGTTTAAGGATGCGGACTTATAATTGGTATCAAATGTCGGTTTAGATAACTTTATGAGTTAGAATTCTATTAAATTATTATCCAAAAATATTTTTTTTGGTCAAATTGAAGTGATGTAGTATTTGAAGATTACCATGTTGCTTCATCTAAGACATGTTTGTTCAGAATGGTTTTCCGCAGAGCAAACAGGGAAGCAGTGCTAGGAAGGAATGAAAAAGGAAATAACCTACCGAATTAGTATCCTAAGATGGTTGAAATTGGAACTGAACAGTTTGTTGTATTAATTGAGCAGTTGACTCATGCAATAAATGGTGGTGGTATCCATGCACGAGATCAGCTAGATCAACCGCAGAGGAACATGTCAGTGGTGGAACATTTCATGAGGCAACATCCCCCATCATTCAAAGGATCATCTGACCCTGTGCTAGCTGAAGGGTGGATTAAATCACTGGAAAAGATTTTCAATGTCATGGGGTGTTCAGACAATCAAAAGGTTAGTCATGCTATTTACCGTTTGGAGGGTGAAGCAGATCAGTGGTGGTCGATGGTTAAAAATATCAGGGATGCCGATGAGATTGATGCTCTTGATTGGGATGAATTTAAAGGTATGTTTCTTGAAATGTATTTTCCTAAGGCTGTTCGACTTAGGATGGAAAAACAATTCTTGGAATTGAGGCAAGAGGAAGACTCAGTGGCTACCTATGAAGAATGGTTCACTCGATTGGAAATGTATGCTCCAAATTTTATCCGAGACCTTGATAGTAAAATCAATCGTTTTTACTCAGAATTAATGCCAAAATATCTAAGGGAATAATCTTCTCGTGAGTTTAAAAGTTCTGAAAAGCTTGTTCGATGTGCTGAGAAGGTGGAAATGGAGTTTGTCGATGATCAAGTGTTCTACAACAACCAGCAGAAGAAGAGACCAAGGTGGCAGGAGAAAGGGAAGAATTCTTCAAAAAAGTCTGATGGTAAGAAATCTATGTTTCCAATTTGTGATAAATGTGGCAAAAGGCATGCTGGGTAATGTCTTCTGGATTCTGGAAAGTGCTACCGATGTTGTAAGATGGGGAATATGGCTCGTGATTGCATTGAAAAAGATCAAGGTGAAGGTAAGACCAAATTTGATTTACAGTTAGTGAAATGTTTTAAGTGCAATAAGATGGGTCACTATGGAAACGAGTGTCCGAAAAAGATCTTGAGTGATGGGAAGCAGTTAGACTACAAGCAGAAAGGGGTGGAGAAATCCTTTGCAACTACTTCAGCAAATTTCGGGCCATCAAATGAAGTTGTATCAGGTACTTTGTTTATTTTTTCAGATTATGCCAGCATTTTGTTTGATTCGGGGTCCACACATTCTTTCATCTCTGAAACCTTTTCTAGTAAAATGGGAATACCATATCAAGAAATGACTCCTGAACTTTTGGTAAAAACACCTAGGGGAAATGTTGAGGCAAAATGAATTTATAAGAATCTTCCTATCCTTATCTGTGGAAAGAACCTACTTGCAAACCTTATTGTTCTACCAGAAAGATGAAGGACCAGGCCGAATGCCCGGTCCCAATTTTATTTAAAAAGAAAAAATAAAAAATCAGTACAAAGTACATAGGAAAGAAAGAGTAATCACCCCAACAACAATGCCACTCAAAAGACATCAAATTCCCCATCATCACCACCATCTGATTCATCTGGATCTGCTGATTCCCACTCTGATGGAGCATATTGGTTGAGCATATTGATGTATTGCTCCCTAAGAAATAACTCCCTTCCAGACAGAGATTTCCTAGACACTGCCTTATTATGTCCCTTCTTTGTGTTTACTTCCTTCCCTTTTCCATTTTTGGTAGAGGACCTCGTAGACACCATCTTCGGCATGTTGGAGTATTCTTTTCTAGGATTATTTTTTTTGTATCAGTTCCGGTTCCCATATTACCATTTCCATTATCAGATGTTCCTTTCCATTCTCCCCGAACCATGCCACTATACGAGGCCTTGAGCACCTCCCTCTCATTCTCTTTCACACCATTGGAAACATCTCCCCCCTCCCTAGGGGCCTCTCTCAGACCCTTGAAGAAATCATTTCCTCCCCCCTCCGAGGTTGCATCCCTCACGTAAGGACGATTGATGTCAATAGCGGTTAACACATTGCTGCCTTTCAATGCTACATCCTTATCCACTACCTCTTCCACAGACACCAGGTTATCTGATGCAATGTGAGTGAGCTCCTCCTCCACCAGTTTTCCATACAGCACACTTGTCCCATTTCCTGCTTGATGTGTGTTATCCCGAACTACTTCCCCCCCCCCTCCATTCTCACATGTAACCATCCCATCACCCTTCTCCATTTGGACCAGATCAGGAACATCAAGAGCAGAAAAGAGATTCCTTAAACAGAGATCTGGTTCACCCATCACCCCCAGATTGTCACAAGACAAGATCTTCTCCATTGTTTCAGGACCCCCAGGCATCACAAGACCTGTTCCCAGGTTCTGAACACCTTTTCTTGGTGTTTCCCAACATATCTCCTAAGATTGCAATACTGGATGAACCTTAATCCCTTCAGCACCCTGGTACATCTTCTTAACTGATTCACCAGTTGACTTGCCAGCTCCAAGATCCTTCTTCAGTCGCTGAAAAACTTCTGAAATGCCCGGCCCTGAGGTAGCAGTGTTATCCCCCTTCTCAGCAGCTGAGGAATCATACCTCTCCTGGCCAAAGTAGACTTCAGTTTGTCCATCACGGTTGTGTATCTCTATTCCATGCAGATTTTGATGCAACATATCACCAGATTGGTTTCCAGAAGAGCCATGGTGGATCTCTTCATTCCCATTAATACCATAACCAGTATCACCCATCATCCTCACAGTAGGCTCCTCAATTGAACCTGACAGTTTGGTATGACCTCCAAACTTCACAAAATTGCAGCACTCAAAGACCCAATGTCCCTGCCTTTGACCAAAAGAGCAAAAATCGATCCATGAATCATAAATGATGGATTGGGCATACCTGTACTCACCTTAAATAACAATCCACACCGTCTCCGGTGGGGGCTTTGATAAATCCATATCCACACAAATCCTTGCAACCATTGGGTGCGATAATGAGGATGTCTGATGATCACAGCAGAGAAAACGACCAATGGAGTTGCCAATTGACCGTAACAGACCAATGTTCTGAAACGGCAGTGGTACACCAGGTAGCTGAAGCCATATCGCCGAGGAGGACGAGTCAAGACTCATATGCAGATCAAACGACCAGCGATGTAGATGGAAATAAAATCCACAAACGGATCTGTTAACACCTGACCATGCTGAAATCAAGTCCTCTTCATCCACAAAGCACAGGAGAATTTGACGCGGCCCTAAAATACCGACTATCACACGATGCTTCAAACCCCAGATCGGGAAGTTGAGTTTACTGTTGAATTAGTTCCTCACGCTAATCCAATTTCAAAACCCATTATCGAATGGCTCAAATTGAACTTTTTGAGTTTAAGGAAAAATTGTAAGATTTATTAGAGAAAGGTTTCATTCGACCTAGCACATCACCATGGGGTGCTCCTGTTTTATTTGTTAAAAAGAAAGATGGTTCAATGAGACTTTGCATTGATTATAGAGCCTTGAATAACATCACTGTTAAGAACAAATATCATTTTCCTCATATCGATGATTTGTTTGATCATCTCCAGGGAGCTCAGTATTTTTCAAAGATTGACATGAGATCGGGGTACCATCAGCTAAAGGTAAAGGAAACAGATGTTCTGAAGACAGCGTTCCGTACAAGATATAGCCATTATGAATTTGTAGTAATGCCTTCTGGGCTAACAAATGCACCTTCTATATTCATGGACTTAATGAATATAATTTTCTATGAGTTCTTGGATAATATTGTGGTGGTTTTCATTGATGATATTTTGGTGTTTTCTAAAAATAAAGAGGATCATGAAATACATTTAAGGGTTATCTTGCAAACCGTAAAAGAAAAGAAACTGTATGGAAAATTCAACAAGTGTGAGTTTTGGTTGCAACAAATTTCTTTCCTTGGTAACATTGTTTCTAAAGATGGGATAACTACTGATCCTGTAAAAACAAAAGTTGTGGAAGACTGGCCAAGACCCACAAATGTTACTGAGATTCGTAGCTTCCTTGGTTTGGCAGGCTATTACCGAAGGTTTGTTAGAAAATTTTCACGGTTATCTAGTCCAATGACTAAGCTAACTCGGAAGGGTGTTATGTTTATCTGGACAAAAGAATGTATGATTGTTTTCAGGAATTGAAAATAAGATTGGTGAATTCTCCTGTTTTGGCACTACCTTCCAGGAGTGGTGAGTTTGTTATATACAGTGATGCTTCATTGAAAAGACATGGTTGTGTCCTTATGAAGAATGATCAGGTAATTGCTTATTCTTCACAATAGTTGAAAACTCATGAGGTAAATTACCCTACACATGATTTGGAATTAGCTACTGTTGTTTTTGCTTTAAAAATTTAGAGACATCATTTTTATGGAGTAAAGTGTGAAATACATACCGATCAAAAAAGTTTAAAGTATATATTCAATCAGAAATAATTGAACATGAGATAGAGGATATGGCTATAATTAATCAAGGATTATGATTGTACAATTCATTACCATCCGATAAAAGAAAATAATGTGGCTGATGCTTTGAGTCGAAAAAGTAATGCTTCATTAGCAATGTTGCATTTGGAACGTGATCCTTTGGTTAAGGATTTGATGAACTTTGGCATAGAAGTTGTTGGTGCAGGAAGTTCTTCTATTTTGTTTCAGGTATCAGTGAGATCATCTCTATCAGATAGAATCAAGCAAGCATAGAATCAAGACAGTGAGTTGCAGAAAATGGTAGAGCTGGTTCAGAAAGGTAAGTTTCCTGAATTCAACATTGATAATGATTGAGTTTTGAGATTTGGGAAGAGATTGTGTGTGCCTTGTGATTCAAAGTTTAAGAGAGAGTTGTTATGTGAAGCTCATAGTTCTCTGTTTTCTGTTCATCCTGGCAGTACTAAGATGTACATGGATCTACGGGAGTATTACTGGTGGGATGGAATGAAAAGAGTTATTGCTGATTTTACTGTGATGTGTTTGACATGTCAATGGGTTAAAGCAGAGAGGCAGTTACCGAAAGGGATGCTTCAGCCTTTACCAGTGCCATAGTGGAAATGGGAGAATATATCCATGGACATTTTTGGGGGATTACCGAAGACATCTCGAGGTAATAATGCAATCTGGGTTATTGTTGATCGCTTGACAAAATTTGCTCATTTCCTTACTATACGAGATACTTTTTCCCAAGATCAACTTTCCCGTTTGTATCTTAAGAAGATAGTCAGGTTACATGGAGTTCACCTCTCCATTGTATCTGACCGTGATCCCAGGTTCACTTCTAACTTTTGGAATGGCCTTCAGAAGTCGTTGGGTACTGAATTAAATTTTAGTACAGTTTTTCATCCTCAATCAGATGGGCAGTCAGAACGAACAATTCAGACCTTGGAGGATATGATACGAGCTTGTTCGCTGGATTATCAGGGAAGTTGGGACCAACATCTTTCTTTGGTTGAATTTTCATATAATAACAGTTTTCATTCTGGTATACAGATGGAACCATTTGAGGCATCATATGGGAAGCAGTGTCGAACTACAGCTTTTTGGGATGAAGTGGGTGATAGAAAGCTGATGGGACCAGAATTGGTAGAAGAGTTGGCAGAAAAAGTTCAGCTGATACAGAAACACATGAGAATAGCTCAGATCAGGCAGAAGAGTTATGCAGAAAACAGGAGGAAGGATCTATCTTTTGATGTAGGTGATCATGTTTTTCTCAAAGACTCACCATGGAAATGTGTGATGAGATTTGGTAAGAAAGGAAAGTTGAGTCCAAGGTTCATTGGACCATATGAAATTCTGGAGAGAGTTGGATCAGTTGCATACCGGGTGGCTTTACCTCCGAGTTTATCTATGGTACACAATGTTTTTCACGTTTCGATGTTGAGAAAGTATATGGCAGATCCATCTCATGTTTTGAGTCCAGAGGTAGTTCAGCTGGAAGAGAACCTATCTTATGATGAACAACCAGTCCAGATTCCTGACCATAGGGAGGAAGTGTTACGAAATAAGGTGATTAATCAGGTAAAGGTTTTGTGGAAAAACCTCATGATGGAAGAGGCAACATGGGAATCTGAAAATGTAATGAGGGATAAGTACCCCCATTTATTCGATAAGTAAATAAATTGCGAGGACAAAATTTTTTAAAGGGGGGAAGGATGTAACATCCCAAGTAAGTAATGAATAATAGATATTTTTATCTATGTCTATTAGTGAATTAGATAGTGTTTTAGAGGCATAAAATGAGAATAAATCCAATCTTAATCAAGGAATACACTAATATTGTTTTACTACCTTTTGATGGAAAAACATTTTAAATCAAAATATTGAAAATTTTATAAGATATATTTTTCAAAATAAACTTATTCTTTATGAATGGGACATTGAAATTTACTTTGGGTAAATATTTGGTATTTTTCTGAAAATGTTCATTTTTTAATGAATAGTGAAAAATACTGTATTTTACACAAAACTGCTTTTTCATCTAATTTAATTATATGGTCATAATATCTGTTTAATTGGTATTAAAGTTTAATTTGAATATATTTTTACCATTTAATCCAATGGTGGTCATTAGGATTAATTTCACTTTGTAATTGGGCATAAACTAATGCCAAACATTTCATAGATATTGTTTCCAAAAAACCCGCTTTTTGTTTTGATAACAAGAATTATTTTTAAATAAATTATTGAAAATTCTGTGATTTGAATTTGGAAAAATGGATTACATATTTGGAATCAGAAGGTCCAAATTATTTAATCAAGACTCTGTTGTTTTTGGACATTATGAATAGTAACGACGATAATTATCATTATTTATCTTGATTAATGACTAATCGAGTAGTTAAGGATAATAAAATAATATCATAATAATAATAAATGACACCAAAATGTGTCCTAATTCTATTGGTTGTCTCATGGCCGACCATGGGATGCCTTGTGCCAAACTTGGGGTCCCCATGGAATCACTTTTGTGGAAAGTGACTTGTTATCTTTTTGTTTTTTTAAAGAATGTAAATATGACAAGAATGTTTCACCTTATTAAAACATTTTTAGTTTTGTCTACATAGATAATATTTTAGACTATAAATAGTCATTAGAAATATAATAATATTTCCTACATCATGATATTTTTTTATAATTTTTAGACATTATATAAATTAAATTATTTATGACATCATGATGATACAGCGATTACCTCAATAATAAAGGATTAAAATAAAACGAAAAGATAATGTAAAATCTATGCCTACACATGTCAAAAACCTAATGTATGGGTGGATTGATAATTCTTATCACCATACCCTTTAAGTATATCAATGTGGGACATTTTGAATCCGAAACTCATTTTAAAATAAAGTAACTTTTCTTTACATTCCAAGAGTGCCCCTCCTCTCCTCTTATAAAAGGCCCCCAACTCTACCTCCTTACCCACACTACAAAAGCCATTGACTTGGCCAAACCATGCCCATTTTGTCTCTCCACATCTCTATATTACACCTTAAATGCTAACTTTGGCCAGAAGTCTTCCCAAGGAAGCCTTTGAGCTCAAACCAAAGGGAGTTACACGATTTTAAGGTAATGTCTTCACTTGAGTCCTTTTGTTTTATTTTGCTTTTCCAACCCCATAATCTCTTTTTATTCATTTATTTTGTAACAACTCCAGTTTCATCAATATTCTAGGACGTTTTTATAAGAAGGATTCTAGCTACACTTACACACATATACATCTAATGGTTAAAGGACATACTGTTTCCGTGGATGGTGAATTTATGCCTCCCGAAACGATGATTGTTCAACATTCTCTTAACACCTTCAAAAGTGGTCATTAAGATGTCACTATATTTATATATGATATTTAATATGTTTATGTTTTCCTTAATCTTCTTTAATTTTCATTTTGGTCATACCATTATGGTTTCCATTATGGGTAAACGTGATATCTTCATTTAAGGAAGTGCAGACTACCGCCCCCTCAAAGTGATTTGATTCGTTAAATACCATATGTGGGACGTATAAAGGATGGAACTATGATATTATATATGATATTATAATGGCATTATAATATACCTTTATATAATTATGATTACATTCTATAAAATACGAAATAGAAATGAAAGTAGCATCCATGCGTACGTACGGCTTACCGTCTCCATGAACGGTGCATTTCATTTCTTACCTCTAAATGATTAGGTAATATTATAAATGCATGTATATACTAGATATATATGATATATACATCATTATTATAATTCTGGATATAATGGATACATGAAAAACTTGTAATTATAAAGGGTTTATTTTTTATTCAAGTACCAATGATCGTTAAAACGACCGTTATTAACCTAAATAATTACATAGTGTTCATGACATAGAAATAAGTGATATAAAAGGAATAATGAACATGAAAAAGTTTCTTAAGAAAGTATTAATTAACTCTGGTTTATTATTCAGGACATTAAAGAATGATCGAGTCAATTCGGACCCGAGGTATGGGACTTCGTCTCAATCTCCTTTCATTGAGGCATATTTTGTTTTATACACAAACTTCTTTTATACGGTGTATAAACCCCTTTGACTTTTACATTTATCCAAAAGTAATATTTTTTATATGAAGCGTTTTACTAAACGACAAAAGGGAATGTTTTTGTCGTACATATGCGGGGACAACGACTTCTCCACCGTCGTGACCATTATTTGAGTTTCGGCTTCCTCTACAAGCCATATCATTTTTTAAAAAAAATAAAAAAATAAATACCATGTTTTACTTTTCTTTTATTTTGGTATTGAAAATGTTTTTCATAATGTTTTTATTATATCAATGTGTTTTATTGATATCTTGTGATTGAAATGTGGAAATTTATGTTTCCTTTATGTATGTTTTATGTGATACGATTATGTTATGGTTCTTGGGCATTATTATGAAAACGGGTGGTTCCATGATAAACTAAGGGAGGGTGATCCCGATATAGCTCTCCAATGCATTCGGTAACACGAAGGAGTGAAACACTAAGGTTTATACGAAGTTATTTAGGGAATATACTGTGATGGGTATTCCAAACGTAACCAAGAGGGTTACTCCCTATGTTAGAATGTTATGAATGCCTCAAAGTTACCTTTATGTCTTATGATTTCTATGATTTATTCATGATTTGATGAGTTATGTTAAAGTGATTATGTTTTATGGGTATTGTATGATTTCATTATTATGTATATATGAACTTATGTTTCCTTTCCATATTTTTATAACCCATACTGAGCTTTTTATGCTCATCCAATTTTTTTTTGAAATGTTTTTGACAGGTCAAGGGAAAGGTACATGATATGATGATAGTGTCAAGGAAGTGTCAAGAATGAATCCATGTTTTATTTTAAATATGTTTCCATTGATGGGAAAAAAATATTATCTTTATGTAACCACTTTGTTTATATGTGGAATGTAATGCATGTTTTATGATCTAATTCTCTAAAACTCTAAACCTGAAAAGATCCTCAACGTGTAATCTTGTAATAACTCAAGATTACATAATGTTTAAGGCTGGGGCCTTATATCCATTATTTGGGATACCCTTCTAATTTATTCATTATGAGGTATTGATATTTTTTATGTGGTTATTATTTTTTATATACAATTTTTACACATATAAAGTATATTCTCATTCTAAATATATTTGTATGGGTCTTTCCTTTTAAAATTCTTTTAAATGTCTCTTTAATGAAATTCAAAAAGTCTATTTTATATATATGTAATGAGTGGTTTCTCTTGATTTCATGATTATTTATTACAATTATATGTTCCTTGGACATAGTTTTGTTTGGTTGAGTCCATTATATCAAATTATATTTTGGGTATAGCCAATTATAGGTGATGATATGTTGGGTTGAGCCCATTATAGCTCCACATATGTTGGTTTGATCCCATTATAGCTCAAGATATGTTGGGTTGAGCCCTTATAGCTCATGATATGCTGGGTAGAGACAATTACATCACATTATATCTAGGTTTTATCCCATTATAGCTTAAGATATGATGGATGAGATGGATCATATCACTCTATTGCGTTGGGTACACTGGAGATGAAAGTAGATAGAATTGTTATTCTATGTGTAGGGGTTATTATAAGGTGATATGGTAGATATGTCCCATGAAAGCTATATTAGATCTATATGAATTGTAATGGGTTTTATTAAATGGGATTTATTGGGTTTTATGTTATCACTTGAAAAATTATTTCTTCTTTATATCCCTTACTGTGGTTTTGCTGCCCATCCAATGTTTGTAAATGTTTTTCACGGTTTATAAGGATGTGCAAGAGAAAGAAGAAATGAAATTTAAATGTCATGATTATTTTTCAATGAAATTATGTTCTATTTAAAAAAGATTTATATTTTAAAAAATGTATATTTTTTTAATTTTATCTATATGTATGATTATAAGATGTTATATTTGTTTTATGTCCAAATTACATAAAAATCTAAACATCGAAAGATCCACAGTGATTTAGATTGTATGTTGTTTCCAAAAACTCAGGATTATGTAATTTATTAAGGATGAGTCCTTATATGGGACGTCCTCTCATATAACCTTTTATTTTGGAGTTGATATTTCCTCTCATTCACCCTCTTTGTTTGGGCTTTAGATGTTCTTTTGTGTACCCTTTATGCTCATAAAATATTTGTCATTAACCAATGCATTAGAGGGAGATATATGTCTCACCCATCTCATATAAAAATCATTCACACATATTCCACAAGATACGATAACCTCATCATATAATGACCAATAAAAAGAGATCAAATCACAAAAATTGAAATAAAATATGTATAATCAATATTTCACCCCATCATAACCTATGGAAAATAGAAAGTTTTCATAATCATTTAATCAAATCATAACCCAGGTAGATAATATAGATTCAAAAGAATGTAACCCATGGAAGTAAAACAGGTGTTGTTATAATTATTCAATAAAAATAAAAAACCATTCAAGAGATAATATCAATTGATCCTTTGGATAATTTCTAATAAAGTCTTGATAAGAATCAATAATTGTAATAATTAAATGGAAAATTTATAAAATATCTTTAAAAAACATTTCGTGAGTAACATATCCTTTCATCTTTGAAATAAGTATTATGATACATAAAACCATTTGAAAATTAATTTTCATTGAAAATTCCATGAAATAATATAAATAATACTTGAAATAAATTGTAAAAATATTTTCCCTCAAAAAATTTAAAATAATCATCAAAATAATTAAAATATTATATTTTTAAACACTTTGAAAATTTATAAAGAATGACTAAAAATGTTTTAAAATATATTTCATTGATAATAACATTTAAAAATTATAATTAAATCTTTTAAAACCATAAAGAAATTTAAAATTCTTTTAATTCAAAATTATCTTCAAATATCATTTGAAAAAAAATTTGAAAACATTTTTCAAAATATTCTTTTTCAATATAATAGATTTCCCCCCGAAGATAGAGACAATCATATTTTACATAAAATCATTTTCTGAACTATAAAATAGTTGTAAAATGGTACTAATACATGACGATATATTGAATAACCATAGGTGATTAAGATTAAATATTGTTCTTGAGATATGGATCATGAAATTTCATTAAATGAAGCACAATCATAAGCATTCTAAAAAAATAAAGATATTGTTTAAAAAAATATCACCACTTGGTTAGATGGGATAATAATATAAATATAAGAAAAAAAAATTAAATTAATCTCAATATATCATTAATATAAGGACATTCCGGATATAAAATGTAAAATGGAAGTATATACACCCTGAAAATAATTTAGGTGTGTAACAAAACATGAATCTCAAAGAAGGTAAATTGAGACATGTCTATTTTACTGATCTGTTATGTATTGAAACATAAAACCCTTAAAAAAGGGTAATAAATGGACATGTTAATATCCATAAATAGAATTATAAAATACATAGAATAAAATCATGGGTTGTACGTGCACCACAGAAGAGGAAAGAGTGGTAAACATATCATGTATCTCTCAGAAATATAAACTGAGATGGAATCCGCTTACCTTGTATCTGGAATTTCATAAAGTCATTAAAATATCCTATATAAAAATTATAAATTTATAATAATCCTATAAAAGAACCATATTATTACTTTTAATACCATATATGGTTTTATTATGTCTTTATCCCACCCTCTTGTTAACATTTCTATGTTAAGGCTTCACTTTGGGTAATATTCGCTTTGTTTTCTGCTCGTGTCTTCATTTTTTATATCCATTACCTTATATTTTTATCATGATTGAAATAATTTAAACCATTACATTAATATAATTTTTTTCTATTATATCTGTATTATAATAACCCACATATTATAGTATTATGATACAGAATACATTGTTCATGGCGATGGTAAGATGTACGTGTTCTTGAATGCAATTTCTATTTGATTGTGGTGTTCAAATAAATAAAGTAAAAGATATATATATATATATATATATTATCAAATTGTCCTTATGATAAAATATATATCATATATAATTACTAAAACCATCCTTAAAACATTCCATGTAATGTATGAACGAATCACATAACATTAAGGGGCAATAACCCACAATACCTCAAACTAAATTATCATATTAACATCAAATTTAAAGAATAAAGTAATTTATTTTAAAATAATTAAATAATATTAAAGGAATAATAAATATAATATATAGAATATATAAATACATTTCCAATGATAATTTCCATCTTGAGATGTGCTAAAGGAAAATTGACCAATCATCATTTTGTTAGGCGGTAGCCCGCCATACACGTAAATAGTATATTTGTTACCCATTAGATGAAATTTTATGTAATTTTAGGTAGAATTATTATCTTAAAAAGGTATTGGTATATTTATTAAACTATTTTTATTGAAAATTATGGAATAATATGATTTCAGGGAGTGGAGAAATAAAATAAAAGAAAGATGTTTCATGGAGGGTGTTACCTCTTAATCAGGCAACTCCTTTTTGGTTTCCCCAAAAGGCTTCACTCAATAGATTTATACCCAAGGTGGAGATTCATGGTCTAGTGGAGATAAGTTTGGGAGATATTTTTTCAGAATCTGGTCGAGAAAAAGTGGCTTGAGATGTGTGAGGAAGTGGGAGGAGAGGATCCCTTTTATAATTGAACTGGATTGTCACTATTGGAATATTTTAAAAGAAAGGAACCATATAATAGTTTTATTAAAGTGGATAAATAATGGTTAAATGTTAGTTAAAGTGGGGATAAGTTCTAAATATTTCCATCTAATCAGTTTTGGACAAGTTTATATGTCGTTTTGGGTCTTCTATTTAAGGATTAATATTTATTTAAACTAAATTTTACCTTAATCGATGTAATTAATTTTAATTACATTAAACTAATTTTGGTGAAAAACTAAGATAAACTCATTAGAAATTAGAAATTATTTTTATTATAAATATGAAATACATTTTTCAAAATAAAAACATAAAAATGGTAGAAATTAATTTCAAATTAATCCCACCGACGAGATGACATTGTGGGGTTTTATTGTAAACATTGATCATAAGTTTTCTAAGTTTATATATCCAATTTCCATGTGAAATTGAATGAAATGTACTAAAGAAGATTAATTGATAAAAATATTGTATAATTAATATTTTATACAAATTAAAATTAAAATTTATCAATATAAATAAATTATATGAAATAAAAATATTTTATTAAAATCCATGTTTTAACTATTCATTAAAAAAATAAAACCTTATAGAAAAATACTAATGATCTATACTAAACTAATTTTTATGTTTATATTTAAAATATGAATTTTATTTTTACATATCATAAATATATAATTCACAAAAATTGGATTTAAAATTGGTTCTCCATTAAAGGGTGCTAAAACTACCTTAATAAAAATGTTGGGTTTAATACATTAAATTGGATTTTTTTTATCTTATACTTATAAAATCTATTGGATGAATATGAAAAATATTTACATGGATATATAATATAAATATTTTATTAAAATTAATTATTAATTATTTTATTTTATTATGATTAAAATAACATTCTGAACATAATAATAGTTCTCAATAAAAATAATCCCTTTATATTCAACTTTGTTCTTATATTTATTTCTAAATAATTTGTAACTAATTGATTCATTTTATATTTTGTTAAATAAATATATATAAATTTTTTAGTTAATAAAATTTATAAAATATAATTTAATGGAAATGTTACATCTTATTATAATAAATAATCATATTTTAATAATATATATTTGTTTCCTAAACTTTTGTCTTGCGTGTTACACATGTCATCGAGGAAAGTCATTGTTGTGTGTAACATAAGAAAACCTTGATACTTCTTGTATATCAAGTTAAAATTAATGTTATGTGTCATGCATATAATCTAAACATAGTTTTTTAATATAAAATAAACTATTTTTATATTTACGTGAAATGAAAAATATCAAAACGATTATATTTATTCGAAAAAAATAATTCAAAAAATCATTGGGTGTTACATTATACCCCACTAAAAATTAATTTTATCCATGAAATTAATATGGTTTATGAGAGGTTTAATAAATGAATATCTGATTTATATAAACCCACATTATGGAAATGAATACTAAAAATTCCCTTTAAAATGGAATGTTGGAAACATAATGGTTACCCAATGTAATATATAGTTAGGTTTACTCATAAGAGAATATAGGTTGGGAATAATGATTTTACATGGAGTAAAAGAATTCATATTTATAGGGAGTGATTTAGGCCATCATTAAAAAACAAGAAAATGATCAATGAAACATTTAGGGCCTCAATGTCATAAATATCTAAGGATTTAAAAGGACATAAACTCCACAATAATTAAGGTATCAGGTCAAATTTCTTTTATCATTACACTATAATTGAGTAATTAATTTTATTAACCAAGAATTTATAGAAATATACTTACATGTTTTCATTATCTTTCTTATTAACAATAAAAAACTTTTGTTATACCTTGATATATTTTAACTTCATCTCTTACCTTATGAAATGAATGATAATTTTTCATTCATATAGAACTAACTAATCAAGAGATATATGGTAAGTCATCCAATATATAATCAGTTATAATCAACCCCATGTTGTGATAATAGGTTCTAAAATATTCATCAATCCTCATGGGGTGAGAGAATACATTAATCTAACAAAATCTATTCAAACCATATCATAAAAATTACATATATTATTAACCTTACAACCCTTCCAACGAATAATTCACCCTTTCATCTTGAAATAAGATGTAATCATAAAACAAAATAATTTTTAATAAATACATGGGTCTATAATTTTATTGATATAAAATCAAATATTATTTTATTATTCTGTAATCCTTATAAGAAATAATATCAAATAAAATATCATAAAAGGATGAACAATAATACTTTCATAGGTATTATTCACACAAATTAAAACATAAAATTCCTAAATAAAGAGGGAAGGATAAGTAATTATTAATTATGGTGGATCACATCATACATTACGATCACATAAGATTTCCCTTTTTCCTTTTCCTTCAGAGTTTTTTGGGTCTTATCATTCACATTAGTCCATGGATTGGAGTACAAGTTTGAATACTGGGAAAATTCAATGAAATTGAAACAATGAAGTGTGAGAGGTACATAATTGGATGTTTATCATTATTTTAATAAGTATCTAATTTATTCTCATCAGTTCAACATTCATCTACTCAACAACCTTCCCTTCCGAACATAAAACATTTATTAGTCCCATTAATATTATTCCCTCCATTTTCCCCAAAATTTTTACATAATGGAATACTAATTTTCAATTCCCTATGGTTGTTATATTTTCCATTGAACTCTATATTCAGTTTATTTTCAAAACCATGATATTTATAATCAAATCCAACTTTCATTTAAACTTTTATAAAAAAACTATCAACTTATTCATAGTTGCGGTAGTCTCTTATAGACAAGGCCTTTTAAAGTATAGGTTTCATAACACAAATAAATCATTCAATTTTACATTCTGAATGAAGAATAATACCTGAAGAGTACATGGAAAGCCTTCTAGATTTTTCTTTAAAAGCATGAATAGATTCATCTTCTTTCTTTAAAAGATCTATGAATTCATTTTCTATCTACAAACGAAGAATCTAAGGATGTTAATTTTTAAAAAATATTTTTTAACGCAGCTCAATCCATTGTGTAAATATTTTCGAGTTTCCTCATATTACTAATTAATGTCCACCACTGATCTGCTTCACCTTATAACCGATAAAAATTTTGAATGACATTCTCATGTCTTGAACATTGGATAATGGTAAATATCTATTTAGTTTTACTAATACATTTTCTACATAATGTTGATCAGAAGTCTGTAGAAATAAGGCAAATGTTTCCACATAAAGGACTCACCATAGTGTTATTCCCTACATTAATCATTTGGGAATCTAGCCTAGTTCAAATATTGATAAATTTTGGTGAGTATATAAATGATATTTTTCATTCCTTCTCCCAGAGAATTTGGTTTTTCAAGAGTAAAATCATTTCATTGTCTATTTCAATCCACATTAAAGTAGTTCCTTCAGGTTATACCCATTAACTAAAACAAAAATCATAGAGTAAGAAAATATTTATTAGAGTGAGGAACCACATAATCAAGAAAATGACTTATTTGATGTATAAATTATGAAACCTTGTTTAAACTATGATACATTGGTTCATCCTAGATTATTCATAGCCAACAATTATTCGAATACAGAATGATGGTTCATGAATATTTTGTGAATTTACAATGAATATCCCCATGTAGTGTCAAAAGAGGTGTGTAACAAGGCCCATTGTTGTGTATCAGATTATCCCGATTCAGGCCTAAATCATCTTTGGGAGTTGTTACTCCTATGCGTATATATTCTAGAGCCATATGCTCTTTTTGTATCTAGAAATGTATTTATTTATAGGAAACCACTTATTATATCCTTTACCAAATTCCAAGACATTTTCCTGAATTTTAACTCATTGTTATACTTATCCTTAGAGACATACCTATACATATCATTATAAAATACCTAGGGATATCACTATTTTTTCATATCTGTTTAAAAAGGATAACTAAAACATTCCTCTGATATCATCTGTAGTAACCCATGTTTAACATACATGGATATTACAACATTTTAGATAAATATTCAGTAACTTACAGAAAATGTGCCCTATCACCATAATAGTTTAGTGTCTTTATAAAGTAGAGAAAAAAATATTCTATCCTGGTGAAATATGATCAATAGATCCCATACAGATCTCCACCATTTGTACATCTACCTAGAACCATTCATCATAACATTATGAATTGAAACAAAAGAAATGGGTGATATTAGATGCTCAGTAAGGGTAAATAAATGAAATGAATAGGAATAACATGAACTAAATGGTATGAAACTTGATCATAGCATTTTAAGATCATACCATTCATATTAGAGATCATAATAAATATTGGTAGTTCATAAGATATTAATTTTTAGGGAAATAAAAAACATAATCCATAAAATAATAACATATGAATAAATAAGGAATTAAGGAAAACACATATAAAAAACCTATGGGAAGTCATCCTACCATGGTATTTATAACTTTTTCGGCTATGGATAGTCATATATCTACCTGCTTCTAGCTTGGGATTCCCACCTGTGTACTATCTTTTTTCGGGATTTGGATATCGTCCCATGTACCCTCTTTTTTTTTGTCTTCGGATATCTTCCAATGTAACATCTTATTTTAGGCTTGGGTTGACATCCTTTTTACCCTCTTTTTTTGGGGTTGGGATGTCCTCCCATATAACATCTTGTTTTGGGATTGTATTTTCCTCCCATTTACCCTCTTGTTTTGGGATTGGAAAGTCCTTCCATTTACCCTGTTATTTTGTGCTTGGGATGTCCTCCAATTTGACCTTCTGTTTTGGGAATGGGATGGCCTCATGTGTACCCTTCGAGGTAATAATACATTTATCATTACCCAATTCATTCAAAGGAGATATTGGTCCTATCCAAATTATAATAAAATCATTTACACATGTGACATGAGATAATACAACTTCATCCTATCATGACCCAAAATATAGATCAATTCCTAACCCACGAAATGAAAGTGGTATATCCAATATTTCAACCCACTATTACATATGTAAAAGAGATTGGTTTCACAATCATTTAATCAATAAATAACCCATGAGGAGAAGCAGGGTTCAAAAGATTGTAACCCATGAAAGTGAAATAGGTTTCATAATAATTATTCCATCAAAACATAAGACATTAAATAATGAATATGAATGAAACCATTAGATAATTTCCTTGGAAGGCATGAGTAACATTTATAGATGTCATATTAGATATAAAATAATTCTGATTTTTTATATCAAAATCAATTCTTGCCGAAAATATCCTTTCTTCTTTGAAAAGTTATTTTTGATACATTAAACCATTTGAAAAAATTTTGTCATATAAAATACCATGAAAAAATATAAAAAGACATGAAATCTTTTTGAGAACAATTTTTTATGATATTTTTTAATATAAACTTCAAAATATTTTAAAAACCATTTTCTTTGAAAACACATTGAATACTTATAATTAAATATTACAAATAGTTTGGAAACCATTTAATTAAAAATGAATTTGGAAACTTATAATGAAAGATTTTCAAACCATAAAAAATTTAAAATTATTTTTCCTTGAAAATGATCTTCAATGATTATTTGAATTTTTTTGAAAAAATTGTTTTCGAAACTACTGTTGAACTGAGTTCATCCAGCACCAGCAAAAAATGTTGTTAATGATTGTTAATGCTAAAAAAGAATTGTTAAAAAGAGTCTTTAAGGAAAATTTTTTTAGCATTGTTAAAGGGGGTCTTTAACAGTGAAAAAAGCACTGTTAAAGTTGGAACATTGTCATGGATTATTTACATGCACTAATAAATGATGGCTTTTATCAGCACTTATAAAAATGAACTGATAATGGGGGGTATCAATAATTTTATAGAAGCGATGATAAGGACCCTCCATTATCAGTTTATTTTCACAAACACTAATAAAAATATAATTCAAATATTTATTATCATTGAAAATAATATATTAATATATAATTAAAAATATTTTGATATGAATATAATATGTATTTTGTAAAGTATTTTTTAGATAAGCTAAATAGTGATGTACAATTAATATATAATATATTTATTGAAATGGCATATAAAATAATTTCAAAAACATTTTATTTGATAATTTTATTATTATTAGTTATTAATGGTTTTTTATTATCAATTTGAAAATAAAAAAATTTAAAAAATAATCAAAGATATAAAATAAGTTTAAAATGTAACTCAAACATGAAATGACCATAACTTTTGATTAAGGTGTCAATATGGGCTCTACGACATATCAAATTGAATCTTTTGATGAAATCTACATCATCAATGATAGAGACTAAAATCAATAAAAAAAATTTAAAGGACAAAACATTCCAATAAGGCCTCCAAAATGGAGTTTTTAGTTGTGGTACCTTGACTTTTTAACATTTGATGGATTTTCTACCACATTTAAGGGGGGTTCGTTTTTCCCATTCCATATAAAGAAATAATTTATTTCTAGGACATACATTTATGATGATATTATTGTTTTTAAATTTTATCATTTTTCATAACATAATTATATTGGTAATTTAATATATCCATGTTTTCTTATATTTACATATAACAAATCACTCATATAAATACACATATCAACACATTTACATAAAAAGGTATATTAAAATATATATAATTAAGTAAATATCCTAAAATGATTTTTAAACAATATATAATGATTTTTTACATTATAAAAATTTATTTATAATATTTATATATACATATTTGTGTGTATTAATAAACACATATATATTTATATTATATTCTAGTATATGTAAATGAATACAATATATAATATATTTAAATAAATATAAGTATATATATCACACACACATATTTTGTATAAATTTTTTTAAACATAATTATAGAAATATATGTAAATATATATGTAAATATATATGAATATATATATATATATATATATAATTATATAGGAATATCATTAAAAATACAACAACATAAAATGGAGTATTGGAAATGGTGATCCATATTCAAATGAGAATAATCGGGTTCAAATCTTGGATGGAACTCATGAGGATTTAAAATCACAAAGTGCTAATAAAAGGATTGGTGGGGTGAAAATACCTGTTTAATTGGGGAAAGTAAAGAACTGATAAAGGGGTTGGGGAAGCACAAACGAAGTGAATCGAGTGCTCAAAGATATATCAATTCTTTTAACACCATTAATAGTGTTTCTTCTCTTATCACTAAAAAGAACTGTTAAATTTCACATTTAATAGAGATAAAAAATAGTTGATAAAATTTCCCTATAATAGCTCTAAAAAAGAACTCTGAAAGGCCCCCACTAACAACTATTTTTTAAGTGCTGTTAAATGGGACCTTTAATAATGATTTTTTGGTGTTGTTATTTTTTTTAGATTTTAATAATTTTAGTATTATTATAGCTTTTTTATAACTACCCATGGACTATTATAGCATTGATAATGGGTTTTTATATTTGTGTGAATATAATTGATTTCTAACTGAAGAGATTGATATTAAGATTTTACTGAAAAATAGTATCTTTAGTATGAAAGAGTTAAAAAATGGTACTAAAAAAATAGGATATCTTAAATAACCACTGGAGAAGAAATATCATTAGTGTTCTTGAGATATAGAGCATGAGATTAAATTAATTTAATCATAATAATAAACATTGTCTAAAAACGATGAGTTTCTTTCAATAAATGGTAAAAACATGGTTACATTGGATCATACTATCCTTGTAAGAAATGAAAGTACCTGAAGTTTAAAATTTATTGAAAATAATGAAATTCATGATATATCATGTAAAATTTACTTACAAACACGTCATAAATAATTTAGGGGCATGAAAAAAAGATTCTCATAGAAGGAAAGTGGAGACAAAACTATTTTACCAATTTGGTAACTTTTGAAACATAATGCCTATAAAAGAAGGATCATAAAATGGACATGTGAATATGAATAAATTTATGTATAAAATACATATACTATAATCATGGGAAGTACATACACCATAAAATGGAAATAGTGGAAATCATAGCATGTATCTCATAGAAATAAAAAGTGTGATGAAATCCCCTTATGTTGTGTCCTGAATTTCGTCGTACTCATTTAATCCTCATGTATAATAAAAAGAAATTTAATAAAAATATATTAAAAAATATATTATTCGATTGATGATTTATATAACCCACTTGTTAACAATTATTTGTTAAGGACTCACTTCAGGTAATATCTACTTTGTTTTTCGCTTGTGTCTTAATTTGTTATATATTTGGTCCTTATATTTATATCGTGATTTAAAGAATACTAAAAATGATTTAAATATAATTTATATTCATTATATTTGTATTATAATACCCCATATAATATTTAAGTATGAAACAAAATACACCATTCATGGAGATGGTATGCTATACATACACATGAATGCTATTTATGTTCAAATGTATTGTAGAAATAAATAATATAAAAGACACGCACGCACACACACACACACAAACACACAAACCGATATATATATATATATATTATAGTGTCATTATTATATCATATATATCACATATATTCTCTATACCCATCTTCAAAAAATTCCATGTATTATATGAACGAATCTTTTCTCTTTGAGTGGGGCGGTAGTCCACACATCCTTAAATGATATAATATTATTAAAAATACATTAAACGTATAAATATTTTTGATGTAAAAGAATTAAAAATATATAAAATACCTAATAAATATTATATATAACATAAAAAAATTATTTTCTATCATAATTTACAAAATGATATGTGGGAAATGATAATTGAACCATCATCGTTTAGTGAGGTGATAGTCCACCATACACAGAAAAAGTTTCTTCAAAACCTGTTAGATGGAACTGTGTGTAAGTTTTAATTAAATAATTGTCATAAATACATACTAGTATATTTTGGATTATGGTTTTTTATAAAATCATGAAATAAGAATATTTTAGGGAGTGGAGATAGAAAATTAAAGAAAGAAGTTTGAGGTCTGGTGTTACCTCTTAATCGGGTAACCCCTTTTGGTATGCACCAAAAGGCTTAATTGGATTGATTTATGACCAAGGGGAATATTCAATATATTATGGATGGAAGTTAAGGAGATATTTTAGAAGAGTTATCTCGAGACAATGTGTCTTGAGAGATGTGAAAAAGTGGGAGGAGAGGAGGCCTTTTATAGTGGAGGAGGAGTGACACTCTTGTAATATTATAAAAGAATGGAACCCCGCTCATATTTGTTTATTAAATTTAGATAAATAATGTTTAAAAGTTGAAAAAAATATTATAAGGTATAAATATTTCAATCCAATGGATTTTAAACTGGTTTACAAGTTTTTTTGGGTCTTCAATTTATGGTTTAGTCCACAGTTATGCTTAATTTAACCTTAATCGATGAAATTAATTTTAATCACACCAAATAAACTTTTTGTTAAAAAAATAATTTTACCTTATTATAAAATATAAATTATTCTTATTAGTAATAGAGAATCTATTTATCCATATTCTAATAACTCTAGTGGCAGAAGTTAATTTAAAATAATCCCACTAAAGCGATAACACTATAGGTTTTTAAAATAAAAAACGATCAATTTTTTTATATTTTAATATACAATTTCAAATTGAAATTGTTATAAATTACATAAATTGAATTAATTTATATAAAAATTATCTTATTAAACTTCTAAAAAAAATTAAAATATAATGTAACCATATAAATAAATTAGATGAAAATGCAATTTTGATTTAAAATCTACTTTTTAGATCTTCATTAAAAAAATAAATCCTTAGGAAAAAAT
Organism: Viscum album; assembly: GCA_963277665.1. Taxonomy (NCBI): domain Eukaryota; kingdom Viridiplantae; phylum Streptophyta; class Magnoliopsida; order Santalales; family Viscaceae; genus Viscum; species Viscum album. The sequence goes on along the minus strand of OY728148.1, from coordinate 2,123,374,014 downwards.
AAAAAAAATTCCAAACCTAATTTTATGTTTTAATTAAATATTTGAAGTATATATTTTAATATTAATAATTTAAAATTTCCAAAAATTCGATTTGAAATGGGTTCACAATTAAATGTCGGTGAAAATACCTTAATAAATTTATTGGGTTTTATGGATTAAATTGATTTTATTATTATCATATGCTTATAAAATATATTAGATGAATATCAAAAAAATTTACTTGGATATATAATATTTATATTATATTAAAATTACTAAATAATTAATTTAATTTATTAGCATAAAAATAATTTTTTGAACTTAATAATAGTGTTCTTTTAAAATAATATCGTGATATTCAATTTGGTTCTAATATTTAATTATAAATAATTTGTACATAATTAATTCATTCAATATTTTTCGAAAACCATGTATTTATTTAATTTAATTAATAATATTCATGAAATATAATTTCATGTTCTTGTAACATCTTATTTTATTATATAATCATATTTTAATAATAAATTATTGTTCTCTAAACCTTGGTCATGCGTTTTACGCAAGCCATCAAAGAAAGTCATTGTTGTATGTAATATACGATAAACATGATGTTCCATGTAGTGAAACCAAAAATTTATGTTTCATGTAGTTAGCTTAATCAAAATAATTTTTATTAATATAAAATAAACTATTTTAAGTGTTGCATGAAATAAAAAATATGAAAAATAAAAAACTTAATTAGAAAAACAAAATAATTCACAAAAGCTCGGGTTATAACAAAAACCATCTGAATCTTCATGCATGATCCACTAGAGAGGATAAAAATCCCAATTTCTAGTTTCCTACAATCATCATAAATATTTAGTTAGTGTTGTAATCAGCAATCCCTATAGATGAAACAAGGCAAAGACACTTCCAACTCAGCTAGCATACTAGTCCTAGACCACCCACCTTATGACCTAGGATTCCCTTTGTTATTCGTATTCAATTCACATATCACATAGATCACTAAATTCTCTAGAAAATTCCAATCAATACAAAAACTATTTATAAATAAACTCCTTCCACCACCAAAACCAATTTTAAATCCTAATACACACTAAAACTATTTCAAAAATATGTTTCTTACAATGTAAATTTTTTATTATCAAAAACCATTAATGATTAAAATAAACAAGAACACAAGTGGAACACATGAATAATAGCCCAATTCCATTGAAAAACAACTTTTTAAAACAAACACACTTTCAATCCCTTTTAAAAACAATTTCCACCACATAGGTAATCCAAAGAACATAAAAAAGAATAAAAGAATGAATATTAAAATCACTAATCAATGTTTATGAAAGAAAATTCCTACCATAAGTGTAGAAACATCCAAATTTGATGAAAACCCAAAACCTGACCTCAATATAACCCAATAAATGAAATAGTAAACCATAAACATCTATATCGAACCCTATAAAATTATTATCTAACCCTAAAAATGTTACCCATCCCACTAGAGACATGAACCCCCAAGAAATAAGAAGATAAATTATACAAATGGGGGAATGAAGAAAATATGAAATAATTTGGTGTACGTTGATGATTACCCAAAAACTACACCACCAAAATTTAGTTGTATTGGAGCAAGGAAGGGGGTTAGATAGGCCTAGGGTAGAAAATCCTGAGTGGGGACGAAAATGAGAAATTTGGGATAAAATCCTCAGAGGAAAAATCTGGTATTTAAAAAATTTAATAACCTAGGAAAGCTGAATGGTTTTCCAAATAGAGTTATAACCTTGTTCCCCTTACTATACGAATAGTACATGCCACATAGCTATCCTTCATGGTTTACAAAATATGTTCTAATCATATAACTATCCATTCGCGAAAAATTACACTTCATCACACAGTTTGCTGGGAACGGGTGCACAATTTGATAAACCATGAGCCCACTGTTAATTGCCTTCCTTTTACCCATAGCTTATCATTTTTTCTCCAAAACCATAAAAGAAACCCAAAGGGGAAAATCATGACAAAATATAGAAAAACACCTTAAAAGAAATCTCGTGTGTGATAAGATATATATTACATTATCCCTTTGTTTAGTTTTTTGGAAGTTGTTATTTTGGTGTGATATTATATTCCCCATTATCATGGCCTTTTTCAATTATTATACTTTATTATGATCAAGATCAATCCAAATTCTGATACTGGATTATTACTCTACCAAAATTCAAAATTTATGAGGTATATACATTTTCACTAAGGTTTTTTTTCTATTTTACAATTTTCTTCATGCCATTAACCTACCTTCTATTAGTTGTTTCTAAATTAAATAATAAGACATAAATTAATTATTTCACCTACTTTAGTTCTCCCTTGTAGAACCAAATAATTGTTGTAGGTTTTAAGCCACAGAAAGAGACACCTTAGAGGTGTGTTCTAATATATTACTTATGATATGTCCACCCCATTCGGTGTGTGAGCAAGACATACTTTATTGGGATCCATTATAATTTAATAATATTGTGGGATAGGATCATGCCTCCTTTTTGATTTTATCATATTCTACTAAAATGGTTAAATGATTTTATTAGATGATATTGTAGATTGAGATGGGTTTATCTTGGATTATGACTCTTAGTATTGATGATTGTGATTTGGTATGGAAAATAACATAGCCCTGGTCATATTATTACTATTACCTTCATAATCTTGATTAATTATGACATAAAACCATCTTTTACAGAATGATTACGGTATGGATCTGACTATGTGATCACAATATAGAACTTGAGACCCATAGGTATTATTACATATAGTATGGAACCAACTAATGAATCTTGGTATGAATACAATGACCCCATGATATGGTCTTATACGATATGTAACCGATGAGGAGGTTTGAGTTTTGGAACCTATAAATTCAATATAATTTTACATCTCCAGATATAGATCTCCCTGGTTATTCACCATGGGACTTAACCCATGCAGGTCATTAAAAATTTTAGTGTATGGTGAGATGGTTGTAACCTTCTAAAAAAAGTTTATTTATATACTAATTCTCCACCTTTATTGCATGATATTATTATATAATTTGATCATGATATCATTATAAATGATTTTACCTTAAAAGTTTTCCTATTATACATGTACATGATTATGGTTTATACACACTGGATGGAATTTTTATAGACACTATTGGTGGTGGCTTATTCTGTATATCACACACCCTTTTCAGGATACCAATTAGTAGTGGAATAGAATTAATAGATGCATATATGGATTGGGGAATGCTCCAAGTTTCTGATTCATGTCATGTTGTAAAAAGGGATCAGGAGAGAACATGACCACTCTATGTATGGTAATTCTATATGAAAATTCTATTTTTTGTATTTTTGGTTCTTTTTATATCTAGATATTTATCTATATGTTTACAACCATGTTTCAGGTCCCAATTTGTTAGCTACATTACACTACATTTTATTGTATATGGTACTACATATTGTTATTGAGGGATTGTTTTTTAATATAATTTGGATGATTACTTCCAATTTTCATGGTTTCCATTATTATTATTCTACATACTAAATATTTATTTATTACACAATTTTACTTATCTTACAATGAAGGTATATTCTCTCCGCAGCACAAACTTAGACCCTCGCAACTAGCTATAAACCACTCATGTACGGTGTGGTGTACTTGAGGACATTTGGACCACCTAATCGATGCCCAATATAGTGGCACACAAGTCAGGATGTTACAAATCAGTGTCATAGGATTAATTTATTTACTTTATTATTTTGGGACGGTATAACAGAGACTATGACAGGTCAAAAAAAATTGTATTGAACCTATTCATGTTAGTAGGTAACACACATATAAGGAAAACAAGAATTTTATTGGGATATGAAATGATGTTATGGATTATTACCATTACAGTTGTTTGGATTCCACTTTTTATGGACAAAAATGCAACGTGATGTCATTATCATTATTATGTTGGATTCTATTTTATCACTGGATTAATATAGCAAGGAATCATTGATCATGCCTTATTTTAGGAGATTTATATGACTAATATGACATGTATTATACCAGGGAATTAAAGTTTCATTACATGATAGAATGATACTTATTTTATATTCCAAGAGTGATATAACTATTATGAAAATAATTTTTATTTCGGAAAAATGATTTTAGATGTTTGTTTTATAAAATTCGCGCATCAACCTAAATGGTGGTGTCCCATATATTTCAATGATAGAACCTTAACCAACCAATTGGAACATGTTTTAGTTACTTAACAGAGGTTATATTGACTGAAATGTTAGTTTATTTTTAATACATAAATTTTATTTTTAGTCTAAAGAGGGAATAAAACTCTATATATTGGGGATGCTGATTTATTTAGTCAAATCATCTTATTTATTTAGTTATATTTTTCTATTGAATGTAATTGTCTAAATACGGTTAAATGAACTACCAATGGTAATTTATAAACATGTACTTTTGTAAATTATGATTGGTACTTCGGTTAAGTAGTTTATTATATTAATTAAAGATTATAAAAATCATAAATTCTGATATGGTTACTATTAAATTGGCTTTCCTATTTCAATATAAAGGGTGTTTTCATCTAAAAATTACAATTTAATGTCATATAACAGGACCATTACAGGGAAATGAAGTGCTTGATCTAGACACTACCATAGTAGTGGAATGTACTCAGTGTCTCTTGTTTTCCTTTTGATAGTTCCTAGAACCCAATCCTAGATTTATATACATGTATAGGGGTGTGACTCTTGTATAAAATTTCATGTACCATTCCTTTTCTTTTATCTTCGATGTTATCATTCTTAAAATTATCTCTAAATTATTTCACTGGAATTTGTAGTGTTATACCACCATGACAGCCTCAAGTCATCTACTAGGAGCATGGTGATGACTATGCTCTAGAGGTGGTTGTCCCTAAGCCACAAGTGCTACTTACAATAGTACCACCAATGTAACCTACTACTATTCCTAACCCATTTGATGAATCTCAATTATGAAGGAATTTTCAATCACATAAGCATACTATACAGAGAGCTTCATGACATTCACCATATATGGAAGTGTAGATGTGGGTGTTCTAGAAACAGTATATACCAATGTATTTGTGGGGATTATTGTCCTTAGGATTTATATTTCTAGCTAGAATCCTTGATGACTATCTTCTAGAATTTTGATACCCCTTATGAGTGGGGAGTGAATTTAGCTACATATATTCTTTGAGATTCTTCAATGAAATAGTGGGATGTTACCATCCAAGATAAATGTCATCATGGTTTTATCTAAGATGGTTCTCATAACGTATGCTATTAATATTTAACCATGATACTTTGAGGGTATACCATACTAGGGATTCTCGACCAATAACAAGGTTTTATGTCTTTTATTGAAAAGTCAACTCATTTTATAGAGATTTAGTGCCTTCTCCCTGTCTCTACTACTATTGAGCCAGTGAAGACATTTTGAACATGGGATCGGAATTCATATTAGTTATTATTATTATTTTTTCTAGTTGAATACCATATTTGATACTGTAAGCTATTCATTTATTACTGAGTTTAACCTGAAGGGAGTTGGATGTCTAGATCAGAGTGGGCTAGTTTCTCGACTCGAGAGTGTTGTATCTTTTGGTAGGAAGTGTATATTTGAGACCTCTCACGAGAAAAGTATGAGTCAGTGTGTATGTACATAATATTCTATAGACATTCATCATTGTGGGATGCTGATTTAGAAGAAAAATTAGTGTGAAAGGGCCCCAGGTAAAGGCCCATCAGGCAGAAGGATGGTCTATTTAACGATGTTTTGAGGAATCTTTCATCCAGTGGGCTTTGAGAGAGGATCATACCCAACTCTATGGACTAGAGTGGGATCAGACACTCCATTATAGGTAGAGACATGGAGTGCTACTAAATGATTTGGATGAGGTGGTGGTCATGTACAGGAGATCTAGACACTAGTTGGGAAATGTCAGTAGAGATTTCCTGATCAAGGAAGTATTGTATTATCTCTTGGATGTGGATGGGGATGGGTTTATGTTGTAAAACAAGTGTATGGGTAGAAACCTCTTGGACCATCTATAGGTTGAGGTATGATTTTAGTAGAATCTGTGTTTGTATCAGTGTTGTTTTCTACTGGGTCATCAAATTATTATATCTCTCTGGCACTCATGGAAGGCCTTAAAAAAATATATTACTTTTGTTGGATGATGACAGTTGAAAAAAATTGGGGTATACATTCTAAGAGTGTATACTAATGTGAAGTGTTTCCTGTAGAGATAAGAGGAAATAATATTCTTATGGTATATCTTCATCATTGAGATGATAAGTTTTTATTTTTTCATCTAAATACACTAGTTACTTCCTTATCATTCTTATATGGATATCTATCAATAGAGGATGTCCATTACATCTCAATAGGGATGAAATTATATTCAAAAGGGAGATTGGGATGTCCAGGTAGGTGGATATAGACCAGATTATCATCGATTGAATGGAGTGACAGCCCAGATTTCTAAATTTTATAAGGATGAAAAGGTAATAAATTTGGGCGTTTTCCTTTATTCTGTATATCGTTTCATGGATTTCATCCAACAAAACATCTCTAGTTTACCTCCTAAAAAACATGTGGAATTATATTTTGAAATTCTTTATGGATCTACCCTATTGTGCAGTCCTCCTTTTAGGATATCCAATACAGAGTTTGCAGAGGTTAATAGACAGTTGGAGTACATAGAAGCTAAGGGTCCTATATGGCTCAATTCTTCTCCCTTGGATCCAAAAATCATTTTTTCCAAATTAGTATGCATAACCCTCATTCTTTGTGTAGATGACCATTAAATTAATCATACTACTAAGAATAAATGGTATAATTTTCTTCATATAGTGGATAATTTTTATTAGCTCTGAGAAGAATAGGTTTTCTCAATGATTGATTTGCGGTCAACATATCACTAGGAAAGTGTTTGACAACAACGCATACCTTATATATCATTCCATAGAACGTATGGTATTTATGAGTATCTGGTTATTCCATTTGATCTAAAAAACACACCAGATGTTTTTATGGATCTGATGAATCATGTTTCCACCAACATCCAAATTCATTTCTGTTAGATGAAAACTTGGTGTATTCTTTTACTTGGAATTCCCATACACAACATCTTGATATCATTTTGAATATGATATAAGAGAACTTGTTGTACGAAAATATCACTAATATCCACTTTTTGATGGTTAAAGTGCACTTCATGGGTCACCTTATCTTAAAGTAATGATTTTCTAGTTGACCTAGATATTGTGACCGTTGTAGTTATGTTGGAGTTGTCAAAGGATTATTTTTGATATATGGAGTTACAAGGGGAAATAAGGTTATTACAGATCCTTCATTAAGCACATTCCACAACTAGATTCACCAAATTCATGAATTTATAATTGGGGTGTGAATTTCATATTGCTAGAGGCTTTTATGACAACCTATCAAGAGATGAAAGGAAGTGTAACATCCACACCAGTCCTAATTCATCGAGAACTATAAAGAAAATATGCAGCCTATTGTGATTCAGTTGGTATCTGTCAAGGAGTAGTTCTAATTTTGGATGAAGGATTTTTATATGAGTAAAATAATTGAGGCCTCATTAGTGGAATTTTCCAATGCCTGATCTTGAGTTGGTAGGTGTAGTTCACACATTGAATTATTGTAGGCATTACCTACATGGAGAGAGTTTTTTTGGTGATTACGGGTAACAGAACCCATCGGTACACCATTACGTAGCATGAATCGAATCTCATAAAATGAAGGTTGGTTGAATACTGATAGTCTTTTGAATCCAATTTTACCTATATTCATAGATAAGGAATGTTTTTTGAAGATGATCTAAGATGAAGGAATCTAACACAGGTAGTTCATGGGGAATGTAGAGAGCGAAATCATATGGCCCTATATTCTAAGATGTTCCTAGAGGTTTAAAACAATAATAGATTGTCTATACTTGAAACATTATCAGTGACCTATTAACATCAGAAGATAGTGAATATAAGGTAGTTATCAGTCCCCGAGGACTTAATAATTAGGGAGATTGTTTCAATAAAGAATCTTGAACTTGGTTATATAGTTGATGAATATGAGGTATTTCAAAATAACATATGCATCTTGGTTCAATAATAAATCAAGGATGAATTGATGCAAGAGTATCATACTTTTATATAGGAAGTACTTACAAGTATATATAAATAATTATAATGATTTAAGTCTCCATTTCTGGTGGAAATCTATTAAAATTGTGTTAGCTGTGTTTTTTACTCATTCTTCAACTTATCGGTAGGTGAAGAAAAAACACTAGTGACTAAAAAGTATCTTACATCCTATTCTGATTCTGGAGTAGTAATGGGATGATGTTATGATGGAATATTTTTTATTAATCATTGAGTCCTTCTTAGCAGATGAGATTTAGATATTTTATATCCCTGAGATTATACACCTAAACGAGGTCCCCCGTACTATCATTTCATATAAGAATTCTTATTTCCTATTGAGGATCTAGTAGGGGTTACATAATGATTTGGGTCCATAGGTGCTATTGATCATAATATTCCACCATTAGACATCTAGTCAGTCAAAACAAATGATAAATGTACTAGAAGACATGATCCAAGAATGGTTCATTGATTTCAGAGTTCTTGTGGAAAAACATATGCCTCTTTTCATGTTCTCCTATAACAAAATCATTCAACTGATAATATATAAGGATTTCAATGAGGCCTTGTTTGGTAGGCCATGGCATTCAACTTTGTTCTGGTTGGTGGTATGTGAGGAAACCATACATGGAAATTATCTCATTTAAGAGGATTTATAGTTGGTACAAATAATATATAAGTGAATAGATATGTCTTAGTCTTGTTATAAGTCATATCATGGTCAACACTATCGACCACTAGTGTTTGAGGTCAACGATCAAGTATTCTGTCATGTATTGACTAGACTTGGGCATCGAAGGTTTAGATGACATGCTATGATTTCACCTTAGTTTGTTATTGATTTTGAGGTTGTGGAGAGAGTTGGGCACATAGCATATTATTTTTAGATATCTCATATGGACTGAGATAATCATGAAATATTCCATGTTTCATATAATTGATATTATTATTAAGATCCATATCATATTATTCACCCTAAAGAGGTTGACTTGTTGTTTTATGCTTCCATTGAAGATCACCCTATTCATATTGTGGAATAGAGGATGAAGGATCTATGTGTTTGGACAATTATTCTAGTACGAGTGCTACATTATTAATGAATCATATAAGATGAGACATAGGAGAGAGGCTGATGTAAATTCCCAGTGGCCATAGTTATTCATAGATAATGTTTTACCACCCCTTGACGGGAATCTTTGGGATTAGTTGGTTTAAGGGGGAAGACGGTAAGATCAAGAATATTCATTTTGGTACAAAACCAATAAATTTTAGATTAAATCCAATTTAATCCTTATAAATAATCCTTATGGTTTATTTAATGTTTCAAGAGCATATGAGGATTGTTCCGAACCCATATATTTAGTTTTGAGAGAAACATTAGAGCCACATAGTTAGCAAAAAAGTAGTGTTAATTGTGAAACGCAAAATATGAGTCCTAGTAAGCGATCCACACAGTTGTTCTAAAACATGTGAGGGAGGTATAAACTATTTGGGGTTGAGAATGCTGATGGTAATGGTAATCACATTGTTTTTCTAACCATGTTCTAAATAAGATGTGTGGTGTGCACTATGTGTAGAGTCGTGCCCATGGTTAATGCATGCTTTATCAAAACATGTGACCAAACTATGAATCTACTTTTAAAGAGTATAATTAAAATTTTCCCCTCCTTCAATTTAACTCACCCCTTCATTATTTATCTCTAAAATATAAAAAAATCCTCTTATACTTATTTATGAGTTATGTCAAGCCTAAATCATGGATTTCAATTCATCTCTATATCGAACATCAGAACAAGACACCATCCATCTTATTTTATCTCCACTAGTTAGAAATATAGTACATTAGCCACATTAATTGTTCTTATTTCCATTGATGGAATTATTTTTGTGAAATATTATATGACATATATTCAGTTCATTTTTATGTTCTTTTGTTATTTTACTGACTAAGATCGAACTAATGTTTGATACTATATTTTCATTCTACTAAAGGAATTTTGTAGGTGGCCCATAGTCTTTCCCTATCTATTTTTCTCTTTGACTATTTCAGTGGTGTTGCATTCCCGACCATGTGTTCATTTCGTCTAAATAAAAATAAATCCCTAAAATTAATTATTGTACCTAGTTTAGGTCACCCTTGTGGCACTAAATCTTTGTTAGAGGTTTTCAACCTCAACCAGAGCCACCAATCTGGTGTGTTCCTATATATCCCTATGCTAAGGATTATCCTTTTGGTGTGCAAGATCTTAATCCCCTATTGGGAGACAGCCTAATTAAATGATATAGTGTGAGTGGATAATTCATCGTTTTCTTTTTTTATTAGACACTATTCAAATTTTCAAATGGCTGGATTAAATGATAATGTGGAATGTGATGTATTTCTCTTGGATTTTTTTTCTTAATATTGTTTATTGTGATTGGGTGTGAACACAAAAACACCCCTCACCTTATTCTTGAAATTACATTAATTTTTTTATGAATACATACAATATGGATATTACTTATTCTGAAAATATGGAACCTACTGCATTATGGTATGGAACATACTCGAGGATCAAGAAATGGAACCAAAAACCCTAGGTATTATTAATTATGGTATAGAACTAACTACAGAATCGAGGTATGATATCCACAACCCTATTATATGAACTTATATGGTATGGAACTAATGAAGTGGTTTGAGGTATGGAACATTCAGCTTCAGTATACATTTACATCTATACATATTGGTCACCCTGGTTATAAACCTAGGGACCTGATCCATGTATGTCTGTGATTATTTTCACATGCATCATATGTTGAGTTATTTATTATTTGTTATTGACACTTTATTTATATAATGATTATAAATTATTACAGATTGTACATATTATAGCATGTTCTCATGATCTTATTATACCACGTTTTCACTTATAATTTTTCGTTTTATACATGTACATGGTTATGGTTTATATGAAGAAGTTATATTATTTATAGGCATCATTGGTGTTGGCCTACTGAGTATATCCCCCTCCTTATTGAGGCTTCCGATTGGTACCTGTAAATGCTTCATGGATTGATCTTGGGATAAGGGAAAGCTTCTAGTTTCTGATTCATGACATATTGTAGCATGGGATCATGGGAGCACATGATTGAGCTATGGATTTTGATGCTATGTGGAGGTAATATTATTGTCAAGTATGGTTCTTTTGATATACATGTATTGTACTAGAGGCCTGATGTAATGTTTCATGTTCTTTTTTATTTTGATAAACGACGATACATCATATCATATATGGTACCATATATTTATATTTATGGACTATTTATTATTATCTTATGGATTTTGTACTACCACTGTTCTAGTTTTGATTTATTATGATTACATTGGTTATTGATTGATGTATTATACTACCATGATTCTCTTATTATGAGGATATATTATCCCCACTATACCGCCTTAGACCCTTTTTGCTAGTCTAAAACCTCCATCATACAAGGAGGTGGTAGGGAGTCCATGTGACCCACCATCTCTTGGAACAATTTACCGGCTCCTAGGTCAGGACGTTACATGAACTATTAACCAAGTATATTATATCATAAAAAATTAATTTATTCCTTAATTATTATATTATTGTTTCTAAAATAAATAATTAATAAATATTTTAATATGTGATACATTATAATTCTTTTTAAATATAGGAATCAATCTAACCAGAATGTGAAGATGTGATCTTGTCCAGCTGATGTAAGAGTCATGCTTCATAAGTTTCTTGACTATTCATATCACTATTGTAATATTTATGATATTCCATGGTTCTTGTATATTAGTACAAATATATAAGGTTAAATAATTATCTAATACTATATATGTAAAATATAAATATTATATACAATGATAAATATACCCAATGTGGAAGCTTGTACTTTTTCATCACAATTTCATTACAATTTCTCTTCTAGTGATAAAACATTGCATATGCAAAGAAAATAGACTCATGTTCTATTATCAACCTATTTATATTTAGATTATTATCAGTTTGTTTTAAATGTTTCTTTTGTGTTTCACCTTACACTTACCCTTTCACCATTCTTTATATATTTTTTACTGAAAAAACGAAAAAATAGTTTTTCATTAAATTGTATTATTCATACAGTACCTTACAAAAAAGATAAATCGTTTTCACTTTTTATATTTATTTTATAATAATAAATGAATATATGGTTACTAGGTTATATAGATAAGGAAATTAAATATTTTTAAAGATCAATATTCAACTTGAATAATAATTCTTCTAATCAAATAATGTGGTATATATTCTGGATTATATGAGGGTTTTCCTAAACACTATCATTTATTTTTAACATGTTCAATGAAAATATAATATCATTCATTTAAATATTCACATTCTCATTGAAAACATCTCATAGATGATACAACATGGTAGAACCATACATGTCCATATGTTTCATTTAGAACTCATTTGGAATTAATTTAAATATTATGATGTGAACATATAATGTGTCATTCAAGAGTTGTTTATCAGCTTATTTTCACCCTAACATTATTCATAAGGTGGATCATCAAGTAGTGGGGACTTAAGCCCCTATAATTTACCTACAATTAATTTTATTATGTATAAGATCCTAAAAACATTTATAAATTAGTTATATTAAAACATGTGATTTGTATTCTATTTTTACAATGTATTTGAGGTATTATCTATAAAAAAATTCCATCAAATATATCTTTAATAGATAAGTTTATTTATGTTGATAAACTATTTATATATTAATGATATATTATTAATAAATTTCTCTAACTATTTTATGAAATACTAGTATCATTTCTTCTAGATTTAGAATATTCAGTAGCATTATTATTTTTTTCATGAAAATAATCTTTATACCTCTCTTCATAGCCTATGTTGTGGCATGAAAACAATTATAAGGATTTAAGGTAGGATATATAATAAAAAATCTCATTATCTAATGGATATTTTTTTCATTGTTTGGATTACCATTTCATATTAATTTTTAACATTAGTTATCTCAGCACATACATCTAAAATTGAAACAACATAGAAAAAGTTATTTCTATAATTAAACATATAGTTATGTCGGCCAAAAAATCATCTTAGAACTCATAGATTGAAAACGAAACCTTCCACTATAACTAAAGTTAATCCAAATATACGATTTCATTTTAACAAGACGGTGAAAGGCACTTCAGGCATAATAATTAATTCGAAGAATTTTTAAAGTTTTTGATTTCTTTCTCGTTGAAATCTGATTCTATATATCATTCTTGTTAATGTTTTATCACACTCACAAGATTACCATCCATTAATTGAATACATAAATTATATATGTTCATTTTTTATCTGTTCATTATTTTTAATGAGACTACATGATTTTTCTAATATCCAAAAATCCAAAAATAACTAACCATAAATAAAAAAAATTAATAATGACATGATCCTATTCTATTTTCTGCTTGTTGCCCATTAAGAGAACGATCGATCAAATAAGTCCCAAGAAGAATTAATTTAGTCATTTTTACTCAAATTCTAGTGCTCATCAAACACACATTAGTTTTCTTATTTATTTTCAATATCACAACTCGTCTCAAACATAATCATCATAAACACCTCCCATCATAATAATATATACTCAAACACATTTTTGGGGTTCATGAGATAAGTGATTATATTATTATCAACCAATTGTAGACTCACATGAATTTATACATATTAAAAATATATTGAATATGCTGAAAACATATAAAAATATATATTTATTAGTTAATTATGAAAACAATTTAACAATTGAAATAAATAAAATTAATGAAATAAAATTTCATCCATTCTTCGGTTGGTCTCAACTCAAGAATAGTTTACATGAAAGAGATGTCATATTATAAAATAAAAATATATAAATTAAAATTATGCAATTTTTTATTCTATAAAGTATCATTAATGTTTTTTAATTAATAAACAATAAGTCTTATGTCAGCGAAAAAGTTTTCAAAAAAAATATATATTATAGTAATTTTTTTGAAATTGTTTTTAATACTCTAAGGACTGTTTGTACTTGAAATTGGCCCCTAAAAGGTAAAATGTTCAAATATAGGGTTATCTACCATAGGTAGGTAAGTTCTAGGTGAACATAGATATAGTAATAGTGGTTGGGTGAAAATACCATTCTATAACTGGGATATGGAGTCCATACTACGTTTTTCATATATCGCCTATATTTTTTGGAGGGGGGGATATTTAATGAAAAAAATGGTTTTCGATCAACTATTTATTCCAAATATAATGAGTCTTTACCACATTGGTTCCAAAATCAAATCAATGAGTAGATATTTTTCCTTGGGGGGAATGATACCTCTATTTATAATTTTTTTAATATATATATAGATATATATAAATATATATATTCAACTGTTGTGTAGTTGACACACACACCCACCACACATTCCTTAAAAGAATGTGTTAGAAGGTGAATCGTGCTATGGTGATCCCAACATCCTGAACATGGTGCACCCCTTCCCCCACAATATATATATATATATATATATATATATATATCTGTGAGTGTGTTAGTTTTTTATGATTTATAAAATATATCGATCTTCACTGGACTAACTCGATGTTATTCAAACTATGATTAAAGCATCATTAATGGAATTGGGATTATATTGAATCCATTTATCTGGATTCTAACATATTTAATTAAAATATTACATAAATTAATTCATGGTTGTTATGATACAATTGAAGTAAATAGGTACTAACTAGTATAAATGAATTTGTTAAATTAAAATTAATATTCAAAATTTTACCTAGTACAACTGATTTCGTATAGAGATACTCGATTGATGCCATAAATCACGTGTAAATAAATAAAAGTCTGAAAAATTAAAATTAAAGAATAAATTTTTAGATATCATGATCCCAATGCACTTAACTCATCACTAAATTGTTATAGCTATAATTCACCCTTTATATCACACACACATGTTCCAAAAATAATTTACATCATTGTTATTTTATATTAGAGTTCTTGGGTGGATAATTAAAAACACTTACAACATTCATTTGATCATATAATGAATTCAAAATAAATATAAGGAGGCATGATAAATCTAATCATATTATTATTATTAAATATCAATTGAGAACATAAGTGAGATATTTAGAGAGGGATATAATTATTTAATTTTAATTATTATACTATTCATTGATAACAAATAATATTAAATAGTTATGTTAATAAGTCCAAAATAACACTAAAACTAGTGGATTACTTTAAATATTTAATCATGCCAAAAATAACACTAATTTAAAAATAAAATGTCATAAAATACGAAAATATGTTTTCACTTAATTGAGACATTATAAAATATCAAATGATCAAATATGAACCATTATCATCGCTCATTTCATCTAATATAATTATGTAATAAATATTGCATTTGTAATGTTAATTATAATGATATTATCTTCATGTAGTTACTATTATTATATAATAACTTCTGATTTCATTGATAGATAAATTTAATTGGTTTTTAATAAATTTAAATAATATAATTGATTTTTTTACAAGTTATCAATCATTCTTAGTTGGTCACCACCCCTACATGTGTGTCCCACACCATCCAAAACTTCAAGTATAATGAAATTGTGATGTTTCTGTACACACATTCTGAGTGAACCTCAAATCCCTAATATTGAATTTAGTGATTCAAATTCATAGAAAAAGTGAGATTTCTTAAAACAAAAAAAAACGATAATGAGACAAAAGTTAATTCATAGCTATGAAAGCATCTTATGAACACTAACAATGTAATTTAATTTCATTATCTTGTGATTTATCATAAAGAAACCTGCATTACTTTTTTCATCTTCCTTTAATGAATTATTTAACATTATTTAATATTATTTAATAATCATGTGTTCATATACAATTACAATTAATTTATTCTTGGAACTGAATTTTTAGTTATGTCCCCAATGATATATTATTTCCTTTTGAAGTGAAAAATCTAGTTTTGACCATTTAATCATTTTCATACCACTAATGATGTACCTAAAACAAAATACCATCCCCTAAAAAAATCTCTGGTTTATTTATTTCATAGAAGTTCAAAATCAAATTATACACTATGATATTGATCTCTGTAATGACCTAAACTTTTTGAATAATATTTTTTTTTCTGAGAACTTTTTTTTATTATATTATAAAAATAACCGTATCTCATTAATAATGAGTTTATAATTTGAAAATGAGACCTTAAATATTCGACTATTATATGAACATTGGTCAATAAGACCATTGGAAACAATCCTCTTTATTAAAAATTATATGTTATTATTGGTGTTTATAAGTATAAAAGAAAAAAGATAATTAATGTTGATAGGTGAAATGATGGCCTCAACCAGTAGAGTCATATAGTATGAATCTCATTTGTTAGATATTGGGAGGTAGGTAGCATCACTAGGCTTCCCTCTTGACCAATCCCAAATTGAGCTTCTTCAAGTGATTCTTGAATTTAATCACTTACGTGAGAAGTTCAAGTTAGTGGAAATTACAACTCGGGTGATGTTATCCGAGATACCCCGTGAATCTATCACTATTTCACACCATAACCAAAGGTCATATGAAAGTGTTTTAAAACATTATGATTCGAGGATTTAATTACTTAAATTATAATCCCATGGTATAAATGAAATTTTCCTTCCATTAATTCTATTATAAGAATTTATTTTATAAATTGAAAAATATGAGCTATTAAATAAAATGATTTCCGGAAAAAAATATTGTACTTTCCAGAAAAGATATAAATTATTATAAAAAAATATATCATTTTAAAAAGTTTTTTAAATGAAATATCATGATAAAAATAATATTATTTAAATATAATGGATAAAATAATTTTAATTTTTTCTATGTGTCTGAAAGATTACTATGCAGTTTTAATTCGCAATTATTTTTAATAAATAAGTTTTTTATATTCAAAAATTAAAATTATCATATTTTGAGATTATTATGATAAGATCAATATAATTTTTTAAATCATAATTTCAAAATTAAGTTACGGTGAATTTATCATAATTTTCTAAAATCCTCTATTTTTTAGTGAATAGTAAAAATATATTTCGAGATTTTTGGTATTTTTAAAGACATAATAATTATTTAAAAGTGGTGTAATAAATAAATATCCACAATCCACGAATTTAAAAATTCTATTTCATTACTATCTAGTATTATTATATATTTAAAACAATTACCGAATATATAATTAACATTCTAAATATTAAAATTTAAACTTCATCCTTAAATTTTTTTTTGTGAAAACATTAATTTAAATAAAAAAATAAGTAATATAAAATTATGGTCGACTCTTTTGGATTAATATAATGAAAAATGTGTCCTATGTTTCCAATTAATTGGGAAAATACCACGGTCAAGCCCAGGGTTTTTCTTCTACAACAACATAGGTGTCCAAAGCATAAATTTAGAAATTAATAAACTATTCCCCCACTTTTTATATAAATACCTTCATATTTCACCATTTCAATTCTCCCTAAATCAATTCTCCATGAAGATCTAAAATTTTTACCTCCAAAGGAGTCCTCCCAAGTATTTCTCAATCCCACAAGGTCTCAATCCTCATTTTTAGGAACTACTCTTCAATATAAGTTAAATAACCTCATTTTCTCTTCATTTCAAGAGTCTCTTTGGTATCTGTCTTCTGAATGTTTTGGTCACTCTATACCAATTCCTTTTTATTAAATAAATTAATGAAAAACTATATGTGATAAATGTGATACTCTAGTCACATCTTAGTTTACCATTTTCTAAAATCATGTATAATACCCATATTGTTGATGGATTTACTTCTCAGAATTTATCTTTTGTCCTAATTAAATTCCTTTTTATTTTGTTTTTGTGAATACTCAAATCTATTTATTTTCTAGAGTTATTAACCTATATATAAAAATTATTTATTTTATTTTGTAATTAACATACATGAAACCAAAATACCATTATGTGGGTTAAAAATAACATAATGATATTGTCTTAATGCATTTTTTTAAAACACTATATTTTTCTAATATGAAGCTTCTCTATTTTATTTTCCACATGTTATTTAGGAAATGTTATATTATGATATATGTTGCTCTAATTAATTAAAACATATTAAGGTTATTCCATGATATCACTCTTATGAATTCGGTAAGGATTTTTATCTCTATAGATGAGATGTTTTACTATACCTTGGTGAAAAACCTTAAAATGTTTTTTGACACCTCGATAAAAAAAACACGGTGACATGCTTATAAATGTCTAAAGTAAAATTCTTTAGTCACATTTCCATGTTCTGATTAGTATTTTTTAGGATATTGATTTTTACTTTTCAAATGACTTTATGAAATTCCTCAAGTTATTATCAATATTTATCATGAACATATGTAAAATGATTCCCATGATTTCCTTTACTAAGCCTTATGCTAACCAATTACTATAATTTATGTATCCAAGTTATGATATGCTATAAATATACAAAGAATGAACCTATTATAAATCCTTTTAAGTGAAATAGAAGTAATTTATATGCTTTAATGAATTATATAACAATTTTCAAAGAAAATAAAGAGTAAAAGATCATCTGAATGTACAATGTATTTAAATGTTATTTAATAAATGGAGGGATTCCATATTTTGTATTAGATGTTAGATCAGTTTTTTGTGGAAATTTGGATTTAAAAACATAGAAAAAAACTTGTGGAAAAGATCAAATACTGTATGAAATCATAGTATTTCAATGAAGTATTAAGTAAGGGTTTTCTTAGAAAAAAAATACCTATCTGGATAAAAAGTTTTGATGTGTCTCTCGGATAAATGTATGTAGGGGTAAAAACGGAAAATAATGATTTGAACTGGAATCAAATTGGAACTGATGAATTGAAATGGGCCATCCTCTGCTTCTAGTTTGACACTCCCTAGGGATATGTCTGGTAAATAACATGATTTGTTTGAACCATTATAAAGGATATATAGACAATGAAATTGTTATAAAATAATAACATATTAATGCATGACGTTTTCTGATATAAAAAATTAATTTAGGATTATAAGATTATTAAAATAAACAAGATTCCTACAATGGTTTTATTCATTTGTTAAATTAAGGAAAAAATGAGTAACTATTTAAATTGTGAGCATGATAGAACATGTACTAATATCCCACTAATGGAAGATAAAATGTATATATCATGATAATGAAAAATCAACTAACTTGAGTAATGAGAAATAACATGAATGAATATTAGGGTCTAGATTCAACTCATATAAAACACCATTCCATTGATACTTTATGCATTGATGATAGATTTTTTACAAGATCTACTAGCCAATTTATTATTGAGAAATGGATAAGTTTTATAGAAAATAAATTTTCTATACTCAATTTTTTAGAAAAAAAATTAAATTCATCCTTGATGTGTTCTACTTTAAGGGATAAGCTGATATGTGGTGAAAATTGAATAAAACCCAAATGAAATAAATTATATTGATGTTATGGAGTGGGAAGAGTTTATGGGATCCTTTTTCAATAAATATTCCACATGTTCAATGAGATAAAAAATATAGAAGGAATTCCTAGAGATGAAGAAGATGTAAAATGAGTATGTATGAAACAATGAGATCTACATTACAATACATCATTGTTACACCTCAAGAATTATCATGGTTTTTATTGGAATGTTTGATATATTCTTATGTGGACAATGAAAACATCAAGAGAGTAATATATTCAATTAATACTATGATATCTATGAAGAGATAGTGTGATGTTCTATTAAGGTGAAACCAAAGATTAGAGAGACATAGTGGTCCCATTAATAAAATGAAAAGAAGAGATCATTGTATCCAAAATTTGGGATAAACATTGATCATAGAATAAAAGGAAAGTACTTACAACTTCATATATATTTTTTAAACATCATTTGGGGAACTGCTTATTCGGGAGAATGAAATTTTACAATTTTGGAAGAGATAGCTATACTTCTTGGAACAATCATAAAAAGGTGAAGCGATAAATTCTCAACACTAATGAAAAAGGGGAGATGGTGTATGCCCATCCTAAATCAAATGATTCAAGTCTATAAATCATGGGAACTTTTCAAATCCTTATTCAAATCAAAAGTTAATTGAGGGGAATCACCGTCAACCCCAACAAAGGCCAAGGGAGAAATGTTGGGAATTTTATATCACAATGGATGATATGGAGGTTCTAAATTATGTTGTAGTAGATACACTAATTATTCTGTGAAATCTAGAATGCAATTTTTTTCTTGATTAATTCATTGCTTTATTTTCTCTATGATTTCAAATAATATAGAATGAATCCCAAAATTCTATAAGTATATTTATCAGTCAAGACTCTTTGATGGATTATCTAAGAATAAAAATTGTATCAAAACTATATTATTCACTTTCTAATGCACAATATCATCACAAATCTAGTATTAATTAACATGTTATAATACAACACTATACTAGGTTTGTAATGTCTCTTAATGTATAACACTACGATCAATTATATAATCAAGGAATTCGTAGTAGTTGCGAATTGAAAAATTATGGTTATTTTAAAAATAGAGATATCACAACCTAATATTAGTCTAGAAGAACCTCCCATGACATTCGTTACTGAATTTAATAGTTAAGATGAAGAAGGAAATAAAAGTTTAAAATTAGAGAATTCCCCCATCATTCAGGAATACATTGATATATTTCTTTAGGAGTTACATGGATCTCCAATAGAAAAAGAGGAAGAGTTCTCTATTGAACTCACACCAGGATCCAAGGTGATATCAAAGACCCCATAAAGAATGGAAAATGTGGTTCTAGATGAATTAGATAAACAACGTTAATATCTATTAGAGAAGGGGTTTATCAAACAAACTGTTTATCCTTTAGGAGCCCTTGTTTTCTTTGAGAATAATAAGGATGGATAAATGCATCTGCATATTGATTATAGGGATCTTAAAGTGATCATAGTGAAGAAAAAGTACCCTCTTCCAAGGCTTGATGATTTATTTGACCAGATTTGCGGGGATCAATTATTTTACAAGTTTGATATTCAATCCAGTTTCATCAATTGAGGGTGAATGATGACAATATTCCAATGACTAAATTTTGATCAAGATATGGGAATTATGATATTTTTTATTCCCTTTATCATGACTAATTCTCCTATAATATTTATGAATTTAATGAATAGAGTCTTTAATGACAACTTTGATAACACTCCAGTTGTTTTTATTCTTGATATTATGAGATATTACAAAATTAAATAGGATCATGAGGATCATTTGAGGGTAATATTATAAACCATGAGGTAGGAAATTCAATTTGGAATGTTCAGAAAAAGTGATTTTTTTACAACAAGTATCTATTTGGGGGAAACATTATAACTAATGATTGAATATCAGTGAATCCTACCAGGAAAATGGTTTCATATGAGTGGATTTATCCTATAATAGTAACATAGATCCATTGTTTCATTGGTTTAGTAAGATATTATATGAGTTTTGTTTAAAAAAATCAAGGCATTATAATACATTAAAAAAGTTTCTAAAAAGGGGGTATGTTCTTCTAGACATAAGAGTGTGATGAATGTATCCAAGTACTAATGTAGTGATTTGTTACTACACCCATGTTAACTCTACCCTCTGTTAGAGAAGAATTTTTTATTTTATCGATACATCAATGAATGTGAATGGGTGTTTCATCATGAAAAATGTTAAGAAGATAGATTATGCATCTTGATAGTTAAGTCCTCGTGAGTAGAATCATCCTATGAATGACCTGGAGTTGGCAGTAGTTTTGTTTTCTCTAATGATATGGAGGAACTATCATTAGGGAAAAAATGTTATATATACACTTACCACCAATGTTTTATTTATATTATCATGAAGAATGAATTGAACATGAGACATAAGAGATGGTTAGAACTTCATAATGACTGTTATTGTTAAATTCATCATCACCTTAAATAGATTAAAAGTCACTAATGTGTTATGTAGGAAAGACCCTCTTGTATTGGAAATGATGAGGATTCAAGTACATCCTTTGAATTAAAGACCTAGTAAAATTTGAAATGGGAATATTAAGGGAAATGGAATAATAAACATTTTCCAAAATTATTTCTCAACCACTATTATGAGATAAAGTCCTGAAATATCAAAGTGATGTTTTTTGTTATATTATAATATACAGTCTGTTAAGAATGAGAAGTTTCATACATTCAATATTATTCAAGAAGGTTTAATGAAATTTTATACATGGATACTTTTTCCTTATATTCCAAAAATATTGAAAGAGATGATGGATGAGGATTATAATTCTACATTCTCAATACATCCTAGAAGAACTAAAATGTATAGGGAAATTCATGATCATTATTATTGGGATAACATAAAACAGGATATTACAGACTACACTGCAAGGTACAGATGTTTTAACATGTGATGGTAGAGATTAAAGTTGTAATATGGGCATTACAACCACTACCCATGACAACATGGAAGTGTGATAATATCAAAATAGAATTTTCATTTTTTCTCTTGAAAACATACAAAGGAAACAATTTGATATTGGTTATAGTTGTTCAATCATTAAGAATTTCCATTTGACCACTATTCCGGAATACTTATCTATTTACCTACTTGCTACAATTTATGTCGAGGAAGTAATGTGGTTTTCTAGAGTACCACTTTCTACCTTTTCTGATCATCAGCCATCAATCCAATAAATGTTTTTGAGACATCTTAAATATGATATGTGTACCTAATTGTATTTTTGTATGGCCTATCATCCCCAAAATGATATAAAATATGAACGAACTCTTCAAACACATGAGGATATGTTGAGAACATGATTAATAGAATTAATTGTCTATGGGATCAACATCTCTCATTAGTTGAGATCTCTTAGAAAAAAAAACATCAATTCGAGTAATGAATGGCACCCTTTGATTCTCTATATGATAATCAAAGTAGAAATATTATAAATTGAAATGAAGTTACTGTGAGAATGTTTTTTGGTCCTGATTTTGTGCATGAAAAAACATAAATGGTTTAATATAGACAAAAAAATAAAGGCTTTCCATAGTATATAGAATACCCATGTGGATAACTATTGAAGGGACTTGGAGTTTGATGTTGGTAACAATCTCTTCCTTAAAATTTCACCTTGGAAGAGAGTCATGAACATTAGGAGGAAATGGAATCTTATCGCAAAGAACATTTCCCCTATAAAATACTTGATCTCATAGGAACAATGTCCTATAAAATTGAAAATCGTCCAAAAATAGTTGAATTTTATGATATATTCCATATCTCTCTCTTGATGAAGTACATATATGATCCTTTACAAGTACTGGACCTTTTTTGTGGTATAACTCGATCATGACATCTCTAATGAGGAGTAGATGATGGAGGCCTTGGAATGTAGATACAATGTTCATAGAATATGTCTACCCATATCTTTAATTTTTTACAGAGGAACCACAGATATGAAAAAGCATCATGGGAACCAGAGGAGAAAATGAGGCAGAAGTGCCCACAAATTTTCTCTACTGGAGGAAGCATCTGGAATTTCAAGGATGATATTTCTTAAAGGGAGATGAATGTAATGAAAAAAGTTTCTGAATAATATTTGTTCCATGAGAAAATGTGTGTTATATTATATTATAAAACAAAACTATATCACATTAATAATGAAGTGAGTATAATTTGAAATATGACCTTTAATTTTTGATAGTTATATGATCATTGGTCAATTATGATTTCTATTAAATAAATGTTATGGAAAAAATTCTCTTGATAAAATTTTAATGTTTTAATTTGTATTTATATGTAGAAATGAAAAAGGATAATTGAAGAGGAAAGGAGAAAAGATGGCCTCCACTAGAAAAGTCGTTTCAAAAGAAGGCCATTGTTTGGAGCCTAGTAGGGAGGTCATGTCACCAGGAATAACTATTGACCAAGACCAATCCAAACTTGAACAAGTGAATCTTGAATGAAATCACATAAGAGATAAGTTCACATAAGTGAATATTAACACTCGAGTGATGTTATCGGAGCCACCACTTGATTTTATCACAATCGAACACCTTACCCATAAGTCATATTCATTTTTTATAACGGGTTTCATTTTTAGGTTTTTTTACGTAATGTGTAACCCATTTTTATAATTAAATTTGTTTTTCCATAAATTTTTTTCTTTCTATAATTTTTCTTTTTCAAAAATATAAACAACTTGATAAATTTATTTTTTCACAAAAAATGTACTTTTAAGAAAAGATATAAATTATTATAATAAAATAGGTAATTATATTTAATTTATTTAATTTAATAGTATGATAAAAACACTTCTATTTATATATAAAAGATAAAATAATTTTCTTTTTTTCTATGTGTTTGAAACTTCACTATGCATTTTCAATCTTCTTTTTTAAAATAAATAACGATTTTAAATTTTAAATGTTAAAATTATCATATTTAAAGAATTATAATTGTAAAATAAATATCATTTTTTATATCATAACATAAAAATTAATATAGGGAAAATTATAAGAATTTTTTAAAATACATTATTTTTATCACCAATAGTATGTATAGAATTTGAGTTTCTTTCATATGTTTAATGACATCGTAATGATTTAATAACTAATTTAAAAAATACACAATATAAATTATTTTTTTCTTTAAAATATTTTATTTCATTAAAATAAATTAATTTAATATGTTTTAATCAATTTACAAATATATAATTTACATTCAAAATTCTAAAAAAAGACTTTAACTTTAAAAATGTTATTTTGTGATGAATTTATTTTTCCTTGTCAAAATAAGTAATATAAAAATATGGTCTACTCTTGTGTATTAATATCAAATAAATATTATCCCAAGAGTCCAATACCCTGGGAAAATACCATGGTCATGCCCATGGTTTTTTATTGACAACTACCGAGGTGTCCAGATCCTGAATTTAGAAATTATTAAACAAAATACACGACTCTTTCTATAAATACCAACCTAATTATCAATTTACATTCACTAAAAATCCATCCTCCATTAATTTATAAAAAATTTAACTCTCGTGTATTCCTCTCATGGTATCCTCAACACCTCATGGTCCCAATCCTCGTCTTTTAGGAACTACTATTCAGTGTAAGGGAAATATCCTTCTTTCCTCTTCATTTTATGAACCTCTTTATGTATATGTATTTTCAATATTTTGGTCACTCTATATTCTTTTCATTTAAATCAATCCATTAATTACAAAATAGGATTTATCAATATGAGACCCTTTTCCCCTCTAATTTTACAATTTCCAAATACAAAATTTTATTCTCGTTATGTTGATAAACATACATCTCAAAATATCTCTTTTTCCCCTCAATCAATTCACCTTAAATTTTTTTGTGAATACCAAAAAAACATATTTTCTATGGATATTAAAATATATGTAAAAATTATTTATTTAATTTGGGGATTAATATCCATGAAACCCCCATTCCATTTTTTGGGTAAAAATGACAAAATGATCAAGTCTTAAAGTGCTTTTTAAAACACCGTGTATTTTAATATGAAACCCATTTTTTATTTTTAATGGGTTATTTATGAAATTTTCTATTACAAACTATGTGATTGAATGTAATTAATATATATGAAGGGATATACCTGATTGTTCTCCAATTAATTGGGTAAATAATTTAATCTCTAGATATTATATGTTTTGCAATACCTTACTGAATTACATTGGTAATTTTTAGGACACCACGGTGACAACCCCTGGTGATATGATTTTGAGTTCCAAAAATAAATTGTTGTAGCCACATTTACATATTATGGTTCATTTTATTTTTATTATTATATTCTTTTTTTTTATTTTTCTCCTTCTTTTTTAATATTTTACATATTCTGATCGATATTTATAATGAACACATGTAAACTATTTCTCATGATTTACCATACTAGGCCTTATTCTCACCATTTTATTTTTGTATATCCCCAAGTTATGAGATAGAATAAATTTACGTATGATGAAAATATGATTAACCCATTAATGTTGAATAGAATAATGTTTTTATCATTTATTATATACTTTTTTCAAAGAAACTAACCATTAAAAGATCCTCTATTTTTAGAAATTTAATGAAAAATTATGTAATAAAATGGTAGATTCCAAAATATCAATAGTATAGAATATTATAGATTATTATATATATTAATATCCAATGACACATAAATGATATGGTTTCCTTTTAGAGGGTTACTCTTCCTGATCTCCATCACTCGATATAAACTAGTGTAAAAATCATGCGAATAAATATAAATTATGATGATCCCCCAAAACATGATAGTAACAAATTTACCTATGTGGTGTGAGGTTTCTAGACCACAAGAATGTTTTTATTTTTATTTTTATTTTATCATTATTTTATCATTATAAATGGGAATAGTGATAAACATTATACGACAAATAATCCAACAAAATTACTATGTAAATAGTGTTCTCAAATGTATTAACACTATTATGGTAATAAAAATAATAATATATAACACTCTTCATAAATAATATAGTAATAATGAAATAATTCTCTTGTTGGGCATATGTCAAACACATTTTGAACATCCTAGAGATCTTAATCAAATATATAGTATAAAGACAGTATCAATATTCATCTATCGTGTAATTTACATGTGTGTAAATACATCTCTATATCATGGTATTTGTAATCAAGAATTTTAGATCTTAGTAATTTTTATGTATTATTATTTATTAACCTTCAAATTTGTGTCATTCAATCTCTAAAAAACCATCAATTAAAAATTGATAACATTAATTGAATAGATTATATCATACATGATCTTTTTATATATAAATCATTATATGCATTATTTAATAGTTATTATTTTTCTTGTTATGTTATTTTAATATCAATATCTTTTTGCCCATAACCACGGTTAACATCATCAATATAATATTACTCAAATATTTTTTTAATATTAAATGAAGAGTTTTTGAATTTAATGTTTGGTTCTCTTATTTTTACTCAACACAGTGTTCCATCGAATAGGGTTCATTCGATATTAAAGTTATTTTTTATAAAAATCAAAAAAATAAATTAAATTTTTGATGGTTTGTTTTATTATATGTAAATAATTTATAAGGGTCATCGGTTATGTGTTGAAAAGTTTTTTGTAGTTAGCTACATTTATGGAAGTTTTATATGGCGATATCCAGAAGTTAAACCAAGGGAAGATAATTTGTGAATACATACACGTGTCTATATAGAAAATGAAGTGCTGAGAAGACGTAATAATTATATTTTAATTGATAAAGGGATGTATCAAATCATTAATTTGTTCTAAGAAATTATGTTTTAGGAAACAGATAGATGATTCAATTAAAGAGATGGATGGAGATGAGTACTCTAGAACATAATCAAAATATGGAAGTAAAAATAAGGAATATGAATGTTTATTTTTATGGTGAACCAAAAATTATTAAATTATAAATGCTTTTAATATTTTTAAATAATAGTAATAAAAAAAAATATTAATAGGGAATGAAGAGGCCATTATATTGTGAATGGTGTGTTAGTGAAATAATAAACTGAATAAATAATAAAAATTTCATGAAACCATATTCATTAAATATGATTATTTTAGTTGATCTGAATGTCTTAAGTTATCATAATGTTCATTTATAAAAATCATTGTAGATGATATTGAATGATGGAACCTAATTAAAAAATTATTGTTAAGGATGATGATAATGACATGAAGCGAAAGTAGAAGTCGGAGTAATATATAATGGATGATGACTTTTTTCAGAAGAATGATTTTTAGAGTAAAAAGATTTAATAATAAAATGGAACAAAACTAAGAAACATTTTATTAATTTTATGTTTTCCGAAGGACCATATAAATATGTGAAAGACTAAATTTTCATTGTAGAGAATTAATTTTATGAACAATTTTGTTCATCAGAAAATAAATATAATTATGATTAATTATTCATTCAAGTTGTATTTTGATAGAGAGAGAAAAATAATGATTATTAGGGATTTAATTAGATAAATTTCATAAATAATAAATTTATAGATAAAAATGTTTATTTAATTCTCAAGGATAATGTTTTTACATTTCACTTAATTCTATGGACTATGATTTTTCAATTAATATAAGGGAGTTATTTTGAAGTAATTATTAATGAGAATGATAGAGCTAGAATAGTAATTATTTTTTTAAATTCACAGATTCATAGAGGAATAATTTGAGATTATTGGAAATAGTATGAAATACTTGTTTTCAATTAGAACATGTATTGATTATGAAAATGGATATTTTTGATATCGAGATCCTAAATATTAAGATTCTATACATTTTGATTATAGATGATTATGTTACAAACATTAAATTTCATAAAGTGGCGAGAATGTAATCTTCTAAATGGATTAAAGGATTATATAAAGTTAAATCATATGGTGTCAATGAAACCTAGAGATAATAGATATTTTTCATTGAATTTTTTATATTAAATCCGAAGGATGTAGTATTATCAATGTAGGGAAACTACTATTTAGAGATATGTTTTGGCAATTAAAGAATCCTTTATAAAATTCCTAATCACAATACCATATTATTGAAAAAATATAATTCTCAATCATGACTTGAATAAAATAAAAAATTAATCACCTAAATTAGGGGAGAACAGTATAATAATCATATCACCGCTGTGTTAATTTATATTTATGTTCTATATGGGTATGGTTAAGACTTAAAATTTTAGTGGATATAGACTAAAATAAATATAAAAAATTAATTTCATAAATGTATGTTTTAAATACTAAAATTTTTTTAATGACCCGTCATAGTGTTCTTCCATAATCTAGGTCACATTATTTTGTATCCATGAAAAACACCATTCCACATAAAGTTACTATTTTGAGTGAAGAATATATAAAGAATTTGAATTCTATATATCATAGAGGCATTCCTATATTTAATTGAAATAAATATCATGGTTGGAATTAAATGATTTTTATTTATGTTTTTTATCTTATCTTGGATGTTATTGATATTGCTACTTGGGGGTTTAATCAGTTTGAAAAGGATTATCTCATATCATATACTGATAAAGTAAATTTAAAATTAATTGGAAATATACGTAAATAAAAATAATTTACATATTTTAAAAATTGATACAAATTTTATGGTTCTCAAAAATATGATATATATTTGAGGTAGATCAGAAAATGTTTTTGAATGGATTTTCATGGTTAAGGAGGATAATTTGTAGATATAGAGAGAAATATTTAATATTTGAGTATATCTAATGCCTAAACTATTTTTAACTTCATCACATGATTGAATTATATTATTAGCTACATTATATATTTTGGAGATACATTAGAATATTTAACTATGGTTATGAGTTTAATGACAGACATCCCTGAGTGGTTTAATGATAATTTTTTCTTTTAAATATAACAATCAATTTTCTCTTTATGAATTAAATAAGATACCTGTTGATTTTGAAATGATAAAATATATAGTTTTTTTATAGTATCAAGGATAGAAAGATATAGAATTTAAAAAAAATATTACAAATTATTAAATAAAATATTATTACTCTATTGAATAATGGGATAATGGAAAAAATAATGAAGAATATATAAGGATAATTGATCTTATCTCTAATTACTTCTTAAAAATAAATGTTATGTAAAAAGGAAAATCCAATGGAATAATTTTATGTATTGTGAAATTGGGATCTTTTTTACTAATTATCGAAGTTAGAAAGGTTGTGAGTATGATATTCATGACAAAAAAGTATTACATTTATGAAATATATTAATACATAATGTAAATAAATAAGAATATTGATACTATGAAAAGGATTTAATTAAGACAAATAAGTTTTATATTGATCATAAAATAATATAACAACTCTACAATAAGTATTAAATCATAATATACAACTATTTAAACATTTAGGAACATTATAGATAATGTTGATAAACACACAAAAAATCTCAAGTAGTTATAATGAAGGGAATATTCCATCATTTGAAACAATTGGAAATCTTGAAAAGAGTCATACCATGATAAAAATATTTAATACTAGGAGAAAAAATAGGTTATCTAAGAAAGATTATGAATGAAAAAATTAATTAAATTGAATATGATTTACTCATGAATAATATTGATTACATTGATGAACTCTATAATCGAAATTTAAAATTTGTAGACCATGATATGTTGTTATAAATACATGATGAAAAATATTTTAAATAAGAATAAGTGTTTAATGAAGAACATTCGTGGTTTTCAGATATTAAAAGAACATTAATAAAGGTGGTAGATGATTACAAAATGTTTTTGAAACAAAGGATTAATTATATTAGTTGAGTTGATTTTTTTCTCAAAACATTATTGTTAAATATGATCCTGTTAAATTAAAAGAAGTTATATATTTTCTAATAATAGTACAAGTTATAAAAATAAAATTTTGTCTGTTTGGGACATGAGGATCCCTATGGAATATATTATTTCTTCTACGGAAGATGTGAGTAAATTAATAAGTAAAATATTCACAAGAAAAGGTAAATTGAAATAAAAATATACATTTTGAAAATAATAAAAAATTTCAAGAAATAACACTTATGAAATTGAAATATAAAAATTCATAAGTTTTTTATGGTGTTTAAAAATATTTTCACAAAATTTATTTGTTTTTGGAATGACATGTAATTTAAGTGGAGTTGAAGAATTTATGAATTAGGTGAGGGAATTCTGTAAAAAAGAAAGATAATAAATTAAACCAATTAATTATTCAAATGATAAATATATTTGATTGTCTGAATGAATGTTTTGAAAGATTTGGTCAAAGGATGACTCTAATAAAGAATGCATGGATACCCTTCTAGGTCAGTTTCCTCATGTTGGAGGAGGTAAAGGTGATCAAGAAAAGTAGGAATAATTAAAAATAAATTATGATGTATCCCTAAAATTCTGTAGTAAGAAAAATCAATAAACTCTCCTTAGTGGTTATTCCTCTCACATGATAGGTGGAGAAAATATATTAATGAATCTGAAAGGATGCGATGAATGATAGGTTATGAATGGGAATGAATGGTCATTGAAAATAATTGGAATTGGTAAAATTATTATTTAATTCCATAATATGAAATTCTGTAATTTTTTACTTTGAAAATTAAAAAACAAAAGTTGTAGAGGGAAATATTTTTAATGATGATTAGAATAATTTCATTTCTAGAAGGAACTTATAAATCACCATCTCATTAAATGAGAGAATAATTAGATGTAATGGATAACAAAGAATCAATATATAATTTAAAAGTATTGATTATAGTAAATAATTTTATTATATTGAAATAAATTGGAAATATGATTTGGAATAAATGAATTTACTATCCTGGACACCCTAGATTGAGAAAAATCTTAATGGAAAATGTACTGAGTGGTTTAACCCAAAAGAAAATGGAATGGGATGTTAATTTTGAACCATATAAAAAATGTGAGATCATACATGGATGTCATGAAAGATTTTAAATCAATTCAATTGGTTCATTTAAACTAATATACTCTGGGTTTTCTGTCCAATTAGACTTCGAGCTGGTAGGTGTGATATTTATTTTGTTGCTTTTATTTATGATTAATTAGGATGACAATTGTGATGTTCCTAAAACCTACTGTTATGGTAGTGGATTTGTTCAAAATATCTAATAAAAAATGTCGATAAATAGATGGGAGTCTATGTAAATATGTTTAGAACTGATAATAGAAATAATTTTATAAGATGTTAATTTGAATCATATCTTCATAGTCATGGTGAATTTAGAAAGAATAAGAACCATGCATGTTGAATTAAAAATCAAAAAAAAAATTAGAGTTAAGTTGTTATTATCATTTTTAATATTAAAAATGGAAAATTATTTATATATGCATCAATAATTAATTATTATGATATGTTTTAAAAGAATAAATCTATTATGAAAAAATTTTATTTTTCTATATTTCAGGGTTAATGAAGATAACAAATTTTGATGTAAAAATTTGATGAAAATGTCGAAGATGATATTTTTATGGGATATCAATCCAGTCGGAATGTCTGAAAATTATAAAATAATTGTAAAAAAGACATTATAGTGATATGATATGAAAATAATTAAACATTTTATCTATTTAAGAGATAAATATGAATGAGATTTTAACAAACTTATGCTAGATAGAACATATATAAGTGTTAATATTTTACTCAAAAAGAATATGATTCTGAAAACAATCATATAATACTATTTTTGATCAATACAAAGATAGGAAGGATATTTTTAAAGTGTTAATTAATGATTTATAGATCATTACATCCTATTTGACCTATGAAATATCATTGGACTTAAGGAAGAATTACTTCAAACAAGAAGAAAGCATGGTACATACAATCAAGAAGATTTGTTTACAGGTTGCACAGTAATATGTTAATGAGTATGTGAAATGTAATGACTCTATAAATTTTATATATTAGGGGATTTTACAAATTAAATATAATTACTTTTGGGATAATATTCAATGAACTAAAGTAAATAATTTTATTTTCACCAATTTTATATTCATAACAAAGGTCAATGAAAAGGGTGATATTTCAAGAAAATCTATATTGCTACAAAACGGTTATTCTCAAGTGGAAGGATGGAAATTTTAAGAAGACAATACAAATTTTTGAAGAATTTATAGTATCTTGATATTTTAAAATCTTATAGAACACAATAATTTTAAATTTCATCAAATTGATATGGAATATTTACTTTTATATAAGTATATTTAACAATAAGTTTTTTAATAACGCTTAAGTGTTAATATTTGTAGATGATGGTACTATTGGGTAATTGTTTGTGAAATCTGTAAATGGGATTCATTAATCCCCAAAATCGCAACATTCTAAATTCGATAACCACTAGAAAAAGATTAAATTTTGAAGAGGGATGTTAGAAACAAACCATTATATATATGAAATTAACATGAGTACTTTAATTATTATTATTTCTGTAAATGAAATATGTTTTTCCAGTTGACATAATGTATTCATTTTAAGAATTTTTAGATTAAATGAAGATGAATTTAGAGATGTAAATGACTGAACAAATGATTTTCTTTCTTGGATTAAATGTTTTTAGGTGGAAAATATATTTTCCTTCATCTGAGGCCATATTCTAATGAATTTTGGAATAAATATTGATTTTAAGACTCCAGAAATGTATCAAATCCCGTTATAGATTGTGTGAAATTGATAAATAATAAAATGGGACTCGCATGAATTACAAGGAAGTCTTGAATATGACAGGAATCATTATTTATCTGAAAACATCAATACTATATATTTTTTATAGTAACATTGTATGATTTGTACCAAATACATCAAAAGGAATCAAAAATATTGCATACGTTGAGATTCCTCATATATGTCAAAGGAGCGTGGAGTTATGGTTTTATGTATAAAAATCGATGATTTATAAATTTTCAGATTGATTAATATTTATATTTTTTGATATTATAATATTAGGAAATAAATTTTTAGGAGAACATTATTTTTTGACGAAGGTTGTTTGAGTGGGAATGATAAAATATAAATCTATAAATAATTGACTAATATATTTCATTATATTTTATTCTATATAAAAATTCAAACAAATGATTTTTAAGAAAGATAATTTAGAAGATATGAAGTAGAATGTTGATAAAACATTGAGAATTTAGTGCTGGAAATTTTTTTTTTATGTTCAAAAGCCGGTTTAGGATAACCAGTAACCTCACAACCAAACAACGACTCCTCTAAAAGAAAAACCACATCAGAAATTTGAAATTCAAACAATACGAACTATGTTTCCACCTCGATCCGCACAACCATCTCGAGGAGGGTGTCAACGCGAAAAGAATCTTCATAGTCAAACATACAACTGGTGAGACTAACGCTGGAAAGAAACATCGGCGTCCTTCATCACCATCACCGTCGGAGGAAACCCAACACTGGATCATCACCAGTCCAAACCAAAATCCATGAGCAAACACAACTGAATATGGACAGAACGTACGCCCCATTGCAAGGCCTCACAATTGGAACCTTTAACGAGGTAGAAATCCTTGACACATCGCAAAATCAACACTAGATATCCACAAAAACAGCCATCAAATTTGGTGAAATAAACCGAAAAAGAGAAACCACAAACGCTAGATACACCCCGCATAGCAACCAACAACAAACAAACATCGTCAGAACGAACTGGTTTTAAAAAAATCCACAAAATCAAAATGACAACATCTGAAATCAATCCATACCAAAAATAGAGACCCACTGCCTGCGAACCCTGCCTCCTAGAATATGGATTTGTCCGGAAAACCCTCCCGTCGTCATCCTCATCTTCTCAAAACAAAAAAATCTCCCAACACCGCCATTCAAAAAATCCAAAAATTCAATGCTTATCCTCCAAACTCCCAGATCTATGGCCAACGTGATGATATTTCACCGCCAGACCAGGGACTCAGGCGCAGAATCAACACCGAGTCGTGAAGACCCCGGTGTGTGTAGGACAAGCCAACACAACTCCGCGGCAGTATAGAGAACACCTCCTCACACCTCCGAACAAGAGAGGAAGGAGCACATATCCGGGATGAAGGAGGAAACTTTAGAGGAACCCTAGCAGAACGCAGTTTTCCATACGGGATCATCAATCCACCATTGCATTGATAATTCACTAAGATAATTAATATGTAATTGATCTATATAATAATCCAATTCATACCTCAAGATCCAAAATTCATGAAAATGAAAAATAATTTCATCATAAAAATTAAAATATGATATCTAAGTCTGTATTTTATTTTAATAAATGAAATTATTAATTATATATTCACTAAATCCTTTCCAAGGTATATATTAAAATAGTTAATTATGAAAACACATCTTCAAACTTTCTATCTCAATTATTTAATATTAATATTACCTTCAAATCCATGGGATTCTATTGATATGGGGAGAATATTTCTAATGTGAAAATTTATTTTAGGAATCTAATCCATTTTCAGTGATAAAAATGGGATCATTGGTTGAGTGGGTTGATATAGAGAAACTCAAATCTCTAAGAAAACAATTTCTTATCATCATATAATGAAATTCTCTTCAATCGTTTTTTAAATACATATGTTGTGTTAAATATTTCACATTGAATTTGTTTTTTATTTTATGATACATAATGAGTAATTAAAGTAGACAAAAAATAAAAAGGGGAAT
Source organism: Viscum album (assembly GCA_963277665.1). NCBI lineage: Eukaryota > Viridiplantae > Streptophyta > Magnoliopsida > Santalales > Viscaceae > Viscum > Viscum album. The sequence continues at coordinate 2,123,338,417 of OY728148.1, read as the reverse complement.
ATTGAATAACACATTGAATTGTAATTGGTGTGTTGTATTTGTAGAAATAATGTGTAAGAATATTTCATTAAAAGTTGAGAATGTTTTTGAGGTGAAATACACTGATGTCAATTTTGGAAGTTGATATATAGAAAATATACTTATTGAACATGATCCATTGATTAAAGGAGATGTCTGTATGAAAGATGAATTACTAGTAGACAAGTTGAGTCATAATTAATTGTTAAATGCAAGTAATAGTCCACAGTTAATTTTGGTAAATTATTTTTCCTATAACATAAAAATATCAATGGATTTTAATATCATTTTTTATAAATTAGAACCACAATTTGATTTCAGTTATTATAAAAAAGATAATGAATAATTATATTTATGTATCACTTTAATGATGAATTGATTCATATAAAAGTTATATTTAGGAGTTCATTTTGATTAAAATACATCTTCAACCATCAGAAATTATTTTGGTAGCTTCCTATAATTGATTTTATGAAGAAATGTTTACTTCATTTTTTTTAATGGAAGACATGATTTTCTTCAATTTTTAGGTAATGAAAAAGGCCAATAATTTGATGTTGTTTCTTGAAATTCATGGAAAAATATATAAAAGAACAATCTTAAATCATTTAATTGATGTGGTGGATTGTAAATGATAATATAAATTTTCAATTAGATTATTAGAATACTTGATTAATAATATTTTTTATCAAGCTGAGAATATGGATATGTAATATTTTATTGATTTATTATTAATGAATAAAAAGGTTTGATGAAAGTTTGAGAACCAATCCATGGATTGTTAAGCATATTATATGTTTTAAATTATATAGATTTTATCTTTTATGATGAGATAAATAAGGCTGAGTTGATATTGAAATTATCCATGTAATGTGGATTCATTGAAGAAATTAAGGTTGAGTGTTTATATGTAGAAAGAAAATTTTCGATAAGGTTGAAGAGGATTATAATAATTAAAAAAAAAACTTTAATGTATTTATAAATGATTTTGACTTACCAAAGAATCTATGGGGTGATTTAAATTCATGTTGAGATTCGTATTATGATAGAAAAATTGAAAATGGAATTGATGTTCAAGATTTAAGAGTGTTACACATAATTTAAACTACAAGATTATTATCTAAATGTAATGGTCTCTCTTAATAATATACTTGAAAAATGAGAAATGTCAAAAATAAAATTTGATATATACAAGTGATTCACTTATTATGTACAAGTCATCATAGTGGATGTGTAAAAGTATACAATGAGTATAATCAAAGAATCAATGGAGTATTAGTAATTGTTGAGATACATAAGGGACCTCAATAAAATATGTATCGACAACATAAACTAATACATTAATCATAAATACTAAAAAATTTCAAAGACTTAGTGTATAAATAGATTTGTAAGGGTCATTCAACTTATATGAAAGAGTCATCCGAAATTTACGATGGATTCATAACATTCATTTACTATTATTTAATATCTAATTATAAAGTTTGTAAAATAAAAAACTCATGATGTGATATGGAAGTGTAACAAGCCTTATGAAATGGTTAACATATCATTTATAATTTCCTTCCATTTATCATAATTTTTAGTTCTAAATTTTTGTTATGAATCATTACCCATATGAGATTGAAGAATTTATTCTAGACAATAATAATCAAAATTGTTCAAATATATTGTGATTTAATATGAGAGTTTTATTATTATTTTCTTAAGAAGAATAATATTCCGTAAATAATATGAGAATAAAATAATATTCAAATAAATTTTTATGAAATGAGATGTTTCCCACTATAGAGAAGACGTCACGCTAAATAGAATGAATAAGAGTTATCACTGGAAAGAATCACACTATGTGGTTAAGTATTAATTTCAATGCAGATAAGTTAATTGATATGGAATAAATTGACATTTTCAAAAAATAAAATGACACATCACAAATATTCTTCTTAGGATAATGGTTAGAAATCCATCATGATGTGAATATCTTCCAACATGTAAATATTCTTGCTGGAAGAGATTCATGACCTATGCCTCTTGTAGAAGTAATATAGAATCATTTATTATTATTTTTTATAATAGAATAGTTTGAACTATATATATTTTAAAATCATTATTTGTTCTCAATTTTTAAATGATAGAATGGGTATTATTGGAATACCATGTAAGATGGTCTATTGAGAGATAATGTGAAGAATGATCATAAATGTTTTTGAGATATTATAGATGATATTATAATGCTAATATATAAATAATATATATATATATATATTCAATATTTAGAAAATATTCTACAATGACTTGTGAACGAATATATAGGGGATGAATAATTGAGAGAAATTATTTTTATGAGAAGAGAGACTAATACCCCGTTCAATAAAAAAATGAACATTGTATTGGAGAATAAGTATGAAAAAATGTTCTAAAGTAAAAATCCTATGTTTTGTAGATGATGAATATGAAGAGAATTAGATGATGAATAACTATGAACTAGGTCCTAATATATTATATCTATAGTTTACAAGTCACATTTATGATATTAAGTAGACTATTTGAGAGATAGCAACATATAATACTATTATCTATCTACAATATCAAGGATCAATAAATTTTGAGTCAGTCTTGCATATAGATTGTCTGTAAGATCTAGAATATTGAAAACATGAGGATTTTAATATGTGTTCACTCTAATATTCTACAAATTCGTTATTTATTATATATTTTTGAGGAAAATGAGTTTATCATTTGATGGAAAAACCTCTGAATGAATATTAGTGATTTTTCTCATTGCGTTTGGTGGTAGAGAACATATAAAAATAGTGAGATACATTATAGTGAATAGATAGAGAACATTATAATACTAATTGAGAGACATATTTTTTAAATATACTGATTATGGTATTCACTATTTAGATATATTTTATATTTTTTCCCAAAAATAACCCAAATATAAGATGGAGTAGATTATAAAATTGTGAGTATAACATGTAAAAATATTATGTGATGTACTTTATTACTTTCTATATGCATGTTGCATGAATAAATTAGGGGATTCATAATCATATATATATATATATATATCATCTTATCTGATAATATAGTTTGGAATATTGAGTTGAGCTTTTAAATGGGTAAAAGAATTCAAAAAAAATGTTATGTTCACTCACACCCCTCTTATGTTACTACATGATACCTCTAGGGTATAACAAGTGGTATGTTCCAAGAATAATAGAAAGGTTCAATTTTTCATGACCAAAAATTATTTTCATCATGATCTATGATCATTCATACATTTATACAATATTAAATTTCATAATCAAGGAAATTAAATCATAAAATATAAGCAATTGGTGAAATTCCCATACCAGTGTACGAGATAATCACATATTATTTAAAATTAATTTAAGATATTAAATATTTACCTTGTGAGAAATTAGTTCTTAATTTATGGATATGAAAATATATTTACTTTCTATCATCATAGTGTTTTAGAAATCACGATAAGATTCTCTCTTGTGGGGATCCACACGTGTTCCACATATCTATGATCATCACTATTGGAATCATGGTGTGATAGCAAAGAAAATCATATTACATGGGTCATTAACCATTTATCTCCCTGTTAATCACTTAAAAAGGATTCTATTTAATCTCTCTATACATGAGAGTGGATGGTGTAGTAATATCACTCTTCTTTATTGTGAGTGTTCCTTGAGTCGGGAGATCTTTAGAGATTTAAGTGGATTCTACTAATTCAGTGTGCATAAAAAAATTGGATTACTTGAAAAATGATTTAGTTAGGTATATAACACTATCCTTAGAACTAAATAATATCATAATTTTATTTTATTATTTTTTTAATCCATGAAGTACCCCTTTTCCATAATAATAATAATAATATTTCTAAACATGCACTATACTCCAAAATTAAAATTAAATATTAATCAAATGATATTAAGTATACAAATATATATTATAGGATAATGAAACTCGGTCCTTCATTCCTCCAAAATATTTATCATACCATGAATATTGAATATTTATTAAATAAATAAATATCCTGGAATTATTTTATAATAAGTTAATAAATATTATATTCACTATTGAGAAAATAAACTTTTATTAAATATCCCGCTCACATATTATTCACTGAATAATTTGTGATGGAATATATGTGATGAAGATAAAATTAATAATTATTAAACCATGTTAACTAATTTTATTTATTCATCTTGTTAATAATTAATAAAAATATTATTTAACAATGATTCTTAATACAAATAATGAGTAACTCTCTTGCCCTTTTTTAGTGAGAGTATGTGAAATAAACTAATGTCGTATTTTATCATATAGAAACACACCTGGGTGCCCACATAAAAATAATCTAATTCCTCAACAACATAATACCTCATACAAATACTCATTATGTAAATCAATACCGTTAACAAGATATCTCTAATCAAGATAGTTGCATGTTGGTGGAATCAGACTATGTTCTCGATGCCTCTTAATTTGAGATTTAGGTAATAAAATGTTCTTCTTGAACACTTTTGAGAGGGAATTATTTTGGCTATATCATTTCAATTAAATGAAATGGGATATAGGCTTCCATTTAAAAATAGAAGTGAAAATTCATTTTCACATTATTCATTAATGTGATATTACTCTTGACACTCCCAATGTATCCTACCACACAATAAAAAAATGTCATCATGGTTTTAATTAATATATAATAGTGCATGAATTATAATAATCTTTAATAAATATATTATAGTCTCTGGATCAATAAACATGTCTGCAGATAGAGACATCAAATAAAGCATACAAATGTGGATCTCCTATATGGAGGTCTCATTATCATAATATCCTACACCGGATATTACCAGGGGAGTACACCATTAAAAAATTATAAAATTTCCTATAAGTATCCACCACTTATATCATGAATCATTTAGGTCCGTAGAATGATTTCATCCAGATATATAACATATATTAAGGAATATTATTGTGAAACATCTAGGTTATCATCCTAACAAGGAACTATAATGACTTTTTAGTCCGACTACAATTCTTAAGAAATTATCACATACAATGTTACATAGGGGAGAAATATATATTTGGAAAAAAAGAATATTAATAAAAAAATATGAATAAAGTGTATTATAAAGTACCCATAAGTTGGTATTAGGTCACTGAATCCAACAGACACCTACTTTCATGAGACCCTGCTTCAAACAGAATCTAGTCCACTAGAACTAACATAAAATTCATTCTAATTTTGAGATAGTCCTTTATTCAAGGGGTCTATCATGTTTTCTTCTATGGGAACTCTGGTTACTCTAACATCACCCCTCTGATTAAAATTCATAAAGAGGTGATAATTTGGAAGTATATTCTTTCTATGTTGGTGTGACTGTTGATCTTTTTCAAGGCCACCACAAAACTTTTATCACAATAGAATGTGATAGGGTCTTTAAATCTAGGTACAATATTATTCTCCTATAAAAGTTTTATCCAAATATATTCATTATCTACATCTCAATCTACTAAATTCTGGGATTCTATTGTAGAATATGAGACAAATTTCTAGTTTCAAATCTTTTAGCTCACAACTCCTCCATGAAGTTAGATAAAATATCTTGTATATGACTTTAGATAATTCTTTTCTATTTTAATATCAGCATCTATATAACCCCAGATGACCAGCTCATTATCTCCTCTATACACCAATAACAAATCCTTAGTTATTGTCAGATACATTACGAAATCCTTAATAATAAACCCAAGTAGTTCTCCTAGATAATCATGATATTTTCCTAATATTCTAAATTAATAGCCTACATAAGGTCAAATATATAAAATGGATTACATTTTTGATCCTATCACTGAAGAATATGATATATTAATCATTCCCTCTTTACCATGTTGATTCTTAGGAAACATTTTCTTAGATATTTGTATTCCATGTGATGTTAAAAACAATACAATCATGGGTTGTTCCATACCAAATATTCTTATTATCTATTTAATGTAAGTACTTTGAATTAGTCCAAGAAGCCTCTTGGATCAATGAAAAATGATCTTGATCACAATAATATAGGTTGCTTCACCTATGTCCTTCAGGAAGAAATTCTTGTTTTACAGGTCCTTAATAGGATGTACTATTGTTATGTCATTTCCAATAAATAATATTTTATAAAAATATAATACTTGAATAAAAAATTAATTTCAACAAATCCGCTTGTAAACACATGGCTCACACTCATTCTTAATTAAATAAAATTCTTAAATATATTCGTCAAACATAATGTTCCATGACCTAGATACTTTCATTAATCCATTAATTGATCTCTACAACAAGAAAATCCTTATGGATTCACATGTAGTCACAAACCATTTTGGTGGTGTCACATAGACTACATGTTTATGTTTCTCAATATGGAAAGTAGTTTGGTCATCCATCTTCCAAATTTCATATTCATGGTATGCTACTATATGAAGTAAAAATATGATGGATTTAAACACTGATATAGATAAAAATGTTTACTCATAGTTAATTAATTGAAGTTTTTTAAACCCTTGAACCACTATCCTTGATTTATAGGTAATTTACATTCATTCAATTTTGATTTTTCTTTTGAATACCCATTTTCACCCTATGGGATTTACATCAACTGGTATATTGAAAAGAACCCAGAAATGTTAACGATATATAGAATCTATTTTAGAAAGTATGGAATCTTCTCATCTTTTAGCTTCTAGGATCTCTACTATATCTTTTCATGATAGAGGTTCATCATTGACAACAAATAATGTGTCGCCATATGGATGACTAGAAAACCATATCTCTCTACTTTTATTGCCTATCTAGTTCTCCAGCATAGTACTTGTGTTTTTGGAACTAATTCTTCCATGGTGTCCTGTGTAATTTTTTCATGTACCAAATCTTGTTTATATTGAGCATCAACTTCATTTATGTCAATCTTCCTCCCACTATCCTTTTTTGGTTGTTATCCCTATCATGAATGAAATTGTTTCTAGTGACAATCACTTTCTTGACTGAGGGTTTGTACAGGTAGTATCCCTTTTTTCCTTATGATACCATATAATGATTTACTTTGTGCAATAGGGTGCATGTTCGTAAATTTTGAAGAGCATAAAAACTCCTCTCAACCCCATACACATGTATGTTCAAAAATGTTTTCCTTTCCAATCCATAACTCACAAGGGAATAAATTTTTATATATTTGGTGGTACTTGGATTAATGTATATTTAGAAGTTTGTAATGTAAATCCCCAACAAAGATAAAAAATTGTCTATATGGATCATCATCGACATTATTATGTTTAACAAGGTACAATTCCTCCTTTTATAAGCACCACTGTACTATGGAGTGTATGGTGTACTGAGTTTTGATAGAGTCTCAGACACCCATATAAGTTTACAACTCTTGGTTAATATATTCACCACCCCAATCCTATCAATGAATAATTATATTCTGTCTAAGATGATTCTCTACTTAATTTTTGAATTCTTTGTATTCTTCAAAGGAAATAAACATATACATCATCATTTATACATATCCATATTGGGTCATGTCATATGTGAATGTTGTGATTTATAAATACACACGTATTTAATTTAATTGAAATGGTGTACACACATTTGTGTGGACCAATCCTAGATGATCTATAGACCTTTCACCCTGTACACCAAATGGTAGTTTGGTCATTATCCATGTAAAAAATCATGATAACGTTCAAGTGGTTTTATCTTAGATGATTCTAAAGAACCATATTTAAAGATCATTTTCAAACTTGTCTTTTTTACTTAACCAAGACAATGATGCCATAGTTGGTTGTTCTATGAGTCATGTGAACATGATTAGATATATTTTTAAAATACTTGTTTTTTCATAATTTAATACCTAAATACCATTATTTAAATGTTCCATAACCTAACATATGTTATATTTATAAGAAAAATAATATTTATTTCCGTACTTGAAAATAATTTCATCTCCATCTACGAAAGATCTTGAATTTATGTTTGTGGTAATGGTTGGTAAAAAATAACAATCCATTTAAAAAAATATCATTAATAATTTAAATGAAATGTTGTAGAAAAAAATGACTAGAGCAACAAAACCCAAACCATTGGATGGTAAGAAATCCACCGACCCTCGATAAATCCTTCATAATATTCTTGGTTCTTACAGTTGGATTCAAATTTGGGCAACAAATGATGTATCTAATACCCAAAGTATAGATATTGAAATAAAACACACAATAACGAATGTGACTTTATCTTCCCTGTGATATTGGGTGTAGTTCTTCTTATAGTCACCGTATTTCCCACATGAAAGACTTACTATCCCATTTTACTTGACATATATCTAGATCATCGTTTTCATGGATGGACAATGCTTGGGTGGTTTAGACCTATTTTTAGACTTGGTACACCTCTCATTGTTCATCCATTTATTATTCACTACGTGGACCATTAGTTTGTTTTTCCCCATATCCTTATCCACTTGTTTTTCAATGTTTGAATTTTTGGAACAATATTCTCATTATTTCACATGTTACAATAATAAATAAATATGAAGATACTCAGGGGAACCGAGGAATGAATGGGATCTCTACGCAACTCATTCGGGAAATTAATCAATAATATGTATGTGAGTTAAATGTTTCAAATAATCATGAATATATGTCATACAGTTGGAGAAAATAGTAAAGATTATTTTTTAAAAATGCCTTGGAGATCTTGAATCTATCTTGTCCTACCATCTCTTGATAGAGACCCTGAATGTGATATATGTGTTTATATGTATCGATGACATCATATTTCTGTAAAAGATCATCTCTCATAGACGATCGTATGAAACATTGAATACTTATACCATCATTCAAATGATTCTCATAGAGAGAAAAATCATCCTTAGTAGCCTAATTACAAGTCGTATTAGGAATTGGATCTTCCAACACATTTAATTTCATTTCATTGTGTGGGATAACATGAACGCACTGTTTCTACTCTTGAAAATTTTTGATGGAAAGAAGGTTTATATAAATATGTATGGATTATAGGGACATGTAGGAATACATGATTACTAATATTTCTAAAAAAATATTAAAAATTATTTAGTAATTTTACTTATAATATTAATGAAAATAAAAACTATATATTAATTAATCACCCATTATTTTATCAAAACCTAATATACCTCAATATTAAATTTATAATATCATGTATCAAGGAAGTTATAGTGGGAAGGATCCATATTATGAATATAATCACCCCAACATTGGCTGGACAACTAATTTGAATGTTTTAGGTAGGCATTCTAGTTGTAACCTACATTAAATAGTATTTCCTTGAACAATTGAGTGGACTCCTGAATCCTAAAATCCATGAATTGGTTTTCCTCAACCCTTTCGTTGTAGTTACACCATGTCTTACATTGGATGTCAACCCTTGTTGTTATCTAAGTTAATTAAACTCAATACTTCCTCTTATAATTCCCTGATAATAGAATTCACCCCAACTGTGGTTGGGTAAGCACTTTGAACTATAATACTATTTTAAATAAAGTAGTATAATTCCATACTAAAATGAAATTTATGTTTTTTGAATTTTATATTTTATTCATTAATTTAAAATTATTATCATTATTACATGATGTTAAATATTAAATAGACTTACTTAAGTGATTAATCAAGTCATATATAAAATTTACATATATATAAAATTATTTAATTTCTCCATTTCAGGCATGTTAATTCATTAATTCATATGATTGTTATAAAGCATCAATAATAAAATAACCATTTAACGTGAGAAAAATATCATAAAATGGTATGATCATGAGATTTTACTAATGGTTCGTTTTTATAGCTGATGATAATCAAATTCTAATCCCAGGAAAAAAAATTCCTTATGTTAATTAAGGTTCATGTTACATCATTTCACCTATCCACCTATGTATCTCTCTTAGATTGGTTCTTTCCTAGGATCAAAACATGAAAACATCCATTAGCTTGGGAGAACCACCAATTATATATGAGTTTACTCACACACAGGTGAGGGGAAGGGTTTTAATAAAAGAAACCATGGGAATGAATTCCCTAACATAATAATAAGATATATGTCACAATGAACAAAAATTTAAATTATTAATAAATAAAAATAAACCAACCACAAACAATAGATTTGTCTAAGATCCTAATCATCCATATATATGGATGGAATTACACATTTAATAAAAATACCATTCAATTATAATCATATTTATTACGATAAAACATTTTTGAATAAATTAATTCTCATCATTAATTAATCAATTAAATTATCGTAATTATAAAATGAATTTCCATGAAATTATCATCCATCATATTTTTAAATAGATTAAACAAATAAATTTAAAATTAAATGTGTACATAAATGAGGTTTAGAGGAAACAAGGTGACTATGAATCTATACTTCCTAATATATATTATACTCGTATATTGTTAACTCTTTCAATATGTGGAACACATGAAATTTCACTTACATTGTTGACATGTACTATCAACTTAATGATTTCACCAATTAAATGATTCTTCCATCACATAAGATGAATCAATTAATGTAGATTAATAACTGTAATATTGATTATGCATTGTATTAATATTGGAAAATTACATAGAAATTAATTATACATATATATATATATTAAGAGCCATCACATGGAATTTACAATTAACTTAATGACCACACATAAGCACATATTGGGAAGGTGTACACATTATAGTAAAATAAATTTAATTTTGTGAAATATTGTTTAAGAACATGGAATGTAAAATCTACATATGTGAGGTATTTTTTCTAACCTTCTATCCAAGGCACATGCCTAGGGACATAGAATGTAGCATTGCCTAAGAAAAAACAATATTACAAGGAGTGTAAAAAAGATGCATTTTGTGTGGTATCCTAGGGGCATGGTCACCAGTCACATAGGTCCTATGAGTATGTATATGACCCATATATGGCTAAAGGAATGGACACCATGTATTCCAGTTACACGACATGTACTCCAGCTTACCATACACTAGTATGGCCTGGTCAACACATGGTGTATAATTAAATGTACCCTGTATAATAAATAAAAAATTCCATTAATTAATTATGAAATAATTCTTGTTGAATTACACATTATTTAACTTTATGTAAATTATTGTAACTTGGTTTGTAATATTGTGTTATCTTGGGAGATTCTTCATCACCTATAGTTGAGATCTTCAAATTTATTTCATTAATAAAATTAATCGATTTGATTTCATTTATGAGAAATGAAGAGGAAGAAGAATATATAACAATTTAAATTAAATAATGATTAAACATTAATTGAAAACCAATTAACTTTGCAGAAATAAATCAATGATATTATAATAATTAAAAATAATTATTTGAACCCTCAGACACCACTTGTAGGATTTAGGCATAGAGGAAGCATGTGATGGGTCATGCACAAATTTTCATTTTATCGTGATGGATGAGTAGTTCTAGATTTAGATAATTATAAAAACCATGATCAATAGAATTTAACTAAAGAATACATAAAATGGGTAAAATTTAAGAACCAGATCACATGATAATCATATATTATTTATTTTTTATATTATAAATTAAATAATTACCATGTGAGAAATTCATTCTTCATTGATAGATCTCACAATTCATTTATGTTTTTCCATTGTTTCACTGATTAAATCAAGAGATAATTACCTCTAAATGAGATCCACATTTCATTAAAAATTGTACAAAAATACCTATTTGAAATCCCAAGTGCTGGTATGGAAGATGTTTCCACTTTTATTGTTCCCATTTTATCACTATTAGATTCACTACCAATGGATATTACATGATCTCTCTTGCCACTAGAGTGGAAGGTTGAAGAAGATCGATCTACTTTCATGGGGGAATTATAGAAGAATGGAAATGTATAGGTTTTTATGAAGATTATCTATATTATTTATTGCCAAAAAAATTTGCATTCCAAGAGTTTTCCATATTTTCTTTATAGAATAAATTTAGTTTTACTGAAGGCTTTTCAACACATGAAACACCCGAAGTAAAAAAACCCTACATAGTAATTTTTTTCACTTAGGGAAGGTTTATATAGAAAATTTATATATTATATATTCAATAAAATATTTTTATATTCAATTAATAAATTCTATTTAAATAATATAAAAAAACTCAATTTTACTTCTAATATACTATTTTTTTTTCATAAACGTAGTTTTACAACCTTTAAATGGAGAACCAATCTTATATATTAATTTTTACCATTTCACTGACTTAATATGTTAAATTAATATTAATTTTTAAAATACATAAATCAAAATTAGGTTTGGGAAAATTTTTTGTAATTTTCTGTGAAATATTATTTTTTAGTAAATAGTTAAATATACTAAATATTAATTCAGAACTATTTTTTCATGTCATATATTTCTAGGGTTCAGTTAAATTTTGAATTTATTAAAATTTAAAATTATATCAAATATATATCAATTAACTGAAAGTAGCAAAATTTCGATACATTTTACATTCAAATTGAATATAAAAACTTATCAATCATTTGGACATTTTTACTTTAAAAACATGCATTTTCATCCCACCTAGGAGATAGATTTTAAATTAATTTATGACACTTATGTGATTTTAATTTGGAAAAATGAATTCAATATTTGGAATAATAATAATTTCAAATTTCTAATAAGTCCAATTTTTTGAACCAAAAGATTCGGAACGTGATTAAAATTAATTATAACAATTAAGGATAAATTAATATTAATAAGGGACTAAACTATACACTTATGGACCAAAATGACATATATATTTGTTAAAAACCAATTTTATTGGAATATATATTCCCTGTACTGCATTTTCAAGAATTGTTTTCATTATTGGATCCACATGAAACATGGAAAATTTGGTAGGAATTCCTCTGTCAAAATATTACAGGAGTGCCACTTCTCATCCACTATAGAAGGACACCACTTCTCACCATTCTTAAAAAATCTCAAACCACCAAGGATCAGTTATTATCTCTCAAAATGGCTTCAAAAAATCCCTAAAATATATCTTTAATCCTCCCTTATTCCAGTAATCCTTCCAAAGAATTCATTTGGTATTTAACAAAAGGCGTTTCCCGATTATTAAGATAACTCTTTCCAATGATCTCTTTTCATTCATTTACTTTTCCACCACCTCAAATATTTTTCATACATATTAATATAACAATAAACATACACATAATTTTTTTTTTTGTATTTTTATTATGTTTTTCACTTACACTAATGCACACTTCCATCAAATGGGTAACAAACATACAATTTCGGTATACGATGAACTATCGCCCAACAAGATGATGATTGTTCATATTTTTCCTTTACCAACTTTCACTTTTGGAAATTATGATATAAAATATATTTATATTTGTTATATAATAAATTAATTATTTATTTATAAATCATTATTAATTTAATAAGACATACATTTAGTACACCCCATTTTGCATTAATACGTTAACATCGTTTGAGGAAGTGTAGACTTCCACCCCCTTAATGCGATGTGATTTGTTCAAATTATATGTGATGTTTTTAAGGAAAATTATAATGAAAATATATGACATACATAAAACAAATATCTTACTTTAATTATAATATAAATGTATATAAATATCATTTACTTTTCATTATTCTAATATGACAATGAAATGAATGGAGCGTTCAGTTGTACGTGTGACATACCATCTCCATGAATGGTAAATTTAATTTCTCATCTCAAAAAATTATAGATTATTATAAATGAATAAATAACTAATATAAATGATAATAAATAATGTATTAAATTATGGAGATGATGATATCATGATCTAATAAATTGGAACAGAAATTAAAAGTAAAAAATGTACTTGATAAAATTAGGCAATTATCATATGAAATAATGTAAATAGTGAAGGATTGGTAACAATTGAGTAATACGATATTATAATAATATGATATATGATTTTATGAACATGATAATAGTAATTTTATTTGTTAGTAAACCAATATATTGCAGGATAATTACTAAACAACAAAAAAAAGGTTAATATAAGGGAATTTTATCTCAATTTACATTCCATTAAGACTTTGTTATTAAGTGCCAATTTACATTTATTTGGTGATTATAGATCCTTTTTAATATTATATCAGGAATCATCTTATTTTCATGATATTATATGTATTATTGAATGTCATAACATTCAGGAAATTATGATCCATATTTTTCAAAGTTGTATGGGACTCTTTGGAATGTTAATGATTATTCCCCTAATGAATGTTTTTAATTATTATTTTTGAGATTTCACTTCCTTTTGTGGTTGTTAACTTTCTCTTAAAACAATAACTTTATTTTATTTATTTTTTATATTAATTTTACTTAAATTTCCATATTATCATAAAATGGATATTCATATTTCTGAAATCATATAACATTTTACATAAAATGTTCTCATTGATAGTTATTTGATTAAATGTGGAATTATTGATAAAATTGTATTCTTTATTAAAGAATGATATTTGATTGGTAATATTATTTATTTAATTATTTGATATGAGGAATTTTTTTACTAGTAGTTAATGGTGGGGAGCAGACATTATATTTCCACTTGATGCATCGATGGGTTCTTATGAGACAAATAATGCGTCCAAATTAAATGAGATTCTATCTCTAGTTTTAAACCAAATTATGAATGGTCAAGATGGTGTAGTTTATCATTATCATTATATATGATATCCCTTAAAAACATATTTCCCTAATTTAGTTTTCACTTATTATTTATCTATGAGATTTTTCACCGATATATTTAGGGATGTAATTTATTCCACGTTTATTGATTTATGGCATGCATTTCAGTTTCATAACTTTACATATTAATTATGACTTTTCAAATTGTGTTAATGAAATGTGTTCTCATTTATTTACATTTCATTATCAATTAATTCATTATATGTTACATTTTTCACCAATTTTGGGCATTTGAGCTCACCCTTACATTTTTACCCTAGGATATGAAGATGAGAAATTTTAATAACATTTCAAGGAAGCCATTCATTTCTGTTTATTATGTAGAATGTTTAATTTTTTCCAATATATTATGGGTATGATGTATTTAATTTGGATATCAAAGACTATTAAGATATGTTGAGTTTTGATAATTGTTTCCTTATAAACATGCAGGTGTAATAAAGTAATTCACCCACAGATGACTTCTGGGGTTGGGGTGTTACAATTATTATCAGTGGAAGTTTACCAGAAACCATGGAAACTAGATTAAGGGAACATATTTCAGGGAACAAAACCCCTAAGATAGATTTTGAGGATGAGTATAAAATAACATCGTAGAAAATTAGATAGGTATAAATTATGTGTGTATTCGTAGTAACACATACATGTCTTGACACTAAATGTGGACATGGTTCTGAAATAGATGTACCTAGGAGTAATAAATCTGACATAGTCTTCTTGGATAGATTCAGGGTAACTTTGTACAAGAAAATGCACCTTACTATGAACCATTTTTGAAACTATGGGGGGGATATGATTAGGAAAATTCACATTTTATTTATCAATCATAATGCAGTATTTAAAATTAATGATTTCCCCAATGTAAAAAAAGGTTATGATTCTAATATTTTCAATGCATAAATTTATGTTATGAGTAACATACCAGGTAAATAAAGAATTTTATTTTTTTTCATATTTATGAATATTTGTTAATAAACTATTAATTTTACCTTAAATGGGATGCTATGTTTGATGGCGTACCTGATACACAACAACATGTTTCTTTGAAATCTTATGTTGCACACAACGTTGTGTTGTACAAAATAATATAATAATATTATTATTTTAAGAGGTAATAAAAACCTTGTTGTTGTAATGGTGGGAATGAACAGAACCAATTACAAAATCATTATACATGTTTGTTAATTTTTTTTACATTTATCCAATAAATTTCAGAGGTCTCAAATAAGAAAGAATCTGATTTTAGACATAAATACTCTAATATTCTTTAAAAGCTCGATTTAATTCCTTTAGATGGTGAACCCTCATTAAATCTATTTTTAGTCACTTTTATATGTTATATTTTAAAAAATAAAATTCTTCTTTAGAATCGGGGTTAAAAAAAATTCTTTGGGCAAATATTTGGTGTTTTTCTGATAAAATACATTTTTTAATGAATAGTGAAAAATACTGTATTTTAATTCAAAACTGTCTTTTAATATTATTTATTTATATAGTTATATTATCTTTTTAATTGGTTTTAAAGTGTAATTAGATTATAATTTTATAATTTAATCCAATTTTCTTCATTGGATGTAATTTCACATTGCAATTGGACATAAAAAGTGTCAATATTTTGATAGTTAATATTTCATAAAAACACGTTTTTTTACAACAAGAATTTCTTAAAAATTAATTAATCCAACATGAATGTTTTGAATTTGGTTAAATAGACATCATTTTTTAATACAGAATATCAAATATATCTTACGCATAATTTTTTTTTGTTTTTTGAGAAACATCAATTTTTGAGGAATAGTGAAACCACTATGTAATGATTAAAAACTGACTTTTTCATTTAAATGATATTTTACCACTTCTATGAATTGATTTTATAAAATCTGACACACATGGTATTTATTATTATGCAAAATTTGATTCAATAAGATGGAAATATTTTTTGGTGAATTGTAACTTTTGAATTTGGTTTACCGCAGTTAAAGGTAAATATGGTAACTCAAGGTAAAAAGAATATTATAATAATAAAAAATTAACTTAACACTTGTCCTAACCTTACTGAATGAGTCCTGGACAACCCTGGGAATCATTGGGTCGAATTTGGGACCCCATGGATCCACATAAGAGTGATAATGACACTTTATATTAGTTAATTTATTGTAAAGACAAAAATGTCCTAAACAAATTTCTTTTAGTAAATTAACTTTTACATGGGGTTATAAAAGTTATCATTTAGACTATAAATATTCAATATAAATATAAAACTTTTTCCTACATAATGGTAGTTTTTTATAATTTTTATAAATCAAATAAGTAAAATTATTTATGACACATAAATCATCAGTATTTACCTATTTAATAATTGATTTAAATAAATAAGATTATAAATATAAAAATAACATCCTAAACATGTAAAATTCTTATTAGATTATTTTATTTCGACCATGAGTCATATTATATTCTACTTTAATATTTTTTGGACCTTTATTATCTTAAAATCATTATATAATAAAATAATACTTTTACACTTTCCTAAAGAGCCTCTCCTACCCCTTATAAAAGGACACAACTTATTACCTATTCCTCACATCTCTCAAGCCCTTTGTCTCATCCCACCCCTTCCAAAATAAGATCTAAATATCCCTAACTTCCACTTAGTAGCCTTAAAATAGGCATTAATCACTTCATGAAGTACCTTTGGCTCAAACCAAAAGGAGTTACCCGAATTAAAGGTAATAGTTTCTCTTAAATTCTTTTATTTTATTTGACTTCTCCAACCCTAAAATCATTTCATTCATTTCCATTATAACAACACCAGTATACTCAATATACTAGGATGTTTTTATGAGATTTATTTCAACTACACATGGACACACATCCATCTAATGGGTAATGAAATTATTGTTTATGTGGATGGAAAACTAACACCTCGTGAAATGATGATTGTTCAATCATCTCTTACTACCTATTGTGGGGGCCATTATAGTGGGACTGTATTTATATATGATATATATTATGTCTATGTTTTTTTTAATCTTATGTATTTTTAATTTATAGCATACCTTTATGGTTTCCATTATGATTAAACGTGATATTTTCATTTGATAAAGTGTTGACTACCGCCCGTCAAAGTGATATGACTTGTTCATACCATACATGGGACATATAAGGGATGGAGTTATTGAAATTATATATTATACTATACTGTAATTATAATATACCTATGTATCATTTTTTTCTTTCAATTAATACATGAAATTTAAATGAAACTATCATTAATGCATACGTACGACTTACCGTCTCCATGAACAGTGCATTTCATTTCTTTTCTCCAAATGTTTTGTACTATTATAAAAACATATATATACTTGATGTATAGGATATATATGATATCTAAATCATGAATATAATTTTAAAAATAATGGACTCTTGACCACACGGACAACTTGTAATTATAAGGTGTTCATTTTTAAATCAAGTACCAAATATCGACAAAACGACCATTATTAACATAAATGATTACATACTGTTTATAACATAGTAATAAGTGATATAAAAGGAATAATAAACATGAAAATGGGGTTCTTAAGGAAATATAAATTAACTTATGTTTTATATTCAGGAATAAAAAAAGAACAAACAAGTCAAGTCGGACTTGTGGTAATGGATTTCTAATCTCACTTTCAATTCTGTGAGATTTCATTTGTTCACCACTTATTTATTGCATGTGGTGTAATTTTTACTACCATTTGATATAAATTATGATTATTATCTTTATATTCATGTTATTATGTGCTTAATTTGTTGGTTATTATCTTTTGGTCATACGAATCGGTTGATTACAACATCATAAGGGATTTTCATCTCACTTTTTATTCCCTTGAGATACACACAATATTTCCATTATTATCCTTTTGTGTGGTTTATGTACTCCCCATGATTGTATTAATTGTGTAATATACTGAAATTTATGGGTATTTACATATTCATTTTATGATCCTTCTTTCATGGGGTGTACATATCGTATGTTACCAAATCGGTAAGAGAATATTTCATCTTCCTCTTTTTAAAATTCATCATTTCGTTATGTCAATTAAATTACATATATATATGTTGGGATATGTTCTTAAATATACTTATTGTTTTAAATTTTATGTCGATGTGTTGAGATTCCCTTTTCACTCTCATAAATTCATTTTCTTAATTTTAATGTGGCGTCATTAGGCTGTCAAATTTCTTGTAAGGGAACTTCTTCACCCAATTTCAATTCATTGGGTTAAACATCTACATCCGGATAAGGTCATGATATGAATATGTGTTAATAACCTCTGATTGTTTCACACTTAATGTCCTCTTATATTGAGTATATTATTATTTGTAACACATTATTATGTAATTGATTTATCGTTAAACTATGGATTAACTTTTTATATGGGATTTCATACAATTTACATTCCATTGAGACTTCACTGTTGTTATGCACCAATTCACTATTATAAGGTGTACATACTATCCTTTGGAATATTATTTCATAAATACCTTTATTTTCATTATATTATAATGTTCGTATTATATATTTTTCCTCAATTATTTGTATTCAAACATCTCTAATTTTGTTAAAAACACTTTAACTAAAATATCATTTTAAATGTTTTAAATATTTTTTTTTCTAAATATTTCTCATTACTGTGCTTGTTTTCATAATATTTTTTAGGATTTATTTATAGGAAAATTAATGTTTTCAAATGATAATTCATTTAAAAGCTTCAATGTGGTATGAGACACGTTGATTAAAAAAATATCTTTATTAAATGTTTTAAATGGTATTGAATATGGTTCGATAAATCATTGTTTATTTCAATATTCTGATATGATATATTGTGATTGGAATGTGGAAATGTTATATTTCATTTATGATTATGTTATGTGTTATGATTATGTTATGGTTATTGGGAATTGATTACGTATATGGGTGGTTCTGTGATAAACCTAGGGCTGGTGAGCCCGAGATAG
Source organism: Viscum album (assembly GCA_963277665.1). Taxonomy (NCBI): domain Eukaryota; kingdom Viridiplantae; phylum Streptophyta; class Magnoliopsida; order Santalales; family Viscaceae; genus Viscum; species Viscum album. The sequence goes on along the minus strand of OY728148.1, from coordinate 2,123,318,553 downwards.
CTCTCCAATGCATTAGGTAACGTGACAAAGGTTAATGTTAATTTTTATCCTAATATATTTAGGGAATACACTATGATGGGTGATTTTAATGTGACTATCTATGGATCAGTGATAGAAACAATTTTAGTATTTTATTAATTCCATAAGATACCTTTATGATTTGCGATTTATTGATGTTATTCTTAAGTCATATTATTTTATGAGGTATGTTATGATTGAAAAGTATGGTTTCATTGATTTGTATTTATTGATGGAATAATTTTTCTTTTCATTATTTTATAACCCTTACTGAGCTTTTTATACTCATCCAACGTTTTGAAATGTATTTGACAGGACATAAAGATGAATAGTTTCAAGGATGAGATCATGGAAAAGTCATGTTGTCTAAAACATGGAACTAGACATGTATCTTTTTTTCAAGCGTTTTTATAGGTAATGGGTAGTAATTTCTACATGTAATATTTACGGTGTTATGAAATATTAATGGTAAAATTCTCGAAAACACTAATCCTGGTAACATCCCAGTGTGATTTCATGACCTAATTCATGATTATGTAATGGTTTAGTCCAGGTCCTTATAGTTGGTATCAGAGGTCGGATTAGATTACTTTAAAGGTTAGGGTGTTATTTAATAATAAGTGATAAAACCATAATTTTAGCATATTGGAAAGAGTCATTGTTTTTTTATATGAATACAATGAATTTATGATAACATGAAAAATAATGTTTTTGTGTTTACCATCTTGATAAGATTATATATGATTATATTACTGATATACTCACACTGACCTTTTTTTAGTTAATGGTTGGATCTAGCAGCCATCAAAGTAACAATGGATGTGAATAAAAATGTGATGGTTTGTTGAATGAGAATTTGAGTGAAAAGGGAGCTGAAGTGAGAACTCTTGTGGTTTTTCTCAACCAATGATATGGAGTCATGATTGACCACCTGGACATTGTGTATTTTTATGAGGAATTGTATATGAGAGAAACAACTCCCCATATATGTTCAGGTAATAATCATAAAGGTAATTATATTCAAAAACCGATTTGTCATGGTTGTAGAAAGAAACACACAGGAAAATGTTTCAAAGGGATGGAAAGATGATACAGATGAGGAAATGAATGTCATAAAGCAAGAACCTTCCATAGAAAATGGAAGCATCCAGTTGAATCTAGGAAAGGGAAAGAAGTCCTTTTTGAGGGATCAATTGTATGTTTTAAATGTAGTGTGAATGGTCATTATACAAACAAATTTCCTATGAAAATGTTTTGGGAATTGGATCACCAGGATCCTAATTTTTTTTATCAATTCCTAATTCCATTCCTATTGAGGATGAAGAAACAGACAATGAATAATGAATTGTATGGATTATTTCGTAACATATGTTTTGATATTAATTAATATTAGAATATGATTTATGATTTTTTCTTTAGGAAAGATGTATTTCAGAATACGTTGGAACGGAATGGTTAATGGATCATGAAGAACGTTGAATGAGTAAAAAGTCAACATATAAGGGATTCAAGAGTAATCGAAGATTTTAGGATGGTGAAGTGATTAAAGGTATTAGGGCCCTTTTGATGAAGTGATTTCATTAGAAAAAATTTTATAGAATGTGAAAACCTGAATTTTGATATATGAAAATAATATTCAATGAATAATTATATTTTATTTTGTGGATATAGTTATAAAGAACAATTTTGGTTTTTATGATCCCTGAATTTTTGGAAATTACATGTAAATACATGGTGGGATGCAAAATGGAAGTCATTAGATATCCTTTGGGCTTAAAATATGTTATGGTTATTTTTGATGAATTTATATCATTTGGGAATGTTATAAAATTATATTGTTTTTGAAAAAGGAGAACACTGAGACCACATGACAACCCGTCATGTCGGAAAAAGCTATGGGAATCGAACACACAACCAAATTGCGACTGGGATTTATCACCTACCACTAGGATACATGAATTCCCTGGTTACAATGAAAAATTATTTTTAGTTATATGATTTTATGAATCAATAACAAGTTTAATTCGGGTTATATATGGAAATGATTAACCTATCATGGAGAATATGTGATTAGGTTAATTACTTTTCAATACGAGACATTAAGAGTAACTGATGTTATTTGGAGGTAAATGTTAATATTTATATAGAACGACTGTGCGATTAAATACTTCTGGGATTTTGGATTCACTATTAATTTGGATTACAGTGAATAATTTTATGGACAACTGATTATTGAATGTTCTTCATTCAACTTTGGGTTTTTTGTCAAAATTTTGAGATTATGAATAGTTTTTCTTTTTGTAAAATATTGTCTTTTTTGGGTATTATCTTATATCTCACTAACCATTTTGGTTTTGGCTAAAGTCTAAAGACATGATAAATATATAGTTCTTCTTTTGTAGATTATATGATGCTCTATAAGTTGATTTTACAACTTCAGGTGTGACCATTTCATCATTAATAATTACTATTTTGAGAAAAGATGAGTTTGTGGTAGAATTTTATTAAAAGATGACACTCCACATGACAAGTATGTATATTTCCATACAATAATAGTCTAGTTATTAATAAAATTCCTCAACTTTGTGAAAAGGATCTTGAAGCAAAAAATCTATAATCTCTATTTCATCATCAGACTTTTACCCAACCACAAATTTATGGTATTTTGGTGGATAAATTTCTGTGATCAAGTTCTCTACCAATCTATTAATCTATGATAGTTGGTTTCTCTTCCATATCCATTTTTCATGGAGTCCTAGTATTTTTTGTCTTGGGTGAGCTTTTTTACTTCTCTCCAATTATTTTAAAGTTATAGTTTTATTGACTTGTTTTTCAATGTGGGAATTTCAATGAAGTTTCCGAGCCCAATTGTAAAATTGCGAGGATGAAGTACCCAAAAGGGGGAAGGATGTAACATCCCAGGTAAGTAAATAATTTTATGTTTTCATATTTATTAATATTTTTTAATTAAATATTATTTTTACTTTAAATGGGATTCTATGTTTGATGGCGTACCTGATACACAACAACAGGTTTCCTTGAAATATTATAGTGTACACAACATTTAGTAGTATTGAAAAATAATATAATAATATTATTATTTTAAATGGTAGTTAACGCCATGAAATTTTAATACAGGGAATGAACATAACTAACTAAATAATGATTCTCTGTGTTTGTTAAATGTTTTTACATTTATACTATAAAATTTAGTGGCTTAAAATAAGAAAGCATCCAATTTTAAGCATAAATATTCTAATATTCATTAAAAGGTCGATTTACCAACTTTTGATTGAGAACCCTTGTAAAATATAGTTTTCATCAGTTTCATATGTTCTATTTGGCAAAATTAATTTCTGCTTTAGAATCGGGGCATCAAAATTTACTTTGGGTCAATTTTTGGTATTGTTTTTGATAAACATTATTTTTTAATGAAATGTTAAAAATAATGTATTTTAATTCAAAAATACCATTTAATATAATTTATTTAAATGGTACGATTATCTTTTTAGTTGGTTTCAAAGATTTATTATATTATATTTTTTACTTTTTAATCAAATTTTGGTCATTTGATGTAATTTCACTTTGAATTTGGACATAAACAAGTGTCAATCTTTTGATAGTTAATATTTCTTAAAAATAACATTTTTGTTTTGAAAACGGGAATTAATTTTAAATTAATTAATCCAACTTCTATGTTTTTAATTTGGTAAATTATACATCATTTTTGAATTCATAATATCAAATATAGCTTAGGGTTAATTTTTTTTAGTTTTCTGAAAAAAATCATTTTTTGATGAATAGTGAAACCACAATGTAGTAATTAAAAGCATACTATTTCATTTAAATTGAATTTTACCACTTCTGTGAATTGAATTTAAAAACACCAACATACATGGTTGTTATTAGAAAGTAAAATTTGTTTCAATAAAATGAAATGAATTTTATGAATAGTAACTTTTTTACTCTTTTTACCGCAGTTAAAGGTAAATAGTGTAATAATGGAAAAAAAGAATATTATAATAATACATAATTTCCTTAACACATGTCCTAACATCATTGGATAAGTCGTGGATGACCTTGTCCATTCATGGGTAGAATGTGGGACCTCATGGATCCACATAAGAGTGATAATGACACTTTATATAAATTAATTTAAAGTAATGATAAAAATGTCACAAACAAATATATTTTAGTAAATTTACTTTTAAATTGGGTTATATAAGCTATAATTTTGAATATAAATATTAATTAGAAAGCTAAAACGATTTAATAAATCATGATATTTGTTTTATATATTTTATACATCAAATAAATAAAATTATATATGACACAAAAATGATGCATCATTCACCTCATTAATATAAGATTTAAATAAATAAGATTATGAATATTAAAATAATATCTAAAACATGTCCCATTATTGTTGGATGATTTTATTTCGACCATGATTCATATTATCTCTACCTTTAACAATTGTCGGTCCTTTAGAAATTGAAAACCATTATATAGTAAAATAATATTTTCACACTTTCATAAAGAGCCCCTCCCCCCTTATAAAAGAACACCACTTCTAACCCATTACTGACACATCTCGAGCCCTTTGTCTCGACAAACCCCTGCCCAAATAATCTCTCAAGATCCATATATTGTCTTATAAGCCTTACCTTAAGAAGAAGGATCATCAAAATGTTCTTTTGGTTCAAACAAAATTGAGTTACCCAAATTAAAGGTAATCGTTTCTCTTAAATTCTTTTAATTTATTTTTCTTATCCAACCCATAAAATCTTTATTTACATTATTTTATGACAAAACAAGTATACTCAATATAGTAAGATTTTTTTATGATAATGATTCAGTCTACACTTACACACACCTCCATCTAATGGGTAAAGAACATATTGTTTCAGTGGATGGAGAACTAATGCCTTACGAAATGATGTTTGTTCAATTATATCCTACCACCACTTATGTTGGACATTACGATGGTACTGTATTTTTATATAATATATATTATATATATGTTTTCTTTATTCATTTGTATATTTAATTTTGAGAATACCTTTATGGATTCCATTATATTTAAATGCAATAATTTCATTTGAGGAAGTGCCGACTATTGCCCCCTCAATGTGATTTGATTCGTTCATACCATACATGGGACATATAAAGGATGGATTTATTGAAATTATATATGATATTATTATGGAATTATTATATAACTTTGTATCATTAATATTTATTTCAATTAAAATATTAAATATAAATTAAAGTAGCGTTCATGTGTATATACGACCTACCGTCTCCAGGAACGGTGGATTTCATTTCTTATCTCCAAATGTTATATAATGTTATAAATACATATATATACTGGATATATATGATATATATGATATATAAATTGTTAATATAATTCTGAATATAATGGAATCATGACCACATGGACAACTTTTAATTATATGGTGTTCATTTTTGACTCAAGTACAAAATATCGACAAAACGACCATAATTATCTTAAATGATTACATAATGTTTATAACATGGTATTAAGTGATATGAAAGGAATAATAAACAATAAAAAGTGGATATTAATCATGTTTAAATTATCTTATGTTTATAATTCAGGAATATCAATGAATAAACAAGTCATGTCGGACACGATGTAAGGGATTTCTTATCTCACTTTTAATACTATGAGATTTCCATTGTTCACCACTTATTTATTTCATGTGGTGTATTTTGTGGTTTCATTTGATATATATTATCATTATTCTACTTATATTAATGTAATTATATGATTAATTTTGTGGTTATTATATTTTTTTTCATATAACTCGATCGATTACAACGTGATAAGGGGTTTTTATCTCACATTTTATTCCTGTGAGATTCATGCTATATTTCCACTATTTTCCTTTTGTGTGGTTCCTTTACTGCCCATGATTTTATTCATTGTGTAATATAATTAAATTTATTAGAATTTAAATATTCATTTTGGGATCCATATTTCATGGGGTGTATGTTTCATAAGTTACCAAATCAGTAAGGGAACCTTTTAGCCTCATCTTTTTAAAATACTTATTTTTTTTATGTATTTTCATTTACATCATCTTATGTTGGGATGTGTTCTTATATATCATTATTGCTGTAAATTATATTTACATGTGATGAGATACCCTTTTCTCTCCCATCAATTCATTTTCTTAATTTTAAAGAGACGATGTTAGGCTGTCAAATTTCTGTATGGGAACTTCTTCACCTAATTTCAATTCTTTGGGTTAAAGTTGTACATCGTGATTATGTCGTGATATGAATATGTTTGAGTAACCTCATATTTGTTCACACATAATATCCACTAATATTGAGTGTATTCATATTTTTCACATATTATTATTTAACTGATTTATCCTGAATATAAGAATATAGTTTTTATAAGGGATATATCTCAATTTACATTCCAATGAGACTTCACAGTTGTTATGCACAAATTTACTTTTATATGGTGTGTATATTCTCCTTTGGAATATTATATCATGAATCCCTTTATTCTCATGATATTATAAGGTTCTGATTAAATTTTATTCCTCAATTATTTGTATTCAAGCATCTCTCATTTTGATAAAAACACATTAACTAAAATATCATTTTAAATGTTTTAGAGATTTATTCTTCTAAATATTTCTCATTAATGTCCATTTTTTCAAAATGGATTTTAGTATTTATTTATATAGGAATTAATGTTTTGAAATGATAAATCATTTAAAAGCTTCAATGTGGTATGAGGCACATTGATTAAAAATTAAGTTTATTAAATGTATTAAATAGTTTTTAAAATGGTTTGATAAAGCATTGTTTAATTCAATATCCTGATTTGATATATTGTTACTGGAATATGGAAATGTTATCTTTCCTTTATGGTTGTATTATGTTTTATTATTATGTTATGGTTATTGGGAATTGTTTATTTATATGGATGGTTCTGTGATAAACCTTGGGCGGGTGTGCCCGAGATAGCTCTCCAATGCATCAGGTAACGTGACAGAGGAAAACATTAATGTTTGTCCTAAGAGATTTAGAGAATATAGTGTGATTGGTATTCCAAATGGGACTCCCTATATAGCTGTGATAGCTACAATGTAAGTATGTTATGAATACATATGTTACCTTCATGATTTATGATTTCTGTATGTTATTCATAATTCTTATGATTTAATGATATATGTTATGATTGAAAATTATGGTTTCATTGATTTGTATTTATTTATGGACTAATGTTTATTTTAATTATATTATAACCCTTACTGAGATTTTTATTCTCATCCCATGTTTTGAAATGTTTTTCATAGGGCATAAATATGAATAGGGTCAAGGATGAGATCAAAGAAAAGTCATGTTGTCTAAAACATGGAACCAGACATCTCACTTTTTTTAAAGAGTTTTTTATTGATACTGGGTAGTAGTGTCTATATATAATATTCATGTTGTTATGTAATAGTTATGGACTAATTCTCTAAAACTCTAAACCTAAAAAGATCACCAATGTGAATTCTTGACATAATTCAAGATTATGTAATGTTTAAGTTCAGGTCCTTATAGTTGGTATACAAAATATTTTGAATTATATTTTATAAGATAATATAGTCTATTACATTATTTACAAATAGACCTGGATGAATGAAAAATATAAATACTCATGGATAATATATAGATTTCCCTCTTATGAAAACCAAAATAGTTGTTATTTGAATGGATAAAATCATAGAAATATTTTGGAAACATAAGCAGGTTATTGAAAATAAAATTTTCTGAATGGAAAAACCTATTCCATTGAGGGAATATAGTATGAGAGAAAACTTTATATAGAAGAATACCCCATTATTGTGTGTGAATACTAATAAAATTAAAGGAATGAAATGGATTAAGTCTTTGGAGAATATATTTGTGGCATTGGAATGTAAAGAAAAGGAAAATGTTGAATTTAAAGTCTATTATCTCTAAGGTGATACAGATTAGTGGTGGCCTTTGATCCAAAATACAAGAGAGGAAAAATTAATTGAACTCATGGAATGAATAAATTTTAATGAAATATTCATTGGTAAATACATCCCTCATGAAAAACAAATTTAGATTAATATGATGCTCCCTAGATTAATTAAAAATGATGAAGTGAGTGTTGAAAATTAGAATGCTACCCTCATTAGTATATCAAGGAATACTTTGGATTATATATTCAATATGGAGTGAATGATTGATCACTTCACTAATGGCCTTAAAACAATCTTCAAAGGGCACTGGTTTCTCTGAATTTTTCATCAAATGATCAAATAGTTTTATGTGACCTTAAGACGAAGAATGAATTTTCTAGAATAAATATATTCAAAAGAAACCAAGAAAATAATACAAAGATTAAGAACCCTGAAATAGGGAATACATCTAGTAATAACAATAAATCTCATCATTTTATTTCTTGGGAAAACTATGGGAAAAATAACTTTGGGAGATGTTTAAAGGGACTTGTGGTTTTTCATAAATGTGTAGTTATGGGCCACTAGGCTCATGAATGAATGGGGGTTAATTAGATAAATTATGTTCTTTTCTATATTTTTAATGAGATAGGAAATTATGAAAATGATTTCCCTATGCATCAGGGGAATGTACCATAGAAGATACTAAGGGGAAATGGCCATGCTTTTGTGATCACTATAGTAGAGGTAAAAGTACCAAATGATGTGGTGGAAGGTAAAATAATCCTATCTTAATATTTCTCCGATAAATTATCTGATTATTTATTGTCACAATATTTTATATCTACATATTTTTCTAATAAAATTATACATTTCCCATTTCATTTAATAAGATAGTTGAAAATCAAAACTCAAATGGGATGTATCATTGAGACAAATACCTATTGGGAAGTTCTAATTATCAATCATAAACATGATTTAGGTTCTGAATTTATCATCAAACCTATGGTTGACTCTAACAAAATAATCGGTATGGACTGGCTCCTGATGTCTAACAAAAACATTTATTTAAAGAGAAACGAAGTTACGATATTTGGGGAAAATATTGAATCCATCATTTTTAGAAAAAAAATTTCATGATATGTTTCTTATCTAAATCAAAAACTAGTATATCTACTAAATGAAATACTTGGTGTAGAATTGAAAAAAAACCTCTACTAATGAATTAGATAGGCTTCCAATCAATTATGTACCAATTTTGTAGGAATATATTGACATATATCCTTCAGATTTACATATACATACCCTAGAACATGAGGTTTAATTCACTATTGATTTAATCCATGATGCAAGGAAAATATAAAAACACCCTATAGAATGGCCATAATAGAATTAGTGGAGTTAAAGAAACAACTAGAGGATTTTGGTAATAAGGGATTTATTCACACTATTAATTCAACGTGGGGAGACCATATTCTCTTTTTTTAAAACAATTACAGATCCATGAGGATGTGTACTGGTTATAGGGAAATAAATTTTATTATAATAAAGAACATGTATCCTTTACCTCACATTGATGGCTTGTTTGATCAACTACACAGAGCCCAATATTTTTCAAAGATTGATCTTTGTTCTAGGCATAACCTATTTTGAGTGAAGAAGGAATTTATTCTAAAGACATATTTTCAGATGAGTTATGGATATTAAAAATTTTCATTAATTCCATTTTGATTTACAAAATTGCCCTATTTTTTTATAGACTTGATGAATAAAGTATTAAAGGAATATATAGATGATTTTTTTTAAATTCATTGATTATATTCTGATGTCTTTTAAATCCTAAGAGGACCAAGTGAATCCCATATGAATCATTACAAAGATACTTATAAGGGAAAATTTATATTGGAAATTCAGCAAATGTTCATTTTGGATTCAAGAGTTATATTTTCATGGCCATATTGTCTCCATGGATGGGATATCTATTGATCTGGGAAAGAAAAAGGGAGTTAGATAATGGCCTGCACCAACAAACATAACCGAGGAATGTAATTTCATTGCTCATGATGGTTACTTTTAGTGATCCGTTCATAATTTTTCCCGATTGGAGAACATGTTAACTCTTCTTACCTAAAAATGGGTTATGTTTATTTGGAAGAAGGATTTTGAAGAATGATTTGGTGAACTAAAGATAATATTATTCAAAACCCCAATATTTACTCTACCATATGGGAGTGATTTGTTTTCCTTATATAGTAATGCATCAAAAAATGGGCATGGGTGTGTCTTAATTAAAAAATGATAAGGTTATTTCATATGCATCAAAGAAATTGATGAATCATGGAATGAACTACCCAACCAATGTTATAGAGTTAGCGGCTATAATATTTTATTTTACGATATGAAGACATTATCCCTGTAGAAAAATATGTGAGATATTCACAGATCATAAAATCTGGATAAAAAACTTCTCTTAGAAAAATATCAATATGAGACAACAATGATTTCTTGAACTACTAAATGATTATGGATTCCCAATACACCACAACCTAGGTAATGAAAATATTGTAGAATGTGATTTTAATAAGAAAGATCATGGATTTATGAGCTAAATTATGAATAATAAGGATTATATGCTCTTTGATCTAGTAAAGATTGATATAGAAATTTATAAGGGGGGAAAAATAAATTATCAATGTATTGATAACCCATATTTATTAGAGAGGATAAATATTTCATAAATTTGATGATGAAGACAATAAGAATAAAATTAAAGGTATGAATGATGAAAAATTAGCTAATTTCACTTCTGAAGATGGTGTTCAATTTTTTTGAAAGAGGATATGTGTTCCATATTTACCTAAGCTAAAAAGTGAATTTTTGGATGAATATTATAACCCAATTTTCACATTTCACCCTGGGATCACAAATATGTATAGAGAATTTGTTTCATCCCAAGGCGATACATGTACGTGATTATGGAAAATGAAGAAATGGTTTGACTAGTGAAAAGCATTCATCCCTTATTATAGAGACTTTCAAGTCTCCATATTTGTTTTGACTTGATCTGCATCATTATTCATTTTTGGTAATAGGATTAAAACCACGAGGTATATGATTTTTATCCCTTATATATTATGAAGGAGATATTATAGTAAAATGATCTAAGGAGGTGATTGCATGGGGTTATGTATTTGTGAAATCAGTCCTCTTAAGATATGAATTCCTCATATGGCCTCCAATGGTGTATTCCCCCCGGTTTGAGGTTTGTAGCCCTTGTTTATGCCTTTTTATCTGTTTATATCACATGGGATGAGTGGGGAAGGGTTTGGGTGTGTTTGGAATGGTTTGGAATAAGTTTGAAGGCTTTTCTTATGGAGCACAGATAGTGGAAACCATGCAGGTTATCCAGGAAACCGTGCAAGGGGAGGCAGTAGGCTTCGCATGGCCTATGCACGGTTTGCCAAACCATGCAAGGAACCTATGAAGACCCCTCCTCTTGAGACAGTAGCATACTCACGGTTTGCGCATGGCTTGTCAAACCATGCTGGTTAACCATGCGACCACTTAAAAGTAGGGTTTTTTAATCCGGGATCTCATGATCTAGCTTCATTCCTCTCCAAATCCTCTCATACTCGAGCCTCACTCGGTATTTTCAGTTCTCAAGGTTTGGATGGGCTCTCCCACACGTTTTAGAAGAAAATCGAAGTGGTTTCGTGGTGGTTAGATGGTAGTTCTTTTCTGGTAAGTCTTCTCTCATGGTTGTTTGTGGTTTCCTTTATTTCTACATCTCTCTCTCTGTGTTTTATAGATCTACAACTGTTCTGTGTAAATCAATGGTTGTGGTTGCCTTGGATGTTGATTTTATGGCCTGTGAATTTTAGGTAAGGATATCTAGAGTTGTTTCAGTGGTGCGTTCACTGGATTCGATGTACGATTGGTTGTTAGTCGATTTCACCGGAACAAAAAAGGTTGGTGGCTTCTCTCTCAACTCCACTTGGTTATAACTCGTATTTTTGGTTGCAATTAATTTGTGTTGCTAAAAATTAATTGTGTTATTGATGTGTAAAATTGGATGGAAATCCCATTGGGGATGGTGTGTGGATTTTTTCAAAAAATGGCTTGTGCCGAAATGCTATTGATGTGATTTTATAATGGGATTTTAAAATTAGTTGTTTTGTTGGTTTTATTAATATGACATGAGAAAATGGTTTTCAATAAAAATGGTTCTTTTATTGAAATGTGGTTTGGTATGGAAAATTATTGAAGGGTGTTTTCAATAAATGATTGATTTATTGAAACGGGTTCACATGAAATGGAAATGGTGGATTGTGAATTGTTTTGGCCTTGGTGGGTTATATGCTTGGTTATGGCTTTTTTGATAGATGTGTGGAAGTGGGAGGGAAGTAAAACTATAAAAAGTGGATGGATAGTGGACGAGAAGTGTCACTATCAATAGCAAGTGGGTGGGAATTGCCACCATGGTTTGTTGTGTGCGTGGGTGGGATGGGAAGTGCCACCATGGTTTGTTGAGTGCATGGGTTGGATGGGAAGAGCCACCATTGTTTGTTGTGTGATTTGTTGGTGATGGTTGTGGATGGGGCTTGTGAGTGAAATATGAAAATTTTATCATCTTTTTTGGTCCATTGGAGTTGATTCTTGGATTTGGAGTTGACATTGGTTGTGGTATATTCCTTATGTCGGGATGGAATCAAGGAATAGGAATTTCAGAACATGGAATGTATAGCATAAAAGGGTGTATCTATCCCTTTATGCTAATATTCAAGTTACCAGAAAGTTGGGTACATAATTGTTTTGGAGACACTCATAGGCATTGAATTCTCATTGTCGTGGGTGTATCCATTGAGATGTGCATGGAATATATGGTAGATATGAATTCTTTATGGATTCATATTTCATTAGGAATAATTATTTATGCACTAAATTGAGAACTGGTTTTTCAAATGTGTGAAATAGTAATGTGAATAAACATGGTATTTTGAAAATGGATTGATTTTCAAAAATGGGGAGACATGAAAATGTGGAAAAGGTGGAAAGCGTCGTTGTGATAGTGTTGTGTAATGAAAATTGAAATGGGAATTCATGATGTCTATGGAAGTGATACTCATGGTTGTTTGGTTTTTTGTTTATAGAAATGGCATAGGGTAGGCTCGTAGAGACCAACTGGAAGTGGCCGAATAGAATGTGGTTGCAACTGAGCCCCAGGTGAACCAGCTGTTAATGCATGGAATAGTGCAATACTTCCTAGAGGTGGGAACTGTGAATAGAGAGAAAGAGCCAAAGCATGTTGATTATACAGCTCAGTTTGAAAATGTATGATCCAGCCGTCATTAGGGGTGATTCGGACCCAGAAAGGGAAGAGGCGTGGCTATCCAGAATGAACATAATTTTCGAATTCTTGGGGATGCTGGTAGAGCTGAAACTAATGATAGAATGGTATAAGCTAGATGATCATTCTCTTCAGTGGTGGGATTGGTAGTCCAAGCAGGGATGTGATAGGGTATGATGTCCGAAGGCTTTGAGGAATTGTTTAATAATCAATTCTACCCACATATGTTTAGAATTCAGCACACAACTGATTTCTTCAGTCTGAAGCAAGAGCATATATATTTGACGGAATACGACACTATGTTTATGATCTTAGTGTGGTTTTCAGCCGAGGTGGAAGGTAGCACATTATTGAAGGAATGGATCTTCGAAGCAAGGTTAAGGTAAGAGAACCATTCAAAAATATCATTGTTGTGTATTGGTGATTACATAGAGATAGTGAATCAAGAATCAAGGGCAGAGCAGGATTTGTTGGGAGATCCAGGCGGAAGAAACATTGTGGTACCCATGGGGCATAGTGGGAACTCTACCGCTAGGTTCAAGCGGAGGAGGGACACTTATTCCCTGGGCGGAGGTATGGCACATAATCCGACAGTAGGATCGGTGAATCTTCCCTTGATGCCCCGGAGCAAACTAGGATGTTTTTAGTGTGGCTCTACGACATACATCAAGCAGGATTGTACATCACAACATCGATCATGTCACAATTTCAAGCATATGGGGCATCTTTAGCTCTATTGTATAAATGCTCTGTGGTCGGGTGCGTGTGACACTCCTCAGGGATGGCAGACATCGTATGCTTCGACGGGACGAGGACAACAGCATACCCCTGGTCAGCAGAGAAAATTCAGTTATGGTGATTCTCAGAATAGCACAACTCCCTAGCAGGGCTATAGAGAGCAGATTATGGCAACCAAGGCATTGATTGGAGCAGACCAGGTTGTGGTGGATGATTAGTCGGGACCATCCACACTGCGAGGTGCTATTCTTTTCAATTATACCTTGATGAAAGTGTTTATTGATATGGGTGCCTCACACTCTTTTATTGTTGCACGTGTGGTTGAGTTACCGAGTTTAAGGTTAGAAATGAAGCCTTCAGTTTTGAAACATCAAACCCCTCTGGGTTGAAGAGAGTGTAGAGCCTTCTTCTGCAGAGCTTGTTGTATTTTCGTGGGTGAGTTTGAGTTAGTGTGGAATTTCACAGAGCTTGATTGGGATGGGTATGATGTAATCCTGGGAATAGACTGACTGGTGGTATTTAAGGCCCACATCGACTGTAACGCGAGAAGAGTGGCTTTTACGAAACACAATAGCATTAGACATCTCTTTAGAGTATAGAGGCATGAAAGGAAGGGTGCAACGGGTTTGTTGGCAGCAGTAGTGGGCACGTTATCATATCAGTTAGTGGTGTTGTCATTGGAATCAGTAGAGGTTTTTGAACATTGTGTTCTTCCGACAGTGGTGGATCAGTTCATAGATGTTTTTTCCGATGAATTCATTGGGTTACCACCCATAAGAGAATTAGAGTTTATGACTGATCTCCTTCTGTGGACTAGCCCTATCTCACTTCATTCATATAGGATGGAACCATTTGACTTGTGGGAATTTAATGTATAGATGGAAGAGTTAGAAAATAAAGGGGTTTATCTGGCCTAGTACATCTTCGTGTGTAGCACCTGTGTTGTTTGTGAAAAAGGATGATGAAACATTGAGGCTCTATATTGATTATTTTAGACTTAAACAAGTTATGATAAAGAACAAATATCCACTTCCACAAATTGATGATTTGTTCAACTATTTGTGGGGAGACCATTGGTTCTCCATGATCGACCAGAGTTCGGGATATCACCTATTGCTGGTGAGGAAGGACGAAATTCCTTAAAAATATTTCAGAAGTATATATTTCCATTTTAAATATTTTATTATTCCCTTTGGTCTAAATAATTCTCTAGTGATGTTCGTGGAATTGAAGAAGCAGATATTTCAGAGATATCTAGATTCATTTTTGGTGGTGTTTGTAGATGATATTCTTCTGTATTCAAAGACAAGGGTGGAGCATGAGAAGCACTTGGCGATAGTGTTGGGGATCTTGAGTGATCATCGGATATATTCCATGTTATCAAAGTGTGACTCTTGGATACATGAATTCCATTTTCTTGCCCATGTGATCACTGAAAGAGGTGTTTCAATGGATCTGTAAATGATAGAGGTTGTTATCTCATTGAAACTGCCAAAGAATGTGTTTGAGGTACAGAGAATCCTAAGTCTTGCTGGGAATTATCAGAGTTTTGTTCATGATTTTTCATGATTGGCTTCACTGATGATAGTTTTGAAAAGTAAAAATGTTCTATTCTAGTGGAATGATAGTGTCAGCTGTGTTTTAATGAGCTAAAGGGTCTCCTTACATCAGCACCAATCTAGGTTTTTCCAGAACCTGGAAAAGGTTACGTGGTGTATTAAGATGCATCAGGATCCGGGTTGGGGTGCGTTCTCGTGCAAGGGAATCATGTGGTTGCATATGGATCACATATGATTAAGGTTCTTGGGAAGAACTACCCAACTCATTATTTTGAATTGGTAGTAGTGGTCCAAGATTTTAATGTGTGGCATCATTTTCTCCTCTTTGAGAAATTCACGGTATATACAGATCGTCAGAGCTTGAAGCATATTTTCTCACAAAGGGATTTGAACTTGAGGCAAAGGTGATGGAAGGAATATATTCAGGTGATTGATTTTGACTTTATGAATTAACCGGGTAAGGGAAATTCGGTGGTGGATGCATTAAGTAGAAAATCATATGCTCAGGTGGTGAAACAATAATCAGAAAAGTGACAGTTGATATCGGTTATAACTGACATGTGGTTGGAATGTGAGGACCAGGGCAATAGAGCGGCCTTGTTTCTAATCTGGTTGATTTCTGACTTGGTGGAACTGGTTAAAGAGGCATAGATATCTAATTCTCTGTGTGGGACCATGATGTCAAAACTCAATGGTGGGGAGACCATTGAGGGTTGGTAACTGAATGGATATTCAGTTTTGTATTTTTATTGTCGGATAGTTGTACCAGTTTCTTGTTAAGAGGATCTTCTCAGGGCGTATCATCATTCCAGGTGGGTTTTTCATCCAGGAATTCATAAAATGTATAAAGCGTTGAAAGCGCAGTTCTTGTGGGCAGGTATGAAAATAAGAGTGCCCAGGATTGTACTGAGATGCTTGCCTTTCCAGTAGGTCAAGCAAGAGCATCAGAGGCCCACCAGAATGTTTTAGTCTTTACCAATTCCATTTTGGTAGTGGGATAAAATATAAATGTATTTTGTTACAGGTCTTCCAAGGACGTTCAGAAAGAACTATGTCATTTGGGTGATAGTGGATTGGATAATGAAGTCGGCCCATTTCATTCCAATTCGAGAATCTCTTACGGTGGAGGACCTATACAAAATCTATATCAAAGAAGTGGAAAAGAGGAATGGTGTTCCAGTTTATATTGTATCAGATAACGATTGTAGGTTTACATCTCATTTTTGGAAATCCTTGTTGTAAGCTCTTGGGACACAGTTGGCTATGAGCATGGCTTATCACCCTCATATGGATGGTCAATCTGAGAGGACAATATAAACATTGGATGATATGTTGCGGGCTTGTGTCATAGATTTTGGTGGTTTTTGGGCGGAGCACATGTCGTTGGTTGAGTTCTCATACAATACAATTTATCAGGAATCCATACATATGGCCCCATTTGAAGTGTTGTATTGGTGGACCTATCGTTCTCCACTCTACTGGTTGCAAACGGGTGAGTCCTCGATGGTTGGACTGAGCCTTTTCAAGGAGACTACGAAGAAGATCAAGATAATAAGTAAGAGAATGGAGATGGAACAGAGTCGTCATAAATCATATGTGTATCATTTTCTATGACTATTTTCATTCCAGGAGACTGATCAGGTTTACTTGAGGATCTCTCTTATGATTGGACATCGTCAGTTTGGGAAGCAGGGAAATTTATCTCTGAGGTATATTGGACCTTTTGAGATTCTTGAGTGGGTTGGTGAGGTGGATTTTCATTTGGATTTTCCACCTAGGTTTAGTGTGGTACACAATATTTTTCTTGTGTCGTAGTTTAAAATGTATGAGATGGATTCAGGCCATGTTATACAATGGGTTCATGTTGGGCTAGTGTCAGATGCTTTTTTGGTACACGTGTCAGTGTGATGTGTGGATAGGAAAGAGAATTTCTTTCATGGTAAAATTATTAGTATGGTTTGGGTTTTGTGGTAGAACGACCAGATCCGAGTGGAGACATGGGAGCGGTAGAAAGATATGGTCGAGCAATGGCCCGTTCTCTTTCGGCAAAGGACGAGTTCACAAATTTTCGAGGACGGAATGAACAATGTTATGGAGAATTTATTACACATGGATTGAGGTATGTAGTGGTTTTTTATGCATTTTAATGTGTTTACAGAACATGGGATGAGAGGGGAAGATGATGGGTGAGTTTGGAATGGTTTAGAATAAGTTTGGAGGATTTTCTTAGGGAGCAAGGTTTGAGCACAGTTAGTGGAAACCATGCAGGTTCTCCATAAAAATGTGCACGGGGTGGCAGTAGGCTTCGCACGGCCAACGCATTGTTTTACAAATAGTGCGAAGCAACCGTGTAGACACCTCCACTAAACATATTAGTGTTCTCATCATTACCACACGGTTTGTCAAAACTGTGCGACCACTTAAAAGTATGGTTTCTAAATCCTGGCTCCCTTAGGCTAGCCTCATTCCTCTCCAGATCCTCTCCCTCTCAAGCCTCACTCGGGATTTTTGGTTTCCAAGGGTTGGAGGGGCTCTCCCACTTTTTTTGGAAGCAAATCTAAGGGGATTCATGGTGGTTTGATGGTGGTTCTTCTCAGATAAGTCTTCTCTCATGGTTGTTTTTCATTTCCTCTAGATCTACATCTCCCTCTCTATCGGTTTTCTAGATCTACACATTTTGTGTGTATATCTAGGGTTGTGGTTGTCTGGGATGTTGATTTTAAGGCTTCTAGATGTTAGGGATGGAGATCTAGAGTGGTTTTAGTGGTGTGTTCGCCGGATTCGAGGTGCGATTTCTGGTTAGTCAATTTCGCTGGAACCCTAAAGGTAGGTGGATTCTCTCTCGACTCCACTTAGTTAGAACTTGTGGTTTTGGTTCCAATTAATTAGTGTTTCATAAAATTAATTTGGTTGTTGATGTGTGATACTGGATGGAAATCCCTTTGGGGAAGGTTTGGGGAATTGGGGAAAAAGGGCTTGTGGTGAAATTCTCTTGATGTGATTCTAAAATGAGATTTTAAAATGAGTTGTTTTGTAGGTTTGATTAAGATGACTTGAGAAATTTTCTTTCCATATTATTGTTTGTTTTATTTAAATGTGGTTTGGTATAGATATTATTGATGGGTGTTTTTAATAAATGTTTGATTTATTGAAGCGTACTGACATGTAATGGAAATGGTGAATTGTGTATTGTTGTGGCCTTGGTGGGTTATATGCTTGGTTATGGCTTGTTTGAATGTTGTGTGGAATTGGGTGAGAATTACCACTATAAAAAGGGTATTTATAGGGGATGATATGTGACACCATCAATAGGATGTGGGCGGGATGTTCCACCATGGTTTGTTGTGTGCATGGGTTGGACGGGAAATTCGACCATGTTTTATTTTGTTCATGGTTTGGATGGGAAGTTCCACCATGGTTTGTTTTGTTCTTTGTTGGTGATGGTTGTGGATGGGTATTTTGAGTGAAATATAAAAATGGTAATTGACTTGTGGCATGGTTGAATTGGCTTCCTTGCATGGAATGGTTGATTTGGCTTCCTTGTGTGGTATGTTTGGATTATGGAAAGTCTATCTTGTAAACATTTGGTAGCTTGTTTTTTCTAAATATAAAATATTTTATATAAATGTGATAATGGGTTTATCCTAATGGAATGTGTAGGGATTTCATTTGGGGAAATCCTACTGAATAGTTTTACTCACCCCCTACTTTGGTAATTTGGTGTCTTTGCAGATGTCGTGTACCATAACGTGGGCATGGGTAAGGCATCACCCTCCTTTAGTGGTGCATTGTGATGTTTTGGTGGAGTATTGATCTTGAAGCGTGGTGTGGAGCTATGGTGGTGTCATGACTCATGGTGTTTTGTTTTTTAGTTTTCTCTTGGTACTCTGATGTTTTGTGGACATTTCAAGTTGAATAGTTTTGGGGTTTGTGATGGAAATGTAAGTAGCACATCGTTGGGTTTGAAAGTGCATGAATCTTTAGTTGTTGGATGGATGATTTGGGTTATTTTCTTAAGGGTAAATCATTTCCCACTGTTCGTTGAATCCCTCGTCAATTATTTCAAGCCTTTGGCACCATGGGAATGTCGCTCAAGGCCAATTAACCCTCACCACCTCCACAAGCCAAAGAGGTAGGGGTGGGGGTGTTACAAATGGGTTTATTCATGGATCCAGAATTACCCAATGGCCTTGGTATCCTTAATTCATGGACCTTCATTCCAATGTAATGTGCATTTTGGAAGATAATTTGGCCAATGACACTTAAGGATTCCATTGGTTTATATGATGGGAGGTCACTACTGGGAATATAGGCTTTCCCAATGCTTCATTACCAACATATTGCTTAAAACGTTGGTAAAGAAGGGTCATGACACCCTTTCCCAAAGTTTTTAAGAAACCATTGGTAAAATGGTGTCCTAGCCACCCTTCTGCAATGGTTCTAGTAAACCGTTTGGAAAGGGTTCCCCTTTACCAACGGTTCTACTAAACCTCAGGGAAAGGGTTCCTTGGACACCCCTTTACCAATAGTTTTTAAAAACCATTGGTAAATGTTTACCCCAAATACAGTCAACCGCCACTCATCTCCCCCATTCGTGACAGAAACCTAAATGTCTCAAGGGATCAGTTCCTCTCGTGACTTCCCTCGTCCAAACCTCTGAAAATCCATCTGAATAATCTCAAATCAGGTATTTTATTCCTTATACACATAAAATATTTAATTTATGCATTATTATTATTGTTATTCATCTCATGTTTTAGTTTTATGTTTGGATTTTGATTTGTATATCATATTTTTATGTTTTGATTTAATCTATACATTCTCCATTCCAATCCATTTAATTAGTTAAATCATTAATCCTCCATCGAAGAAGAAACATCGCAAATTCATTGTAGTTGGATTATTGATTTTCTATGTATGTGTTTTTTATGCTTTTTCTTCATCTTGTAATTATTTTTTACTTGAAAATTTATTTATATGTGTTTATTAATTTTTAGAAAAGTTTTTATGAATGTTTTCCTTAAAATTCCTTATGGAAAGTGTTTTACTAAAATGAAATTTTTTTAATAAGGCTTCTGTAATGTAATTTGTCATAGTAAACTATGTGAGTATGTTTGGTATTTAATAGAACATAAGATAACTTGTGTGTAAGAATGTGTTGTGATTAAGATTCCATGGCTGGTTCAAGATTATATTTACATTTTGATCCTATTAATGTATTGTTTTAAAGATATTTTGAGATATTTACCTTATGTTTATTGGTGAAAACTGGGATCTGTAGAGGTGTTTCATGATTAAGACATATAATTACTGCTAAACAAGTGGATAAACCATGCATAGTAGTGAATTCTTGAAATGTTTTATGTTTTTAGTCCTTTTTTATTTGGATTTTCTTTTGATTATGATGTTTCTTATTGATACCAATGATGGGAATTTATTTTATTTTTTAATCGGCTGAGAATCCCCCACCATGCACAGTGTATGAAACCTCTACCCTTATATAATCAGTCTGTTTACACAGCCTATGCAACCTCTACCCTCATTTAATCAGTGAAATGAAGTCATTAATTAAAGCCTTCATTCTCACTAGCATGCAAGAAATTGAATGATGTAAACCCATCCTCACATGATTTCTTACCTTAGATAGTGTCCAATATATGGAACATGAGCTTTTGAATTCATCAGTTAACTAGGATCATATATTCCATTTTCCCCAAGATGACTTTACTAAAATAACTTCAGGGTCAATTAAATATTGTTCTCATTGTACGTTGTATATTACGTGTCCTTCTTAGCCAATACTCACTTTTAGGAGTGTGGGGTGCTTTTCACTACCCTTACTGTCATGTGTAGACATCCATAACAAATGTTAGATAAGACACATGTTTAATTCAGTAATGTTGTTATCATTTACATAATTTATTATTAATCTCTAATTTAAAAATAAATTTTTTTGTCTATACCTAATGAAATTAAATCATTTTACAAGCCATGAACAACCTATTAGTGTAGAAGCCTAAAATTTACTCACCCATGGGGTGTGCTTGACTTGGGGAAGTAATTGGTTAATGAAAGGTATTGCCATAGAGGTGACAATAATGATTTATTGAACACGAGTGAATGATTTGGGATGCCTATATCACATAATGGGACCTGAGGAATGTGCCTTTTATAGACCTAATGATAATATATATAAATAAATTTTAATTTAATTTACGAGTACTTGTTCTTTAGATTATTTTAACAGTTCACTACATCGACTAGAAACATGTTCCTTTATCGTTTACTTAAATGTATTTTCTATTAATGTTCAATCCTATTGAATTGTTTATGAAAAAATGACTTATATAAATTATTTTAACATAATGGACAGAAGGTGGATGTGGGAAACCAATCGGATCTCAAGAGATTTTCAAAACAATTTGGAGAGCTTTATAGATTTTTCATTTCACAATGCTTCAGATAGTGGTCACATACACTTCCCATGTCCAAATTGTGTTGGTAGACCTTGGATGAGCCATGAAGAAGTCCGCTACCACATAACCAAAAATGGTTTTCAGGAAAACTACATTGTGTGGTATCACAATGGGGGGAAAATGAAATCTCAAATTGGTGATGATTGAAATGAAAGGACTGGAATGGAGAATTTGTTAGATGATCGGTTTCAGTATTTTCGTCATCATGAAAAAGAAAGGATTTCGACTCAAGAAGACTTCGATATAAGGATAGATGATGCATCTAGTGAAAATGATGATATTGATAGGGTGAAAAAAATGAATGATGCTTCCACGACTCCAGTATATCGACAATGTGATTAAATGAAAAATCTGGAATTTTTAATCTGATTGTTTCATTACAAAACTATGTATGGGATTTCTAATACATAAATCGATTACATTCTTACCCTCTTGAAGTATTTACTTCTAGATGATGCAGATATTCCCTGAAAACACTATATGGCCTGGAATTTGGTTGAGGAACTTGGATTTTAATGAAACAAAAGTCATACCTGGCCGAAAGATTGAATTTTATTCTGGGAGGAAACCAATGAATGAAATGATTGTATAAAATGTGGCACATCCCTCTAGAAGTCAAAATCTAATGGAACACCATCCGGCATTCCACAGAAAGTAATGTGGAACTTTTCATTGATCCCCAGACTCCAAAATCTTTTTATGTTTAATTATATATTAATAAAAATGACATGGAATGATACTTAGGGAAAGAAGACTAATGATGTGTTGGTATATCCTAGAGATGGATTTTCATGGAGAAGATTTGATGATGGACATCCTAATTTTGTAGTTGTCATGCGTAATATTAGGATGGGACTTTCATGCGACAATTTTAATATGTTTGGGAAGATTCTTACTTCACACAGCACATGGGCAGTTTTTACACACATTTATAATCCTCCCCCATGGTTGTGTATGAAAAACCTTTCACTTTCAGACGTATACTCATATATGGTCCTTCTGATCCTTGCATTGATTTTGATGTATACATGCAACCTTTAATAAAAGTATTGAAACTTCTTTGGGATGTGGGTGTGCGTACATTTGATTTTTGTTCGAAAGACATATTTCAGATGCATGCTTCACTTAACTGGATGATCAATGATTTTCTGGCTTATGCATTGATGTCTAGATAGAGCACTATGGGAAAACTATCATTCCTAGTTTTTATGAAGAATAAACGATCCAGAAGACTGAAACATCGCTATAGCTTTAGCTTTATAGGACATCGACAATTCTTACCAAATGATCATCCATATAGAATGAATCATCAAAGATTTGATAATACCATAAAGATTGATGATCCACCACAGCGTATGTCTGAAACTGATGTTCTTAATGAATTGAAAAATTTCAGTTTTTCATTTGGGAAGAGTCAAATGAAATCTGGAAAGAGAATGAATGTTTCCTCTAAAACCTATTACAATTGGAGGAAGAGGAGTATCTTTTTTTATTTTCCTTATTGGTCAACTAATTTTTTATGAAATTGCTTATACCTAATTAATATTGAAAATAATATATGTGAAATGTTGATTTTTTTTCATCTAAATGTCATGTGGAAGAAAAAATATGATTTACGATCTCGGTGTGACTTGGTGGATTGGGGCATCTGACCACAATTGCATCTTGTGTGTATCGGTGAAAATAAATGGAAACTTCCATGTGCTTCTTATGTGATGACACCTACGAAAAAAATAATTTCTGAAAGTATCATAGACTATTAGATTCTATGATGGCTATTCAAACAACATTTCTAAATGGGTCAACAGAAGAGATTTGAAGCTAAAATCGTTGAAGACTCATGATTATAATGTTCTACTGCATGAGTTACTTCTAAAAGAAATCCACCATCTTTTTTCCAATAATTTAAGGGTGAATTATATTCGGATGTACCATTTCCTAAGTGATATTTGTGTTAAGAATTTGTCTAAGTCTTTCTTGAAATTAATGTTGACAAAATCCCCATTAATTTTGTGTGAGTTAGAGAAAATATTTCCTCCATCATTTTTCACATGCATGCTACATCTGACTATCCATATTCCAACTGAAATACTTATCGGATGAAATTTTTCTTTTCGTTGGATGTATCCAACTGAAAGAAATATGTACACATTAATGTCTTATGTTTGAAACAGGAATCATCCCGAAGGTTCTATCGTGAACGGTTACTTGGCTCAAGAATGTATGGATTTATGCTAAATATATATGTCTCATCTTAATACACGAATGAACATACCAATGAGAAATGAAGAAGAATAGTATGAGAAAATTGAACCCAGTTTTCCATTACTTCCTCAAACAAGAGGAATTCATTGATCTTATACATTGAAGACATTAAGCCCTGAAGAGCGGGAGATGGCACATCGCACAGTTCTTTCAACTATAATTTGTTTGATGACTATATCAGGTAACTAAATTGAATATGTATATATTACATATATATATCTATTAAACTATTCATATTTCTTATCTACAGGGAACATAAAACAATGATAAATAGTAAGAATCATTATTTATCTTTGAGAAGGAGAGATACTTTGCATAGAAAAGTGTTTTCTACTCGGTTAAAAATTACGGCACAAATATTACTGTTTAAAATAAATATATCAATAATTAATTAAGTTTAATAGTCATTTATGTTGCAGGTATTGAGTTTTTCTGGTGACACTATCCCTGAGGAAATAAGATCTTTTGATTTTGGTCCTAATATCGTGGTTCGTGACTATAAATCAATTGTTATCAATGGGTACAAATTTATTGTCACTGAACAAGAAAAGAACATGAGAACACAACATGATGGTGTTATGGTTACTTCCACAACAAATTGATATGCCAGTGCATCAGATAGTAGATTGTGATTTGAAAATGTGGGTTATTATGGAGTCATTGAGAAAATAATAATATTGGATTATTACTCTCAAGGACGCGTCACAATGATGAAATGACATTGGTTTGATTCGATGATGAGATAGGGCACATTTATTGATGATTGTGGATTTTGAGTAATTAATATGACTCACACTCTTTATACCTAAGTACCATATGTGTTTCCATTAATGGCTAAACAAGTTTTTTTATGTCAAAGACCAACTTCGACCTGAATTTGGTGTCATAGTTGAAGTAATTCCAAGAAATATTTTTGATGATGGTGATGATGGAATTGACACTATTCCTAGCACCATTGGAACCAATCCCTTTATTTCTTTTGATGTCTCCAATATCTCAATTGTCATGTTGAATGTGAACCTAATGTTTTGGTTGAAAATATATAGAATCATTCATCCATGTTCTCAATTCTTTTGGTTTACATCGAGTTGGGTTGTTAAGGATGGTAATATTAAAATTTATTTAGTATTGATCAAAAATATGTTTTAGCTAACTTGACCGTTATGT
Organism: Viscum album; assembly: GCA_963277665.1. NCBI lineage: Eukaryota > Viridiplantae > Streptophyta > Magnoliopsida > Santalales > Viscaceae > Viscum > Viscum album. Next base: position 2,123,293,019 of record OY728148.1, on the reverse strand, counting down.
GAATTTTTAGTGTTTATTGGTTTCATTTTTATTTGAATTTCATTTTCTAATTTGGAATTGAACTGTATTCAAACCTAGTCAAACAATATTACTAACTTGCTAAAAATTACAACTTGTATGATTTATTAAATCCATTCAAGGTCTTCTAAAACAATTGATTTCTAAATTACCAATGAATCCCCCTATTTCCCCATATATTTAGTTTTTTGGAATACAGATTAGTTTGCTTTTTCTAATTAACTACATATTTCTTTTCAAAACCAGGAAATGTAGCCAATTGAAGAGAGACGAAGGAAAAAAAATGATGGAGAATAATCATCAAATGGCAGAGATGGGCATTCCACAATTAGTGCCTATAGTGAGTACATTATTTCAATTATATATATTTAAAGAATATATAATTTCATGTGATTAATTTTTTTGTAAACATTTTTGTCGGATCCACATATAAGTTGAATGTTATTCAATGAGGAGTATAGTACTTGTCCTAGTTCTCAGGCCGGTGGTACGAGGAAGGTTCGTACTAGAGATGGATGTGCAGCTTCGCGTACCAGACTAGACCCGACGCCTCCCATGGACATGTCATCCTTCCCACATTCGGATCCTGGTGGTTCGTTAGGGACACACAGGATATTTAGGCCTCCCATGTTTTCACCACCTTTTACATCTTATGGCCCATGATTTTCATATCACATGATGATTTCCACTCCCAAATCAGAATCTGGTCATACAGATGTCCTGTCTTCTTTTCCTTCTACTTCTGTCTCTCTGAGCTTATATATTCCATCATCTTCAACTCATGTTCCATCATAGGGTGTTCCATCAGATTTTGTGGATCTAGTGGCACCCAGCGATCAGACTGGCGAATGTATATTTATAGAACCCTAACAAATATTTATAGCAATATTTATATTCATTATAACATGTTTTGATAAAATATCTATTTTTCTTTCGTGGAAGATACATCTACTGATAGAAGGAGGGGGTGGGGGCATACACACATGCATTCGGTGTGGAACTACCATAAACATTTTATGGTGGATTACAATGAAGACAACCAAATGGTTTAGAAAACAATGTAGCAATGTCTGAGTTTTTTGGTGAAGCTTTCCAAATACTCCTACATCATTAACGTCAGCCCACTATCATGGAGACATTTTCCACATGAGGTCAAGGATAGAGAATGGGGAGATATATTGGTAAATAAAATCTGTTGAATTTAATTCCATAATTATTTTTGTATTTATATGAATTAATATTTTGATGTAAGATTTGATTTAATTTTCCCGATGGTGAGGGTGCACGACCAGAATGTCTAAAGGATTTAGGAGAGATTTAGAGAGCCTACAAGAATGATTTGTATATTGGATGGTGTGGAAGAGTTGGAAATGAGTTAGAAGCAGTACCAGTCATGGATGATTGTCTTATAGAGCAGTATTTTCATATGATTACTCATTGGACGACTACCCAGTTTAAGGTATGAATTACATTTGAGGTATTTAAATAATAAATTTCATGTTTTTCATTAACATTATCCTTTGCATTATTGAATTTTATTTAGGACTCATCTGGAAAAAATAAAGGGAACATTGATGCAGAAAAATTCATCCACATACTAGGACGTACTACGATGCCAGATAATGAGAGGAAACATGTATGAAAATTTTTTATAAGTTTTCTTTACGACTTACACTTTCTTATGTTTCCTTAATTATTTAATCATTTTTAAAAGATTTCATATAACTTTAGTTTTCAATGTCATTGTAGAGGAAAATACATAATATTGAAGGAAGTGTGCCTCGAGCTAAAATGTTTTCCTCAAGTGGATGGAAAAAGGATGGAAGTGTCGTCAACGAAGTGACCCAGTAGCAAATTGTATGTTTTAATATGTTGATTTTATAATTTAATATATATTCTGTATCTTACTAATATATTTATATTTGTAATAGACTTCTTTAGAGGCCCTCGATACCCAAGAACCAGAAAATTTTGTGCCCACTAATCACTTACATTAGGTGTTCGGAGATGAGCATCCTGGCAGAGTATGATGTAATCCTAGGATAGCCCCGACGAGGTATAGGCCCTCCTCAGGTATGCGTTGTAGTGCCACCGAGCAATAGAATGTTATGGTAGAGGCAGAACAGGCTGAGAAAAGGGCCACATAGATGGGTGAAAATTCTGCAAGGGGAAACAGTGCATTTATGAGATTTATTGAAGTTCAACGTCCAACACTTCCACTAGAGGCCATCCCAGCTTTTGATGAATATATTTTGTCGATAAGTTCTATATATGGTGCACCAGGTGGAAGTTATAGTGGTGGTCAAGATGATTTCCATCTTGAAGATGATGATGGAGAGGAGTCTGATGCGGAAGAGGTGGGACAGGAGGAGTCTGAGGCAGATGGACAGGGCAAGGAGGAGGGCAAGGGCGAGGAGGAGGGCACTGAGGAGGGTGAGGATGGTGAATGGGATGAGGACGAGGGTGACGATGATCATGATGATGGTGATGGTGATGTGGGAAAAATTGATCCATTACATTTTTTGACTAATATTACTAATATTTGATGTTTAATCTATTCTAGTTGTTGGTTTTATCTAGACACGTAGTATAGTATTGGAGTTGGGTTATTTTTATATACTGTCTGTTTTCATGGATGTTGATTTCTTTTAGTTTTTGCAGTGTATCTTAAGCATGTTTATAGAGTTTTGTTTGTTTCGTGAATTCCATGGATATCCCCCCTCCTTCATGGACCCCGGACAACCCCCACCATCTTCCTATGACCCCAGACAACACCCCAGACATCCACCTGGACATCCCCTCGGATAGCCCCCGCCCCCACCCCTCTACCATCCTCCATGGTCCCCGGACAGCCCCTCAGACACCCCCAGATAGTCCCCCTGACAGTCCCCCTGACAGCCCCCTCGTAACCTCCCCCCCCAACAGCCCCCCACCCTCCTCCCTGGACCCCGAACAGCCCCTGCACCCTCCTCCATAGTCTCCAGACAACCCCCTGGACAGCCCCCCCCCCACCCTCCTTCCTGGACACCCTCACAACCTCCCACCCTCCTTGATTTCACATGATTTTTTTTCTCTGATCATGCAATGTTATTTAGGATTATTCCATTTCATTATGTCTTGAATTATATGAATGTATTGTTACGATTATTAATTGAAAACAACAACAACAAGAATATGGAAAACTGCCTCAATCTGAGGCCTGGTGTGGCTGGCACCACTCAAAGTGTCTCAGGTTAATTTGAAATGGACAACATTTTAAGTTAAAACAACAACTAGCATATGTAAAACCAACCAAACAGATTCTGATTGTGTTGATACTTTAGAACAACAGTCCATGGGTCATATGTGACGTGTACGAGTCAACCCCGCCTCAATCTGAGGCACGGTGTGGCCAACACCATTCAAAGTGTCTCTATTTTTTTTAAATGGACAGGATATTAATTGAAAACAACAACTGACATATAGAAAAATGAACAAACGAATTCGGAATATGTTAATGATTTAGGAAAATGTTACATGATTCATATGTGCCATGTACGAGTCAACCCCGTCTAAATATGAGGCTCGGTGTGTCCTGCACCATTCAAAGTGTCTCACTTTTGTTTTAAGTGGATAACAATTTTTGTGAAAAGTACAACTGACATAAGGAAAACTAACCAAACACAGTCATATTGTGTTGATACTTTAGGAAAATGATCCACGGGTCATTATAGACGTGTACAAGTCAACAATGTCTAAATACGAGGTGCGGTGTGGCTGGTACCACTCTAACTGTGTCTCTTTTGTTTAAAATGGACATGATTATAAGGGAAAAGAACAACTGCCATAAAGAAAACCAACCAAACACATTTGGAATGTGATTATACTTTAAGACTATGATCCATGGGTCATTTTTGATGTGAACGGATCAACCCCTTCTAAATCCAAGGCATGATGTTGTCGGTACCACTCTAACACTATCTCTTTTGTTTAAAATGGACATGATTATAAGTGAAAAGAACAACTGCCATACAGAAAACCTACCAAACGTATTCATATTCTGTTGATAATATATCACAATGATCCATCAGTCATATGTGTCATGTATGAGCCAACTTGGGCTCAATCCGAGTCACATTATGGCCGAGATCACTCTAAGTGTATCTCTTTTGTTTAAAATGAACAACAATTTAAGTGCATATGGAAAACCATCCAAACGCATTCGGTATCCGTTGAAACTTTAGGATAATGATCCATGGGTCATATGTGATGTGTATGAGTCAACCTCGCCTCAATCTGAGGCATGGTGCGGCTAACACCACTCAAAGTGTCTCTCTTTTGTTTAAAATAGACTTCATTTTAAGTGAAAATGACAACTAGCATACGGAAAACCAACCAAACAGATTCTAATTATGTCGATACTTTATCACAACGATCCATGGGTCATATGTGATGCGTACGAGTCAACCCCTCCTCAATAAGAGGCACAGTGTGGCCGACACCATTCATAGTGTCTCTCTTTTGTTTAAAATGGACATCATTTTAATTGAAAACAGGAAGTGACATACGAAAAACTAACCAAATGCATTTGAAATGAGTTGATGCTTTAGGAAAATGATCCATGGGTCATATGTGATGTGTATGAGTCATCCCCGCCTCAATCTGTGGTGCGGTGTGGCTAGCACCACTCTAAGATTCTCTCTTTTGTTTCATAAGGATATCATTTTAAGTGAAAACATCAACTAGCATACAGAAAACCAACCAAATGAATTCAGATTGTGTTTATACTTTAATAAAATTATCCATGGGTCATTTGAGACATGTACGAGTCAACCCCATATATATTCAAGGAGCTGTGTGGCCGGTACCACTCTAACTCTGTCTCTTTTGTTTAAAATTGACAGGATTATAAGTGAAAAGAACAACTGGAATATGGAAAACTGACCAAATGCATTCGGATTCTATTGATAATTTATCACAATGATCCATGGGTCATATGTGACATGTATGAGCCAACCCGGGCTCAATATGAGTCATGGTGTGTTCGGGATCACTTTAAGTGTCTCTCTTTTGTTTAAAATGGACAACCTTATAAGTACATACAGAAAACCAACCAAACAAATTCAGTTTCCGTTGAAACATTAGGAGAATGATCCACGTGACATATGTGATGTGTACGAGTAACCCTCACCTCAATCTAAGGCACAGTGTGGCCGACACCACTCAAAGTGTCTCTATTTTGTTTAAAATGGACTTCATTTTAAATGAAAACAACAACTAGCATACGGATAACTAAACAAATGATCCATGGGTCATCTGTGACGTGAACGAGTCAACCTCGCAACAATACGAGGTGGGGTGTGTCCAACACCATTCATAGTGTCTCTCTTTTGTTTAAAATGGACATCATTTTATGTTATAACAAAACATGACATACGAAAAACTGACCATACGCATTATAAATGTGTTGATGCTTTAGGAAAACGATCCATGGGTCATATGTGATGTGTACGAGTCAACCCTGCCTCAATCCGAGGCGCGGTGTGGCCGGTCCCACTCTAAGTGTCTCTATTTTGTTTCAAAAGGATATCATTTTAAGTGAAAACATCAAATGGCCTACATAAAACCGACCAAACACATTCATATTATGTTGATACTTTTGGAAAATTATCCATGGGTCAATTTAGAGGTGTACGAGTCAACCCTGTCCAAATCTGATGTGCGGTGTGGCTGGTAGCACTCTAACTGTGACTCTTTTGTTTAAAGTGTACAGGATTATAAGTGAAAAGAACAACTGGCATACGAATAACTGATCAAAACCATTCATATTCTATTAAAAATTTATCACAATGATCCGTGAGTCATATGTGACGTGTACAAGCCAACCCAGGCTCAATCCGAGTCACGATGTGGACGATATCACTCTAAGTGTCTCTCTTTTGTTTAAAATTGACAACATTTTAAGTACATATAGAGAACCAACCAAAAACATTTAGTTTCTATTGAAACATTAGTAGAATGATCCATGGGTCAAATATGACATGTACGAGTCAAAATTGCCTCAATCTGGGGAACAGTGTGGCCGAAACCACTCAATGTGTCTCCATTTTGTTTAAAATGGACTTCATTTTAAGTGAAAACAACAACTAGCATACAGAAAACCGACCAAACAGATTCTGATTGTGTCGATACTTTAGCTCAACGATCCAGTGGTCATATTTGACATGTACGAGTCAACCCTGCCTCAATCTGAGGCATGGTGTGGCCAACACCATTCATAGTGTCTCTCTTTTGTTTAAAATCGATATCATTTAAGTGAAATAAACAAGTGACATATGAAAAACTACCCAAATGAATTAAAAATGTTTTGATGCTTGTGAAAAATGATCCATGGGTCATATGTGACATGTACGAGTCAGACCCGCCTCAATCTGAGGTGTGGTGTGGCCGGCACCACTCTATGTGTCTCTCCTTTGATTAAAAAGGATATAATTTTAAGTGAAAACATCAACTGACATATGGATAACTAACCAAACGTATTCGGATAATGGTTACACTTTAGGAAAATGATTCTTGGGTTATTTGAGATGTGTATGAGTCAACCCCATCATAATCTGAGGCGCGTTGTGGCCGTTACCACTCTAACTTTGACTCTTTTGTTTAAATTGGACAACATTATAAGTGAAAACACCAACTGGCATACAGAAAACTTACCAAACACATTCATATTCTATTGATAAATTTTCACAACGATCCATGGGTTATATGTGACGTGTACGAGCCAACCTGCGCTCAATCCAAGTTGTGGTGTGGCCTAGATCACTCTAAGTGTCTATCGTTTGTTTAAAATCAACTACATTTTATGTACATATGGAAAACCGACCAAATGCATTTGGTGTCCACTGAAACTATAGGAGAATAATACATGGGTCATATATGACATGTACAAGTCAACCTCACCTGAATCTGAGGTGCGGTGTGGCCGACACCACTCAAAGTGTCTCTCCATTGTTTAAAATGGACTTCATTTCAAGTGGAAACAACAACTAGCAAACGGAAAACAGACCAAATGGATTCTGATTGTGTTGATACTTTAGTAAATCGATCCGTGGGTTATCTGTGACATGTACGAGTCATCCTCGCCTCAATACGAGGCACAGTGTGGCTGACACCATTCATTGTGTCTCCATTTGTTTAAAATCGACATCATTTAAAGTGAAAACAACAACTGACATACGAAAAACTGACCAAACGCATTCAAAATGTGTTGATTCATTAGGATAATGATCCATGGGTCATATGTGATGTGTAAATGTCAACCCTACCTCAATCCGAGGCACGGTGTGGCCGCGATCACTCTAATTGTCTCTCTTTTTTTTTAAAATGGACAACATGTTAACTACATACAGAAAAAATACCAAACTGATTCTGATTGTGTTGATACTTTAGCACAACGATCCATGGGTCATGTGTGACGTGTACAAATCAACTCTCCATCAATATGAGACGCGGTGTGGCCAGAACCACTCAAAGTTATGTCTTTTGTTTCAAAAGGACATCATTTTAAGTGAAAACATCAACTGACATACGGGAAAATGACCAAATGCATTTGGATTTTGTTTCTAGTTTAGAACAATGATCCATGGGTCATTTGATACGTGTATGATTCATCATCATCTAAATCCGAGATGCGGTGTGGTAGGTACCACTCTAACTATGTCTCTATTGTTTAAAATGTATAGGATTAAAGTGGAAAGAACAATTGGAATACGAAAAACCGCCCAAACGCATTCAGAATCTTTTGAAACATTACAATAATGATCCATGGGTCATATGTTACGTTTAAAAGTAAATCGCGCCTCAATTCAAGTTGCGGTGTGGCAGGGACCACCCAAAGTGTCTCTCTTCTAATTAAAATGGACAAAAATTTAAGTACATACGGAAAAGCAACCAAATGGATTCTGATTGAGTTGATGTTTTAACACAATGATTCATGGGTCATTTGTGACTTGTACGAGTCAACCCTGCCTCAATCTGAGGCGTGGTGTGGATGGAATCACTCAAAGTGTCCCTGTTTTATTTAAAAAGCACTTCATTTTAAGTGAAAACAACAATTGACATATGGAAAACTGACCAAACACTTTTGGAATATGTTGATACTTTAAGAAAATGATCCATGGATCATTTTTGACGTGCACGAGTTAACCTTGCCTCAATCTGAGGCATGGTGTGACCGATATTATTCCAGGTGTATGTATATTGTTTAAAATGGACATTATTTTTTGTAAAAACATATAGTATATGAAAAAATGGTCAAATTATGAATTGAATTCTGGATTCCACATATAATTGTCATTAAATATTAAATTTAATTCTAAATTAATTGTGTATGATTATAATTATGTTATGAATTCTGATTTAATTCTAGATTTGTATAGTTCTAGGATGCATTATATGTTAAATGTGTATGAATTTTTTCTCTATATGTATGTGATTGTTAGTTATCGCAGGTACAATAATTGTATATGGTTGTGTTTGTTTATTCCATGTAAAATAATTTGAAATTATTGAAAATGAGAGGAAATGGACTGGTTGCTGTGCAAATTGCACAAAAATGAGAGGGTCGTTGCTGTGCAAATTGTAGGCTGCTATGAAATTTGCACAATATAGGCTATTCCAATGGTTTGAAACCATTGGAATAGCCTCACTCAGTATTTTTTTACCAATGGTTCTATGAACCATTGGTAAAACTCCTTTACCAACGGTTTAGAAACCATTGGGAAAGAAGCTCTCTACTTGGTTTTCCCAATGTTTCAAGGAAAACCATTGGGAAAAATTACCCCAATAGTTTGGCACAACCATTGGGATAGGTTCATTTTTTATATCATATCCCAACTGTTCAGTGTAAATCGTTGGGAAAATATTTCACAATAGTTTACTTCCCTGTGGTTTTCAGAACCATTGGTATAATATATACGAACGGTTCTGCAGCCTTTCTCAATGGTTTAGAACAATTGGGAAATCCTGCATTTCTAGTAGTGAGTCGGGGTCATGCAATAATTTTGGGGGAAATTATTGCCTATTATGGGGAACTCCTATAGATATAAGTCATGTTCATATGTTCGTTAAACATTGGTTCATTTCCCATGACTGTATTTATGGGATACCCCTAGTTTTTTAGGATCGTCATGGATATCGTTGGATTTGATGCAATAGAGTAAATGTTGACTTAAGACCTGAAATAAGGCACTGTAGAGTTTATCTTCATCCATGAGGGATGGAAGGTGATTTGGTGTTGGGATTAGGCCTATAAGATAGATTCTTATATATCCCTGGGATCAGAATCAGAGCTATCATAGTTCGGAAAACTTATGTCTTGGACGTGGGAGGAGACCCATTTTTTGGGGGCATAATTGTGATGGACCTATTTGGAAGGGAACCACCAATGAGCACGGGGAATTAAGAAGGATCCACACATATACATGTATGAATTGGAATCAGGGATGTCATAGTTCATGATGGTTTGGGGATTACGCATGAAATCCACACATTTGAGGTGGACATGAAAGGGTGAATCCCACCAGAAGGGCACCCCATTTGAGCTCGGGCCTTGAAGTAGGTGTCCAATGTATCATATTTTGAATATGAATCCGTGTTATTTTATTTTATTATAGGTTAGGGCTTACGCATGGAAGATTCCCATTTGAGTAGGACATGACTGGGTGAATCCCTTCAAAAGGGAACCCCTTTTGAAATCGGGCTTTCAAGTAGGCATCATACATATCCTAGTTTGAACAGGAATCAGAGTTATAATAGTTTAGGATTGTTGGTTGTGTGTATATTGTAATCATCGAAAATATTTAATCCCACATGAGCCACAGTCAGTGTGAGAAACAAGAGGATGTGATAGATTAAAAACCCACTCACTTCCTCTCCTACTGGTGGATGAGGTCGGGCCTACAGTAGAAGAAGTCATGGCGATGATGGGAGAGGGAATGAAGTGATGAATCATTCAATTTTGGATGAAATTGGACGACTTTTGGCTTTCCTATAAGAAATTTAGGGAATTACATTAGTGGGAGTACCCCAGAATGCGCTATGGTAATGGGGAGGAATGTCGCCTTTCATAAAAAAGAGAAGTTGGAATGATTCCTTCAACTTACCACTATTTATCATTGAACGAAAAAGAATGTGATCACCCATAATCCCTATAATTTGGAGGTTTATATCAGCATCCCATGTTTGGACATTGGGTTACCATGGGAATGTACACATACAGACATCTTGAGAGTCTGAACCATTGGGGGGACTACCTTCCTGACTTTTCATACCATGGGTACGTAGACTCATAGGGGCTTACTGAGGTTCTTGGTGATATGATCATATGGATCCTATGGATTTGGATGAGGCATTGTATTGGTGTCAGTGGACTAGTTCGCCGATGTGTTATAGAGGAATGGATGATAATTGAGGGGCCATATTGAAGCTAGAGGGAAAGATATCATAACATGCCCCATTTTCGCGTAAAAGTTTCTCACACGTGATGGGGAGAGACCTATTTTCCACAATGATATATGGGTTGGGGTCACCCGTGTATCGAAGCGGTACGCTGGGTTGGGAACGGACAACCACTTACCAAAGTGGTATGTGGTCATCGATGCGGTATGCCACGCTACTTTGGGTTCCATCTACAGACTGATGCAGTGTGCGACACGGGGTTCGATCTGCAGAGTGTTGCACTATGCGGAGCTCCATACTGAAGTAGCATCCCAGAACCAATTGTTCTTGGGGAGTTCATCCATGAGGAATTTTTATGTTCAATATGACACCAATTAGGTTCACGGTTAACTTATTGTTATTATTTTCCTTATTTTTATAGTTCCATACTCGTTATACCTGTGGCAACATTATTCATGGTTTTAATTTCACCGATGATTAGAAAATGAAGTTTGAATTCACTTTTAATTATTTCTCCCAACCTCTAGGGTCATCCCCATACATTCTTAATCCATCCTCTGTCCTCTCCTCTTATTATCCATTTATTGATTGTTGGAGAAATAATATCTGTGACCACGAGGTTCCATTTGTGGATGTCCATGAAGATATAACTCAACCTATTTAATTCTCAGTCAACCGAGGTTTACAGAGGCTGTGGTTCACGATTCCTGGTTCATGGAACCATTACTTATTACATTGTCTGTGAACTGTTATGTTCATAGAACGTTATGTAGATGGAATCCCTATTCTCGTTCTCTCCCACAATGTCGTTCGTGGCATCCTAGGTTTTTCCGACATCACCCCATGAGGCAGTGCCTTACAAGTCCTTCCACATACCAATGGTATGCAGTTAATGCATTCCAAGAATCATTCCTGGTGATGGTACATGGGTCACATAAAACTCATGAAAAGTTAGATTTTTTTATGCTTCTTCCCATGTTTACAATTCAATTTTAATGCATTTGACTTGCTGGACCTATAGGAATGTTTTTTTACTTACGAAAAAGTTCTTGTGGGAGTATTTACTTCCATTTTTAAAGTTTTTAGTACCCTAAAAATTCCCCCCATCATAATGGGGTCTATAAAAATATGAGGAACATATTCTAATGTAGAAGCGATCTTGAACAATAGTGGATTGGGGTAGAACAGATAGAACTGGTAAGAGGGGACCACACCAATTTATAGGGGCCCATGTCATTTGTTTTTTACTATTTCTCATGGAAAAAGAGCTCTCAACCTCCCATTGGCTTTCTCTACCTATGTGTACCACCTCTTCTTGAAATTTGTGTTGATTCAATAAGTTTTCCTTATCACGTTCCAATTTATCTATGTTTTGAAAATCACAAACACTTTATCTTAAGGAAAAGTATATTTTCCCTAAGGATTACATTCATAAGGAAAATTTACCTTCTCTAAGTAAATTTTTATACATACCTATATTTTCATTGTTCATTTAATAGTCTCTCTATGTAACAACCCAACCGCAGTTACCTAGAGTCGGTGAATTATAACATAACATTGGCATGATCACAAAAAAGATAAAATCTAGAAAGACCTATTGGTTTAGTAGCCTTGGAAACACTAGATATATTCATAATGTTTTACATTACATCATAAAGTGAAAAAATACTACAACAACATAATGTCTCCATAGTCCACACTATTATCCCCTCATAAAATCCCTGTAGGTCATTCATAATTTACTTCTTCACATCTTGGAAAAAATAAAACATAGAAAAGGGGTGAGCTAAAATGTCCAGTAAGGATAACAATATAGCGGAAACTTTCATAAATAAGAATAAACATTTAAGGCAATGTATAACTAAAACAAAATCCTTTTAAACTTGAACTTCATCATAATATGGAAAAAGTAAAATTAAATAATTCCATTTACATATTCACATGGATATTCTACTAATCGAATAATCACATGCAATATCAATAACCACATTCATAATGATGGAATGTATAATGCCAGACTATCATAACCACATAGCCAAGGCTTTGTGCCAAGACTACAAATAAGATTTTGTCAAGGCCTTGTGCCAAGACACTAGTTTGTATCATGAGACCCACTAATGCATTGAGGAGCTATAGCGGGCTCCACCCATCACATATTATGTCCAATGCATTCCCATATGAAAAGGTTTAAACATAACATAAACATTCGTATTAAAACTGGCATAAGAAATGTAAATACTCCATCCATAAACCATGAAAATAACATATCCATAGTCAAACATATCACAAAACCTTTAATACAATATTTAATTTTTGTTTCATAATAAATCATCTCCAAATAAGCTTAAAATCCATCAAAGGATGTTGACATAGATGAAATCAAAACTCTTTTTAGAGAAATATCTCTTTTTATTTTGAAATCATTTAAGATTAATATAAAATGAAACATTTTCTTTGAAATAATTCTTATAATATTGTAAGGTAAGCTTAGACGATTTTATAACGGCGGAAAATAGACGCACCAGTCGTATAAGTTAAAAAACATTCTTACCTTAATTCTGTCAAAATGTTAAAAAGAACCTTGTTTAGAAAACGATGGAAGGATTCCTTTATAAACCTCTTATAAAAGTAAAATAAGGGTATAAATTAATTTAACCCATATTCTTGTAAATGGTAAAAAAATTTGAAAAACATTTTGGAGAAACATGGACGTGGATGATAAAGAAATCCGATTAGATTATTACGAATAAACAACCTCGGATAATGAAGAGATTGCGAAATAAACCCTTACCTTGTACTTTTCCTTGGTTGAGGGTAGGTTAACCTCCTATATAATGGTGAAATAATTGATATTAAATTATACACGAATCATATATATTAATATGATATCATATATGATCTTTTAATATTGCTTTGGTAATAATATCTTAGTATTATCGTCGTTTCGGGTGTTAACTTACTCATTTTATTTTATATGTTTTGTTACGTAAGACATGTTTTTCATGGATAGGTTGTATCTTATTAATATCCAGAATGATATCAAGTCCTTAAAAATTATTTTTAAATCATAAAATGATAATTATACTTGAATGGATACGATGGAGAATGAATCTAATCGCGTTCATGGAGACGGTAGTCCGTACGTACGCACGAGCGACAATATCATTTTTGGATATTAAAATTATATATAATTTTATAGTATATCATACATAAAAAATCATTATCATGTTATATTTATTATTTACATGAGTTACACATCATTATTATACCCATCCAAATAATAATATATTGAATAACAATTACACCACGACGTGGAGACGGTAAGCCGTACGTACGCACATATGGTGACATGTTATTCAAAGGGTGGATAGAATACTGAATATGGTTGTACCATATTTATAATAACATCACATTATATATAAGATACTGGAGTTATTATTTTAGAATGGTAGTAACAAAGAAAGAAGAAGTGGAAGAAGAAAAGAATTTGAAAAAGGCCGGTGAAAACATTATCTCTTCATCGGGTTCTTCCTTTTGATTTGATCAAAAGGGCTCCTTAGGTTGGCTTTCTGATCAAACTAAGGAATCTAGGTTGTAGTGAGGGAATTTGAGAGAGTATTTGGGTAGAGTTTGTCCGAACCAAAAGGCTTTGAAGGTGTGATGTAATGAGAAGGGGGGGTGCCCTTTTATAAGAGGGGTGAGGGGCACCTTTGGAAAAGCTAGAAATATTAATTTATAATAAAATCATATTCTATTTCTAATGGATCCAAAGTTAATTATTCAAATTTTACGGTGGGGATAGGTCGAAAACCATTCAACCAATAGAATTTAGACAGGTTTGTGTTACTATATTAACCATATCTTTTAGTTTTAACTCTTAGTTAATTAGTTTGACATTTACCATGTCACTTTTTTATTTTTATATTATATGGTTAATAAACATACAATATACAACCAAGAGACCCCAAATTGGTCAATTAATGATACACCTATCATGATATAAGTCTCTTGGACGAACCTTAGATTTTTAGGATTTTAATATCAATTAATAATAAAATATTTGTTTTAAAGACTCTTTTATGTCAATTTTGAGACTAATCAATAATTGATTATTGTAAAAATCATAACAGAATGATTTCTTCTAAAAAAGTAAATTAAATCAATCCTAATATGTCATATTATCCTATAAAATTATTGTAATTCATTAAAAGTCATAAATTATATTTATTTTGGTATTTATAATATCAATTTGTTTAATTTTTCACAATTATGGTAATTATTGCATCATCATTGTGTCATCAATAAATTAAATTATTTAATGTCTAAAAATTATAAATAAACTATCATTATTTATGAAATCTTATTATATTTCTAATTAATATTTACAATCGAATTTATCTTATGTATACCCTATATTAAAAATGTTTTAGTAAATAAACATTGATTTTAACTCTTTTAACTCTTCTTTGAATTAAATAATAATAATTTTTATAATCTATTCCAAGTGGACCTAAATGATAATATTTTATTCCTAAGGTTTTTTTGGTCGAGATACACTTGTCCAATAGAATTAGGACATGTGTTAGGGTAATATTAATATAATTTTTACCCTTAATTACCCTATTTACTTTTAACCGTGGTAAATAAAAGTAAAAAGTTACTATTCACCAAAAATTATTTTCATCACATTGAACCACATTTTACTTTTTGAAATTAACTGTGTCTCTCGGATTTTTGAAATTCCATTCACAGATGCGGTAAAATTATGTTCTATGAAGAATTCAGTTTTTTAACTACCACTTAGTAGTTTCACTATTCATCAAAAATTGATGTTTTTCAGAACAATGCCAAAATTTTACCCTAAGCTATAATTGATATTCCGAATTCAAAAATGATGTCTATTTTAAGAAATTCCAAACATATAAGTTTCTTTAATTAATTTTATAATTATTTCCCACTGTCACAACAAATAGCGTGTTTTTAAAAAACAATATATACCAAAAGATTGACAATTGTTTAGGTCCAATTTCAAAGTGAAATTAATTCTAATGAACACCATTGGATAGAATGGTAAAAATATATTCTAATTATACATTAAAACCACTCAATAATATAATTTATCACTATAAATTATTATGATTAAAAAAGTTGTTTTTAAGTATTTTTCACTATTCATAAAAATTGGAAGTTCTCAGAAAAATACAAAAAATTCATCATAGGATAATTTCGATATTCTGAAACCTAAAATGAAGTCCATTTTGAAATATAAAATATATATAATTTCAAAAAGTAGGTATTACTATTCATAACGGCTAGTTTTATTTGTTGTGGTCTGTTAGAACTCGATGTTGCGTACAACACACGCTATCGCATTATTCAAAGAGAAGCGTACCGTAGAAGTTTGGGGTGTTACATTCTCCCCTCCTTCAAAAAATTTCATCCTCAAAATTTCCAGAATACTACCACATGAAAAGACTCGGGTGGTTCTTCATCATAAGTTCCTCGGGTTCCCACGTTGCCTCTTCCATCTTATGGTTTCTCCACAAAACTTTTACCAAACGCGTCATCTGGTTTCTCAGTACTTGTTCTCTTGTATCAAGAATCCTGACAGGCTCTTCACAATAAGAAAGATCGGGTTCAAGTTCTAATTATTCATAGGTGAGTACATGCGTTGGGTCAGGCATATATTTCCTCAATAGAGATACGTGGAACACATCGTGAACTTTGGAGAGACATGGCGGCATTGCCAATCGGTAAGATACATCCCAAATTCATTCTAGAATTTCGAAAGGTCTGATGTACCTGGGACTCAATTTACCTTTCTTACCAAAATGTATGACTCCCTTCTATAGATATACCTTCAAGAAAACATGATCACCGACTTGAAATTCCAAATCCTTCCTTCGATTATCGGCATAGCTCTTTTGCCTACTTTGAGCTCCTTTGATGTGATTTTGGATTACCTTCACCTTTTCCATCGTTTTCTCCACCAGTTCTGGACCTACAAGTTTTATTTCACCAATTTCATCCCAACAGGTTGGTGTGCGACATCTCTTTCTGTATAACGCTTCATATGGTTCCATCTGAGTACTCGAATAGAAGCTATTTTTAATGGAAAATTCTACCAAAGGTAAATATTGATCCCACATACCATGAATGTCAAGTGAAAAAGATATCAACATGTCTTATAAGGTTTGAATAGTCCGTTCTGATTGTCCATCTATCTGAGAGTGGTAGGCAGTGCTAAAATGAAGTTCATTATCCAGGGATTTCTGAAGACGCTTCCAGAATCTTGATGTAAAACGGGGATCACGATCAGAAACAATCGATAGGGGTACTCCATGAAGTCTCACAACTTCATTAATATATAGTCTTGCTAAACGATCCAGTGGTAGATCTTCTCTTATAGCCAGAAAATGTGCTGACTTGGTAAGACGATCAACAATAACCCATATTGCATCTTTCCTTCTAGGAGTCTGTGGTAGTCCCATGACAAAGTCCATCGTAATATTGTCCCATTTCCACTCTGGTATGGGGAGAGGTTGCATGACTCCACCAGGCCGTTGCCTTCCAGCTTTCACTTGTTGACAAACCATACATCCTGACACAAAATCAGCAATTTCCCTCTTCATGTTGTCCCAACAAAAATGTTCCTTCAAATCTCTATACATTTTGGTGCTACCAGGGTGTATAGAGATATTAGAACTATGAGAATCATCCAGCAATTCCCTTTTTATATCAGGTATATCAGGAACACAAAGTCTCCTCCTCAATTTCAAAATTCCTTCTTCATACACAAAGTCTCTCAATCTACCATCATTCACAGCTTTAATCTTCTTTTGAAATTCTTCATCATCGGTCTAAGAACTCTTAATAATTTCTAGTGAAGATGGTTTGGAAACCATTTCAAAAAGAATTGATGTTTCACATTCCCTGGTTATTCCCCTACCCATCTTCACTAGATCCATGAAAATTTGATCCCTTTCAATTCTCATATTGTTCAAAACTGCATGATCATTTCTGCTCAAAGCATCTGCCACCTTGTTTGCCTTCCCCGGGTGGTAGTGTATCATGCAATCATAATCCTTGAGTAATTCAAGCCATCTCCTTTTCCTCATGTTGAGTTCTTTTTGTGAGAAAATATAATTCAAACTCTTGTGATCAGTATAAATCTCACATTTATCACCATAGAGGTAGTGCCTCCATATCGTCAAAGCAAAGATCACAGCTGCTAACTCAAAATCATGAGTAGGATATTTTTTCCCATGAATTTTCAACTATCGTGATGCATAGGCAATAACCCTATCATTCTACATGAGGACACAACCAATTCCTATATTTGATGCATCACTATAAATAACGAACCCATCATTCCCCGATGGTACAGTCAATATAGGGGCATTGACTAATCGTCTTGTCAGTTCTTCAAAACATTCTTCACACTCTCTTTTCCAAACAAATTTAACCCCTTTACGTGAGAGCTTTGTTAATGGTTTAGCCAACCATTAAAAATTATGGACGAAACGTCGATAATAACCTGCATAACCAATAAAACTACATACCTCACTTATACTCATCGGTGCTGGCCATTTTTGGATTTCATTGGTCTTAGAAGGATCAACAGAGATTAAATCTTTAGAGACAATATGGCCAAGAAAAGAAATCTCCTGAAGCCAGAATTCACACTTGCTAAACGTCCCATATAATTCATGTCTTCTCAGAGTCTTTAGGATAATGCGCAAGTGATTTTAATGATCTTCGTACATTATGGAGTCTACCAATATATCATAAATAAATACCACCACAAATTCATCGAGATACTCCTTGAAAACTTTATTCATCAGATCTATGAAGACAGAGGGTGCATTAGTCAATCCAAAAGGCATTACTGTAAACTCGTAATGCCCGTACATGGTTCGAAATGCTGTCTTCAGAATGTCTTCCTTCTTCACACACAATTGATGGTATCCAAGTCGAAGGTCAATCTTTGAAAAGTATTGAGCTCCATGCAGCAGGTCAAATAAATTATCAATGCGAGGTAGGGTATACTTGTTCTTTATTTTTATAGCATTGATCTCCCTATAGTCGATACATAACCTCATAGATCCATCTTTCTTTTTTTAAAGAACAGGGGCTCCCCATGGAGAAACATTAGGTCGAATAAATCTTTTATTACTCAATTACTCTAGTTGTTTCTTTAGCTTAAATAATTCTACAGTGGCCATTCTATAAGGGGTCTTCGATATAGGCCTTGATTAAGGAATTAAATCAATTGAAAACTCGAATTCTCGTTCTGGAGGATGTCCAGGTAAATCTTTCGGAAATACATCTACATATTCCTTCAAAACAGGTACATCCTCTATTTGAACATTACTTTCCTCACCCACGGTCATTTCATTCTCTTCCTCCCCAGTAATTGAATTTAGTTGAGCTACTGGAGTAAGATCTAGATAAGAATTAGGTGGTGACGATTCTTCTCTAAAGATAAGGTGTTCCTTATCATCATCATCAAAAATTGTAACCTCATTCTTATTACAATAAATCTTCGGATCATAGTCTGAAATCCAATCCATACCAAGGATTATATCGATCTCAATCATATGTATGATGATTAGATCCGAAGATAAAGAACATTTATATGCTCTAATGGGGACTGATTCACAAAACTTTGTTGCAATGATACTTCCCTTAGGAGTTTTAACTGACAACTACCTTGTTAAATCAAATTGGAAATATCTAATTTTCTTAGAAAACTGGGAAGATATGAAACAATGCGATGATCCAGAATCAAATAATGAATTTTCTAAACTTGAGGAAACCATTAAAATACCTGCAAACACGTCTTTCGGAGCTTCTACCTCAGTAGTAGTGATTGCATAAGCTTGGCCTTGATCCCATGGAATTTTCTGAGGTAAGTTCCCTTGATGCTTAGGACATTCATTTGCATAATGCCCCGTCTCCCTGCAATTGTATCACTGAACATTGGAAGCTTCCTTCTTCCCTTTGCAATCATGAGCTTGGTGGCCTTTTTCACCACACTTTTATCAGACTCCGGTTCCCTTCAAGCAAGTATCGGGGTGTTTCTTCCCACATTTACCATAGGATGGATATTCTACATTTCCCTTCTTCCACTTATTTCCATTCCCAGAATGATCAGCAGATCTCTTCTTCTCTTGCTTTGCATTAATGTCATAAGACTTAGAGAATTCCTTTTCAGTCTTGATAGCACATGAGACAATGTCTTCGTACGACGTGAATGATTGTGATACTAACGCTTGACGGAGAAATGGTTTTAACCCATCAAAGAAACGATCAATCTTACTTCTTGGGTTACGTATATAATCTCCAGCATACCTTGCTAACCTTGTAATGTTAGCCTCATACTTTGTGACATTCTTATCATCCTTTTGTCTTAGACTCAGAAACTACCTTTCCATATCTGCTCGATGGTCGCGAGGAAAGTATATTTCTAAAAATAGATCTTTGAACTCCATCTATTCCATATTTTATACTTCATCATCTTCCATCATATTTTGAATCAATGACCTCCATTGATCAGCATCTCCTGTGAAGCGGTAAACGTCCATGATAACTTTTTCCCTTTCAGTACTCCCCAAATCCTGAAATATTTTCTCTAGGAAAAAATATCAATTGCTCAGCTACTGAGGTATTTGTACTCCCATTTAACGTTGGTGGTTGTTGCCTCATGAATCGATCTAACATTGATACCCCATGATGCGGATCAGGGTGCTCCATACGGGTAAGGTTATTATTCATAACCTGAGTGAGTTGTCCCAATATGGTGATTAGCTGATCGGCACCAGTTGCATCACTATCTCCACTATAATTATCTTGGTCAGGAGGGAAATCCCTACAAGGAGTGCGTGCATTGATACAGTTTCCATTTCTTCCACTAGGCGCCATTTCAAAACAATGGCATAAACTAGATCAGTTTATGAATCAAAATACATAATTCCATACATATAAAACTCTTAACATAAATTGAACTATTTATGGATATAATCCATAATCATAAAAAAATTAATTTGAGGAAGTATATACTCATAAACCCTTCATATTGATTTGTAAAGAAAATGAGAGTTATCCTAAGAATATCTCCTGGGAGTGTCGTAACCAAGAGTGCAGCATGGCCCGTTGTCGTGCACCAGTTCATGTTCGAGTCTAGCTCAAAGCGGTGTTTTCAGGTTTTACCCCTAGGTACATCTGTGCCAGAGCCGCCTCTACCTGTTCGTATACAGACAGGGATGTATTGCTCGGAAAACTCACAAAATCACTACAATACCAAAATTCTAGGAAGATCTTCTATACTAATCCTCAAAGTTCATCTTAGGCTAACGTGCTCTAATCAGAGTTTATCTAAATCTAGCTTCCAAGGTTTGTACTAAAATTCCTTTGATACCAACTGTAACACCCCGACACTAGTTACACAGAGTTGGTGCATTATTACATAACATTGGCATGATCACAAGAATGATCAAATCTCGAAAGACCGATTGGTTTAGTAGCCTTGGAAACACTAGATATATTCATAATGTTTTACATTACATCATAAAGTGAAAAACTACTACAAAAACATAATGTCTCCATAGTCCACACTATTATCCCCTCATAAAATCCTTGTATGTAATTCATAATTTACTTCTTCACATACTGGGAAAAATAAAACATAGAAAAGTGGTGAGCTCAAATGCCCAGTAAGGATAACAATATAATGGAAACTTTCATAAATAAGAATAATCATTTATGGAAATGTATAACTAAAACAAAATCCTTTTAAACATGAACATAAACATAGTATGGAAAAAGTAAAATTAAATAATTCCATTTAATTATTTACATGGATATTCTTCTAATCGAATAATCACATGCAATATCAATAACCACTTTCATAATGATGGAACGCATAATTACAGACTACCATAACCACATAGCCAAGGCCTCATGCCAAGACAACAAATAAGATTTTTTCAAGGCCTTGTCCCAAGACAGTAGTCTATCTCATGAGACCGACCGATGCATCGAGGAGCTATAGTGGGCTCTACCCGTCACATATTTATCCCAATGCATTCTCATATGAAATGGTTTAAACATAACATAAACATTTTTATTAAAACTAGCATAAGAAATGTAAATACTCCATCCATAAACCATGAAAATAACATATCCATAGTCAAACATATCACAAAACCTTCAATACAATATAAAAGTTTTGTTTCATAATAAATCATCTCCAAATAAGCTTAAAATCCATAAAAGGATGTTGACATAGATGAAATCCAAACTCTTTTTAGAGAAATATCTCGTTTTATTTTGAAATCATTTAAGAGTCATATAAAATGAATCATTTTCATTGAAAGTATTCTTATAAGCTTGTAAGGGAATATTTGATAATTTATAACGGTGGAACATAGCCGCACCCACCGAATTAGTTAAGAAAAACATTCTTACCTTAATTTTGTCAAAAGGTTAAAAAGCACCTTGTTTAGAAAACGACGAAAATATTCCTTTAGAAACCTCTTATAAAAGTAAAAAAAGGGTATAAATGAATTTAACCCATATTCTTGTAAATGGTAAAAATGTTTTGAAATAAATTTTGGAGAAACATGGATGTGGATGATAAAGAAATCCCAGTAGATTATTACGTATAAACAATCTCGGATAATGAACAGACTGTGAAATAAACCCTTACCTTGTACTTTTAATTGGATGAGGTAGGTTAACCTCCTGTATTATGGTGAAATAATTGTTATTAAATTATACAAGAATCATATATATTAATATGATACCATATATGGTCTTTTAACATTGCTTTGTTAATAATATCTTAGTATTATCGTCATTTCGGGTGTAAACTTACTCGTTATCTTTTATATGTTTTGTTACATAAGCCATGTTTGTCATGGATATGTTGTATCTTATTCATATCCAGAATGATATCAAGTAATTAAAAATTATTTTTAAATCATCAAATGATAATTATACTTGAATGTATACGATGGCGAATGAATCTCATCGCGTTCGTGGAGATGGTAGTCCGTACGTACGCACGAGCGACAATATCATTTTTTTGATATTAAAATAATATATAATTGGATAGTATATCATATATAAAGAATCATTATCATTTTATATTTATTATTTAAATGAGTTACACATCATTATTATACCCATCCAAATAATAATATATTGAATAACAATTACACCACGACGTGGAGACGGTAAGTCGTACGTACGCACGTATGGTGACATGTTATTCAAAGGGTGGATATAATACTGAATATTTTTGTACCATATTTATAATAACATAACGTTATATATAAGATACTGGAGTTATTATTTTATAATGGTAATAACAAAGAAAGAAGAAGTTGAAGAAGAAATGAATTTGAAAAGGGGTGGTGAAAACATTACCTCTTCTTCGGGTTCTTCCTTTTGATTTGATCAAAAGGGCTCCATAGGAGGGATTTATGATCAAAATAATGCCTCTAGATTGTAGTGAGGGATGTTTAAAGAGTATCTGGGCAGAGTTTTTCCAAAACCGAAAGGCTTTGAAGGTTTCAAGTAATGATAAGGGGGAGTGCCCTTTTATAAGAGGGGTGAGGGGAACCATCGGAAAAGTTAGAAATATAAATTTATAATAAATTAGTATTTGGTTTATAATTGCTCAAAAGTTTATTATTCAAAGTTTAAGGTGGGGATCGGTTTAAAACCATTCAAACAATAGAATTTAGACAGGTTTGGGTTACTATATTAACCTTATCTTTTAGTTTTCACTCTTAGTTAATTAGTTTTACATTTACCATGTCAATTTGAATTTTTATATTATATGGTTAATAAAATTACTATATACAACTGAGAGACCCCCAAGTGGTCCATTAATGATACACCTATCATGATATAAGTATCTTGGCCGAACCATATATTTTTAACAATTTAATATCAATTAATAATATAATATTTGTTTTAAAAACTGTTTTATGTCAATTTTGAGACTATTCAATAGTTGATTTTTGTAAAAATCATAACAGAATGATTTCTTCGAAAAAAGTCAATTGAATCAATCATAATATGTCATAGTATCTTATAAAATTAGTTTAATTCATGTAAAGTCTCAAATTATATTTATTTTGGTATTTATAATATCAATTATTTTAATTTTTCAATATTATTGTAATTACTGCATCATCATTGCGTCATAAATAAATTAAATTATTTAATGTCTAAAAATTAAAATTAAAATATCATTATGTATGAAATCGTTTTATCTTTCTAATTAATATTTACAATCGAATTTATCTTATGTATACCCTATATTAAAAATGTTTTAGTAAATAAACATTGATTTTAACTCTTTTAACTCTTCTATGAATTAAATAATAATAAATGTCCTAATCTATTCCATGTGGACCTAAAAGATAATATTTTATTCCTAATGTTGTTTTTGGTCGAGATACACTTGTCCAGTAGAATTAGGACATGTGTTAGGGTAATATTAATATAATTGTTACCCTTAATTACCCTGTTTACTTTTAACCGTGGTAAATAAAAGTAAAAAGATACTATTCACCAAAAATTATTTTCATCTCATTGAACCACATTTTACTTATTTATATTAACCATGTCTCTAGGATTTTCGAAATTCCATTCAAATAAGCGGTAAAATTAAGATTTATGAAAAATTTAGTTTTTTAACTACCACTAAGTAGTTTCACTATTCATCAAAAAATTGAAGTTTTTCAGAACAATGCCAAAATTTCACCCTAAGCTATAATTGATATTCCGAATTAAAAAATGATTTCTATTTTAAAAAATTCCAAACATATAAGTTGAATTAATTAATTTTATAATTAATTCCCGCTGTCCCAACAAATAGCGTGTTTTTAAGAAACAATATATACTAAAAGATTGACAATTGTTTAGGTCCAATATCAAAGTGAAATTAATTCTAATGAACACCATTGGATAAAATAGTAAAAATATATTCTAATTATATTTTAAAGCCACTCAATAATATAATTTATCACTATAAATTATTTTGATTAAAACTGTTGTTTTTAAGTATTTTTCACTATTCATAAAAATTGGAAGTTCTCAGAAAAATACAAAAAAATCATCTTAGGATAATTTTGATATTTCGAAACCCAAAATGAAGTCCATTTTGAAATATAAAATATATATATAATTTCAAAAAGTATATATTGCTATTCATAACGGCTAGTTTGATTGGTTGTGGTGTGTTAGATTTCGATGTTGCGTACAACACACGCTATCGCATTATTCAAAGAGAAGCGTATCGTAGAAGCTTGGGGTGTTACACTCTAAATACAAATCCTTTTATTACTAATTCAAAATTTAGTTTCTTTTCTAAAAAACTAGAAATCATATCATTCCATGGATATATAGCATTCTATTTTTAGGTTCCAAATTCGTTCAAATAAGACTCCAAATTCTCAGAATTCAGAGTTTGAGATATATAAATATCAGACTATGAATTCTCTGAAATTTTGAATCTGAATTCCTAAGAATTCATACTAGAAATTATTCATAATTCAGTCTCTGATTACCTCATAATTTAGACCCTGAATTCCTCATAATTCAAACTCCGAATTCCTAATAATTACGACTCCTAATTATTTAGAATTTAGAAAGTGAATTCCTATGAATTAAGACTCAAAATTATCCAGAATTTAGACTCCTAATTCCTTAAAATTCAGTCTATGAATTATTCAGAATTTAGACTCTGATTTCCTCAGAATTGATATTCTGAATTCTTTGGAATTCAGACTCTGGAATCTTTAGATTTTAGATTCTGGATTCTTTGTAAAATAGAATCTTAATATCTGAGTCTTATAGACTCTGATTGTTTGTTTGGTTAGATTCTGAATTATATTTTGTCCTTCAACTTTGAAAAATATATTTGGTTATTTGTATCCATTTTTCCTGACAATTATTATTGTTATGATATTTTGTACAATCTGTTTATAACTAACTATTGTTTGAGGGACACGTTTATAGGTCCCTCTGAAATTAAAGGTAAAATATTACCATTTGAGGAGGGATCCGACAGTTGGATAAGTGCCTATAAATTGGAGATATTTTTAATAATCCCCATATCTATTGATCGACCTAGAGATTACATGATGTTTATGTGATTTCAAGAGAGGGAGACCCTCATGATTTTTGTATAATGAACACCTTCTTTATATTTCATTGTGTGACTCCAATTATTAATGTATACAATCAAGGTATTTTGTGGATAGAAAGACAATGGT
Source organism: Viscum album (assembly GCA_963277665.1). NCBI lineage: Eukaryota > Viridiplantae > Streptophyta > Magnoliopsida > Santalales > Viscaceae > Viscum > Viscum album. The sequence goes on along the minus strand of OY728148.1, from coordinate 2,123,267,271 downwards.
GCCGACTTACATAATATTTGAGGACTTCTGGGGATAAGAAGGCAAAGGTTTCGACTACATTAATGTTAGAGGGCTTGAGGGGTTAGAAAGAAAGATTCCAATATTCCTATCATGTACTTACTCTGGTGTCGGTGAGAAATACTTTCTTGAAATTATAAATCAAGGGACCATTATCCAAGGTTGTTGGATACCCTTCTATTTGGGTTAAATGATTTCATACATGTTACTTGTTTTTTGTGATGTTTATCTCCATTGTATTTTGATAAAGGAATAATGTCTAACTTTCTTATACATTCTTTTACTTTGGTATACTCTAATAAGTAATATTCTATATGATTTAAGGTAGAAGCTTTTCTTTGTAAACATTTATTATATATCATTTCTAGAACCATATTTCTAAAACATAGCAAGAATGTTTTCTAGAACTAAAAGAGGTCTTGTGAATTTCCCTTTTTTAGCTTTGTTCGACATAATTTTTCCATAAGGTTTAAAATGAATGTTTTTAAAATTATAATTCACCCCATATATTGTAATTGAGCATATTCATTTGTATTTTGATCCTACAATCCACATTCGAAAACCACCATGTACTTGCAGCAAACCAAGCTCATCACAATTACTTCTGCCAGTGAACTGAATTTTGGGTTTCGTGATCTGTATTGTGGAATTTAAAAAAAATGTACGAACATCCTCATAGGATAACACTACACAATTTACATGTTCTGGACACTGAAATTGATCTGGAGAACTGAACTTTAAGCCTTATTAAACTGAATATAAACTCTTAATAATTATTTATTGAATATTATATAGCATCTGTGGCCCCTATATAACAATTTTCTTGTCACACTAATGTTTTGTGGGCTTTTGGATCTTTCTATGCAGACTACAATAGCTCTTCCATAGACCGATTCTAAATCGATTTGGATGATGGCAGCCATCATTGAGGACACTAAGGACCACCTTTAGTCATACGTTTTATATTGGATTAGATTCTTAAATATCTTCTTATATCATAGCTTCTAGATTACAAATCATCTATGCAATTTCCGTTTTATGGGTTTTGTCTTCTTGATGACGTTCTTGATCCATTAGGTGACCAAAATACTTTTTTAACTCTCTTGGAGGCACCACAAGGGAATAATTGGGCCAATATTTCCTTAACAAGGTAAATGGTAACTAATACCATTCAAGAGAATGTGTTCATACTAGAATGATCAGTGTGGACTCAAAGAAATCATAATTGTTCCAACACTTGATTTAGAATAGTCACCCCGGAGTACCCCTCTATTATCAACCATTCCCGAAAAAACCCTAATGGTTGGTGGATCACCAAATGGGACCAATGAGATGGAGGATGCTAATCCAATGAATGTGCCTTTTAATTCTAGGTACATAGAATATGATTAGATTCCCCTGGCTAGTTTGAAGCGGTGAACTTATACCAGGAAACGTTGGTCTTCAAGTTTGAAACATTCTCTCTGGGCGAAATCCTCCCAATACAAGTGAGATGCTAGTGTTCAAGCACAAATACCTTCTATTTTTCACATGGGGAGGTGGGGATCAGCCTAGGGGACATCCACTAGCAATGAGGACTCCCCATTCATGTAATGATATATGATTAATTTCTTCTAGCCATTACTACTTAGGACAATACTATCATTGTGTTCCTATTAACAAGGAACCTATTGGTCATGGCAGAGGGACTGTTTGACGAGAGATCACCACAGTCGAACTCATCCAACCCGTCAGTCTAGAAAAATTCTGAGGTCATATTATAACACCCATGAAGTAGGTCGATATAATACATGGGGGTACGATATTTGACCGGATGTGTACCCAAATATTATATTAGAAGGATTCATTGCAACGTTCATAAGTGGATGGCTCTTCCCATCCCACGATTCATTTACCGGGGTCCGAGTTTTCACTCTGATGATGGATGCTACACTATAAGAGGGTCAACTAATTAATCTGGACATTCCTACTCTTACCTGACATTATTAGTTTTTGATATGAATACAAGAAGGTAAACCTTTACATCATCTATGAAGACCATTTAAATCTCTGTATGGGTGTATAACAAAACACATCCCTTACAATGAATATTGAAACACTTTGAGGGTTCCTCACTGTGAATTTCAACTCTCCCTTCTTATTGTCACCATTGTTCTTCCAATAACTTTATGAGTTAGCAATGCGGTCAGGATACTAAATGATGCCTCTCACTTCTCATTTGAACAATAACATATCCCTCACGTGTCACTAATGGGTGATAGATGTGGTTCATCAAAGGACTGCTCAAACATTATCACACTTCATGACATGATGCTCATGACTCTGATAGAGTGAGTGTTTATTTGTCAGCCATGCCTCTTTTACTGGTTCACCCGGAAATTTGGGTGCCTTAAACAGACCATGATCCTTCCTACTATCCATTTGAGGGGAGAATATCATTACAAAATTCTTCACCAGTTATTTCTTATAATGATGCTGGAAGTTTCTGCTATGAAGGTTATCATCCCGAGTATGATGGGATACACCTTTCTATCATTGGAATATGCCCAAATTTTTGTGGACAATTACTCTTTCAGGGTTCTAGGAAGACTAATTCGATAGGCCCAAAATCAATTAACATCCTTGTTTCCATGATGACCCCGACATTCATTCCATATATATGTCTTCATTTGGTGACAATGATGGATACACCACTTATTCCAATCTAGGTGGTGAGAGGACTCTTGATATTCCGTTAAGTGCATAGGGAAGGGGCTTCATCTATGATACGTATCTTGGTAGAGAGTGATTCAGACTACTCCCTTCCTATGGATTTTGTTCATGACCCTAATGAGGCTAGCTCCAGCAGAGTGTCCTATGATACCCCAGGTATTACGGGCAGTCCTCCGTAACCGGATCCATAGGTCGAACCATCTGAGGGGAGGGAGAACCCCCCCTACTTGGGTAACCTATAATATGTCACATACAATATCCATAATGATTCTTCATACTTATAGACACATTGTGGAGGGGGGGGGGTATAGACCTGGTGCCGCAGGAAGGCATCAGGCGGTGCAAATATAGTCTTGGCATTAGTTATGAACCCTTGCCACTGAAACACCTATAGCTAGATTTACTGATGAAATAAGAAAATTCTAGTTATTATTTTCCAAATTGGGCTTGGATGGATTTAATTATCAGTATACAGACTTTATTATTTAATAGATTATCATATCCAAAGAATACCTTGCTTCTTGGGAGGAAAAAATTTCCAGATTCAATTCATGCCATCATCGAGAAATGAACATCCGAGATTCTTCAGAGGAACTCGATCACCTAAAGGCTGAGGGGGAAAAGGATCATGATTTAGTGATCACCCAAATAGAGAATTTACAATAATGTGTTGCTAATGTGGAGAGGTTAAAGGATCAACTAGCCTCCTTGGGTGCAAATTATGAAGCTATCTAAAATAAAGGGCAGAACCATAAAGCATCATTGAATGAGTGTGCCCAATGGTAGTAGATATGGTGGAAGAGCGAGATACTTTAGGTAAAAAAAATTATTTCATGCAGAAGTTACTTGCTATTTTTATGTAAAGGGTGAGTCGACCATCTTGGAAATTTTCCCAAACTGTGATGTACTCACTTTCATTTAACCATATAAAATTTATTTCTATTAGGTATTAATCTTAAAACATGATTTGAACCCAATAAATTGAAATAATCGAACCCAGGTCTAATATTTTCTAGATATGTGGGGCTTAGTGAGCGTAGTTCAACTACTATTGGGGTTTTATGGAAAACCTCACAAATATTTTTTTCTTTTCCATTATTACCTTATGTTTTTCCTAATCCTATATATTATGGACTTATCGGGTATAACTTGTATTTTTCTTAAATTTCCCTTTGCAGTTTTTTGACAAAACAAGTTTAATGTCTCTTTTGAGTATTTGATATCTCAACATTAATTTTACAAAACCATACAGAGTATAGGTTTAACAAGTTATTAATAGAATTTTATACATGGGTTCCCTGTATGGGGGTTCGCACAAGAATGTATTGTGTCTTTATCGGTAGCGGTTTATAGTCCTACCAATCAGACATATTAATGATGTTTTAGGTCAAATAGCTTTGACCAAACATGATTGTACATGGGTTTCAATTTGAGATTTATCATCTATGAATGTCCTAATAATATTATACATGAATTATGGGTTTTTCTTGACCTAGACAATGTGATTTTTGGATGTATATAAGGCATGGGATCCATTTTAGGCATGCGAAGGTAGAAGAGGACTCTCCATGTGTTGAATTTTACTTTGGTAGATGGGGATTTTTTGGGCCACATTTGAAGAGCCACTAGGTAATGATATCCATAGTCAAACAAATTTTTTATCAGGATATTGGCCTTCCATTTCCAATGGACTAGAATATTTATAACATGTTATATTTGTTTTGTGGTTGGGGACCACAGTGGGTGTCCTACCTTAGGGGTGATGTCCGAAATTATTAGGGGAATTTGTATCGTCATTGAATGGGAAACTGCTCCCACGTGAATATTAATTATGTAAGGGAGAGGTGGATAATGGTAAATTTTGACATATTCCGTGAGGACTCTTGAAACCTTTTTTGGGAGGTATTTTTACTAGAACTAAGGAAGAGTAATGGATTCATTAGTTCAATTATAAATTCTTTTCATCTATAGGGATTTTAAAGAGGAAAATATGTAAATTGTAATCCAAGGAGTTATATAGGACATAAACATATTGAGGGAATACCGAAACTATAATTTAATCTTCTGAGGATGATTTTACCTTTGGTTGATGGCCGTTTTGAAGGAGATATATGCAGTTCCATTGGAGAATAATGTGAATAGTAATGAAAAGGTGTCTGAAGTACATTATCTATCAATATCCTATAGACAGAAATGATTAGTGGGATTGGGACCTTTCTTGACACGACATATGGTGGTTGAAATAGGGTTCACCTAAACATGAAATGGGGAATTTCTTTGGCTGAACATTACACGGAAAACCAGAAATAAGTTGGGGGAATTTTTTCGTACACATATAATCACCAACCATATAGACAAGGTATCTTTAATTTATATAGGCCCTCAGATACTAGAGGCCAATCGGTCCAGGCATTTCTAATACATCTAGGGAATGGTTTGGAAAGAGAATGTAAATTATGACTTTGAGGTTTCTTGAATCAGGAGAGATGTCACGATGATTGGGATTAGTTTGGAATACAAAGGTAGGAGAGGACTCTCCTGAGGATGAATTTTCCTTTTGTTGATGGTTGTTTTTTAGGCGACATATACAGAGTCTAAGGGGAATGATGTGCACAGTTAACAAATGGGGTATGTATGACACTGTCCTTCCATCTCTATTGGACATTAAGGATTATAGAGATTCAAGATTACTCAATTCAAAAAGGATTATTTATGTTAGGAGTGTATCTGAATACATTCGAGACGTTCGAGCTATGATTCACTCCTGGTATCGATTAATCCCCTACAAAGATCTGACTCATACTCAGGGTGAGGAATTCATCCAATCATTGGAGTACCCTATTGTTTAACATCGTACATCTTAGAACAGGGGATACTTATGGGGAAGGGAACCATAACATGCCTTTTTGGGATTTGTGCTACTTGGACCAAAATCCTGGTCTAATTATCCATGATGTCAATGTGGATCTCCATCTGAAGGCCCTAACATCGCGTTAGCAATGATCGATGTGAGAAACAAGGGTTTATGAGGACATCATGTCACCATTTAGGAATAAAATAACCAATGGAATGTAGAATATTGTTCTTAGATCAATGCTATACATTTTAATGTCCTGAATCATGAATGAATTCCAAAAAAAATTTCATCATGTGGGGTGGATGTAGGGTAATCCCTTCGTGAAAGAACAAAAATATTATTTCCCTTAAAAAGCCTTGTAGACACGACTTGTTCGGGGATTTTATGCATTGATTCAATTTTTCTGCAGTTAATGTATCATTTCAATACATTATATTTCTAGGTCTGGATAATTGAATTTGGGTCCACCACACTTCTTTTTAGGGTGAAACCAATTTACATAGGATTCCCAATGAACAATACATTCAGAGGTCTTTCCCATGAGGAGGAAGAGAATATATTTTTTTAGAGGAGGCCATGCTAAGATAAGAATCTAAGAATTTACATTGTGAAGTTTAGTTTAATTTTGGGAAACTAAGACCCTTTATGGACTTTTATTTTAGCATCGTGCAGTAAGGATGTTTGCATCACAATTCACCCTCGTGTTTTGTTGAAAACTTGTCACAAAGAACATAAATAACTTTGAGTTAATCTGGTTCAGGATATTCTACTATTCCTTAGACTTGAGGGATAATGTAATGATTAAACCATAGTATTTTGGGGCCTTGGATGAGTGGTAAGGACAAGAGGCATGAAATCTATTGGGCGTACAGAGGTAGGAGAAGACTCTCCTGAGGACATTTTTGCCTTTGGTGGATTACTGTTTTGTAGGTAACATATGCAGAGCCCCCAGGGAAAGAATTTCATATTCAAATAATGACTTCTTTGAGATACTGGACCTCCAACTCAAATGGTCATGAATGTTTATAGGTACCCTAGATTTCCAGGAGTATGGAGTTTGATGAAATTAAAGATTTGTCTAGGAACGTAGGAAATATCTTGACCATGATAAGCCATGACATGCTAAATCCTTTAAATAGATCTGACCCATATGTAGGGGGAATCATAATCTTTTTAATCCTTATGTTTTTGGAATTCAAACATGTACTTTTCTTCATATCTTTGGATTTTTTTGTAGGAAATCAGAGGCATGTTCGAGATCTGTTAACATTGAGAATCAGGTCACAAATGACTATTGAGGAACTTTTAAATTTAATGTCATGTAGGTATGTCCTTTCATAGATTTCAGAGTGCAAGTCTTACCTCTTCTTGAAGGGAGGGACATTTTTTGCAACTAAACCAATATGTTAAATTCAATCATCCCATGTATTATGAAATGGTGGGAATCAAGCCACAAATAGTTCTGATTGTTTCCTATAGACATTTGTCATGTATGTAGGGAAAGTGTCATTTTGTTTGCTGGTGGCTGGGCAAGGATGGTTAATTCTAGGTATGACTATGTATCCTGTAATGGTAGGAATCAAGACACTTGTAGTTATAAAATATTCCTTTTTAGTTTTGGTCAGAAAATGCAATTTAACGTCTTACAGTAAGGATGATTCAATCATGTAGTTTATCATCATATATGGGACACAAGTTTCATTGTAATGTGATGTAATTCTTCAGAATCCTTGCATTGGTGGGAGTTGTGATGAGCTATATATCCATTTATATTAAATCATACGATCCATCGGAGTAGACCGTATGTATGAAATATGGACCCTCCCATTTTGGATCATGCTATGGGGGTTTCTTCCTGATTATCATTGGTGTTATGAAAAACAAAACTATCTATCATTCAAGGAAATACCAAAGGAGATCCTTTTTTTTAAATCCTATGTTATTCGATTTTTGTAGACTTTAATTAGTGAAAAGAGTACATCCTTTTCCCATCTTGCTGCTCGAACTCATCAAACTATTTCAGGGAGTTCTCATCCATGGACATTTGATCACAAATCAAAATTCAGAGTGGTGTAAATTGAATATCCATGGGAAAATTTGCCTCCGTCCTGTATATTAATGAGTACGGGGATTCTTGGGTGGTAGTGCGTGTCATGGTATGATAATCCCATAAAGCATGAAGAGATTGTCTAGTCACAATTTTTTGTCCTTTTAAACCATATTCTGGTGTATATTGGATAATTCTTGTTGAAAGATTCTATGTTCCCCTTGGCTGCTACATGGTTGTGGGACGAATGGTTGGCTTTGACTCCTTACTGCTGGTATAACTTGTCCATCTCTACAGAGCAGTAGTTGGTGGTATTATCCATTGGTATAGTATAAGGGATACCATATCTGATAATGATGAAGTGTTTCACAAAGAGAATAATTATTCTTTACCTTGACGTCTTTAAGGGGTATGGCTTCATCCCATTTGGAGAATAAGTCTGTTGATGTGAGAACAAACATGAATTTTCTAGATGTGATAGGAGGATATGGTGCCACAACATCCATCCCCCATACAAAAAATGTCTAATAGTAGTTAGCCATTTGAATTATATCCGGGGTCTGGTCAATAAAACTATCATGACTTGGAAGTAATGGAACTTCTAGGTGAATGTGGTGCAATCTTGAATTATAGTTGGAAAATTGTATCCAAATCATTGAATTTAATGTGAGAGTATGGCGACTTATTCGTTTTCTCTGCATGCTCAGGTGTGCACTTTATTCATAATGGAAACAATATATTATCTATCGGTGCTCTTAGAAGGACCCCTTCAAGGCCTCGTTTGTAGAGAACCTTATCTTGGATTGCAGCATTGCATGGGACAAAATTCACTACATACCTCTGTATCAGTACATTTCTATTCTTATTTGGTGGATGCTCCCCCTTTATAGGTAATTAGAAATGGGAGTCATCCAATCGGTGGTGTGTCCCAAGGGATCCAAAGTAGGGATAATCTCATTGACTTCCTATGTATTGTTTTGAATGAACAACAAGACCATCTGACGTTGGGAAATATTGATGATTGTTTCATACGGATCTAGTTCAGACATATTCATGGCTACGTTTTCCAATGCATTAGCTTGAGTATTTTGTTACTAGGTGACATAATTCAGTGTTGGTTCTCATCTGATTTATTTCATTATCTCTCAGGCATGGTTTATCAACGTCTCTAATACTTCTTTCTTAATGGTATAGTCACCATTTACCTACTTGATGACCAGCTCCGAATCACCTTTTATTTTTAGGCATTTGGCTCTCTCATGAAGCTTTAACTCCATGACTACAATGGAGCCCTGTTATTCTACTTCATTATTTGTGCACCCCTATGAAAGAAAGATGGAGTAAAGAAAGATGATCTTTTTTATGGATATGAGTATAACTATCAACCCTGCGTTATTGATCTTGGGATCCTCTATCATTTTCTCCGTCAGGCTTCTAGAAGCACCATTGAAGTACATTTCCCATGCCTAGGGGGATTCATGGATGTTTAATAGTTCTCCATCAAGATGTTTATTATCCAATGGGGTCAATTTTTCAGAGGAGTTATTCTTCCAAAAGTCTGCTAATTCATGGACTTTGATAGTTTTTTGGTTGACGTATCATATATCAAACTATTTTAGGTTGATGATCATTCGTCTGTTATTATAGAGACTTTCCCTTCACCCCCTTTGTTTCAACCTAATCTGCATCGTTATCCTTTAGGGGGAACTGGATTGACCATGTTGGGATTATGCAGATCATCCCTTCCACATTATGAAGGAGGTTCCATAGTCAAATGGTCCCAGTGAGAGATTGCATGATGTTTAGTATTATTGAAATCAGTCCTTTTATGATATGTGTTCCTCAGATGATCGCCAACAAGTTTATTCACAGAGCTAGAAACACCCAATGACCCTAGTGTCTATGATTGATTGACCTACTCTCCAAACGCAGGTGCATGTTGGATGATGATTTAGGAAACAATAAATTAGGACTCGAATGGTTTTCAGGATGGAAGTCTGGGCTCATCCCACCCTTTTGGGGATATTATTTCCAATTTCGGGACCCTATTATAGATCTAAGTCATGTTCATATGTTCATGAATCCTTGGTTCATTCCAAAATATTGTATCCGTGGGAGACCCCTAGTTTACAGGATCCCCATGGATATACTTGTATTTGATGCAATGGAGGGAATGCTGATTTAATCCATGATATAATTCCCTCTTTAGTTTAACATCATCATGGAGGGACAGAAGGTAATTTGATATTGTTAATAGGACTATATGATTGCCTTCCCACGTATCCTTAAGAGAGGAATTAGAGATTACATATTTTGGTTAGCTTGGGGCCTGGACCCGGGAGGATGCCCATTTGTTGGGGTCATAATTGGGGGTGGAAACATTTGAAAGGGTACCCCTTTTGAGATCAAGTCATCCTGGAGGTGTCTTACATATCCCAATTTGAATAGGAATCAGAGTTATCATATTTAATTATGAGTTGGGGATTACACATACATGCAACCCATTTGAGGGGACATGATTGGGTGAACCCTTATAGTAGGGGACCCCTTTTGAGATCAGTCATTCAATAGGTGTCCAACATATCATGGTTTCAATAGGAATCATATTTCTCATAGTTCTAGATGGTTTGGTGCTTATGCGTGGAAGCATCCCATTTTAGGGGAATGATTGGGTGAACCCTTTTGTAAGGGAACCCTTTTAAGCAAGAGCCTTCAATAAGGTATCCTACGTATCATGGTTTGACCAGGAATCAAAAATTATTGTAGTTCATGAAGGGTTGATTGTGTGGATTTTGTAATCATCACAAGGCTTTATGCCCACATGATTCATACTTGGTGGGAGAAACAATAGAATTTGAGAGTATCAACCAACCACACACCTTCTCTCCTGCTAATGGGAGAGGACATGCTTACAGCAGAAGAAGCCAGTGCAAAGGTGGGAGTGTGCAAAAAGCAACAAACCATTCAATGTGGGATTACATTGGAGGTCATGTGGATGAGATCTCAAAAGGTTAGAGACTTACCTCAGTGGGAGGACCTGAATTTAATATGTGGTATACTATTATATATTGTCATACATAATGGATAAAGGCATCATATTTTAATGTCTTGTTTCTGGGACGAGAACCATAATGTTTAACGTCATGTGGATATGACTATTTGGGGTCTTTAAGTTTAGTGTAATTAGATGAGGACCAATTGTTATAGAAACTATGCTTAACTGGAGGAAAATCCTATTTGGATGTTCTAACGTGCCTCGAACATGATAGGGGCAGAATTTGTAAACCATGATTAGGGAGAATATCAGACCATGATAAATTAAATGATTCATGGAATCCATTGAGTCATACAGATGTAGGAGAGGCCTTTCCTATAGAAGAATATTTCTCTTATTGATAGGCCATTTATATGTGAAAAATTTGCAGAGCAACGAAGGAATGATGTGCCTAGTAATGTTGAGGGGTTATTAGGACAATGAACTTATATTTCTAATGGTCGGGGGTTTATGATGATCTAAAATCACCCGATATACTATAGTTTATAGTCAAATATCTTGGAAGATAGAATTAATGATTAATGCCATGTTTCAAGGACAATTACCATATAGTATATTTTCATGTGGACAGGACGACATCTCCGAGTTTAAGGTCATAGATATTGGATTGATTGTTATTGATTCCAAGATTTGTTGGCAGATAATCAGGGTGGGATGTTCTAAAATGCCTCGAACATGAGAGGAATGAAATATGTAAACCATGACTATGAGGATTCTCATATCAAGACACATGATATGGGTAAAGTAAGCCATTAGGTATACAGATGTATGAATGGAATCTCATGATGATGAATTTGAATTTGGTTGAAACCTATTTTTTAGGAAACAAATGTCGATCCACTGGGGTATGTTGTGCATAGTCAAACAAAGGTGTTTGCAGGATACATGATTTCTGCTTCTAATGGACATGGAGGTTTATGAGGATCCAGAATCACTAGAGACACATTGTTTGATGGGTGGAAAGGATGTGTTCGAACATTTAAGAAACATTTAGGTTGTGATTGTCAATGGAGTTCTGTGTCATCATGGCATATGAGGTAGGTGATATGGTTTTCAGGAGGTCCATGAGGAATGTATCTTCTCATGGTATTTATAGGGAAAATATATGGGGGAATAAGGGTGAAATTTAAAATATCATCGACCCAGCCTGAAAAGTATATTGTGTGACCCACCATTTTTCATGGGGGTTAGTGACAGTAGAGACGGGAAAATCTTGGAGAGCTGGGGACCACAGATCATCATTGATCCTACAGGGGGTGTGGGGACACAACCCCCATGGTATGGATTTTTTGGAACGAATGGAATTCTAAATAGGGTTTCCCATGTATGAGCTAGATGAATAGAAGTATTTACATGGGTGATGGCCACGAACTATCTATCAATGAAGGATTTTGTTCATGAAGGAGGTGGCCACGTAGGACGATACATAGAAAATTTTCATCATAGGATTTTTCATGAATGATTGGATGGATAAGAGCTGGCCAAGAACTATTTTCCACAATTGTGTGTCTGCATACTATACTCTGTAAATGGTGTTCGCGTACTTTCTTCCTCCTAGGGAGTCCGCAAACCATATTTATTATATTTTTTTTTCTGGTTGGCTATGGATTTTCATCCAAATATGGTTCAAATGAAGGAGTTCCATGAAATGACACCCACATATGTTTTGTGGGATAGAGTATGTGAAATACTTATGGTTCTCATCATGAAATTCATGAACTGCATTAGACTCGAGATGGAGTCCTGAGAATTTCTTTTGGTGCAGGGAAAATTTCTCACGAACCCTCTATGTTCATCATCCCATTTTTCCCATCCCAAAGATCTATCTCCATATTCTTCCACCCTATTCTATTCCTTATTCGTAGGATTTTTTAACGTGTTATGTGGAAGCTATATCTACGATTCACGTGGAACCTCTTGTGGAAGCCCATGGAGGAAATCTGGTCCATGGATGACTAGGTCAACCCCAATTTGTGGAGGTGTAGGATGTTGTTGTCTTCTCTTCATCCGTACACAACATCGATCATGGGGATGGTGTGCGAGGCATATCTCTTTCAGATTCTCACAAGTAAAAATGGTTCACAGGGGATTCTATTTGTGGGTGGAAATTCATGACAAACAGTTTCGTTCGCTGGACAACATCACATGGGCTAGCCCATCATGGGCCATCTGCATACCAGTGGTTCCCAGTTTATGCCTTCTGCCAACATTTCCCAGTAATTTGTGTGTGGAGAGGCTGGGGTCCTTTTCCAAACCTAATTTCATCACTTTTCTCGAATATTATTCAATCCAATCGTGTATTTATTTATTTCACCCACCATGCATAAGTATTTTCCTTCCCTTTGCTGTATTTTTGAGAAACTACACTGTGAAATCACTGTGATCCTTTGGAAAAATGATATCATGGATCTTGTAGCTGGACAACAATTGGGCATCAAAACCATTCATGTTTATCCATGTAAGTCGACAAAATATTTTATTGTTCCTTTTTTTTATTGAAAATTTCTAATTATGTCAGATTTTTATTAGGTATCTATTTAACATTTTTATAGAGTATGATAAGACAAATGTCTATGGATTTATGGACCTAGAGTTTTTTTTGTAATATAACTTTTAAAATTAATGATTCTGAAGAACAATATATATACCTAAAATATTTTAGTAGAATGTCATCATTCAATGTTGGATGTTTCCATATCATTAAAGGTATAATTTTTTTCTCATGAAGTTTTATATATCACTTAACATATTAAAAAATCATATTGAATTTTCTTTTATATCAGTGGTCATTTTATTTTTGGTGTTTTTTTCATGAGAGAAGACAATGTATTGGATATGATCTATTCACGGTGAAGTGAATGAAAATTTCAAGAATGTATTACACACATAAAATTACTTATTTAAATAATCGTTAATATTATAATTAATAAAATTCATTATAATAATATTATTTTAATGTAGGTCATGGGATTTCTTTTTAGGGATGTTAAGAAAGAAGAGCAACAAGATCCCCAATATGAATTTTGTAAAATCTAAGGTCAATTATAATTTAAAATTACTATATATTGTATAAATTAATTAAAATGTCATTTCAAAATAAAATCTCTTTGATACAGTTTCATTAACAACATGGTGGAACTGAATTTGGATATTATGTTTTGAGATTCATGTATCAAAAAATTACACCGTAGAACATTACAATGTTTCGTAAGATTATATTTCATTATAAATCATTCTATAATATTAAATTTGATTTATTGAAAATTGAATTCAAATGATTTCAATATACTATTTGTATCTTTTTTATTATGAATGGCCATATAATACATATGAGTTTCGGCATTGACAACTTGAATTGGAAAATTATTTTATATGTATGATTTTTTAGTTTATTTGAATGTTCAATGTATTGTGTATTGTGTATTGTGATGGAGTTTGGGATTCCTTTTATATTACCTTTTATGTTTTTTTCTGTGTTCTATTGGTGGAGGATTAGAATTAATGTACATTTCCATATTTTTTGTTTTTGTGTTGTAATCTATTGTTTATTTCTATTAACAGTTGTACCATTTTCTATTTTCTGTTTTCTAGCTGCTCCTAGTGGAGGAGGTGATTCATTGGTCATTAAAAAAAAATCTTATCTTCAAGTTGGTTATTTGATAAATTACCTGAATAATAAATGAGTTCCATTTTTCAAGTCAGCTATTTAAAATAAATGACATTATAGACTACCTTTGATTGTCTTTTCAAATTAGTTATGTGATAACCGATTTGATAAACCAATTACCCAAGGTTGAAAATGTCTGTTATTTTAAATAACCGATATGAAAAAACCTTTTATCAACCCTGTTATGGGAGAAAATAAATGAAAAGAAAATTATATAGGGTTTTTTCACACTGGTTATTTTAAATAAACGAGGTGAAAACAGTTTTTAATTGTGTTTTCACATCGGTTATGGGATAACCGACGTGAAAACCCATGTATAAATTATTTATAACATTATTTTTAATTAACCGACCAGAAAAAAATTATTAACTACGTCCCCTATTATCACAACTCTTATAAACTGACGTAAAAATTCTTAAAAACTGACATGAGAAACCCAATTTTTACTAGTGAGATGACCACTTGTGTACCATTGGGATTGGTATAAAATCCAATATACCATTTTTGGTCCCATGATATATAATCATTACCATTTCATTAGAGGGAAATATATGACCCCACCTATACAAAAATTATCACCCATTTATTTGTGTTCTATATGAAATGAAAAATATTAATAAGAACCCATTGAATGAAAATATATTTCATAGCATTTAAAAATGGTATAACATAAAATTATATAATGGATTTTATTGGGTGTTACTCGAATTTCAATAATCCAAAAGGATTAACTCATAAGAGAGTGGTGATTGACGAAACATAACAATAACGAATTTAGATCTATGAGAGATAAAGTGGGAAATAGAAGATAAATAAAAAGTCGTATTTCATAAAACATAATTAACATTACTATAAAAATATGAATATTTGAGATAATTAAAAAATTATCATAATGTATTTAGGAAGAATAAACAAAATAATATATTGAAATAAATATCATCTTTAAGGCATTAAAAACTGATAATTTAAGAAATATCAAGTGGATGATAAAACATATAATTTCTAAAAGAAGTTCCCTTTTAAAATATTAAAATATCACTGTCGAATCCCACATAGTTATAAGAGTTAGAAAAATTATTTTTTAAAATATAAAAAGATAAATATGAAGATCAAATGAGATAATACATATTTATATCTCAATATAAAAATGGGAAACATTTCGGGAAATAATGAATATGTAAATACATAAAGAAATATCCGTTAGAAAAAGTTGATAATAATTCCTGAAGCAATAATTTTTTATAATGAAACATATCAATCAAAGAAGATTATATTTCATTAAAGATATATATTCAATAAAAAAGAAGGAAATACAATAAAAAATCCTAGGATGGACATATATATTATAGAAGAATTGAGTTAATGGAGAAAGATTATAACTAAAAAGGAAAACACTTTTTTAATAAAATATCTTATAGCTTCCGATGAAAATGAATCAAAAGACAATGAATTATGGAACAAAAAAACATTAAATAAAATGAATAAAATGATAATCATGATGAAATATTACTTAGAGGGAATATATACATCATAAAAATTTCGTGAATAATACAAAAAATCTACTAATTAATAAAATATGATATGAAAACTAATATACCTTGGACTCAAGGATGGTTGGACAATCTCAAACCTCATACTATAGAAAAAACCACTACTTCTCCTAATGGTTTCCATTGATTTTATGTAGTTCCAACTAATTATTAGGAACATGGGATTCTAAATAGATAAGACTATTCTACGATAAGTCAAATATATAGGTATTAATGTGTAATATCAATTATATGTGTGGCTTATAGTGGCTTGACGTGAGCTCGTTTAATATGTAAAATTGATAGATATATCCTGGTATACTGATGATAAGTGAGGATAAATGATGAAATCACATGGGATTTAGCTGAGTTAGGTATATATTGGTTGTTGAGACATTTGGGTGTGGATACTTTAAATAAAAGAATAATCTTTTATGTCTAATGAATCATTTTAATTACAAAAAATTCTAACCACCTTAATTTACTATTTCTGCCCCGATTAACCATGATTAAATATTTACCCACGTAATTAAAAATTAAAAATTTAGTATTAAGCTTTTTAACAAATTATGAAAAGATGATTTACAATTTGGATTGATGTAACCTAACTCAACTACCAAATAAGGAAAAATTAACTTTTAAATTTGAACAAAAAATTTATAGAAAAACTGTTTTTGTATAAAAATATCCTTATAAATTATTAAGTGCTCTTAATCTTATTTTATAAAAATTACTAATTAAATGGATGTAAAATTATATTTTTATACATATAAAAATTAAATAATAGTCATCAGTTTAATGTGATCTGTTAATTTTGAAGAAAGAAAAAAAAACCTAAAATAATTCATTGAAGATAACCCTTTTATAATTACCCTAGAAACTAAATTTCAACAAGATAAATTATTTGAATGCATAAAAATAAAATTCCATCTATTAAATTATTTAGGGAAAATAATTCAAAATATGAGAAGAATTTTATTAGATTTAATTTATGTATGTGAGAAAAATTAATTCTTATATAAGCATGCATGGTGAAAAAATTGTTTTTTGAATTTTAAATTTTATAAATAAAATGATTTTGTTAATAATTTTTTCAAAGTAAATGATTATTATAAGAACATTAATATATATATATATTATAATTCTTAATAAATATATATATTAAGTAGTGATCATGTTAATTTATAAAAGTATGTAGTTACTGTTCATTAATAAACATAATTTTCAAAATTTAATAATTTTAACCACATCCCATAAAAATTATTTTTTCATATTTGAATCACTTAGTTTTATAAAAATAATTATGGAAATATCATTGAATAAGCAAATCATTCCTTAAAATTTTTATTAATAATAATATGAAAATTAAAAAAAAATATTTTTAAATAAATTAATTTAATTACATCTTATCTTTTTTCCACTATTTATTATTTTTCAATTATATTAAATTATATTTTCTAAATATCTCCAAGACAAATATGGTATACATGATAATATATTGATCCTAATTAGAACGACCATATATGTAATGTTCATATTTTATTCTTATTTGTAACGTCACATTTATAACTAAAAACATTTTTTCAATTTATTTATTTCCCACTAATTTTTTTTATATTTCTAATTCATTGAATTACATCTATAGTAGCATTATGAGTGATGATAATAATAGAGTACCATGTGGATAATAATTTAATGCTCGTTGTATTTTCATTTAATTCTAGATTTATTCCATATACAATTTTCTTAATGATGTCCCATATTTATATCTCATAAAGCATTAGTGATTATCTTGAATTGTAATATTTTATCTAAAAAATTTATCCCTTTTTTTGTTTGGTGTTATTTGTGAAATAATATATTCAACATGGTATTTATTAATGCTAAATTATCAAGGGTTTAGATTCTCCCCAAACTCATAAATAAATTATGTCCTTATAATTTTAATTACTAAACACTATTCAAAAACAAGATAGGAATGAATCATGATTTAATATCATCATTACTATAAGTGGTATGAATATGGAGAACATATATTCCCTTTTAATTGGAATGCCACAATATTCAATTTATACATATATAATTGAGTTTTGTAACCCTAATTCCACACCCTATAATTTTAATTCCTTGTTATTTTATTGATTAATTGATATTTGGCCTTGTTCCTGTGTTTTGAGTCCAAATGGGTGAAATTTTGAATTTTAGGATATTTTGAAATGGCACACATTTATAATTCTATTAGTACTAACTATGTGGCTAACCATTATAATTTTTTAATTTTATAAATGATATGTTTTTCATGGTTTGGGAATTTTTTTTAACTGTATGACCAAACAATGTTGGTGTCATGGTGAGTCATGTGAGGGATTTCTAGTTTAGTGTATCGTGCATCATGCCCAATTTTCTTAAAACGATAAATTAATTTTATTCCCTCCTATATTTTTATCACTAAAATCCTCCCTCTCTCCCCAATTGACCAATAATCCTATAGGATCTTAGCTCTTGACCCTCCTAATTCCTCCGATTTTATAGCTGTTCCCAGATTAATTTCATGATGTTCATATTCACGTTAGTTCTTATGTTTAGTTTTATTTAATTCTCTTTGGTTTTTTATTCCCATCTTACATTGGTTTAATTTTGGAAAATCCATAGAGGTTGGTGGTTTATGTTAACTTCTGATTCATGTGTTTTAATTTTTGTGGAATGTTCATCAGGTTTTCCTCTACACTTATTTTATGTTTCATCTCATCCACACATCGTTTGAGATTAGTGCGCCTATATCATTACTTCTTCATCAAACTCCATTATTTATTGAGTTCTATAAAATTTTCTTTTCAAAAAATTTATCAATTTAATAGTTTTTTTATATTATAAATATGTTATATAAGAATATAATCTTTTAACATTGTTTTAAATGAAATAGACATACTACATGACATTGATAAAATGTATATAAGGGTTCCCCTATAGAATCTGATAAATTAATTAATGTTATGGAATTTAGAAGCTTCTGTATGTTTTAATAAGGGTTTGAGGATTCACTTGACTTTTATTGACATTACTTCTAAATTTTATGGGGAAATATATTTTAATCCATTAATTTTGAGGAGTGGATTGAAATGTGTTTCCTTATTTTTTCTGCCAGAATTCTTAGGAATGTTGATATATATGTATATATATATTCTTGTGGATATGAAAATATACATATATGTATTCACATGAAGACATATAAATATTATTATAGGTATATTTATATTAATTCAAAGGGACCAATTAATTAAAGATAGGTATTTGAATGGTCTCTTGGTTTTCAAAGTTCTATTGAAATGGATTTCAAAATAGGACTTTTGAAATTGAAATATTTATTCCCTTTCACACATCTAAATAGAGTATAAAATTTTCATTAAATTATAAATTGGTTTAAAAGGTATTTTTGAATTTATATTGCATGTTTCTATGTGAATTCTATGTTTAAATCATTCATAACACTTTCTAGAATGATATGTAACACAATTTATTTCCTTATGTTTATCCAATTATGAAGGATTTATATTAGAGTGGCTTCACACTAGTAGGTTTACGGAGGTGTGATAGAGTAGTGATATGGTGATATTTTGGTTATTTGTAAAATTTTATTTATTTACCACACATCATATATCTATACTCATGGGGATCCATGGGGACTTAGTAAAGGGTGACAGATAGTTAATAAATACTCTATATTAGATGAACTAGTTTTAATGTGATATTAAATGATGTAGGGTATTGCTATTTTTGAGGATAGTTTAGAGAATCTAGTTGTTTATTGACTTAGGAATGCATTAATTATACTGTAGATGGTTCCAAACTATGTTCATCTATGGTCTTTTGATAGGATGTTTAGGAATTTCAATTGATAACCTATCAATTACTATTCATTATTTTCTATAATGGTATATATTATCTCATCAATGTTAGGTGGTTTTATTTTTATATTATGTTTCAATTTTGGTTTTCTTGGTTTACATATTGTTTTCCATTGAAATTACTTGATGGTATTCTCAAAAGTTGAATTAAAATGTAATATTTGAAAAGGTAATATTTCATCGAGTAATCTAAGAAGTTTACTTAAAATAAATATTGTGTTTTAATTATTGGTTGTTTTGAAAAGACCATTGTTGGTCCTCCTATATGATCATAACATATTATCAATATAAATTTCAAAAAAGCATTAATGTTTTGATTTAGAAATGTAATATAATCTGCACCTTTATTATTTTCTTGGGACATATGTATTTCTATAATACTTCTTGTGCAAATAGAAATCTATAGAACCATGTTTTTTTGGTACATTTAGTTAGGGATCATTCATGGTGTGTGTTTTTATGGATGGATAGTTACCCTGAGGTCACAATAAGATCCCATCGGGTTTATTTAGATTGATTTTTTTGACCAAGATGAAATCATGTATTATTTTGACCATTACACTATAGTTTTATCTATTTATATGTTGATTATGATGGATGCTTACCTTAGATATGGTTAATTTATTTGTTTTTATTTTTTTATTTATTTATTTTTATTACGCATGGACCACTGATGCACAAATTTTTCATGAATAACTTTTCATTCGAGGATCTAGGTTTTTTATTATTATCAGATGAAGCCATTCCAATGAGATCATATTATATGACTTGGAAATAGTTATCTACTTTGGGCTACTGAGAAGTGCCTCATGTTTTTCATGAGCCATCCTAGGTTCCTATTTTAGGGTTGGCCTAGGATGTTCATGAAAAAATGGTATCAAAGACTCTATGTTTTCTTATACCTCAGATCATAGAGTCCCTTATATTATTTTTGGTGTATATTATAATATATATAGGAATGATAGAGCTAAATACAGAGCATTGATAAGAGGATCACAAACTATCACTTATCATGTGCCTCATGGTTCCAGGGTTGTTTTGATTGTGAATATTGAATATTGATTTTTATCTATTTATTCATTGTGTAACATTACATATGATGAAATTATTTTGAATTTTTTAATTATATATCTGATTTTAATATATTATTCTATTTTTTGGATATAAATATGAATAAATTTGGCACACATTCTTCCCACAAAATTTACAAGTCTATTTGGGGACAATAAAACAATTTATGTCTACTCCCTATATAATTTTAAATATTTGGTACCCAATTCACATAACATTGTGGACCAACCAAGAAAACCCACTAGCTTCCCAGGTAAATTAATTAATAAGGACCCTTTGATCTAAATCATTTTATGTATTGTGTGTATTTTATATGGTTGAATTAATATAAATTATTACAGTGTATTGATGTATTTTTTTAGTTTAATAAAAATTTGAAATTACAACCTGGTTTTATAAAGGTTGAAGTTATTTTAAAATTTTAAGTGGTGTTTTGAAATGTAAAATTAATATAGTTTAGGGAAATGTACCAAATAATGTTTCAAATAGTATGGTTTTGTGTTTTAAAAATGACCACCAGTGGGAAATTAATGTTTTAAATTTAGAAATGGAGTAAAAAATTATTTTCATCATGTGGGGTATGATTTTTTTAGTTAAATGTTGTGTTTGATTTCAATGTTCTTTATAATTTAGAGTATTTATCCTAAAAAGGTTTTTATTTACCATAAGGTTTTTAACATGGAAAAACCATTTAATAACAACACCCAAACTCATGATATTATTTTGAAATTGGTTTCCTCTTGGAATTTACAATCATTAAATGTGATCATTATTTTTTGGATTCAATGGAGTGGATTTAGTGAATTGAGTATGCATTTATATTTTTTGTAATTATCGAAAACATGAGTGAGAGAGAGGGGGTTTCCTTTCTTCCGTATTATGGACTGCATTTGGATTGATAGAGGATGGTCATACTAGATCTATTGTAAGATATATGGTCATTTTATTTCATTATGTACAAGTTAATTCCATGACTCCATCCTCATGATATTAATCTTTCAAAGGATGTTGATAACATGAGTTTATAATAATATCAGTTGATGGAGAAGCAGTATATCATCCATTTTAATGAACCATTCACATTTTTCATTGATATTGTATCAAGTGATGTTAGTAGTCTCAATTGTTCGTCAAGTGTCATCATTTTTATTAAATTTATCAATAAAAATCTATAGGGTTCACCCTATTTAAATACATAGTGGTTGAATCTTATTTTGAAAATATGGTTTCTAGAGGGAAGCCCATTTCAAGTGGTAGCCCGATTTATTTTGGAGCAAGTTAAGTATCCATATCCAATGAGTAATAGAGGTAGAGGAAATAATTTTTTTCATATTATTCAATGATTTGGTTTTTTAAAGTAATCCATCTATCATATTATTCTAGTGTGGTCAGTTAAAAAATTGTATGCCCATATTATCATATGTTATAAAGACTTATAATGACTATGGTTAGTTGGTAAACCTCAATATTTCTTGTAAGAGGATGCACCACATGGTGAAGAAATCAATATTAATCTCAGAATCTTTTAATTATTTCTTTAATAGAATTTTTTGGTATTCTATTCGTTTCATTTTCATTATAGTTTATTTTATCTTTTTGGTTGGGATTTTGATTTTTTGACACGTGTTTTGGGATGTTCAATGTTATGTGGTCATCTAAATAGTGAGGATTTTACTTTTTTGGAGATCATGGAAGTGAATTAATTTTATTTTATTGTTTGAATCTCTTTAGAATGTATTTCCAATAGTTTATCCTTATTTAATTGTTGATCCACCATTTTATATAATTATTAAATGTTGTATAGTCCACCATGGGGCTCAATTTAATAATATTCTCTTTAAAAAGTTCATGTGTATCTTTTTTTCAAGATGGATTTTTAATTGATTGTTTTATTTTTTTCAATTTTTATAAATCATGTTAGAGGTTCCTTCAATCACGTAGTTATATAATTTGGCCCAATTTCCATTTTTTACAATTTGATGACTTTATTATGTCATAAACTATGATCGTGGGGAATATTTTTACACACTATATCATTATTATATTATTAGATTATTGATATTTTTAATATTAATTAATTTCAGTGTGAAACCAATATGAAATATTGAGTTTTTAGAGTTTTATAAAAGGGACATGATTAGAATAAGTTTAATACATATTCTAAAACATATGGTTAAATGTATAAAATTCAATTATATAAATGTTTTTCATCATTGAAACATGGGTTTTAAGCCTATAGAAAAATATATGGGTTTTATGGGAAGTCAAGTGAGGATTTCATAGTTGGAACGTGATTTGGATAACAACATGAATAAACCATGTTAGTTTCCATGTTTTCTCAAAATGATAAATTCCTAGTGTATACATTAATTTATTAATATTTACAAACATTATTGTTCTACTCACTTGTGAAAAACACATAGGGGAACCTAGGGATCAACACCCTGTTCTCCTACCATTGAATTTTAGAAATTAATACTTCAATATATTTGTTTTATTCAAAAGGTAAGTTACTCAACCCTATTACCTTCTTTAGTCCTTGGGGTTTTCATCCTCTATTGCTTTGGGCTAATTTTGGGATTAAAGTATCAGTTTCTAGTTGATGTTAACATGTTTTTCTTGTGAATTAATAGTCTATGTATTATTCAATGGGTCTTTCACTGCCTCTATTTAATGTTTTATATCATCTATATTGTATTCTAGTTAATTGATACTATATATATTATTTTTCATCATACACCAATATTACATAATATTTATAAATGTATTCTTCCCAAATATGGTGTTGTTTAGAGGGTTTTATTCAATTATTAACAAATTAATTAAGAATATAAACTATTCAAATGGTTATTATGTAAATAGGTATATTCCATATGTTTGATAAAAATTTTAAATATTTTTTTGTGTACTTTTTTCTATAATTGAGTTTTTTTACAATTTAATGTATTCTTTATGATTATGCAAAGTGTTTGATGTGTTGAACGATTTGGTTTTATCTTATTTGGATTTTTGGTGGGTTTCATTGTTGAATCCTTTAATTATAATATGTGTATCAAAATGTGTTTCCTCCATTGATTGTATAATTATTCATATTAATGTATATATATATATGTATATATATATATTAACACACACACACTCATATGCACATTCAAATATATATGTGTTATATACAGGTATATATATATATGAATTAATTGAAAAAAATTAAATAATTTTAGGGTTTCTGATTGTGTTTCGGTCTTCAATGTAGTTTTCAAAATTGTGTTCCAAAATGAGAAGTTCACATAAGAACACATAGGAATATTTTCCACTTTTAATAGAGGTTAATAATTTAATTGAATTATAATTCCATTCAAAGGTATTTTAAAATGTGTTTTACAAGTGTTTAAATAAAATATGATGTTTCACATTAAAAAAATTATCAAATGGGTTACACCATAATGGTATCCCCTATTTTATGTGACTATGATATATTTTATTTAAGGGTTAATCACTTTGGTAGGTGTATTGAGGTGTGATGAAGTTATATATTTTGAATTATTAGTCAAAATGTAATTGGATTGATTTTTTCTACTCATATTAGTATTACTCAAGTGGGTCACAAGTGTCCTAGTGAGGGATGACATATAGATACCACCTAGCCTCGATTAAACAGACTAAATATAATAAATTATTATTGTCCATTGGGGAGTTCCCCTTTTGAGTCCAGTTTAGTGTAGTAAAATTGTTACTCATATAGAAATTATTTGATAATAATATAGTATATTCATAGATGAGTATGTCTAAGGTCTACCCGTATGATGTAAAATAATTTCACAATCATATATATCCATTATTATTCATTTTTGATTCACCTGGAAATATTAATTATTCCGAAAACAATTATTCCATTTTAATATTATGTTTTTATTTCCATTATCTTATATATGTTATTTGGACCCATGGTATGGTTTGAGGGTATTTTGAAAATGGGTTTTAAAAATTATTTCTCTAAAAGCGATTTATTTAAAATGGTTTTGAAATTTTCATTAAAACATATTTTCTTTTATAAAGATTTGTTTTTTAGAAAATATTGTGGTTGTTATTCTTAAAATAATAACACTTATTTTATATATATATTTAAATAATTATTTCATAGTCTAATTTATAAAATAAAATTCATGTGCTCTCTTGAGATTACCTACAATGCTCTATTATTCTCACACTCGAATTCCCCTACTCGGTGTCATTAGACCCAATTTTTTTTAGGTTGTTCAGTCTGGATTTCTCTAAGAGTTAGTTGTTTCAAATCAAGGATGGTCACCATGATTTCCCACATAGATATATTGGGTTTATTTTAATATTTTATTTATAGAATTATGATCTCTCAATATGTCGTTGTGTATTATTTTTCTCATTCTATTATAGTTGTATTTTGTTATATCGATGTTGTGATATATATTTATTATTATTTTTATTTATCTGTTATATTTTATTTCTTCATAATTTTTTTATATTAATTTTCCTAGGATATATAGAATTGGAATTCCTTGTTTTAGGTTATTATTTTTTAAAATCATCCCCATATCCCCATATTAGATTCTATTTCCTCATATTCCATCATTTCAAGAACATGAATGTGCCTTGGTTATGTTATAGTCCTCATTGGGTTCCCTATTGAGTGGTTTCCATTGGTTGGTTTGTGAAAAATCATGATTGGGTATTATGAACCATATTATAGGTTTTTATTACAATAAGAATTTATAATCATCCATGTATTGATATTTGAGAACAAACTAATTTTGGATATTAAATGACCTTTCCTTTTCTAACTATTTTATATGATTTTTACATAGAGAGAGTCAGTCCATCCCCAAAATCAGATCACCATTTACTAAGAGAAGAAGTAAAACATATGTTGATTGAATATTACTAGAAATTTCAATCATAGATGAATTTTATTCCGAAAATTAAATAAATTAAAAGATAATTATATTTCTAATGTTTTATGTGGTAAAAAATCACTCTTAATAAGTATAGCTCATATAAAAACATGGAATCAATAGTTTTCAGGAGGAGTAAAAGTGTACATTTCAAAAAATAATTATCATGATCAACTTCATCATTCATCATTTCATAGGATATTCCATTTACCATATATTTTTTGGTTTTCTTAAACCTGTTAACCTTATTAGTCATTGTATAGGGCTATAAATTTGTGTAATTTTGAAATTCCTTGAATTTAAAGAATTTGATGTGTGGTTGAAATATTAATTGGTGCCTTTATACCTTACATTGTAACGGTGTACAATAATATATATCTTCATTAATAATGATCTTGATGGACCTTCTTCCACACAAGAAACATTTTCTTGTTTCGTTGAATTATTCCTAATTTTTGACATGTACGAAGATGAATGTTAATTCCTCCATAGTATTTATCACCTAAAATATCATGAATCTGAATTTTTCAATTATTTGGTTCAAATGGGATTTTTGAAATGAATATGTTGTTATGAAATATAATTGAGTTTTATAGGTATGAATAAACACATGATATTAAATATAGCATCCCATCTAGTTTTGTTTTTCATTTATAAAATCACCATATTTTCATCACATCCATTATTGACATGGTTTATTATATCTCCATACACTACATGAATAAAGTAAATTTTAAGGATTATAATAATAAAATATTTAAAAATAAAATATATAATTGTATACTATGAAACTAAATAATTTTATAAATATTCGAACTTATGAATCCATGGGATTCAACCTAGGTTATGCATGGTAATTTCCATTTTATGGCCTCTATCCGAACTAGTTATTTATTTAGTGGACCAATTTCATAACAATATATTTATATCATTCATAATGGTTCACAAATATAATAATAATTGACTAATGACGACACCATGTGATTTTCAAACTATGTGTGATATTATCTAGATTCCTTTACTGAGTGAAGACTATGTCATCACCTGTTGAACATTTTTCATTATTACTACCTAATGGTGAATATCAGGGAGATCCTAAAACCACTTTATGATATATATATATAAAGATTCTATTACTAGGAGGATACACACTCTATAATTAACAAAAATTTTAGGATTTATTTCTATATTAAAAAATATCCATATATTTATTAGTAATATATTTATTAATAATCCCTAAATGTTAATAAACACTACTCTAATACCAATTGAGTTATAGAGACCCACACTCCAAGGTCTAGTATGAAAAAAACACACTTTTGAATAACATAATATTCCAATGGAGATTAATTGAGTAAATAATACATATATTTTACTCTATTAACAAAATTTAAACATTCAATATCATAACTAATATGACTATTCCATAACCCAAAGGTTCTGTGTATTTATATTTTATCCATATAAGAATCTTATTAAATATTTTTATATGAAAATATACCCCACGCTATTTCATAAAAAACATTATTCAAATAATATTCCATTATATAATAGTATAGGTAAAAGGGAAACAAAATAATGATTATGTTGAAACCCTTAGTAATGTAAACTTATCAATAATCAAAAAAAGGGTTATATCATAAGAATATGAGAAAAAATGAGGATGGGATGAATATCATTATAAATTAAAAATGGAATCATAAGAGTTACATTCAGAGTTAATGAAGTATATATAACTACTAATGATAAAAATGTACCATGGAATAATAATTCATGGAAATGTGGAAATAATAATGATCCATAGAGTATGACATTGGCATGTGGCATACATTGAATTATGTCTTGAATATGAGAATTAATGTAATAATTTGTATTAATATAAACCATAAGTAAATTCAGCACCAAAAGACTAGTAGAAACATCTTTACATAAAATTGTAGGATTTTTATATCCCCACAATACAATATTAAGTCTGGTCTAACCACTAGTGTGTACATTTGGGGCTTCGAATAACTACCCATATACTAGTTTGTTGATTTGTATAATCACATATGTACACTTTTTCATCTTAGGATGACCACTAAAGTACCATTAGGCATAGTATTCCCTCCCATATACCCATTATGGGATTTGGATAAAAAATATAAACCCTTATATTGGGATAACAACCCATGTACCCTTGTTTGACATGGAATAAACACCAATACACCATTCTGCATGGGATTACCTTCCATGTAACCTTATTAGTATCATCAGATATTTAATTTACTAAAACATTATATAGGGATATATGATCCATCCATCATGTAAAAATCATCCATTAATATGTATGACCCAGGAAATAAATCACATTACTAAGAACCCATGGTAATAAAATTGATTTAATAGTATTTCCAAAAGGTGTAACATTAAATGAAAACAATAATTTGATTTGATGATATATGAATTTCAACCACCCAAAATGATTATTTCATAAAATTGCAGTGATTCAGTATATATAAAACCACATAAGATAGATTTTAATGAAGAATTATTTTTTTGGATATTCCCCCTTCAAATAAAAATGTTGTTAAATATCTCGGTTCACATGAAATCCTGAATGACAACGAAAACCAACACATTTTATTAAGGTAAATATAATCATTAAAATGTATATATTTAATCTGTGGGTATAAAAATTTGTAACTGTATTATGTAAAAAAATTATAAATAAAATTTAAGGCCACTATTAAAAATAATGATACAATTAATAAATTCAATATGTATTTGAAATCAACCAATAAGACCAGTTAATTCATATAATCATTTTTTAATTGTATTTTTATGTATTATGGATTTTTATTATAAGAAACATTGTATATTATTATAAAATCATAATATAATATATAATATATAATAATTATATATTAATAAAAATTTATTTATAAATTTATTGGAAATAAGAATATAAATAGTTAATAATTTTTAAAATGAATTCTCTATAAAAAATAGTTCCACATATATTTTATGTATTAATTTAAATGATAAACTCCTAAATATTAAATAGTAAATTTTAAATACAGAAAATTAATTTTGAATTTATCATAAATATTATATTTTTATAATGTTTTTTAATCTCATTGAAAATATACTTTTAGATATGGGGGAAGAAATTGTTTTTACAAATGCTTTTACTTTTTAAAACATTATTAGCATATAAAAATAACCGAAAATTTATAAAAACCGTATACATGAAAAAATATAAACTACATAAGTAAAAAATTATTATTTTATTTTAATCATATGAACATATATTTTTTATTTTTAAAAATATATTAATATATTTTTCTATAAAACTTGTTTTAATTCACTATAAATTTTTTATTTAAATTAAATATTTATCATTATTAAAAAATTTATCAAATAAAATGTAATTCATATTTTAAATCATAAATTTTTTGATTTATAAAAAGATCCATTTTATGTATGTATTAAAATAAATTAGTTAGGTAAAAATAGTTACCGCAATAAAATTTAAAATGGTCAAATTACTAAATATAAGGGTAAAAATACCAAAAACATGTCTCTAAATGTTTTATTGATATATATATCAACATTAAGTTATCCTACCCTCTATTATTTTTCACTTTTTTCAATTTTTTTTGTTGAAAATGAATTCTTTTTTACATTGAAAATTTATATCTAAAAACTGTCATTTCTATCACTTATAAAGTAATACTAAATTGACCCAAAATGTGAAACAAAAAATTAAAATTACCCCTTTATGTACCCCAATTTTTTTACTAAATAATCCACTCAGAAATTCATGATCTATTTCTCTATATAGATTTCAAAAATATCATCTCAATCAAGAATGTTTCATTAATGATATAAAATCCTTATATATAAGTATTTTTCCTCTATAATAATTTCCCCATTTTATTTTCTAATCTAATTTCATAAATATATCTTAACCATAATAATATAATTAAATTAGTAATATTATTCAATGAAAATGTTTTTATATTTATCTGATAACCATTATTTACCTTTCTCTTTTCCATTTGAAAACAAAAATGAAATTAATGTTATGTGAAAACTACCACATCCATGGATGACATATTTCAATTTTCATCACCACATTATATTTTTTTTAAATAATTTTCAATAAATTGATATGATATTTACAACATGATTATGATTAAAAATTTTAAATACATTCAATATCAAATTTACATGCTATAGAAAACATTAAAAATTGCCTTTGAATACATGTGGAATACCACCTCAATAATGTTCTAATATTTGTTATTAAGAAAGTTATGTTTATTAGAGAAACATTTCTTGGGAATTAATGGTCTTTGGAATTTAAAGGTAATGGGTTTTCATGAGTCAACTTAATTTCATTAATCATTTTCATTCCTCTTTTCCAATGGTTTTACATGATTTTTTCATCTATCCAGTGATGAAATTAAATTTCAATTCTCATTATTATCTAAATAATTACATTTTAACATCTAATACATCATCACTAATGGATTTTTTCCCCATTAAAATTTAATATATTATTAATAATTATCATACACCTGAGGTAAGGCCTTTTTCTTCCACATTTATTTTTACTCTTTTCGCAAATGTTCTCCTATAATATTTTTAAATCCATGTATATTTTATTTTTTATGTACTTAAAACTTCTCATTATGTTTTTTCAAATGGAATATGTATCAATATTTTTATGATGTGGTATTATATAAAGTTAAATTTAAAAAGAAAATTTTATCCCTTTTCCTAATGTTATATTTTATCATTCACTCCCCAAATCATATAGTTAGAATTTAAGTCATTTAAATAATACATTATTGGAACATATTTATAAATAATTATTACAAATTTATTAATTTCAATTTCTCTAAAATGTTTTGTGTGAATTTCATAATTAAAATTTTCACATTACAATAATTTTAATTAATATATTCTAAATATTTTTCTACATTTCAATTTTAATTTCCCCAGAAAATCAAAAATATATATCAAATAAGGATATATGTCTTATGAATAACCCTCTAAAATACTTTTATAAGTACTCTTATTCAGTGATTGAATAATTCGTATCAGCGGATCTATTTTTGATATCATGTTATGTGATGCTGTTATTAAATAATGTGAAATCCAATTTCACCCCATGTTTTTTCCTAATATGATGAATTATTTTTATCTTATGGGATACACTTGTGTGTGGAAAATAATGGATGGGTTCTTATATTACCCTCTAATGAATTATTTAAGGATTATATCTCATGAGATAGTGATGGAGGTTCAGGATTCTTTTTTCATGGACATCATTGGTTTGTTAAAAAACTAATGTATAGTCTTAATGGTCTTGTTCAAAACATATGTTGTAGGAATTAGTAAGATATATCAAAATGTATTGATTTAATATTCATCCATTTTTGAAATATTTTCTTATTAATCTATATTTCAATGAATTTCAATATTTCTATACTATAAGCCTATGATTATTCCCTATGGATAATATTTCTTATCTCAAATTCTTATTCCATTATAGATGTTACATCATTTGAGGTTACATATTCTGGTATCAATTCTTTGGATAAAAATTATCAATCCATTTCTTTTTTAATATTATATTTATGAAATTCAAATATTTTATCATAGCCTCGTGTTCTAACCCCCGATGTCATGTTGATGAGTTTTTTCCATAAAAATAATTTGAGATCACCCCTTTCATTTGGATTCATTCCATGAGTAATTAAAATAATTATAACTTATGAAAATTCTGAAAAGTATATTAGAGTGGTTTGATTATATAGAAATTTTCAAAAGGATGTCAATATAAACTGATTATATTGTTTCTCTTAAAATACCATATACTATTTTTCCCTTGGATTTTGATATTATTTGATATATTATATTTTAAAAATATTGTTATTATCTTAAAAATTAATATATATTTAGTTTGGATCAACATATTTTTTATTATATAAATTCATATTTATTTGTGGGTATTAGTTTTATAGTTTATTAAATTATAATGAGGGAATTTTTTTGAAGAAAAAATGGATGTGCCTATGGATATGATAATTTGCTCATGTTTTGATAATTTAAAGGATATATTGTTTTTATAAAAATGAAATCCCATTATTGATGCATTCATATGGATGTAGACTCTAGAATAGATTATCCTTGGGGTAATAAATCTATAAATTATGGTTGGGTATTAGCTTAATCTTCAATCAGGGAACAGCAAAGAGGAATAACTACACACCTAGTTTGAAACACATTGTAGATATGATTTATTTAATTATATTCTCATTTTGGGTTTTTATAAATAATTAGATTATAATAATATAATATTATAATATTATCATCTTTAAATTTGTTTTATTTTTAAAAATACTTGGATAAAGTTGAAATCTAGTTAACATTGGATGATATTAGTAATGTCATAATTGAACCATGAATAATAAAATGGGTTGAATAGAAGAAAACAAAATATTTTGGTGATTCATAGTCAACTCACCAATGATATGAATAATATCATAAACTATCTTGAGCTCTATATGGAACCATTGAAGGAGTAGCTAGCTATCAAGTCTTTTGTGTGATAATATAAACCCCACTTTAGTGGCTCTTCCTATTCACTTGTTTTTTATAAATAGAACAATGTAATAGAAATAATATTATTCATTCTTTG
This sequence comes from Viscum album, assembly GCA_963277665.1. Taxonomy (NCBI): domain Eukaryota; kingdom Viridiplantae; phylum Streptophyta; class Magnoliopsida; order Santalales; family Viscaceae; genus Viscum; species Viscum album. The sequence goes on along the minus strand of OY728148.1, from coordinate 2,123,234,791 downwards.
GTTCTCAAACAATTATTAGTATTTTCTTGAAATTTTTAATTTAAATGGAAATATTGATGAAATATGGGCTATAATTTAAATTATTATGAGAAAGGAATAATTAAATTATATAGAAATGAAGGATTTTATTTAAGTACTCTTCCCCAGGTATATTCCATAAATTAGTCACATTAATATTGATAGATAATTAATTTAGTTTAAAAAAATATAGTATGAATCTATTGGAACACATGAGGGTGACTTCATAAGGCTCCAATGTTGCTCCTCTAATCTTGTCATGGACCATGAATATAAATTTAACCACTTGTTTAGTGTCTTAAAAAAATTTATATTGGATTCTATAAGTGCATTTAGATGATATGAATAGATTATTCGATGTGATTTAATTGTGAAGATATAAGTTGTGTACTGACATTATTATAGAGTGAAAAAAAATTAATTATTAGATATCATGGAAGCATCGAAGATAATTCACATAGGAGAAAAAAATTCAACTGCATTCCTGCCAAATATATTAGTGGAAGCACATGGAAAACTTGATCAAGATATTAGAGTGTTGGTTTATTTGTTGTAATGTCAGCAATCAATCCCATAACATCTAATTTAAATATATGATATTGATTTAAAAAAATTAATAGATAAGAATACCCCATCTGTTGAGTCATCCACATTTCAATGATTTGAGTTCAAGGTGTATGGTAATTCTAAAAATCCATTACAAAACCCCATATAAAATGAAGATAATAATCCCAAAAATTCATAAACTAAATGAATAAAGAAGAGTGTATTTAAAAACTACCATAGAGATTGATCATGATAATTTTGTGATGAATGGTATACATATTAATAACTAAATATTTATGAATACATTTTTTCATTTCATTACATCACATTATTTTATATCATAATTTTTTAAAACCAATGTCACTTCACTGCCTCTTGCATCATATACTAAACTTTTTTAAAAAACCTAGTGGAATGACGATCACATATAATATATATATGATTTAATCAGTATATATTTAAATAAGTATAGTTCTTTTGGTCATTTTCTTCTTCCCTTGGATGCAATTTTTATAATATAGGGTATCTATTGGCTTCCCATACAAAGAGAAAATATCAATTTTTGAGAAAATAAATCACATTTAATATCCTAAATGAAATAGTTAAATAATATTGATATAAATTTTTTCATGAACTCCTTGTTAAATTATATTTTATTTTATGAGTTCTAATAGTAATAAATGAGGGGCTTATATATAAAATTATCTAAGGAGAATTCAATTTTGGTTACTTGCAAGTTGTATGAAATATATAGATGTATACCTAGATGAAATATATAGAAATCCCCCAAATAATAAGGTCATGTTTTTAATTTTAATTTCCCATGGATATATGCATATCTTGAATAGTATGTATATAATAGATTCCTTGAATTTTAATAATTAATGAAACAACTGTAGGAGAATCTGTACAGGGGTTTTATATACCCTAGTTCTTCACCTTGGTGGGAAATAGTCCTCTTTATAAAAATAGAAAGATATATGATACTTTTATTTGATTATCATGATATTGAGAATATCATGATTAAGTAAAAGTATCTTTAAACCCATATAAAAGAACTATTTTATATTCTTAAATATGGATATTATAAATTAAGTGTCATAGTGGAGAATATTTCCAAGACAATATTTTGTATGACATGTGGACACTAAGAATATATTGTTATTTGATTTAGACTTATATGCTCCCATTTTAATTTTGTATCTATTAAATAGAATCATTAGAGAAAAATTAATCTATTATTTTTTTATAATATATTATATTATACAATATTCAATGATAATGGTAGATAATATAGATTATTTAAATATTATGTTTAATTCCATAAGAAAAGAAAAATTGTATACCAAATTTATAATGATTTAATTCTCATTATAGGTGGTATCATTATCTGTTCACATAATCAGAATCTTGAGAGTGTATATAGAACATACAGAGAAGAAAATTAATAAAAAATGAACTACAATAACCATACTAATTGAGATCTATATTCTTCATGGTTTATATTGATATTATCGATTAAATGTGAGACATGTACTATAATTATCTAAACCAATAACCGTGTTAACACATAGGAGAGTGAATCTCCCATAGAAAGACTAATGTGAGTAAATCCTCATGAAGCATAAGAATATAATTTTTACTAAACACGTGCATACATAATCCATGGAGTGAATAAGGTTTTTTAATATAATGTTTGTCTTCATTAAATGGATTGGGATTAATTATCACTCAGAAGGATAAGTTCTTTTGTTCTTGTTAATAAAAAACATATGAAACAAATCAACTAACAAATGATTTGGGGCTAATTTCAGTTAAATTTTAATTAAATATTTGGTTGAATTATATCTATATTGAGAGGTGTGATATTTATAAAAATCATGAGAAAATAGAATTTATAGTCACACATATGTCATAAAACAAGTTCAAAAGTAGATGGTTTTAATTTATCATATAAAATAAATTCTCATTATATTATCACCCAGAGAAGATAAACATGGTGCTTGATTATTTGAACATGATTTTCTTGTTAATTTATCCATGATTTGTTTCTAAAATGACCCAATACTCATATATTTGAAAAAGCATGAATCGTTAATTTATAAGGGACGGGGTAAATATTATCTTTCCAAAATAAATACTCTACTAACCATGCACATGATGATCAAATAAGACTAGAAAGATGATATATGGAAATGAAAAGGGTAGTGAATTTTCTAATTTCACCCATGGTAATGGTGGAGTTATAAGATTGTGAATAGGGATATTTATTCCATCAAAAATAGAACTAAATTGGAAAATTTTAGATGATGAAAAAATCTCATGCATCTATATTCATCCTAAAATAATGAATAATTACACTAAACTAATGAAAATAATCTGATGAAATGAAATAAAGGTGGAAAATTTTGAATACCATAATATATGTTTGGTATGAATGAATATTAGGTTTTAATGAGAAATATCCATGTAAATTGTGCATGCATGTACCAAATAATTTTTGAAATACGAAAAATCATGAAGGATTTTTATAGGACTCTCGAGGAAATAGAAGACCATAACATCATTATTTTTGTAGTCAATCAACATATAAATTCATCATATTTTATTTCCATCAATGAATATTTATCTTCCAAAAAACTCACTAAAATATAAATATGGGATGTAGTAAAATTTCATGTAGTACCACTCTCCATTATATATTACTAAACTTTGTAGCTTACCATGAGGTTTTGAAAAATTAATTTGGGGGAATCAATGGTAGAGTAAATAATGAACATTTCATATCACCTTAAAATAGTTGGTCAGTTTGAAAAGGGGTATTAAAACTCATGAGGATATACTAAGATAATGTTTGATGGATTCCAATGGATATTGGGGTCAACACCTTTTCCTGGTACAGTTCTAATATAATAATAGTTTCCATTATAGAATGTACATGAAACCATATGAGGATCTATATAGGAAGTGATATATGACACCAACATGATGGGTTGATATTAGTGAGAGAAAGTATGTAAGCATTGAAATTTTCAATGAACTAATCGAGAATATTCAATCTATTCACCAATTTACGAAATGAGAAAGAATTCAAAAGAAGAGTTTTTAAGTGAATTCTAATCGATATTTAGAGAACGAATTTGATTAAATGATGTTCATATAGAAATAACTTTGGAAGTGGGTTATTATATTTGGGTAGAAAAGGATGATTATTCCTAGGTATTGTAATCCCTTACAAATCCTAGATCCTATTGGGGTTATATATTATCAATTAACACTCACTCTGTCGCTCTCCAATGTAAATAATGATTTCCATTTATCTCTTATGATTATTTATATACCAAAACCATCACATGTACCCAGCTCAGAAATAATGAAATTTTAATATAATATCCCATAAAACGATCAATATAAATAGATCCCTGATCAATGTGACAATGTGTCTCAAAACTAGACAGCCCATTTGGTCTATGTGCTATGGTGGAATAATATGTTTGAGTAATTGTCGTGGAACTTGAGGATGTATAGAGTTAAAAATATATTCACTTATTTTTCTCTTTGGAATAATATTTTTAAAAAAATATACTTTTCAAGTGGGTTAAAATGTAATGAACCATGATTTTACTGAATATTACCCCTCAAATAAATATTTTTTTGATAATAAAATTTCACATGCAACACCGAACCAAACTATATTGTGATACATTTCTTTAAGAAAATATACATTATATATTGTATTCATGGAGTTGATTGGTATTAATAAAACTAACCACCTTATGAAAAATATGTAGTCAAAAAATAAAGGCCAGTTTTAATAATAATTCATTTATAAACATCAATTAGTACATCTAAACAAATATTAAAATAATTATATGCTTCAAAATTATATTTTTATGAAATTGGTCTTATATGCACTTTGTATATTAGTTAATGATAGTATGTATATTATTATTAAATGGTGATAAATTAAATTTTTGATATCAAAAATAAATTTACACTAATTTAGGTATAAATTGATAGGAAATAAAAAGAATAAAAATTAATAATTGATAGTGATTTTGTTATAAAAACTTGTTTTCATTAATTTTTTATTCCAATTGTAATATAAAATTAAAATATTTTCTTACCTTAGATTGAAAAAAAGAAATTCATTTTTAGACTCATCATAAACATATTATCTTAGCTTGAATTATCAGGGATTCTATAAAATGATTTATTTTCTGTAAATATTTTAAAATATCCTTTTTAATATTAACATGACTTTTCATTGCATTATTATGATATAATAATATCATAAAATTTATGAAAACCTTATTAACGAATTATATATTATTTAAGTTAAATTATCAATGTAAAAAATATTATTTCAAATTTATAATTTTTCTTTATATTATAGAATGTATGTTATATAATTTCTAAAACTCATTCAACACATTATCTATTTACTATTTTAAAATTATTTTTTATCAATTTAATAAATTTTATCTAAAATAAATTTCATAATTGGAATCATAATTTTAATTTATTAATAGGGATCATTATGTTTTTATTCATTAAAATAAATTACTTGGATAAAAATTTGTTACCATGGTAACCGTCAAAATGGGAAATTGGAAAATTGGTAAATCTAAGTGAAAAAAGACCTAAAAAAAGATAAAAATATATTTTTTCTAAATGATCGATTTAGGAAATTATCGAACTTAGCGTGTTCAATCCTTAACTATGTTCCTTTTTGGATCCTAATTCTTTATTGGAGGTGATTTATTTATACTATGAAATTAATTATGATCAAATGTTTTATGGGTGAAAATTTTTAGAGGTTATTTTGAATTAACAGATTCAAGATAAGTAAAATATTGATTGGAGATTCAAAACATATTAATAAAGTTAATAATGAATTAATGTGACGTTTTTAGATGTTTTTTGAGATGTAAAATGTGGTTTAGAAGATTCATAAGTGTCTCAAAATCCAGGACCTGAAATTGGAGTTTTGAAAAAGGGCATCCTAGGGTGAATAGTTAGTGCACTGTTAGTGTGAACTGTTCAGCCTAAGACAACAATATATACTATAAAGGACTATAGTGTGTTTAAACATGAAATGGGTCATAGAAAATCATGAGGTTTTTTATAGAGGTGTATAAGGAATCACATTGTTTGCTTAACTGTTCACTTCAATTGGATTGGCTGAGGATTTGTGGGCAGTGAAGACCATATTATTCAGACAGGGATTATCTAACTATGTGTCCTAAACATGATCCTTATTGAAATGGGGAATATTACAATTCTCCCGTAGAAATTAAATGTTTTTATGATATTTTATCTCTCATTTATCCATGTAGCTCCTCTGCATGCACCCTCATCTTTCTCCATACCACTATAAGAGATCTCCCTCATTCTTGGTCTGTATTGAATGTCTATAGATGTTTTGGGAGACATGAGGTATATATTAAACTATAATATACTCTATTTTTTCATTTCCTCATTCCCCTAATATTTTCTTTTCCAACTAGGGATTTTCACGATGTTTCCATTTTTGTTTTGTTGAATCAGAAAATGGGGAGAAGGATTTTACTCATCCTAAGAAGAGGATGACCCGAGATGTTGTTTTCACTTCACCAAATGTCATATCATTGACGTATATTTCATCATTTAATTTCACTATCTTCAATAAATAAGATATTCTTTATATTATTTATTGATTCCATTTCATTGGGATTATTCCCTGCTCAAGGTTGATGATCTATTAGGGGTCTTTGCAAATCATTTAGTCATGATTCTAGTGAAAAGAGACTAGACAATGTGGTTTTATGCTTCATGACATTGTAATTAAAGTTGAATAATTTTTATATATGGTTAAGTTCTTTTAAAATGGTATAATAGAAGTATAATTAATTATTAATGGTGGTACACCTTGAGATACTACCCTTGTATGTCACATATGATGTTCGACGGGCCTTGTAAACTTCGTTGTGCCCTTATTAAATCAATTAAAGTATTTTTCAAAGGAAGGTTGCCTATCATACATGACCTATGGTATCCATGAATGTTTATTGTGATATTTTAATAAATAGGATCTCAATTCAGTGTTCCACCATCAATATAAATGTAATAAAATGAATTATTCAATTTCCTAAATTGGATACTTTTAATGGATGAACGCTAGGTGTCACAATCATCTCTTGTTCACTAGCTTCATGTTGTGGTCTATTGTAGCTGTGTATTTGACCATTGGGGCACCGTATGTCCTCCATACATATTAATAGGTAATATTATTCTTAATAAGGCATGCCTTATTCTATATATGAATAGATGGAAACCCCTTATAAATAACAGGACTGGGTTTGGTGTGTTGAGTATCCAAGAGTGTCCATAGCATCACGATTGGGTTATGACCCATCGCTTGATGGTTACATTAGAGATAAGACCAGTGTAGAGAGTATAGTCGTGCTAGAATGACCATGATGAAATGGTATGTGATGTATTTCTTATTGGGTGTTGAAAAAAGACTACGATACTAATATAAAGGATACCAAGGGGGATACCTTGACTTTTTTATGGACCTCAAGGATTCCGACTAGGATGCCTCTCTAGTGTTTTAATCTATGTGACCTAGTGGGTCACTATATGGTTGAATAAACATGAATTGTCGTGTTGTGTGTTATAGGATGAGAGTATAGTTTGTTTCACCAATGAACCCATAAAAACATTTAATCCCTTGGGTTTGGGGTAGTAGTTTTTGGTTTTTGGAATTTAGGAACCCTTATTATTTTATCTAGCATTAACATAGTTACAATTGATGTAGCTATGATTGCTTGGTGTGATTCATTGTATATAGATGATGAGCCTGGAACAATGATATATATGATTGGGAAGCCCAAAAAACATCCAATGATTTGGATTATGAACCTACTTATTTGTTTCTACCATATTAGGTTGACAAGACATACATACTGGGTGTTAGTTTTTGAGCCTACATGTTTGGTCATTATGTTATGGGGATCCCATGATGTACTTGTTGTGATTTAAATTTTGAACATTACCAAATGATTGATGCCATTATAATAAATCCAATGTTTCATATGGAATACTCCCTTCTTAGGGATTATAGAGGTGCTTTATGAGGATTTTTTGTATCCTATGTAAGTAATTATCAATGATTACTGATGATCTACTAAATGAGGCATGAAGTAATAATAATCAGGTTTTGGGTAAAGGAGCCATTATTTCACTCGATGAGCTTATATGAAAGTGGTCTATGGACATGTATATTGAATATATAGTTATTTAATACATGACATCAGGATAAAATTCATTACATGCCTCCAAAGGGGTATCTAATATATAGATTATCCCACTTCAAATGTCACAACTACCTAAGAACCTAGACCTTAGAAAAATACATTTGACTAGATTGACACATCGCAAGAGTGATATAAAATAAATCTCTATACCCTATTATAATAATTTCAATGGATGAAGGAAATCCTTTATATAGTAGTGGTGAGTACATGTTATTATGTGGTTACGAAATGTATCCCCTTGTGCAAGTATAGCTTTCTCAGAGACTATTCTGATGCTAGAGGATGATTGTAGGACTGATTGGGATCATAGACCCAAATATCAACTTCATTATATAAAACTGAGTGGTATGGAATCCAGATCAATTTTATTTTTATAGTATATCACATTCATTGGGTTAACGGTCCCAAGAATCGAATATGTATTTATTTTATTCTTTCATTTTTAGTTGTGTCTCATCATGGATGAGTTCTTCTATTAGCATTCCCTTATGAAAACATACCATTTAATGAACTCATTTAAATAGTTTATTTTCATGAGATATTTATTATTGATGTTATCATGATGAGTAGCTCACATATATATACATTTAATTTACTATATAGTAATGGGACCATGTTTTTGGTTCCCAACTATGTTTTTTATTGAAACCCTACTAAATATTTATTTACATTGGGGTAACCAAGAATATGTTCACTTTGTTGTAGACAATAGTAGGGCTATCATCTAGGTCTAATTATGAAAGCTAACACAGATTCATGTTGGATGTTGGGTATGTGATATCAATTAGTGTGGGAATTGGATCCATATCATTTCAGTTTAGATTATTTTATTTAATTATCTATATATGGTCCCCCAAGTGGTAAATTAGTGTTCTATTTATGATATGGACATTTTAGAACTTAATGAATTTCATTATTTATTACATCCATGTTATTATTTACAACTTCTACACTCTGATTATTTAATTCAATGACTGATGTCTGTTTATTTCCACTATATTTCATATCTGATATGAGGGAAATGTCTCCCCATTGATACACCCTAGGCCTTTACTACTAGTAAGTAGAAAATAGAATATGGGGAGGAACACAGAAGGCATTTTCTATAACTATTTTTTTTATTTTCCATAGTGTGAACTTGACTGGATTGTGATAATTATTTTTATAAAAAAATTTATTCCTTGCACTTATAAGAGGTTTCTAAAGTCACTCCTTCCAATATTTATCAAAAAATTGAATTCCGAAATACACTCAACCAAATTTATCTCTGGAAAAACCCACTCCCTCATTCTAGAATTTGTGCTCCTTATATATATATCAAATCCAATATAGGGTAAAAATGCTTCAATGAAGAAAAATAATTATTCTAAATAATTATTTCCTTCTCAATAATCATATTCCAATTTATCCTTCTTCTAACTAGTCCTAAATAAATTTTAAACATTCAAATATATTTAAAATATTAAAATTAGTATAATAAAATTATTTAATAATTATTTTTATAACCATCACCCTCTATTCTCCATTCCATAAAAAACCCAAAAATCATATTCATGTTACATGTACACTACCACCTCTGTGAAAGACTTGTTTTATTTTTCATCATCACCTTACATGGATTGTTAAAAGGGAGTATTGAATGAATAAATTCAATATTTATAACATGATTTTGATTATGAAATATTAAATCATTAATTATTTCTTTTAAATTCTAATGAAAATGAAAACATCATCAGTATTGTTTTGTGGAATACCACATAAATGAGCTTTTGGAATATATTATTAAGATAGTCATATTTAATATATATGTGGTTAAAGAGTGTATAGGGAAATTAGAATCAAAATAAAAGGGTGTTTATTGATTCAATTTATTTTCATGTGTCATAGTTATTCATTATTTACTATCAGATTAAATTATTTTTTATCATATCCTATTGTGTTATTATAGTAGATATCCTCCTTATTTTATAGTAAATTAAATTTTAAAATAAAATAAATAATCCATGTTGGATATTATTAATTTTTAAATTTTGTATTGTGAATAATAATTGACAAACTACACAAATAATATACTATTCTTCAATGTCCATATTCACGCTTTCCTATATTACTCGGCAATCTTATTTTAATATCTGAATATTTTTTATGTTTATATTATAATTACTCTTTACTCAATTAAAATTAAATATTTACTACACATATTATTATTTTGGTGTCAATAAATGTTTTTATAAATTTTGAAAATGTTTTTAATTTTACCATGGACTATTTTAGTTTCCACTACACATTCTCACTAGAAAGACATTATTTCTTTTTCGAAAATAAATTATTATAATTTATTTTCCAATAATGTTTGAAAAGAATTCATTTCAGTATTATTAAATATATATTCTAAAAGGTGTCTCATTACATCACACCTTAAAAATAATTGTATGAATTCATTCTATAGAATATTTTATATTTTTCATAAAATTATATCCTTAAATATAAAATATATTTCTCATTAATGATTTGTTTTAGGAATCATCATCTTAATAACTTTATTAAATAATATTTTTAGTTGTTTGAAATTTTATTAATAACTAATAACATTCAAAATTCCATTATGTGGTACCATTTAGAAATTATATAAAATCTATTTTCATCCAATGAGTTTTTATGATATGATGAAGTGTTATTACCATCTAGATCATGTATATACATTGATTGTAACCATTGGGGACAATATATTCTTCTAATGCATCAGTTTCATATTTATATCTCATTAGATAATGTTGTGATGGAATAGATATATTTCCTAACATATAGTTCATGGATATCATTTTTTTCACCACCAAATGAGTGGACATCATGGTATTGTTCACAAAAAAATTATGGTATTGATTAAATATAAATAGAATGTCATTATTTCTTATTCTATTATTTCTTTTGTAATTCCTTATTATTCTGTAATTTAGTGGAGTTCATTATTTTGTATTCAATGTTTACGATTATTCCCTATGGATCATTTCTATTGTCTCATACTCTTATCCCATGGTAAATGTTTGATCATTAAATATTAAATACACTATAATAATGAATTTTGGACAAAACATGTTTTTCTATGTCCTTTTCAAAAAGACTATTATCATATGCTAATGTTTTACCTTATTCATATAATATATACATTGATTAGATATTAATGAGTTCTTCACTTACTATGTGTTTTCAATCACCACTTTCTTATGTTTCAATTACCTAGCTTATGAAGGTTAGTATAACATAGGATGTGTATTGAAGGGAGTCTAGTGTGGTTCTATTATGATGAAATGATTGCATTTTTTAAACATACATTTTCTTATATAGATAGTCCTTGAAGTCATTAAATCTTATTTCATGGGATTTGAAGATTATTTATGAGATGTATTAATTAACTTATGTAAATTAAATAGAATAAATGTTTTTTATCTAGGGACACCATATATATCCTCTGGATATTATGAGGAAAATCGGTGAAAAAAATAAAAATTTATTGAATATACTTTTTTTTTCATAAAATTATGACGTTATTAGTAATATTATATAGTAATTTTTTAGAAGGTGATACAAGGAAACATTAAAAATAATATTATGAACTAAATCCCATTAATGAACCCCTAGAATGATACAATGGATCATTCTAAAAAAATTTAGTGGAATAAAAAATATATGATTATGAAATGAAATGAAATTTTGAAATTTTAATATGTCATTACAGAAACAGAAAATAATAGAAGAGAAATAATTTTTTCATTTAAACAGAGGTAATGATAAATATGATTATTGGATAGGTAATATACATATGTATTTCAAAATATTATTGGAAAACGTTTATGGAATGTAATAAATAGGTGTAGAAGATACAGATCTGTTAAAATGGATGAGTAGAATTCATAATAACATAACATGTTAATGAATACACAAATTCATAAAAAATTGATGACTTTAGTGTGAAAATTAAGATTACCTTCAAAATAATACAGAAATAAAATGTGTGGGTTCCCACTATATCCTGAAAGTGGAATTATGATAATAAAATCACTGATTTGGATGATGATTTGATAGAAAATTTGATGAGAGAAAGAGGGGGTCTCTCATAATATGAACACGAAAAGGGTAGTAAGAGTAATATAAAAGAACATCCTCCAACATAAGATCATGGATCATAAAATAAATGACATAAAAGAGATTACATTAAAAGAAAGAGAGAGGTTGGATCCCTTACCATAAAAGGTAACTCTTAAAACTAAAAGGTTGGGACCGTGAGGGCTTGGGGTCACCTTGGAAGGACTCTTTTGGAGGAAATGAGACCATATCTTAGTGTGGGGAGAGTTGGGAGTCTAATGGATGAGACTATGGCTTGGTATTTATAAGGAAAGTGTGGGGACAAGGCATTAATGGCCAAGGGACACCTCATTAGTTGTTTTGGCAAAACCCTAGGCTTGACCATGGTATTTTCCCATGGTATTGGCCACTTGGGACACCTCATACCTTATCATACTATTCATAAGTCTTCCATATTGATTACATACTTTAATACATCATTAAATAATGTCATTAAACACATGTAACTTAAAAACTGTATTTTCACTATTAATCGAAAATTCAACATTCTCAGAAAAATCCCAAAATTTCACATTAACCAAATATCGATGCTCTGATTTTAAAAATGAACTCCATTTTATAAAAATAATTTTCAAAATATTTTTAATTTAATTTTTAAATAAATACACTATTCACCGAAAATTCATTTTTTTTCAGAAAAATCCCCAAAAATTACCTTATCATAATATCGATGCTCTGATTTCAAAAATGAAATCCATTTTATAAAAATAATTTTCTAAATATTTATAATTAAAATTTTAATTAAAAACATTATTCACCTAAAAAACTAATACATGACTAATAATTTATGAAACCATTATTTGACCATTTTATTGAATCACATTACTTAATCAAGGTGCGTACATTATATTAATGCTTTATTTAAGTGAGATTACTAATCCATTTGGTCACATTATTAATCCTAAGCATAAATTCAATATTCATAATTTATTATTCATCAAAAATTAATTTGATCTTATTATACTCTAAATTTCTTACTGAACATAATTGTAAAAGACCATTTTTTGAAAATAATTACACATGTTTAATTATTTAAGGTTTACATGAACATTTTTTTTAATATCATTTATCTATAATTCACAAAAAATATGCATACTATATTTATTCAGACATTTGAAAATTCATAAACTTCATCATAAGAAGAAATCAATTTTTTTTAAAAGAAATGATTACACAAGGCAGTTACAGTCTCCTTACATAGCCCCTTATCACACCAGCATATAACCTAAGTGTAAGGTGTGCTATGGTGAGAGAATCTGAGGGAGGCTCGGCCAACATCGAACGAGTAGTAATATCTATCAGTTTGAACTTCTCGCGAAGGCGATTCTATTATAACTTCACACAATGAAGTTCGTCTTGGGTTTGGTCCAGAGAAAAGCCCAGTGGTGCTACCTCCTTCCCATGTTCTGTTATATGGGCTTCAATCGGTCCATGACTACTGGGTGAGGCCATCAAATCTTCTTTCTATATTAATTAATGAAGATCACTTGTATTTAGAGACAAATATCGAAATGTTTAGTTTCCTGCGGTCACATTGACCATTGGTCATATAACAGTCAAAACCCAACAGTATCATTTTAATTATACTCAGGTTATCGAATGAAACCATTTTGTTGAGTATAAAAAAAATAATACAAAAAATTAGGAAACAAGATTTATTCAAAATTTCGGGTCGTTACAAGAGTTGGTTTTTGTTCTCACTACACCAATGATACTAGGAATGAAGCCTGTGATTCTTTATCTAATGTGGGAATGACCTTACTCCATATATAATATCTACTATAATGGATCTTGTTCCTTAATATGAATCGATGGAGAACTCACTATAACTCCAAATAATGCAAGGTTACCAAATAATTGCTCTTTGTAATCACACAAAGTTTTTTCTAGCCACAAGAAAATAAACCACATTACAAACAATGTCTTAGCTATAAGATGTTAAACTTTATTGCACTATATTTATCCATGTTGTATGATGTTAGACTTTGTAGCATCATATTCCTTGTCTAATGATGATAATATGCACTACATATTGTCAAAGTCGCATGACCCAAAACTGGATGAAACTATTTTTTGACTTACCACATGATTATAAACAATACAATTGACATCTCCCCAAATTTGACGTTAAAAAATCCATCATGATAGTACATGTTGACATTCATTGTGGTCACTTAAAAGGTGACTAGCTTCCATGAGTAATCATCACTCACACTAGTTCCACTTTTTATTTCCACTTGGGCCCTTTTCTCCCCATGTTTTGGATTATACCTACATAGGGAAAATCTATTTAAGAACTATGTGTGTCTTGATTCAAATCCCAATTAATTATGTAGTAACACATGGGTCATATTTTTGGTTCAGTTGGAATAATTATTTCAAAATACGTCACCTCCATCCATATCACATGATGTTAAACTACACGGTTCTTCAACAACAATGTATGGGTCGATTCTCATTCCAATGAGATAAGTAGTGATGCCCAGATTTCCAATCATGGGTCCAGCCACGATCAAAAAATAAAAAATTTCCCCATTCCCTGTATATGATCCAATTCTATATTGGGAACTCTTCTAGAATATATGGCATGACTCTCATTGAATCATGTATCTTGGGTCTGACCATTATTCTAGAAAGCATTAAAGACCCTCCATTAATGACATAAAAATTTATTTGGTGTGGGAAACCATCTTCAATAACTACATGTGGCATTATTTTTTCCCTAGTATGTTATGTAGTGACACCTCGGTTCTAACCCATAGTGTAGCTGCAATATTTCCATCTTTTCATGTTAGTTCATCTTTATCCATACTACAAGACATTAAACCGCATCGAACATTCATGAACTTTTTGTGGCTTGATTCTTATTATATTTATATGCATAGTGATGCCCATATTTCCAGTCATGGGTCCACCTATGATTTTGGAAAAGTAATCTGCCTTTTTTCCTAGTGCGTAAATCATATCATACTAGGGAAACATTTGTAGACTTATGGCCTAATTTTTATTATAATGGAATACATGGTGATTCTTAGATTCCATAAATTAGGTCTGACTATTAGTATATGAATTATCATAATCCCATTTTCCCCACATCAAATCCCAATTTTTGTGGGGAACATTTATTAATAACTACATGTGTATTGATTGTTTCCCCATGAATATACCTAGTGAAACCCAAGTCCTACACCGTGGTCTGACCACCGTATATTCATCATTCTTATATTATTCATTTTTGTTACCTTTTTATCAAAGACAAATATTTTTCCACCCATTGTTTCTCACAAAAAACATAGATCATGTGGGCTTTAGAATTAGGTAAATGAATTTTCAACATAAAAAATGTGTCTCTATCCCCATCAGGTTTCTCAAAGGTCCTAGATGTAATATCTTTAAAGGCGCAACAGATGACCTCATCTCGTGATAATAAATTATATGATCTTTTCTAGAACTATGCATTGATTGATTCCTTCTCTCACATGATATGCAATGAGTTTTGGTATATATATCCTGGTCCTTCCATAATTCAAAAGAATCATTCCCCTCTCCATGTGTATGGACCATGCCTATGTAGGTAGACTAGTTTCTAGAACTTAGTGTCGCTTTATTCTTTCTCTAGAATGATACATAGTGACACATGGATCATATCCCCTGGTCCAGCCACAATATTCCTTTTCACATTATAATCACTCATGTCCTCGCTGCATGATGATAAACTGTATAGTTAATTAATAATGAAGTGTGGCTTGATTCTCACCCTTATGACATATGTAGAGATCGCCATATCTTCAACCATAGTCCCTGATGCATCACAATATATAAATTCCACCACTTAGCTACAACGTATAAAAATTATTTTTTGGAGATTTTATTTTTGGTCCTCTCCTTATAGATCACACTAAGAATACAAAAAATGTCCCTATTATACACATGAGTCATATTTATGTAAGGGACTCCAAAGTCATGTACAATATCGGTCCAAATACTACTCTTGTTCTTTAATAATTACCCATTTTTCATTTAATACTCTTAATATTGAATAATTTAGGTCTTTATAATATTTCATCAATTTCCGGTGGAAGAATTTCCGATACCTGAGAGCTATTTTTCCTGACATTGTAAAATGTTCACTAGTTGACCATACACTAGTTGTTCATATTTTTGGACTATCAGCCAAATGATTCTACAATTTACCTATATATCATATTCTCTATCTATCCCTACATAATATATCCCCCATGAAATGTTTTTAAAATATTAGTAAATTTATTCTTGGGATAAGTGATTTTTATCCCTGAAATAATTGATGATGGTATGCATGAACCTGTAATTTAAATTGGTAATCCTTTGTGTAGTTTTCCCATATCCTTTTCTTGACCAAAATATCTCAAATACCATGGTTTACACATTCTCACATCACATTCCCAAGGAATAATCGAATTACCTTGGGTCATTGAACATATATCATTCAATGTTTCAATAATATTCTTGTCATAGTTTTATAACCTAAAACTATAGGCACTATACTTCTTGTTCTAAGGAAAGACCTTCATAAAGTATGTATTCCTCCAATAATTTGGAAATTATGACTTAAAATATCTCTTTTTTATTGAACCAATTTTCTCTATAATCCAAAATCTATGATTGTGTATATCTTAATCTCCATAAACATTAATTTGATTTTATAAATTGAATGTTAGAATTCAACAGAGCTCCTTTATCTGACTATGCAGTACATTCCCCTATTTTGAAATTCATAATGTCTCCTACACAATGGGAATGACATCCTATGGATACCACTAATGACTATGCAGTATGCCCCCCCAAGTATCCTTGTATAAAACATCCCCCATAATGGTTTTTCATGTTATGGTATATTTGTTTTTAAGAGAGACCACCTCTAATGCCATCTCCACTTTTTATCATATCACTATTAGAATTTAGGAATCCCCAAATCATATCTTCAATCTATATAAATCCATACCTGAATATAGTGGCATATTTTTCTATAGATTACTAAGTATTAGAAAACCATAAAACCATCGGTCAAATCTGAATACCATAAATCAAATACCCTAATGTCCCTAATGCCTGACTTGAAACTAAAAAACATGATATCATTGCTGCATGACATGAAAATTCATTGTCGCCATATTGTCCTTGCAACATGAATTGAATCTATACAACCCCCATTATGTCCTTTCTTCATGACTGGAAACTGTACAACCCCCATAATGTCCATGCCACATGACTTAAAAATGTATATCCCCCTAATGTTTTTGTTACAATAATTTAAACAATCTAGAATAATATTATAAATCCCCTTTATGACAATTTATACCCTCGGTCACACATCATATTCATGTAGGAGTGGCTTCCCATTCATCACCTACGTTGGTATGAATGAGTTTTTTTATTCTCAGACATCGTTACATAGAAAAGAAACCCACTTTGGAATTGAGATATCCAAATCTTAAACAATGTTTACTCACAATTAGAAGAATGTCAAAATTCATGGAAACTCCTTTAACTAACTATGCAGTATGTTCCATAGTTTTAATGTCATGAATTAATCATATAATGGGTCTATCAACATTAGGATACCACTACATGACTATGTAGTATGTCCCCCAGTTGTACTTTTATAAAATATATTTCATGGTATTTTTTTAAAGCAGTGGTATCTTAATCCATAGGGGAAAACATCTCTCTTCTTGAATACCATGTTTTATATTTTGAAATCATTTTTTAATATTTCCCTTGTATGTATATATGTAATGTTAGAACATTCATAGAAATCAATCCTGTGTGGAGTTATAATTTCAAAATTGATAGTAAATTTGTTAGACCCAAAATAATATCCTTATGAATCTCAAATTCATGACATTAAACTACCCATAAAAAAGAGACCCTACACACCAGATTGGAAACATGCAGAGGGAACTCTGAACAAAAGTCAAGCCTCAAAATGTTAGGTCAATACTCTATAATATTTAGAACAAATCAATCCATAAAATGTTAAATGACATGAAACTGTTTAGGATGAAAACCCAAAAAGGGAGGCCTAAGAAAAATCCAATCCTCACCAGCATTGACTCCACCATATTCACCTTAGGAAATAATTTGGGTGATGACATATAAAGACAAATATTTTATAGGACAGTCCATATGACCCTAGAAATAGTAAAACTATAATCATTAGGCCCCGTGGTTCAGTAAAACAATTAGAGTACTCTTCCATATTTGATGTAGCTCTAAAGTCTACAGGATGATATTGGAATGCGTTAGAGTTCCCCATAGTTTCCTTAGAACCATATTCGGTTCATTTCGAACGAATCTAATTTTATGTGTGGGGTCTTATTTAACACTGTGAAATGTGTTCTATGAACTTTTCCAAAGAATTCATATTTGGATATCCATTTACCAAGAGATTGTTACATAGTGAGGGATAAATGAAAAGAACCCCTTCAAATATCAGGTTGTGGATTTCCATGATCATTGATAAAGAGGTCTACACAAATTAAAATTCTAATTCCGATTTTCTCTAAGAATATTGGGGGTATTTCACATATCATGAAACATAGATATCTTCAGTAACTATTGTTTGAATTCTCATGGAGCATTATGGGGCTCACATATCAAAATTTATGGATCTACAATGCTAGAATTTTTTTTAATGTATTCCAAGGACCTACACAACGGATATTATCAAAGTTCCCCTTCTTTCTTATAAATTGGACCCATAGGATTATCATTTGAAGAAAATAAAAATTTGATGAATCCTCAGAGCTCCTATAATGTAGAACCTTCCCCCAGGTCCCCTAAATGGTTTCAAGTATCTCTCTAAAACAAAAGGTAAAATAGAATTAAAAGGGGTAAATAAAAACAATGTCCCTTTAGAGTTTAAAATAATAAATACATGATTTTGAACCCTCCTCCCTTATGGATAAATCACTTGTGTGTGGTCCCTATTCCAAATTAGTGATCTGCATGAGACTCTCCCAAGGACCCTAGTGCAGACCCAAGGTATCTTGGATAAATCCATATCAACGTTTTTTCACACTGGTAGCCAATCAATCGATATTTATCCTACTCACTCCACCATTATTCCCTAGAATTAAGACCTTTTTCATCTCCTCCTAGGACCATCTAGACACATTAGGGATGACCACCCGTACGGTAAACCAGTGTTGAGAATATGTGCATCAAACCTACGTGATCCATGAGTTACACCCTCTTTAAATACACCCATGGTCGAGCCTCTCCTTCGTTGGATCCCTTTCGTGAAATTGACCATATCAAAACCTCCACCAATACCTCCAAATTTACAAATCCTTAGACAATGGCACATATTTGTGTCCCCCATTTGGATTTGGATTTCTATGGTCATAGGATTCCCACACTTAACTTATCATAGGGTAAGAATCAAAGGGGAGTCTATATATTTGTATATCTATGGTCATGTGTACCCTTAAACTAGGGACATTATTGAGGAGATCCCAATATTAGATTTCGGAGATATGACTCTTTATATCTCTTATTATCTCGAATATTCTAATCTTCTTGTCCCTTGTAATGAGGTTAAGGATCACACTTGGTTTTCCCTTTGACAATTGAAAATTATCTCTCCTCTCCCAGGACCACTCAATGGGAAACCCTCTTGGTTTAATCCCCTATCCATTCATGTGGGAGGTTTTAGTCTTTCTCTATAAGCATTACCTTCATTACTTACATACCTTGAACTCTTTTCCAATGTAATGTGAAGAGATAAATGGTCCTTATCGTTGGCCTCTTCAATCATAGCATCGTTCTCTTCTAAAATTGCCCCGACCTGTTGTATAATCGATGGAAGGAATTTATGTGGCCTGTTGAATCCTTTATATTTTACTATTTATCACACAAATAATGCCTCATGTGAGATTAGGGGTTTGTAATGATCAAAAAATCCACACAATCCACCTACAGTATTGAACTGTGAGAGGATTGATTTCCACCATAACTGGGATACATACGTAGCCATTCTGGGGCCTGAGATCTGTATTATCTAAACCATGACATGTGAAATAATTACCCATTTAAATATTCCTCCCCTATGTGTAACCCACAAACATACTAAACATCAAGATCTCTGATTCCTATTAACCAGGATATGTATGAAAACCACATAGGGTTCGTTATTAATGGTCATCCTCCTTAGTAATAAAATATATTCATAATTACCTTAGTCTGGGTATCCTCCTTAGGTGTAAACCCTGAGTTAATACCTCAAATAACCATGAGTAAAAACATCCCTCATGGACCCTTCATAAGGGATATAATCATCAGGAATAATCCCCAACCTATCACTTCAAATATCTATACACCCCTTCGAGACATATCATCGAGAGCCTCCATAGACGTATGTCATCACTGACGAACTTTGTGGGCTAGAATTCCCATCCAAATAGGATAGGTATGAAGCCTCTCAATGGATCCAACCCCATACTCTAATAGAACCCTATTAATATAAGACATATCCCCAGTAGGGCCTAATTGAACTTTGAAGATCATATCCCTTCTATTCTCCATTGGTTACTTAAATATAAGTCCCACGTAAACATTTAGTAGTAATCTTCAATCTTGACGTCCTTTACCCTTGACATTAAACTATATGGGTGGGTCCTCAACACATTACCTTAAAAGGAATGATGTCCCCTATTCAGTAGCACTGATCTATGGGGGTTCAGATTCCTTTCCCAAGAAAAGGTAGGAATCCCATTTTTGGGTTTGATCCCAACATCATAACAACCTATGTTTCTATTTATGATGATAAATTCTAGAGTGAAATTTTCCTACATGGAAGACCATAAACTCCATAGTTCCCCAGTATGTGGATTATCATCATCATAATGTTGACCAAAGAATCTCTAAGTATTATAAGGATACATACAATTAATGGATAATCTTGTATACAAACAAATATATCCATCAACGAAGAACCTCAACAACATATATATGATTCTGAATTCCACATAAGCTAACAACTAATTGCTAATATTTTGATAACTCACATCAAACATTGGAATTAATGAAGGATTAATGAATAGATATTAAATATATAAGAGAGTCATGGAATAGGAAATAATTCCCCCTAAAAGGGTGTGATAAGCCTGACCACCCCTACTCTCAAACAATGCAAGTTCTTAAGTATCATATGTCACCAAAACTAATGAACGCTGGCCTTTGGAATGCAAAACCATTTGGATATAGAATCATTGGTTGTTTTTTTTTCACAAATAAATCTATTAGAAACCATTTAGAAATAGGGATTCCTAACAAGAACAAACATTCCAAGGGTAATAATGTATTGAGTTATTTTTTAATCTTAATATAATAATTTTTCTTGCGATTAATTATTTTATTCAAATATTGGTTCTTCAACTTACATTATTTTTATACCTATTCTCGCCAATTTTCAGGAGAACACATCAACATAATCATATTCAATCTACATCAGTATATTGAAATGATTCATACATTATCAATATTCATTGAAAACAAATAATAACAAAAATTAAAATCTAGTTCAATAATTCTTACCAATGACCAATGTCATAGAATTGAATGTTAATGTATTATATAATACTTTTTATCCCTTATTTAATACTGAATTCATTCATTTTTATCACTACCCCATAAATAAAATAAATAAACAAATCATTTTAGTGGATTGTATCACTTTATACATAAGAATATTTACGTCACACATACTACTATTTGTATATGAGAGGCATACTTGGTGTATAAAATATGATGGTTTTGTTTAAATATCAATGTTATCCATAGAAAAACTAACATAATACCAAATCTTACTAACTTTTATATACTATTTAGTGGATGTAAAAATGTCTTAATGATTCATCCAACTGATTTAAATTTTTCGTTTTATTTTTATTGGAATTGTAACCCATGTTCATGCACTTATCTCCACATACAAATCATTAAGATTGAACTACATATAATGGGTATTTGTTTTGAAATTATCCTTGAATTATCATTAAATTTTATCATCTTTTGTTAGTTGGATAAATAAATTTATCTAACTTAACATAAGAATTAATTATTTAGAAACCCATAATGTGATATTTGGAATACATACTTTTTTAATGAAAGCATGTCAAGAATCCTCCAAAATTCAGATTTTATAGAATTATGATCTTCTAGATTATTATCAATATAATCTCGGTATGTCTCCCCTTAAGGAAAAATCCAGGTAGAGTATGTATTTATGTTAATCATTTCATTTGTTACACTCCAATATACTAATGTTATGAATAGACAAATATGGAGATTCTTGAATTCTATTTTCTCATTTGTGAAAACATACCTATATTCTCATGTTATCACAATTATTACTATATTATACTTTAATACAAAATATAGAAACCAAAAAAACATATTCAAGAATATTTGGGAATTAGGTGGAACACTTTTTTCATCAATGTCACCATCTGGGTTGAGATTTTCTTCTAAACCAATTTTATCTTTCTATTTTAGTTCCATGTTGGGTTGGACTACTTATATATACTGTTCAACAATTTCAAGATTCATTGGGTGGCATTGATAAATTTGGAATCATAACATACAATCTGTGTCACCTTATTTATTTTTTTTACCCAAGATTATTTCCTCTATATATGGAATGATTATAGGAAAGTATTTGGAAGTGTTTGGTCTCATTACACCTTCAACACATCACTTATAGAATAAATGTTTCATAAATATTTGATAATATATAATAAAAATTTTATTTTCCTTTATATGTAATATTTCCTTTTACTTTTTAAATTTCTTAAACTTTTTATTCTTCTATTATAATTTCTCTTTCCAAATCAGCTGCCAAAAATATTAGACATTGCATTAGAATGAGCTGATCCTTTTTTGTTCCTCCACGTTATATTATATATGTTCCATTAACCATATTAGTCCCCTAGTTTTTATCATTCTCTATTCTACCATTATCCACTTTCTGTTTTCTATTTTTACATCAATACTTGGATTGTTTTCATGAGTCTATTGTTGGTCTTATTATTTTTTTATAGTCCCTAGTGACCATTTTTGTTTAATCTCCCTTATCTAATTATTTCTATTATTATTGACTTCATTATTATTCTTCTTATTACACATGGATTGGTCATCAGTATTCTTTTCTAGATTCATGAAAATATTCGTCTCATCATTCTCTTAGATATTTATAAAAATTAGCATAACTTATTTCTCACAACTTTGTGGTATTATATACTAATGTTTTTTGGATACATTCTTAGTTGAGTTGTACTAACATGATAAAACTCTATTTCTATTCCTACATCACTTTCTACAGTTGTTCATTATTTTATCATGTTGATATAAGTTGAAAAAATTCCAATTATAATTTTATGACCATTATAATATTCCAGTATTGATTATCCATGAGATAACATTTTCTATTATTTTATCGTGGTTGAAACAAGATTCCATATATAAAGAACCTTATACCCAAACCATTAAATTTCATATTATTTTCAACAAAATATTTTCATTTTCTCTAAATACCAATTTCTCTTCAATATGATTCATTTTTTTCATAATTCGTTTAATGTCAAAAGGGATTATTTTTGTAGGAATGATTGTTTTGTCATGTATACAACAAACATTGATGTAGTGGTGGACTCCATTTCATTTTATCCTCATCAATTATCAGATGGAATTAAATTATAAACTAAAAACTTTCTAAAAAATAACATTAACATGAATACAATTATCTAAAATGAATGACACCATTCCATTGAATGCGATTATAGATTGAATATTATATGATCCCAAATGGTTTTAAAATTAGATAAAAGTATTTTGGAAGAATATTCAACCATGTTACAATCTATGGAAATATAATTTCCCTTATCATATTGTGAATTTTCTATATAAGATGTTTAATGATCAATTATTTTGATCTAAAAATCAAGATGTTTCATATTTCAGGTGGTTTTTTCAACAACTATTGATTTGAAATTTTTTTTATAGGACTTTATCACCTTTTCCATTTTATAATCATGAATTTAATTCTTTTCATGAATTAAATTTTAAATATATTTATCCTTGTAAAACATTACATCCAATTCTGTATTTGTAATACATCTTAAAATATTTTAATTTTCTGCGAGTGAATAGAATTTGTATTCCGTATTTTTTTAATTTCACAAATATTTCCTTAATCCACTCACTCTCAGTAATGGAGATACTTTCTTGATGATCTATATTAATTTTTTCATTATCCCTAAATTTCATAAATACGATTTCATAATTATATTCATTTCATCCAATTAATATCTCTATGTTTTCTAAATCATCTACAAGATTCATGGAATTTACAATCATTATTTAAAAAATATACAAAATAAAAGCGATAAAGTCCTTAGGAAAATTATAAATAATTCTTTCTTATAAAAAAGATTCTACTTATGAATATATAGATATATCATCTATCACTTAAGTTCATTGTACTTTTTTAAGGGACTCTTGAAATGAATTTTCTCTAACATCTAGATTGCCTGAATGAGTTGTTAGTTTTGAGGTAGAAATAATTTCCACTACCATAGTTATTGATTCAACCCCTAGTTTTCGTTAATATATAAAACCATATCCATAAATATTATTGTTTAGAGAAACTAAAATGTATTCTATATTATATAATATGTATGAATTAAAGATATTTCTTCATTAATTATTACCTATTTTCATTTATGTTTCAGATGAGGTAAAAACAATTATTAAGATTTAATAAAAATAATCGAATTATTCAATCCCCCGATAATTTTAGAATACAAACACAATTAATTATATTTAATTTTTATCATCTAATAAGAGTATTCACCTACTATAATGCCAATTGGAAGGATAAAAAAGCGATTGATCCATAAAATAGAATGGAGGTTGAAGAAGTGATGATATTCTACTAAACAAGCTTATTCTTTTGTCAACAATATCTTATTCACATTATCAACAAATAGATATCCCTCTTTCGTTAACATAACTTTGATATATATAAATATATATAGATATAAATCTGAAGGAAATATAACTAGATCAACAGAGTTTTATAGTGAGGATTCACTTCATTTGGGATGAATACCTCTCAAGTGTATAGTGGTTATTATCTCATGGGAACAAAACTTATTATAATCAAAAGAACCATGGGAGAGGGTGAATACTTGGACCTGTTATTCAGGAACTGAAAAAATACATATCACTAATTGGATTTATTTTTTTTAAAAAATATAATTTCTCATCCTTGAATCAATATCACAAATATTGGACCAAGTCCCTCTAAGACAATACAGATTTTATTAACTTCCTCAATTTTACAAATTGGACTGACTGTTTCATTATTATTTATAATTTTATAGAATATGGTTTTTGGAAATATAGTTATTGGAAATATGGGTGTTGGGTATATATGTATATCATTATTACACTATATTTATTTAACAAATTTAAAATAATCTAACTCAAAAACAAGAAATATTGAAATGAAAAATTTAATATTTATTAAAAATATTCATTTGAGTAGATATATTTTGATAAAATATATGTTATTAATACTATTAAATAATGATTTTATGTTTTCAATGAATATTTGTAATTATAATTTTCTGATTTATTTAAATGATTATAAAATGTATAATATAATTTTAAAGGACGTCGAAAAAATTATTTAATGTCAAAAAATTATACTTCTAAAATCTTAGTTTTGATAAGTATTGTGTATTTTTATAAATTACATTTATCAAAATTGAATAATTATATAAATTAAATATATTTATATAATACATAAAAATAATAAATTAATTTGAATCTTATGTTTTTTTACTATGAAGGTAAAATAATAAATTCATTTTATTATTAAAATATATGTATTGCTAAATGTTGTTTTTATTATTTAAAAATTGTAATATAAAATTAATTTATTATCAAATTTTGAATGTGAATTTTAAACAATTGTTTTAAAATTTATAATTATAATGTCCAATATTTTTAATATGGTAAATTTTATTTTTTGGGATACAAATTAGTAGTCTATGTCAAAGTAAACTTCCATGGTTAATGTAAAAGGGTTATTTTAAAAGAATTGTTTGAGGTGTTTTTAATCCTTACCCAAATACATTAATCAAATTTTCAATAATTAGACTAATTTAATTTTTATATATATCTATATATAAATATTGAAACTTGTTTAATTTTTAACTAATATGAAATCATATTAAGAAGAAATTATATATTTAAAATACATATTTCTGAAAAATAATTTCATAAATATATTATATGATTTAATTTAAAGCTTTCATTTGTCCAATTTAAAAGTCTTCTTATGTTAAATGGTGTCCAAATATGTAAGCAACAAATCAAAATTTTATGTAACATGTAATTGTATATTTTTGGTAAATGATTATTTACCAAAGTTAATAAGGGTAAAAGGGGTAACATAAAGTGGCTGGAAATTTTGGTATTAAAATAATAAATTGACATTCAAGAAGACCATTTTTAGTATTCAAAGTTATAGTGACATTTTTCAAAAACAATTACTATCTAAAAATAATAAATACCATTTTATTCCATATTTAACACTCACCTAACATCATTTTTTATGATATGGCCATAATTTTTATTAACAATACGTTCACACTTCCACTTACTACAGGACACACAAATTCATTAAATTTAACTTGAATCCCTATTCGCTTTACTTGTACTAGAATCATGTAGTAATATTTTATGCCCTTGTTCGAAATTATAATTCTAGAGTCATTAATTTTGAGAAAATTTGTTATAATATAGATAAAGTCTCTAAATAAGAATTTTAGAGCTTGTCTGAACAAGATAGAATACAGGGTAACGGGTTTCTCATCTCAAATTTCATAATTTGATATGTGTTTCATATTATGGAGAATTTTTTTATTGTGTATATATTTAATATTTCGAATATTTCATCCCTATTTCCTTTTCATACATGGTATTTATTGTATCATTTCATTTTCTATATTAAAATATCTTTTGATTCACTTATTACACTAACAATAAGTGATATTATAAACTCAATTACATTTCATTGAGTTTTTATCTTTCTTTTCAATATATATAATTTGATGACTTATTTATTTATTTATTCATATGACATTTTTAAATCAAAAAATTTCGGTTTTTTGGGGAATTTAAATTTTCACTACCACATCATCATGTTTAATAAATTTCATTCATCATTAAAATGTGTTATTGTTAAGAAAAATTCACATCCTTTCTCAGGTATATTTATCCTCCATTTCCATATTCATTCACTCTAGAAAATATTCTTATTTTTTAATCCAATTTTTCTAATATCATGTGATCAATATATTTATATATAAAAATTTTCAAAAAGATCATTTATTGCAATTTTAATGGCCTGGGTTTCAATGAAGATTTTTTAAAAAATAAGAAGAAATTTCTTTTCTTGATTTTTTATTTTTCCCATCCACTACATATTTTTAACTTAAACTAGATTTAAATTTACGGCTCCATTGTTATGATATAATTATATATAATTTTTTAATAGTTATTCCAATAATATTCATCAAAATTACTTTTTGAAACTAACTTACATCACCATTTTTTTACAATATGGTAAAAAATTGTTTATGAAATATATTTTTTATAATATGAGTTTAATTTTTTTCTTTACCTATAATGGATATTTCCTCGATAATGTTATGTATAATGAATAATCATGCTATTATTTAATACTCCACGCACATGATTTTAAATTTCACTATTACATGATCAAATTTTCTGTTCATTATATGTTAAAACATTTGGAAATTCTACGAAACCATTTTACTATCATGAGTTCTTATTGATATTATTGATTTAATGAGGAACACATATAAATTTATGATTATAATGTGATTTGAGGGGTCTTATATATTCCAATGAATAATTGGTTATGTATTTATATCATAATCCAGAAAAGGGTAAGTTAGATTTAATCCCAAACCTAAGGGTACAAGGTTTGTTACCCAAATCCCAAAAGGTTACTTGATAGGATTTTTTAAGCCTGTGGTTTCAGAAATGGTTATCCCTAGACCAAAAATAGTACAAAAGAGGATATCCAAATCCCAAAGGTGTATTATTCGAATCACAAAGACTAAAAAGGGTCTTCATGATATTATCCCAAGCATAAAATTACCTTGTTGGTCGGTAGAAGTTAAATAACGTTACATGGGTGGTTGGTAGAAGCCTAAAAAGGGTACATGTATGGTTGGGTCAAGCCTAAAACAGTAATTGTGTTTTTGGTCTTGTATGATATTAACAGTAAATGGAATGACTTCACGAGTGGGTGGGGTGAGTTATAGTTCATAAAATAAATATAAACATTTTCTTGACATCTTTATTTGGTTGATAGGACAAACACTATGCCCAATTTATATTTTTAGATATTATAAACGTTTTTAATGAAATTAAACTATACATAAATATTGAAATGAAGACAATAAAACATATAAAAAAGTAATATAAATATTTACAATGTTCATAAAATGAAAAATACCAACATCATAAAATAGTCACCACACTTTTATCTTTAGTTTTAAGGAAGTGAATGACCCTAACATTAGATACCCATAGTCTTCCCAAAACAATAAAAATTTTCCTTCTTTAAGAATGGAATCACATAAAAAATTATCATAAAACCTATGTTTCCATAAAATCAAGAACTATAGTTCAGTGAAATCAAACTACATATGTGTTCACACAATAGGAATTCCTTGATCATAAAATATCAGGAAAACAAAAACTACAAACTAAATAGAACTTAAGGAATTTAAAATTATCAGAAGAATGCATTATAAATAAGACATTCTAAAGATTATATTAGAGAATAAGAGTGATAATTTGTTAAAAAAATATTCATTATAACTTCAAATCATTAGTAATGTAAGATAATCCCCCCAATATTGCCACTATTTATAGAAAAAAAAACCCAATGAGAATATTTCACTTACTTTGCCGGTGGATGAAATGACCTTTGATGAACTATTATGAACCAAAAATGTACAATATATCTTCATAATATGATATAGTTGGTATCACAATCACATTTCATAATAATTATGATCGATAGAATTATATTTTTTTCCTTGTAGAATGGAATTCTTAATTCCATAGATTTGTAAAGAGTTTTTTGGATAACATCTCTACCTCCCTCTAATGAATGTTTGTCCAATAGACATAGTAGAACATAAGATGTCAAGAAATGGTTATAAAAAGCTATTCCTAATTTATTAATCCTTGTATAATGGAATTATATAAATCTAATGTACATATATATATTCTCTACTAGTATCCCAAATTATTGGTTAGATCGATGTTCAAAAGTACATGTTTGACCGATGTAAATAAGTAATAGTTAGACTGCTTATAAAAAAATTATAATGAATTTTTTTTCTATGTTTGATAAAATATAACATACAATAAAATCATTTAAAACACTTTGAAAGAATATTATTAGTAAAAAAAAATTAAGTAATTGTTTTTTGATTACGAAAATTAATATTAGAAAGTGTTGAAATATAACTTCTGACTCAACAACATTCCATTTTTTGGAAAACACAAAGCTCGTCTTCCAAATAAAAAAACTAATGTTTTACTCGCACAGAAAATAGATACTACCCAATAATTTTATAACTCATAACATTTAACATTTAACCTCATAAATCATATATCTTCTTTTATTAATTTATACCCATTTCAACAAGAGTAGTTTTCCAAAATATTTTATTGAATTATTAGTTATTCTCACTCCCCCATTTATTGATATTAAAAACTATTCTAGGGATATTATAAAATGTAACTTAAAGGGTTTGGTAAATTAAATATGCGAATATATATATATATATAAACAAAATTTCATCCAAAAAAATATATAATAATTATTTTTTCATCACTTTAATTCAAATCATTTTTCAATATAAAAATATCAAGAGTTATGCGAATTGATTATTATTTCATTGAAATATTCTTAACGATAACATTAATCTTCCTGAAATCAAATTGTAATTTATCAAATATCAATATCATAGAATTACTTTCTTACATATAATATTCAATAAATTGAATCATATTATTTTCTTCTTTTAGACTCAACGATCTTCTAACAGACATTGAATCATCATATTTTCAATATTGATGTTTGAAAACAATTATTCTATAAAACAATCTAACATAGTTATGAAACAATTTCATATTCGGTCATTAAAAGAGATTTATAATTCAATATGCATGTTCTATTTTCATAGACTTCTGAATTCATGCCTTTTACTGTCTAAAAAATTGATAATGTTGAATTCTTTAGGCCTTCAAATTTTTCATCATAAATCATTTCATATTCGTTTTTTCCTATCTCACAATTTGTTTCAACATTATTTATTTTTACATAGATTTACCATTTATATAATTCTAGTTAACATTATTTTTAACAACTGAATTAATGAGTTTTTTCAATGTATTTTAACATACTTTAAAAATAAATATTTCCATCGTGAGGACCAGTTTTGAATATGCCTAACAATAAGTGTGGGTTAACCAGTGTTGGGGACTTTTTAATTCAATTGCAAATTTTTATCCCTATAATTCATAGACCTACTTGGATATTGATTATCTTATTCCCTATTCTCTATCCCATGAATGTTTATTAAAGTAGTAAAGATAACACATGAAATATTTACAAGGTTCACTACTCAACAAGAGTATCTATGTGCTTTGTACATATTGAAAACAATATAACACCCCACAAACCATGAAAAATTAATTCTTTTATAAGGAAAATAATGAGTAGGATTTTCACTTACACTTGTGTTTCACTTTAACTACAATCCAACAATGGGTTTCTGTAGAACAATATAATCAATACAATAGTGAATATTTTACAGTTGTTGGATGGATATTTATTTTTCCTATCAAGATAGTATGCTCCTTGTCGATAAGGGTTTTTAACAACAACAAAGTCTTCCACCAATTGAGGTTTTTCTGATGTCAGAATTCTTCTTTATTTGACCACATCCTTCTTCTTCACATTGCTACTTTCACATCAGAAATAATGAAACTCCTATTATCTCTAAAAAATTTCAAACATCAAAGCTAGATTATCTTCTTATTCTATCAGTCATAATAATATGAATGTGGTAGACTAATGAACTGAATTTTCCCTAAACCAAATGATGATCAACTGATATCCATTTGGCTAGCCACATCCTCTTCTCCACTAGATATGTGATACAAGAATATATTCAATATTGTAAAACAGTGTATTAATCTCTATTTCTTCTCTAGTACCTAACCAAATACACTGAATCACCTTCTTACAATAAGGACAGAGTCACATTACAAATTTGTGATTATTAAAACAATAATGACTAAATCAACATTAAATTATCAAAATTAGTATATTTTGAATAATTTAATATAGATTATCCACTATCTTCTTCTTCAAAATTTCTTCTGCATTCATAGAGATATGAGTTTAGGAAAACTTATGGTTATTCTTCACACACAAAAAATATTATGTAATTCCACATCTCTTTCTGTCATGTATCAACCAATTACACACATATTTTCACTTCTTGAATAATAGTGGGGTTGTTTAACATAAGAATCAGTAATTAGAAGCATTCTTCATGAATCTCTACAAGCTTGTGATTTTAACAGTGATGATTCTCCGTTATTTATTTTATTCAAGAAACATGATGATAGTGTAAACACCATATTTCTCCTTCGTGAAATGTCTTTTATCCCCAACAAACTATGCTCTTTGTTACACCATGTGGTACGAATTCTTCGCACTTAATATTCTGCAGACCACATATACACTATTTTTAGTTAATGCCTCATAGACTTTTTATGCTCCACGGATAGCCTTCCCTTCACTGACAACCATTTATTTGTAGAAAACATATCTGTCCATGGACTGTTTTTACTTATATTAATTATCTTCTCTTATATGAAAATTTTTCTCTTCCATGGACTGTCCCTACTTCCACGGACTAATAATTCTTCACAAAAACTTTTTATTTCCACACTATAAAGCCTTGAAAACTCATTGTGTTTAAAAATTACTCATTAATTAGTTATTTACTCTTTATACAACTTTCAATCAAGGAATTATTCCACAAGAAATTCGACTCTTTTATAGATATCTCCCTTAAAAACTCTTTCAGACATACCTAAATTCTTCGAACAATGAAGGTGTTCTCTTATAAAACCTACTCTTTATGTTAATGATGGTATTATGTCCATTTATATATAATAACTAAATCCACAAATACCACTAATCTGATTTACCAAAATATTCGATGTGGGGCAGCCTTCATAGTGAACTATGTTAAGAAGTCCGTATTAAGACTTTCTCATTTATGGCGGTCATGGTATTCCACAAACAGAGACCCTTAGCAGAAACCTAAAACACATCCTCTCAATTAAAATTGATTATCCTACCTTGATCATTGATCCTCATACATACTAATAGACTCCCATGAACTATCTTTTCAATGTGGTCCCCGTAACACGTTTCATTGTCCAAAAATCACTACAACGCAGAATCATTCCTTTTCATATTTCCCTTTTTCATTTTGTGTACATTTTATGTAGTATTCAAACATTGATTAATTAACTCCATTATAAAAATAAATCATTTTCCACAAAAAAGATTTTTTATTTTGAGGGTAAATAATTTAGAAAACACTGGAAAATAGTTCCACCGAAAAATGCACTTATGAAACACCACCAATACTGATTTTCAGTCATCTGGATTTGTCAAAAAACAATTGACACATTGTTAAATCATCAACTATATTCTATCACTATTCTATTAATTTCAAAGCCACTATATTATTTCCATCATGAACCTCATAATTCATTATATTTAACCCTTGATCGATCAAATTTAGCATTGTTAGGTTTTTGAAGGAATATATTGTAACATCCCTATATTCTAGAACAAAAATTATTTACAGTAAAACCTAAATATTAACCAATGAACCTTTACACCCACTTTTCTTCATATGTCTTGCATCACAAGTTCTCAAGAAAAATTATGGTATTTATGAAATACAAATAAAGCAAGCATCATTACATCTACCTAGCATAATTATTCAACTATGACATCAAATGTCATCTAATTAATCAATAACAATTATCTAGTAATCACCTTGAAACTCAAAGTCCATAATATTTATTTATAGAATTATCATGATTTGATGAAATCATTCAAGCTCCATTAAATTTGTAACCACTTCCTCATATTGACCCAATTATACCTTCTTATCACATCGATCACCATTGAAAAAAATGACAATCATTTGAATAAAATACAATCCATAAAAAAAGTGGGCCCTTAACCCATAAATGTACATGGACCAAGCTTTAATATTAGTAAATTATTCAATACAGTCTTCATGATTTTTTATAACTACACTAAATTATATCAATATCAATTCAATTATTTGATCAGATATAGTTGGATTAGAATGTTTTGAATCAAATAAAACATTAAGAAATGGGGTTCATGAGGTTCAATATTCTCTATTCATTTTTCCATTTTTTATTTTTAATACTTCAATAAAACCACCATGTTTATTTGATTATGGAATGATTAAATATTTTTCTTTTGAATATTGCTATTTTTTATGATGTTTAAAATATATTCTAAACATAAAGTTCATTATCCTCATGTGGTAGCATTTATAAAGAAGTATAACCATCGTCCATGTTTTATTTAACCTTTAAATATTTATCTAAATAATTTAAATTTCATTCATTAGGTATATTTTTCCCTAATTTATTTTGAAAACCCAAAAAATCATCATTAATATCATTGGATTTTTATTTTTATATAATAACATATTTTCCTTTATATTTTCAAGTGTTTCATGTAGTAACTAAATCAGGAACATTTTTACTTCTAGTTGAACATACTGAATATTTCTATGTTGTATAATGGAAAATAGAAAAACTGAGAAAGGGAGATCTCATTGAGTTTATACTTTTGAACACATATGTAATTTTCGGCACTATTTAAATAGGATTTAGTCACCTTGGTTCTCTCAAATATTTTATTATATCTTAACTTATTTACATCTTGAACGTTTTTTATTAGTCTTCACATTTATCGCTATGGCCTTAGGTTTATCGAATCCAAAATGTGTGTATTTATTATATGTTTATTCTTTCTTTTCCATGAAACCTATGAAATAATTATTTGAAACACCATGAAATTCATCAAAAACCTATTTGTGAAACACATAAAATGTATATTATTAAACTTAATATATTTGTACCTATTAGCTTCAATGTATAAAACACAAAATTAACAAATTTAAACCATATCATATTAAAAATATTTCCTAACAAATATAATATATTGTACTTTTAGGGTATCTATATCACTTTTCTTGGGAATAAGGATATTTTTCATCTATATTTCTAGTATTATTTAATCTAGAGAAATATGGTGTATGTTTTGTTACATTGTTTTCAACAATCAAATAAGGATGTCTTAGAATTTGATTTTTCATTGCATTCAAACTTCTCTAGTAGCTTATGGATCACCATGTTTACTTTTCCTTCTATGGTTACACCAACAAATTCTACTACATATAGAATATCTAAATTTTAAATATCTTAAAAATTATTAAATGTAATAAAAAGTTTATTTTCATTACTAATAAAAAAATAGAATAGTAGAATTCCCTTCATAATTAAAGGAAATAAATATTAATTTTTTTTCAAAAATAGAACCTATCATCATGGAAAATAATTAGATATTTAAATATATAATAAAAAATTTCAAAATATTTCCCTTAGTGAGTATTTCATTTTTAATAATTATTTTTTTAATATCTCTTGAAGATATAATTTTGAAAAATAATAGAACTGAGAGTATCTGACATATGAGAAACAAATGGAAGGTTAAAAAAATAATATGGCTAGAGTCATTTTTAGAAAAATGATTTGAATAAATATATGGTGACCCACACCCCAGTATAAAGGCTTGATAGAAGAGATGATATATCTAAAAACAAATCCAACAACTCATATTAATGATAATTTCTATATCAAATTAAAATAAATTGTTATAACAAAAAATATATTTACTTAACAAATAAATATTTCATAATTTCTGAAAGAATTGTATTCAAAATTTACATTTCTGAAGAAAATACATAATATATTGTAGAAATATTTTAGAATGTTAAAATAATGAGAAAAATTTAATAGGATAAAATAAATTATATTAAATTAATGTTAAATATGGATGATATAGAAATTACATGTTAGAAGAAATTTGTAAAAATCATTTCATGGATATTTTATTATAAAATGTGGATTTATTGGCTTTTATAAAATAAAACTGAAAATTGTTTTATTATTATAAAAATAAAATAATATTGATAATTTACGTATTTTTTTAATTGTTTCTTATAAATGGTTTACCGAAACATTTCCATGAAATAATTTTTTTTCGAAATTTCACTATAAATATTTTATATGAAAATGTTATATATTTTTTATTGAAACTATAATATAAAAAAAATTTTATGAATATTTTATATACAAATTTATTTGAAAAACATTTGGGGGACTTTTTCAATAAACATTAAAAAAATTAATAAATTGTATAAATTTTTAAAATATTCAAAATGTTCCCCTAATTTTTAAAATATTTTTTACAATATCAAAATGGTAAAATATGAAGTAGATATCAATGACCATTTTATGTTGACCCTTACTAGATACAATTCAATATATTGAAATATGTTGAAATTAATATGTGTTGTGGACATATCAACATGTTCTTCTTGACATCCAAAGAATAGTAAAATATTATATCCTTTTTGTGTGTGATCTCAAAGGAAATGGTGATTTATATCTTTGTGGATTTCATGGGGTTTTGTGTTGGTGTTATACTTAAACTTTTGGAACATGTATTTTCCCACAAAATTTGAGTTTCATTAGAGGTTATGATAAAATGAGTGAGTGTGTGTTTTATAAAAAAAACTTGATCAAAAAAACATTGAGCATCCCCATATTTCTCATCAACAATATAAGTGATGATGAGTGTTTTTTCATACAAGAATAATAATCTAAATATTATACTATGAAATGATGTTTTCATAATGCAGTTTTCCTATCCTTTTTCCATCTAAAAAGTAGCTTATAGAAAATAAAGTAGTTCATAATCATTTAAAAATATATAAAATAATCCATGATATATAATTACTTTAAGATATGGAATAAATTATTTTAAAGATTTAATATTTTACCCTTTTTAATTTTTTTGTTATCTCACACATAATTATATATAAAAATTTAAATCCGGACAATTATCTATGAGATATAGTAAACTAAAATCATTCCCCTAAATATTTTTGATCAACTGGTTTTTTATATTCATCATTTTCTAAATTATTTTCATATCCTATATGAGTAATAATAAATTTTGTTTCTTAATATAAAATGTTTTTATGAAAACATCTTATATGATTTTGAAGAAATATAAATGTTAATTTGTGTTTTTTAGATATATGACTACCAATGAAAAATACTAAATTCTATCATAAGGCTCATTTCAAAAAAAAATCATAATATCTTAGGATGATTCAGTAAGTAATTTTTGAGTCAAGTAAATTATAGTATCATTACCAAAAATATGAAATATGATTGTATCTTTAAAAAAATTACTAAAAGTATTTATATTTGTAACTCCCTCAGAAAAATCATTTTATAAGAAAAATATGGTTAATTCCTTATAACAGGATCTTGGGTTTTGTTTAGGTTTAAAAAGGGCCTTATTATGTCTAAAAACATTATTTATTATTATTTTTTGTTTTCAAAATAAGTTGGTTTTTATACAAAAAATCATCATCCTATACATATCCATTATTGAAATCACACTTTACAACCCAAAGAAAAAGAGTTAAATTTAAGAATGATGCATATACTAGAAGTGTATGGATATTTTCTAGTCTAGATAAGGGAGAATTAGTGTGTTTAGTATATATTATTTATTTTTTATTATAAAACATTGAAAGAAGTCTATATTTAGTTTTAAAAATTACTACCTTTTCATCAAAAAACATTTTACACCAATTATAAGAGAATATTTCTGATGTTTGAAAAGAGGCTAAACATTAATCCTAAAAAAACTCATAATGTTAATCATTAATTTCATATATTAAATTTTTGGTAGCTAATAAATCATCTATAGTCGTTGGTTTGAATTATGGAAATATTAAAAATAATTCCCTATTGTCTCGTAAATAATTTCCATTTTTAACTAGTGTACCTACATCACTTATGATATATTTACTAGGATGAATCCAAATTATTTTATTATGTGAATTATATTAAAAAGTTTTCTCTTCTCAAATAGGATGAATTTCATCAAGGGTTATAGGTTTATAAAAACATTTTTTAGTTTTACTTATAAGAATACTTTTATATCAATGTTTTAAAATTAATTTTATTAAAAACATCAGACGATGTGCATTTTGGATGTAAAAAATGAAAGGATTGGTATCATGAAATTTTACAGGTCTTCCTAATTCAACTATATTATTAATTTTATTTGAATAATCTATAAGAGTTTATGGTTATATAAAATCGTTTAAAAAATAATTCATTATATTTTGCTTAAAATTTATGCAAATTTTCTTTAGTATTTAGAATGTGCAATTTTATGTAATAATTATTGATGGAAATTTTTTTTTACATTATGAAACACATAAGGTGTTTTAGTAAGAAAAATTCAATGTTAAAATGGATTTATAGTGTAGAAGAAAGTGTTAACTAATTCATGATTAAAATTATTAGAAAATTATTATTTACTCAATGTTGTTCTAGAAATATCTAGAAGAAATGTACTTCTTATTTCAAAAAAATTGTTTTTAAGGTGTTCTATGTGTGTACAGGTTATGTATTATAAATTGTATAATAAAAAATTCAATCTCAAAATTTTAAAATTAACTATCATGTATTATATTAATATAAACCAAATGTTTAATTTTCTCATTTTCTATATAGATTACAAAACACTAAAAATAGAAAATGTATTCGGAATTTTTTCTCTTGAAAAAAGGCCTATGTGTATATATTTTAGTCATCAACTAAAATATATACATAGTATTTTCAAAAAATGTGTCCATTTATTGTTCAACCAAATAAATTCATGTGCACTAACTCCATTGAATCAAATGTTTTAAAATTACTAATATTTTTATAACATGACTTCTATTTCTTTTGAAATTGACAAGGAATAAAATAATTAGTAAAATGAAACATAATCACTTGAAGGTATCATACAATAAATTTCATGAAATTTTTAACTAAAGTATTAAGATTAATCATTTTTGAAATTCCATTCTAGAACCAGGATTGATATTATATTTTTCTAAGAAATTATAGATAATGGCATCTAAATCCTTCTATCAGTTGTATGTATGCATTCTCATGCATGTCGATAGAAAGAATAAATTTACCTTCTAATATTTGAATTATATATCTATCATTCCAAAAGAATAAAAGGTATCACTCTTAAAATAATTATTTAATTCTAATATTCTTGTTCTTATGGGCTATGAAAAATATACCCTATCAAATTAAAGGTTTCCAGGAAACATAATATTACATATACCATATATTTCTCATAGAGAATTATCACCAAAACTGAATTTTCCACCATTCACATTTTCAATATTCTAAATTGATTCATTAGCACCAATCATTTGAAGAAAAAATCCATTATAAGTGAAAGAAATATTATTTTTTTGGTACCTTTTCTTATATTGAAAAAAATAAAAAGTTAAATTCTTAAAAACCAAAGATGCTTGAGTCATACATTGTAGATAAATAAGACTTTGGAATCAACATGAGGCCAAACTTTTATAACTGTACAGTTGTAAATTCTCTAAAAATAATCCATGTTGAGAAATCTAAATTTTTTTACATTATTTAAATAATATTTATTTTTCCAACATAGAAAACTCAAGAATTTTGAAAAAAAATCCACTCTTTGAAAAAATAGTTATTTTGGAAATGAGAATTTTTTTTGTAAAATGTATCTTGAACGTATTTCTATTGGGATTTGTTTTTCAATAATTTTTATCAAAAAATTTCCCCCCTAAAGTAAACATTGATAAATGTTTCCTTACACTAAAACTCGCATAATTCAGTTTGGTAACTAAATACTTATCATCAATAGTTGTTTTATATTCAATTTTTTATAAATCTAATTTAGTATGGGAAATCTTTATAGCATGTATAAAAATTCATGAATTTAAATTTTATGGTTTTTTCATAGCATCTTCCAGAATTTTTAAAATATGAAGATTTTGTTTTTCTAAAAAAAATAAATTATTGATAAATCATAAAAACTAGGTAATTAGACATCCTCTTTAGGTGAATTTTAATTTTCTCCCTTAGAAGATGTAGAATCATATTTATTATCAGAATGTGGATAATTTACATTTAAAGTTAAATTAGTAAGGGAATTAATAGAGTCTATTTACATTTAATATTCATTAAAATTTAGAATACTCGATTAAAATCTCATGATATTCAAGCTATCATCCCTATTGTTAAAAGAATTCTAAAAAGAATCATATTACACGCTTACACTCTACTTTTCAAAACCTTTTATAGTTTTCATTCCATTATTATTGAATAACTTTTTAGATATTGTTTGTTCATTTTCCATTCTCTTATGTGATGGACATTCTAGAAAGATATTATCTGGGTTTTTACACTATTATCATATCATCTCCAAGGAATCTTTTTCTCATAATTAATAGTTTAGGATTACTGTTGTACTTGTAATCCAAATCCATCTAGTTAACTATCTTATTTAATTTCTCATAAATATTACATAGTTCATTTTAACATTGTTCTAATGAAAAAAAATTTGTCTCAAATATAACTTTCTTCTACTTTAAATATTTAGACACTCTATGAACTTATATATCCTTATGATAAGTATTTAATGTATAGAAAAATATAATCAATTTAATTTTTATCTTTTTTAAAATCTCTTTCAAGCTTACCCTCATACTATATATGTGTAAAAATAGATCATTAAAACTCCACTTCATTTTTTGATATGTATCATGTTGTGATGTTCTTTTATATTCCCTTTAATAGGGTATAATATCAATAATATTTTCTACTCAAATTTGTTTTGTTAAATAATTATCTCTCAATTTTTGTAAAATTTTATTTATTTTTATAAATCCTTGAAAAATATTTACAATACATTCTCTGTGTAAAACAATTGAATTCTTGATAACTATCACTTTACACAACTCTTCTAGTTTAAATAAATGTGGATATTATAATGTGAGTGTCTTCATGATTTTTTTAAAAACTATTTAATTCTTCATAATAAAAGGTTTGAGTATAAATATTCCTATTTATAGAGCATAATATACTATTTTTTAAATGATAATTAATATGATACTCATTTATCTCATCTTTAGAAAAAATGATGTAAACTCTTTTTCCTAAATCTTATAATTTCCTATCAGTGTGATGAATTTTTCGACTCCAATATTTATAATGAATGTATTCAAATAACCTCCTTAACACTCATATTTCACACCATTAAATAATTTATTGTGTTCATAGAATAAATTAGTCTAATGTTTCCACATGTAAAACTTACATCTTAAAAAATATATTATTTCTACATAAACACTATAGTGTTATTTTTTTAAAAAATAAACTAGAAAAGCCAGTAGGACCAAATATGATACCAAATTTAGGGTCATAAGACAATAGGAATAATAAAATAGCGTGTGAATTATATTATATAAAATAAATATACAAATGTTAACATCCTTATGTAAATGATCATAAGAATTATGTCTCCAACATATATTTGTTGAGATATGAACATTTGGAAAAATAATAAAATGTTCATTAAAATTTAATAATAAAAAATGATACCAATAAAAACAAGTAATATTTATTATATACAGTGTTATTAAAAATAATTAAATAAAATATATTAAATAAAAACTACCCATTTTCCTTTAGTGTCAAGGAATTCAAAAACCCTAGCTTTGGGTATCCTTGGTTTTCACCAAATCATAAAGGTCTATCAATCATAAGTAATGAATTTATTGATTCTAATATCATATAAACTCTCTTTCCCTAGACATGTGAACCCATAATAAAAATGACCTGAAAATCATTGTACTCATATCCTTAGAATCCCTTGAGCATGCCAAATCAGACAAATAATAATTAAAAAACTAAAAAAGTATCGAGTCATTTATAATATTCAAACGGATGCCTTAAAACCATCTAAGGATTACAATAGAGCAAATGATTAAATAAATGTTAAAAAAAGAAAATAAGTAACTTCAAATAATCATTGATTCAAAATGATGCTCCCTATATAATGTTGCTTTTATTTATAAGAAAATAGATATTTGTCATCTAAATTATTCTTAGGAGGTGTTCACAATGTTCCCGGTTGAGATCTTAATTAATTTAAATTTTGAATATATCTTTGTCTAATGGTGACCTTTGTATTAAAATTAAACAGATTATAAATTCCAAATGGTTGAATGGAAATTTTATTATTGATTAATGGAATTCATCATTCGATGGATTTTGAAAGGTTTATCCTAAGAGAATGTATTCCTTCAACTAATGAATGGATGTATGACAGACTCAGTAGAACTTCATCCGGTTGTACCTGGTTATAATTTTTCTGTTGGAATTTATAAATATTTTTATGAAGATATTTTCTTTCTCCAATGAACAAATGTATAGGTAAAACTAGTTCAAAAAAATACCTGATTTCCAAACATTTAATATTACAGATTTGACTGATGGAAAAAATATATAGTTCAACCAAATAATATTTTTTCTTGATGTTTTTTATGTCGGGTAAAAATAACCTTCCCATAAAAACATTCAAAATACATAGTAAGAAAAGAAAACATTAAAATAAAAATTTTATTGAATTATTTCAAATTTGTAAAACTATGAATATAAAAAGTTACATGAATTATATTGACTCAATAATCTAAATCCCAAAATGGTTTACATGTTGTTATCCAAAGAATAATATATTAAGTGATGGTGTTTATCTGAGTCTATTATTTGGTGAATGACCTTATGGTTCACCATGATATGTGTTATTAATTCCATTCTATTATTCAGTCCATATATCTATTTTATTCCACATGTTTATGTTATGCTCGATGGTTTACCCTTATATCCTAATGTCCTTGAATTCTACACCATCTTATACATTTTATCATTTGTGGTCATATGTCCTTAAATAAGTATTTATGGATCAATAGTATATTTACCTGTTAATTTTGATAAGATATTCAACCCCTACACATGTTTTGTCACTTTTTAATGATCATTCCCTTTTATTTTCATTCCAAATATTTTCATTACTAATAATTTTATCATACTATTTATTTTGTTTCCTTTTTCCCTAGTGGATTATTTACAGGACCATTATGAGAAATAATTTTATTATAGATATGTTTATGGGATATATTGTTTAAATAATATCTAATAATATGCTAATATAACTTATATAAATAGAAACTAAAAATTTGGGTTAGAGGATAATGACATTTATTATGAGATGTGGTATGTAAATTACAAAAATAGAGTGACATATCTGTGTGTGTGTGTGTGTTTGTATTAGTAAATATTACTTTGTTTTAAAACCAATAAGTAATGTGTGTGTTTTTATCACTACGCCAAGTCATGTGGGACATGGGAATCTCTATTGATTTCAGAGTTGGTTTTAGTTATTTTTTGGTTTTTAGACTATAAAAATAGTAAAAAACGAAATGATAAGTCCAAATATAGAAAAAACATCATAAAACATTGGTTATGTATAGAGTGTGTGTCTTCCTCAAAATTACATCCTTTCTTAGATAAATACATGTAAATTCAAACCCATTATATGATAAAACTTAAGTAATTAACCCTAAAAATGGTTGTTTGATTATTAAATTAATCTTCACTTGGTACAAAATAAATATTCTTAACTACATACTATTATTAAAACACATTATAGAATGATTTAGTTCATTCACCTATAACTTTTGAGAAATTATGATGGATTTAAATATATTAGTATTTTATATGATCATATAATATATAGATAGTTTTGTTATGGAACCTAATAGGAAAATTACCATGGATTGAATATATTTATGCTTAGATATTCAAAAGTAGCGATATATAGATCATTTATGATTTTATTTATCTTTGATTATAATAGTAATTTGTATTCATTTATGTATTCCCATACATGAACATTTCTTAATTCATGTAATGTATAAATATAGAAGGAAAACATTTAACAGTGGATGTGATGGAAATTGTTGTGATTGTTCTGAGGAGAAACAAAATTGGATGGGATCTAGTATTGAAAATATTATTTTAGTAGTGACCTATAAATTTTATGTTAATATTGAAATCATAATGATTTATGAAATCCAAAACACACCAAATTTGTAAAAAATGTAGTATAATAATGTTCTTGTGATAAAATACTTAGAGAAAATAAGATTAAACTTCTGATATGTTATTAATTTTTGGAGAATCACTCATGGGAATGTCTCCATGTAATAAGGAAATTATTCCTGTGTTGAAGGATTTGTTATTGAACTCATGTTTTTTAAGAAATATACTAATTTATGCTAATAAAATGGATGGTATAAAGGTAATAGATGACTCGTAACCCTCCCATAAATTCTTCAAATGCACTTTATTTGGGATATAGGAAAATATAAGCTCAAATACATGGAATAATGATTATAATTGGAACCAGTAAACATGATGACTAAGGGAACAAGGAAATAAGTATGATATAATAACTGATGATATAGATCATCATAATTATGGGGAGAAATATACAAATATACTCTATTCCATATATTTAGATTCTTTATATTTAACTCATGTATGTTGATTTAAAACATAAATACATTGATACTGAATTATCTGTTAAAACAATTTGTGGAACCTTATTTTAAAAGAAAGTATGGAACTCTTCATGGATCATGATTTGTGGTAATGTACTTCATATTGATCACGTAACTCATTTCTTGTTAAAATTATATGTGATATTTGGCATAAATGATGTCCCCCTATATAAATACCATATCAAATATCAGTATAAGGAAATAATATTTCATATCCCAATTCACCCCATTATCAAATTTCAATGCAAGGATTGTTATGAAATCCCACTGGAAGCGAATCTGGTAAATGATTCACAATACCCCATCAGGTCATGTGTTTAACAAATTTTTTTTTGAAGAAACTCAATATTAGGATGTTCCTATTTGGGAGGAATA
This sequence comes from Viscum album, assembly GCA_963277665.1. Classification (NCBI taxonomy): domain Eukaryota; kingdom Viridiplantae; phylum Streptophyta; class Magnoliopsida; order Santalales; family Viscaceae; genus Viscum; species Viscum album. Next base: position 2,123,190,345 of record OY728148.1, on the reverse strand, counting down.
TATGTCTCTCATAGTCAGAATGTGGATAGTGAGGTTGATATTATATTTTATCCCATTACTACATATTGGTTACAAATAGATATTTTTCATTAGTGAGTAGTAATTAAAAATTTGATGATGAAATTTATTTATGGAGGAAGAATATGACACATTGATATTTTAGTATTAAAAAAATTCCATGTTTTATATATAATTTCACATGAAATACAGAACTAAAAAATAAAAATATATTTTGTTCTGAAGAAATACTACAAATAATGATAGTCCTTATTACATTATGATAATAGAATATTAAAAATAATTGAGAAAATTCCTTGAGGAATTAATCCACAGTTATATAATAATACAAAAAATATAAAATCCTTTACTTTGTGATTCTTCGTTTCATCATCACTATAATTACATATATGGAAGTAATGAAAAGAATTTTAAATACAATTGGAATGTTTAGAGAAAATTAAATGTATTAGATGATTTTTTCTGTAATGAATGTGATGTTAAAAATTGAAATGAAATATGATCATTATTAATATTGTTGTTTTAAATATAATCATTATAAATATAGTTATTAGATATAAATGTAAAAAACATTTATACTGGATATAAGTATGAAATTTAAAATATTTTAATTTAATAATAATAAATAATTTATTAGAAATAAAATGTTTGGTTATAATATTTTATAATAAAAACTTGTTTTTAGGTCACATTTTAATTATTTATATTATAATTTGTAACTAAACTCATTTGTTACAGGAAATATTTTAATTAAATTTTATTGATAAAATTAAATTTTTAGAAGATGAATAATTATATATAATATGATGTGTTTAAAATTATTGGCTTTTAAAAAATATTAAAATATTAAAAGTTCACTTTTTTAAATATTTTTTATTCTTATAAAAATTATTGTTCACTATTCAAAAATGAAAATAAATAAATATATTGGAAGTATATATGAAAAATAAATTAATATTAATATAAATATTTTTTACATGGAAAATGATAAAAGTAATAAAATTTATGATTGAAAAATACATTTGTATGAAAATGGGTTTTCTTTTTTATGAGGGATTATCATTAGAAACAGCAACGGATTGCTCAAAAACAACATCATGTTGTTTCACTCATGGTGTGAGGGGAACCAAATTATTTACTACCTTGATTTTATTGGTGTGATGAGTTTTAAAACCATTTTCCTTCGTACTGTGAATTCATTGAATCCCAGGGGAGTTAACCTGGATAGAAGTTAAGCCATCGACCTTCAACATTTTAGACCACCATAGGTTTATCATGCTTCATGTGTCTGTTTATCATCGGTTGTATCTATTACTTCTTAATAAAAATATACATAATGATGATGATGTTTAATATTGGAAAATTATTTTCATATTTTGAATCATAATATTGATCTTAGGTGAAAAGGGGTCGTTAATTTTTAGGCATAAAAATAAGTTATCAAGTTTAGTGTAAATTACCATAGTAATGGATAAAAGGTTATTTTCGATGAATTATTTTTTTGTGTAGTGCATTTTAATGTAATGAAATTGATATATTTTAAATAATGCATAAAAATAAAAGAATATATATATAATTTATCACTCATTTAACATCTAATTAATACAACATAATGTTAATAAAACCTAATATTTTAAAAAGTAATTTCTCAAAAATAGTTATTCAATATATTGTTTGTTTTAAAATTTAAAAGATTCTATTTTCATTTTATATATTAATTAGGTTAAAAATAGTCCCAATTACAAAAATCATGTATTAATTGGTAATAATTTTCAATATATATTGTTATTAATAGAATAATCATCAAAAAATAGATAAATTAAAGAAACATGAAACCGTGTTAATTAAAATGAAACATAGACCTTATAGGAAACCTTTTCAAGGATAAAAGGAATTTCTGCATATATCTCTAAACATTATTACCTAACTATCTTAAATGACACGAAATTCCATATTTCACTCTAATCAACCTTTATATTCCAAGGATATGCCCATCATTTTCACTTAAAAATGGTGCACTCTTTCACCAACTACAATCCATAATTTTCCATAGATTTAATATTGAATAACTACTCATTTTACTTCATATAAAATACTATTACATGTGTTAAATCCCTTAATAAAATGAATATGTCCTAATTCCATATTTTTGGCACAATAAACATTTCGATGGAGTTATTTTTAAAATATAAGAGGTTAGAAATAATTTAACCAAGTAAGATTACCTAGTGGCAATGCAACCAAGGAATATGTGGTCATTTACATGGATGAGATTAGAAATGTATATAATTCACCTACCACTATTTTGGAGCTACTAATCATAGCCTTTATTTGGGAGGGGTGAAAATTCCTATAGCCTTGTTCAATTGTAAATGTGGCTATTGGTTTTCCCTATGCTTTTATGGGAAATTGTTTCCTATAGGAAGGGTACAAGAAATAAATTATCACTATGGTTTTAATTCACTATTCCTATAAAATATCTTGTATCAATGATAATGTTTTCAATAATAAAAATTATATATATAATATTATATATATATATATATCTTTATATATATATATATTATAAGAATGTTAGAAGAGTATTGGATTTTCTAGGATATAGAGAAGAGATGTAGGTTCTAATCTTGTTTTTAACAAATTTGGTACCATATAACCATGGTCATAGTGTCATGGATATAATTCCCACGGATAGAGTTTATATCCATTCACATTGATCATTTATAACCCTAGCTTCTAGTGGTTATAGGCCATTGGATTATAACAATTGAAATATCTTACATGTATATTCAATCTATATCTATAATCTATATCCATAATCGAATAGCCTATATCTATGAGCATGCCCCATTGATATATGAAAACCTTCCACTAGTGAATCTATGGTAATGATTTTTTCATCTAAAATTCCCTTGATGGAGAAATATTTCATTTTATGAGTTTCATATTGATTTTGTGTTGTATATATTTTCTCAAAATAATATTTTATCATGATTATTCCTCTTTTCATATTATTTATAATTTAATATCATGTATTTTATTTCAATGTATTTTGATTCTATTATTACCCATTTACTATGATATTTTTTAAACTAATTTACATTTATCTATGTTGTAATATTTACTCATTAACATCACCCTGGTATGATTAATTTATTGTATCTTATCATTGTGATTTATTTTATTTATTCCTTAATTGTTTTGTGAACTTTCATTTCCACAAAAAATTATTCTTCTTTAATAAAATTATTTCTTCCTAAAAAATGTGACATTGTTATGAATAATTCCAGTTCTTTCTAAAGGATTATTCTCCTCCCTGTATAGATTCTATCAATCCACATATCTATTAATATCCGATTTTGAAATTTAAATATCTTCTATATCTTTTATCTTTAAATTTATCTTTACCTATATTGAAAATAGAACATTATTAATATTTTAATAATGTGGGTTTCAATAATGATATTTTAAAATATTGAAATAACATTTTATTTTATGATCATATATTTTATCTTCTACTACACACTTGTTTCCTTAAAAATTATATCATTTAAAGGTTTAATTAGTGGTATTTCATTATAAACAGTGTCTAAAAATTTCTTCCTATCAAATTTTAAAAATTATTTTTAAAGAAAATCATTAAATTTCATTTTTAAAATATGGTTACAATTTTTTTATGAAATCCAAATGTATGATTTGAACTTCATTTGTCTATTTATCTGTGAAACATATATCTCATATATATTTATGTTTCATGAATAATAATGATATTAAGAAATAAACCTTTTGGGTGATTGAAATGGATTTAAAATCTTATTAAATTCATCATAGAATTTTATGTGTGACCATTAGGGAATGAAATAAAATCAATTTTATTTCCATTGTTTTATATTGAGAATATTTATTTTATATAACACAAAAAAATTTAAAGATTAATATTTGATTGGTTGTTTCTATATCACCATCCATTACATTTGAATTTTTCATATATGATGATCCCAAAACGGTACCCAATATGTTATCCAAAGACCAAGGGTACAAGGGGGGTTATCCCAATATCAAAAAGTTTACATGAGAGGTTATCCCAATCACATGGGTACATTACAGTTTATCCAAAGACAAAAAGTGTGTATGGGAGGTTTTCTCTAGCCCAAGCGGACACAGATAGTTGGCCCTGGCCAAAAAAGTGTCCATTGGTTGTTAGTCAGATCTAAAAACTGTACATGGGATGTTCACCCAAATATAAAAGGTTTATATGGTTGTTTATCCAATGTTTAACAATATATGTTGGTGTTTATCCCAATCATACTCGGTTATGTAAAGGTTGGAATCCTAGTGCATGATGTGATTATATTCATTATGGTTTACCTTGATTCCTGTTATCAGTTCCATGCTTATATTCATTCCATAAATCTATATTATGAAACTTTCTAAGTTATTCTTTATGTCTCAAAATTATTGACTCATTTCCATGAATTATTATTCAATGGTATAAGTTTTATAATCAAATTTCGTACATTCATTATTACTAATTTATATAAAACATTTTGGATTCTGTGTACATTTTAATAAGATACATATCCCCTAGTAATAGTTCTTATTATGGTTGTGATATGAACCTTTTATGAATAATTTATATGATTTCCCTATTAATTAATTTGATATCACTCTTTATTTTTCTTTCATATCACACTATGGAATTTTTATAACACTATTCCTGGAATGATGTTTTATATTGAGATTTTTGGGGGTGATATTTAAGAAATTTTGCATAATACATTATATATCTATGTAATCTATAAATATACTAATACTTTGTGAGAATATTTGTGAGATTTAAAGTATAAATTATTGAAATAAAGTAAAATATATGAATTTTTATCTATAGTCATTAAATTTGTTATCAAATGAAATTTATGAAGTATGTGATTTTGGCATGAGACCTATGAGTGTGAGTTTAGGGAATATCAGTTGATATAAGATTTGTTTTAGTAATTTATGAGGATTATAACTCGAAAAATTAGTGTAAACCATATGAATAGGTCCAAATATTTGAAAACCATCCTAAATTTTTGGTAAATTACAATTTGAGTGGATTTATAGAAATTATATCCCATATTAGATAAAAAATAGTGGATGAAGGCTCTATGTCACATACACTAATGGGTAATAACTTAAAAAAATGTTTTTGGGATATTAACATGATCATAACCCACTATATAACAAATGAGCCTACATGCACACCTTTAAAGACACTCTTAGGGGGTATTGTTCAGTTAAATCACATTATTTTTAAAAACCATAATGAAGGATTTAAATATATTGTTATGGTACTTGATGATGTTACACATAAATAGTTAGGTTAGAAAATATAATAGATACATTATAATTAATAACCTGTGATGAAACATAGATATTCATAAGATAGAATATTTATATCATATATGAGTAAACTCTTCTATGTTTATACTTTTCCTTTTCTAGATTTATTAATTCTTCTCTCTTAAAAATTTATTTCTAATATATATGGTTGGATCCAAAAGGAATGAGGTTAAAATTTTATTTTTTGGGTAATTTAGTTATTGTCCTAAAGTGAAAATGAATAGGATGAGAGAAATTATAGAATATGTCATTGTTATACATAACCATCTATATTGATTCGTAATTAAAAATAGATCCTTTTTAAAGTAAAAAACACGTCATATATGATTAAAATTGAACATCATGAATATTAGGGTGACAAAATTCATATATTAATGAATATTAAACTTATTATGGATTACAAATGTGGGAAAAACCACCAATGTGTATGTCCCAATAGAGAAAAGATGTTTTAAATGTGGAAGGATTGGAAATAAAGAACATCATTTTTAGAGAGAGATAATTAATTTGACCTTTATAATAGATTATATAAATGTTAATAAATATTCATCCCCAACATTTCAATACATCAAATATACATAATTTGGTCTTTATGAAAATCGATTCCCCTATCTAATGTCTAATGAGGAAAATATACATCAAAAACCCATAAATACAATGGAATTAGGAATTTTCCATCAAATAATGACTTTTGAAGCTGATCAATATTATTATATAGATAATGGTACTATTATCCAACAATATATGTCTAGGGATATAATATTTTCATTTCATTCACGTTTTCAGGGAATATTGTCTCACCTATTCAAACATTCCCTATTGAATTAAAAATGAAAAAATGGGATGGTTTATTGATTTAATTAAAGGTAAACAAATATTCTCTGATCATGTTTTGTTAGATGATACTTCTGGTATATATAATACTTATTCTCTCTGTATAATTATATCTGATATTGGGCATGGAAATAATTCCACTAAATAGAGGTCATGTAATTTTTCATCATAATGAAATATTTTTTCAAATACCAAATCATCCTGTTGTCAAATATAAATTCCATGATGATTATGAACACTCTTGATAATTTAATCATTTAATATGAGTCCTAAAATATAATCATGGGTGGTATTTAGTTCAAATGGTTTTAAAGAAGCATAATATTGGTATGTTCATGTAATAAATAAATATAATAGTTTCATTCATTAAGATAGTAATTTTGATATTATATCATGAGTCTCTGATATCGTATGGATACATAGAAAAATTAGTAATAGTGATTAGTAATTAAAATTTTAAGGATTCTATTTATTTATGGGGGGAGAAAAAATAACTCCTGATATTTTAGTATTAGTATATAGCATGTTTCACACATAACACCAAAATAAAATAAACCTTCATACATATTATTGAGATAAAATATTTTAATGCATCATATACATAAAAAGCAATAAGAACACAATTTGAGACATCAAAAATTAAATTTAAAGAGAAATAAATCCATTGTAATAGAAAAAATTCTCATATAAAATCATTATCCTTTTGGTTCTCTAAGACAATCATCACCCAAATTGCAACTATGGAATTTAGGAAAATAAATAGAAATATAATAGACATATTGAGTGATATGTTAATGAAAAGGGTGACTATTTTTAGTAATCATAGTGAGTGTTTATGTAGGTTTTAAATATGACCATTTTTTATGTAGTCCTTGGATATAAAATCATTGAAAAATGGTCATTTGATCACAAATAATATAAAATGAAACAAGAAGAAAATATTTTAAAAAATATATATTTTATAAAAGAATAAGTTTCATTTTTATTATTATTAAAAATTTTAAATAAATATATATCGTATTAAATGAATTAATTCAATGCCAATTTTTTTTTAAAATTAAATGGTTAAAAGATGAATGATTAAATTTATTAGGATATAGTAAGAATTATTTAATGCTAAACATTTATTTTTAACAATGATCATTTCTTAATGTATTCAATAGTTTTTTAAATTTAATAGATCACTATTTAATAATGATGTTTGAAAAATATTTTGATAATATATATATATATATAATTAATTTCCATCTACTTATATTTTTTACTTGGAAACCCACCGAAAAAATTAATTTTATGCTTCCAAAAATTATATTTTTTTAAAATATATTTTTATTAATTATGAATGTTTATTTAAAAATTAGTTTTTATTATATCTATAAATTGAATATAATTAAATATTTTTCATTTTATAAATTGATTTATTTAAAATATTAAATAATTTTAAATTTAAATTTTCATATAAAAATAAGTTGTTGACATAAAATTTAACTACCATGATAATTGTAAGTGGAATTTAATCGAATAAATTTTTTTGTGTCTTGTATTTTTATAAAAAAAGTCGATTTATATAAAATTATTACTATAATTTAATGTTTACATATAATAAAAAATATATCAATAATCCATTTATTAGTAATTGATATGGAAAAGTATTAATTTTACTCAATACTCTAAAAACATGTTTTACTAGAACAACAATTTTTTCTAAAATATTTGTTTTAAATAAAAAGTTTATTTTTGAATATTATGATGATGATTTATGTTAAATGGATCCCATATTCTGAATCAACAGATTGAGATATTTTATGATGGGTTTTCTTATATATATAATAATGTATTAGTTACCGTGATAAATATTTAATGAATGATGATTGCAACAAAAATGAGTAAATTAATGTTTCTAAAAATATAGGAAGTTAAAATGATACATGTTTCTTAAATAAGACTCTTTTTAGGTTGGATGGTCATACCCAATGGTCTCACTAATATTTCATTACTTGTCGTTTTTGTATTTCCTATGGTGAAAATCCCCTTTGTTTGACCCCAATCATTTCCTTTGTACTTTTTCTTTAATTATCATAAATGGATAGTAGCTTTACATATAGAAAGACTTGTTTTTTTATTTTCCAAGTATATATCACTCATATTCATCTGAAAAATGATATTAATTCCACCCATTACAATAGACACTTGATCATTAAATCACTCTTAAATTCCTTCTCATTTTACTTCCCACATAATCCTCTTCCACATTTCGAAGACCCAAGTCACAAGAAGAAGTATTAAGTCCTCCATTTTAATAGTAGTCCTCTTTAGAAATATGAATATTTTTTATGTTTAGTGTTATATTGTGACTGACCAAGAAAGAATCCATTATAATAGGGTTTTCAACTAAAATATAATTCTTTGAGAATTTTTTCACATTAGGCACCTCTATTTTATGCTGTGTATATATTTTCCCTTGGTAATATTTAATCAATATTCACTTTTCATTAATGAGTTTTAATGTTCATTTTCTAGTTCTATCATTCAATTTATTTTTATTTATTTAGGTGGCGCCGTTAGGCTGTCGAATTTTTAAGGGATTCTTCCACCTTTCTCAATTTTCAAAGTTCTACTTTCATGTCAAGTCTTTAAAGTTCCTTTTTCATATGATGGGGTCTGATCTATATATCTATCATACTGAAATTTTATGTTCATATGATGAGAGACCCTATTTGATCTCGTAAATTAAATTTTTTTGATGTTTAAGTGACGCCGTTAGGCTGCCGAATTTTTAAGAGATTCGTTCACCTTTCTCATTTTTCAATGTTCTACTTTCATGTCAAGTCTTTCAAGGTAATTTTTTATTTTGTTGGGGTATGATATCTATATCTATCATACTGATCTTTTATGTTAGTATGATGAGAGACCCTATTTCATTTCTTCAAATCAGTATTTTGATGTTTTATGTGGCGCCGTTAGGCTGTCGAATTTTTATGGGATTCGTTCACCTTTCTCAATTTTCGAAGTTCTACTTTCATGTCATGTCTTTCAAGTTATTTTTTTATTTTTTTGGGGTATTATCACTATATCTATAATACTGATATTTTATGTTCATATGATGAGATACCCTATTTGATCTCTTCAATTCAGTATTTTGATGTTTTAAGTGGTGTCGTTAGGCTGCCGAATTTTTAAGGGATTCGTTCACCTTTCTCATTTTTCAAAGTTCTACTTTCATGTCAAGCATTTCAAGTTAATTTTTTATTTTTTTGGGGTATTATCTCTATATCTATCATACTGATCTATTATGTTCATTAGATGAGAGGCCCTATTTTATCTTTTCAATTCAGTATTTTGAAGTTTTAAGTGGCGCTGTTAGGCTGCCTAATTTTTAAGAGATTCATTCACCTTTCTCATTTTTCAAAGTTCTACTTTCATGCAAAGTATTTCAAGCTCCTTTTTATTATTTTGGGGTATGATATCTATATATATCATACTGATCTTATATTTTCATATGATTAGAGACCCTATTTGATCTCATCAATTCAATTTTTTGAAATTTAAGTGACACCGTTAGGCTGTTGAATTTTCATAAGAGAAATCTTATTTTTGTCTTCCTTTCATGTTCTTCATTTCATATGGTATATACTTCAAATTTAATTACCATGTTCATATATCCTTCATATTCTTTCCCTATACTGTTTTATGTATCATTTATGAATGTTTTACCCATGTCCCCTCTCTTTTCAATGTTTTCTAAAACCCCAAAACATAGTCGTTATGCTGTAGAATTTCCGTCTCAAAATGACTCTCTCTTTTTCTAAAGTTATTTTATTTTATTAATTGAATACTCAAATATCTATCTTCTATAGTTGTATTCAAATATATACCAAGTTTTTCTATTTTAAATTCTTGTATTTACATACATTAGACCCGCTCTCCCTTTCTGTGGGATTAAAGTGACATAATGATCATGTCTTTAAAGAAGTTTTTAAAACATTATGATTATGATAAAAATCCATTTATTTTCTGCTATATGGGTTGTTTATAAAATTATTTATGATGATATATGTGTCTCACATGATAATAAAGAAAAATTTAAGGGTGTTTTCTGATATCACTCCAATGCATTGGGTACAGACGTAATCTCTAGAGATGTCCATTTAGACTGATACATTGGGGAATAACCTTGGTAATTTTTATTGACACGTTAGGGATAGACCTTGGTGAAACAGAAATGATTTTCATTGAAAAATGTTGTAGCCACATCTTAAAGTTATGAAAAACGTTATTTTTATTATGATATGCCTCATGATTTCTTTCTCATGCCTTAATGTTCTTTTCATGAAATTGTTGATGTATCTCAAGTTCACATTTAAATGTTTCCCCTTGTTTCCCTAACTCAGCATTCTGCTCACCCTTTCCTTCGACGTATGAGACCTGGTTATGAGATACAGTAATGAAGCTAGGATGAACATAAAGAGAAGCCTTTCAATTGTTTAAAAAGATTGTTTTATGTTTTCATGTTTTATGTTCCTAGTTTCCAAGACACTAAACCTTAAAGATCCTCAGTTTTCTAAAATGTCATGAAAGTTTATGTGATAAAAAGGTGGGATGCTATAGATGGTATCATAGTATGGTTTAGTTATTTGTGGAAATTATGATATGAAAACATTAGGAAGAACCCTATAGAAAAGTTTAAATATAGGAAACCTTCCTTGTATTTTGGTGAGTATTGAGTAAGGGGTTTCCAAGAAAATACATCCTTGTCTGGATACGAGCAGGTAGAGGTGGCTCTGGAATAGATGTACATAGGGGTAAAACCCGAAAACACTGCTTTTAGCTAGACTCGAATAGGAACTGGTACACGACAACGAGCCTTTCTGCACTCTTGGTTATGACACTCTCAGGGAAAATGCTTTGGTAAATTCATAAGCTTAGTATGAACCATTATTAAAGGAACAAAGATAAAATAAAATAATTATTCACATAAGAATATATTATCATGGATAAACTAGATTGGGACCTAGGGAATCAAAAGTTAGGGTATACTTTTCTTTTACATGTTTATTCTTATATGCTTTAAGATTCCTTTTAATTAATACTGGCTAATTATTTAAGCCCATAATTGTACTTTCTTTCCATAGTTAATGGCGGAAAATGGAAGAATATGTCCCAACAACCAATGTGATAGGAAATGTGATGATTTCCGTACTAATATGACAGAGATGATTAGTGTATTAAAAGATGATTATTATTTATGAAGACGTTCACTATTTTGGGAACCCTATTTGATCGAGGTATATAGATTACTACGATATTTTCTATGAGGGGTAAAGGTTGAATTATATATTTAGGAATCGATGAATTTAAGGTATACTTATGGTATTATAGGTCACTTATTGAAATTATTGACCTATCTTGGGGAAAATATGTTTAGGTTAGTTACTTTTCTTATAAGATGTTAGGAGTGGTTGATGTGGTTTGGAGATGAATGATAAAGTTTATCTTGGAAGACTATTTTATCAAGACCTTCTTGTATTTGGGTTTCAATCATAGTTTGGGTTATTTTGAGGAATTTTAAGGACAATTATTTACAGAATGGTCTATGATGAACTCTGGGTAGTACCGTGGAACATTGAAGATTTAAAAGTAGTTTCCCATCCCATGAGATTCTTCTTTTTGAAGAGTTGTTTTATCTTACCCTTTATTTTTTTGTGATAAATGTTTAAATATATATAGTTTTTATTTTTTGGAATACGTGACTCTCTAGAAGATTATTCTTGTGCTTTTGATGAGACCAAGTGTTTTTGAATGCTCATCGTTTTGAGAAAAGAGTGGTTTTCGTAGAAACTTATTAAAGGATTAAACTCTACTTGAAGGTAATTATATTTCCTTAGGTTTTTATTATATGTAGTAAATGAATTCCTCAAAACTATAAAAAGGAACATAAATCAATAAACGTTGTCTGTTAACATTTCCTACTTGGAAATAAAATACCGTTTGAACCATCCTAAGTTTGAGATTTTATTGATGTTAAATTTATTATAATCATGTTTTCTATAACTCTCCCTTAGAACGTGACCCTTTTTTCCCTCCATATCCATTTTTTCCTACATGGGATCCTAGTATGGGTTAACTCGGGTGACCTTTTTTACTTCACTTTCTTTCTTTTAAATTAATAGTTTTACTGACTCATTTTCCATTGTGGGATTTTCAATGAAATTTCAAAACCTAGTTTTAAAAATTGCGAGGACGCAATTTCTTATGGGGGGAAGATTGTAATGACCCGAAATTTTGAATAAATCTTGTTTCCTAATTTTTTGTGTTATTTTTATTTTTATACTCAACAAAATTGTTTCATTGGATAACATGAGTATAATTAAAATGAGACTGTTGGGTTTTGACTGTTATATGACCATTGGTCAATATGACCTCTGGAAACTAAACATTTCGATATTTGTCTCTAAATACAATTGATCTTGGTTAATTAATATAGAAAGGACAAATCGATGCCCATCTAACAGAACTTGGGAAGGAGTTAGCACCACTAGGCTTTGTTCTGGACCAAACCCAAGCCGAACTTCATCGTGTGAAACTACAAGGGAATCACCTTCACGAGAAGTTCAAACTAATATAAATTACTACTCGTTCGATGTTGGATGAGCCTCCCTCAGATTCTCTCACCTTAGCACACCTTACACGTAGGTCCTATGCTGGTGTTATAAGGGGCTATGTTAGGAGACCATAACTACCTTGTGTAATCCTTTATTTTAATTAAAATTTTGATTTCTTCTTATGATGAAGTTTATGAATTTTCAAATGTCCGGATAAATATAGTATGCATGTATTGGTGAATTTTAGAGAAAGGATATTAAAAAAAATGTTTATGTAAACCTTAAATAATTAAAACTGTGTCATGATTTTCAAAAAATGGTCTTCTTCAATTATGTTCAGTGTGAAATTTAGATTCTAATAAGATCAACATAATTTTTTATGAATAATAAATTATGAATAGTGATTTTATGCTTAGGATTAGTAATGTGACCAAATGGATTGGTAATCTCACTTAAATAAATCATTAATATAATCTAGGCACCATGATTAAGTAATGTGATTCAATAAAATGGTTAAATAACGGTTTCATAAATTATTAGTCATGTATTAGTTTTTCGGGTGAATAGATTTTTTTAATTAAAAATTTCATTAAATGTATTTAGAAAATTATTTTTATAAAATGGATTTCATTTTTGAACTCAGAGCATCAATATAATGTTAAGGTAATTTTTGGTGATTTTTCTAAAAAAAATGAATTTTCGGTGAAGTGTATTTATTTAAAAACTAAATTAAAAATATTTAGAAAATTATTTTTATAAAATGGAGTTACATTTTTAAATCAATGCATCGATATTTGGTTATGGTGAAATTTTGGAATTTTTCTGAGAAAGTTGAATTTTCAATGAATAGTGAAAATACAGTTTTTAAGTTACTGGTGTTTAATGACATATTTAAATAATGTATTACAGTATGTAATCAATATGGTCGACTTATGAATAGTAAGATAAGGTATGAGGTGTCCCTAGTGGCCAATACCATGGGAAGAAACCATGGTCAGGCCCATGCTTTTTCCAAAACCACTAATGAGGTGTCCCTTGGCCATTAATGCCTTGTCCCCTCACTTTCCCTATAAATACCAAGCCATCCACTCATCCATTCGACTCCCAACTCTCCCACAACGAATCTCTGGTCTCATTACCTCCCAATGAGTACTTATGAGGTGCCCCAAGCCCTCAGGGTCCCATCCTTTGTGTTTTAAGAGTTACGTTTTAAGGTAATCGATCCTACCTATCTCTTTCTTTTCAAGTAATCTCTTTTATGTCATTTCATTTATGATCCATGATCTTATATTGGAGGATGTTCATTTATATTCCCATTAAATATCATTTCATTTTCATATTATGAGTGACCCCCTCTTGCTCTCTTCAACCCGTTTTAAGAATGTTTAAGTGGCGCTGTTAGGCTGCTGAATTTTTAAGGAATTCATTCACCTTTCTCAATTTTCAAAGTTCTACATTCATGTCAAGTCTTTCATGTTCCTTTTTAATATGTTTGGGTATGATCTCTATATATATCATAATGAAATTTTATGTTCATATAATTAGAGACCATATTTTATCTCATCAATTAATTTTTGTTGAAGTTTAAGTGACGTCGTTAGGCTGCCGAATTTTTAAGGGATTCATTCACATTTCTCATTTTTCAAAGTTATATTTTCATGCCAAGTATTTCAAGTTCATTTTTTTGGTGGTATGATCTCTATATCTATCATACTGATCATTTATGTTCATATTATGAGAGACCCTATTTTATCTCTTCAATTTAGTATTTTGATGTTTTAAGTGGCGTCGTTAGGCTGCCGAATTTTTAAGGGATTCGTTCACCTTTCTCATTTTTCAAAGTTCTACTTTCATGTCAGGTATTTCAAGTTCCTTTTTTATTTTCTTGTGGTATGATATCTATATATATCATGCTGATATTTTATGTTCATATGATGAGAGACCCTATTTTATCTCTTCAATTCAGTATTTTGAAGTTTTAGGTAGCACCGTTAGGCTGCCGAATTTTTAACGGATTCGTTCACCTTTCTCATTTTTCAAAGTTCTACATTCATTTAAAGTATTTGAAGTTACTTTTTTATTTTGTTGGGGTATGATATCTATATATATCATAATGATATTTTATTTTCATATGATGAGAAAACCTATTTTATCTCTTCAATTTAGTATTTTGAAGTTTTAAGTGGCACCGTTAGGCTGTCGAATTTTTTAGGGATTCGTTCACCTTTCTCAATTTTCAATGTTCTACATTCATGGAAAGTATTTAAGGTTATTTTAATTATTTTTGGGTATGATCTCTATATCAATCATACTGATATGTAATTTTCATATCATTAGAGACCCTATTTGATCTCATCAATTCATTTTTTTGAAATTTAAGTGGCGTCATTAGGCTGCCGAATTTTCATAAGAGAAATATTATTTTTGTCTTCTTTTCATGTTATTCATTTCATATGGTATATCATTAAAATTTAATTACCATTTTCATATATCTGTCATATTCATTCCCTCTACTGTTTTATGGGTCATTTATGAATGTTTGACACATGTCCCCTCTCTTTTCAATGTTTTCTAAAACCCCAAAACATAGCCGTTATGCTGCATAATTTCTGTCCCAAAATGTCTCTCTATTTTTCTAAAGTTATTTTATTTTATTAAGTGAATAATCATAGCTCTATATTCTATAGTTGTATTCACAAATATACAAATTTGTTATATTTTTAATTCTAGTATTTACATGCATGAGACCCACTCTCCCTTTCCGTGGGTTTAAAGTGACATAAAGATCATGTCATTAAAACAGTTTTTAAAACGTTATGATTATGAAATGAAACCCATTCCATTTATGTTATATGGCTTTTTTATGAAATGGTTTATGATGATATATGTGGCTCACATGATAATAAAGAGAAATTTAAGGGTGCGCCCTGATAGCGCTCCAATGCATTGGGTAAAGACATAATCTCTAGAGATGACCATTTAGACTGATACCTTGGTGAATAACCTTGGTAATTTTTATTGACACCTTGGGGATGGACCTTGGTGAAACAGAAATGATTTTCTTTGTAAAATTTCATAGCCACATATTATAGTTATGAAAAGCTTTATTTTTATTATGATATGCCTTATTAATTCGTTCTCATGCCTTAAAGTTCTTTTCATGAAATTGTTGATGTATCTCAAGTTCACATGTAAATGTTTCCCCTTGTTTCCATTACTGGGCCTTATGCTCACCCTTTCTTTTGATTGATGTCCCCAGGTTATGAGATGCAGTAATGAACCTAGGATGAACATAACGAGATGCCTTTAAATTGTTTAAGAAAAATGTTTTATGTTTTCATTTTTTAGGTTCCTGGTTTCCAAGACACTAAACTATAAAGATCCTCAGTTTTGTAAAATGTAATGAATGTTTATGTGAAAAAAGGCAGGATGATATAGTTGGTATCAAGTGATTCCTTAGTTATTTTTGGAAATTAAGATATGAAAACTTTAGGAAGAACCCTATAGAAAAGATTAATTATAGGAAACCTTCCTGGTATTTTGGTGAGTACTGAGTAAGCGGTTGCCAAGAAAATACATCCTTTTCTGGATACGAGCAGGTAGAGGTGGCTCTGGCACATATGTACAAAGGGGTAAAACAAGAAAACACCGCTTTGAGCTAGACTTGAACGGGAACTGGTACCCGACAACGGACCTTGCTGCACTCTTGGTTACGACACTCCTGGGGGATATGATTTGGTAAATTCATAAGCTTAGTATGAACCATTATTAAGGGAATAAAGATAAAATAAAATAATGATTCACATAAGAATATATTATCATAGATAACCTAGATTGGGACCTAGGAGATCAAAAGTTAGGGTATACTTTTCTTCTAAAAGTTTATCCTTATAAGCTTTAATTTTCCATTTAATGATTATTGGCTAAGTATTTAAGCCCCTAATTGTACTTTCTTTCCTTAGATAATGGTGGGAAATGAAAAAACATGTCCCAAAAACCAATGTGATCGGAAATGTGACGACTTCCGTATTAATTTGATTGAGATGCTTAGGGGATTAAAAGATTATTATTATTTTTGAAGACGTTCACTATTTTGGGAACCCTATTTGATCGAGGTAAATACATTACTATGGTATTTTCTATGAGGAGTAAAGGTTGAATTATATTTTGAGGAATCAATGAAGTTATGGTAAACTTATGGTATTATAGGTTACATATAGAAATTATTGACCTATCTTGGGGAAAATATGTTTATGTTAGTTAATTTTGTTATTAGACGTTAGGATTGGTTGATGTTGTTTGGAGATGAATGATAAAGATTATCTTGGAAGACTATGTTATCAAGTCCTTCTTGTATTTGGGTTTCAATCTTAGTTTGGGTAATTTTGAGGAATTTTAATGACAGTTATTTACGGAATGGTCTATGATGATCTCTGGGTAGTACCATGGAACTTTGAATATTTAAAAGTAGTTTCCCTTCCTATGGGATTCATTCTTTTTGAAGATTTGTTTTATATTACCCTTTCTGTTTTTGGGATAAATGTTTAAAGATAGATAGTTTTTCTTTTGTGGAATACTTGATTCTCTAGATGATTATTATTATGCTTTTGATGAGACCTAGTGTTTTTGAATGCTCATCGTTTGGAGAAAATATTAGTTTTGGTATAAACTTATTAAAGAATTAAACTCTACTTGATGGTAGGTATATTTCCTTATGTTTTTATTTTATCTAGTAAATGAACTCCTAAAAACTATGAAAATGAACATAAAACAAAAAACATTGTCTGTTAAAGTTTCCTACTAGGAAATAAAATACCGTTTGACCCATCATAAGTCTGTGATTTTCTTGTTGTTAACATTCTCCTAATAATGTTTTCTATCACTCTCCCTTAGAACGTGACCCTTTGTTTTTTCCTCCATATCCATGTTTTCCTACATGGGATCCTAGTATGGGTTAACTCGGGTGACCTTTTTACTTCTCTTTCTTTCTTTTAAAGTAATAGTTTTACTGACTCCTTTTCTGGTGTTGGAATTTCAATGAAATTTCAAAACCCGGTTTTAAAAATTATGAGGACGCACTTTATTAAGGGGGGAAGATTGTAATGACCTGAAATTTTGAATAAATATTGTTTCCTAATTTTGTGTATTATTTTTTATACTCAACAAAACTGTTTCATTGGGTAACATTAGTATAATTAAAATGAGACTGTTGGGTTTTGACTGTCATATGACCATTGGTTAATATGACCACGGGAAACTAAACATTTAGATATTTGTCTCTAAATAGAAGTGATCTTTGTTAATTAATATAGAAAGAAAATTTGAGGGCCTCACCCAGTAGTCTTGGACCGATCGAAGCCCATCTAACAAAACTTGGGAAGGAGGTAGCACAACTAGGCTTTGCTCTAGACCAAACCCAAGCCGAAATTCATCGTGTGAAGATAGAAACGAATTGCCTTCATGAGAAGTTCAAGCTGATAGAAATTACTATTCATTCGATTTTGGATGAGCCTCCCTCGGATTCTCTCACCTTAGCACACCTTACACTTAGGTCCTATGCTGGTGTGATAAGGGGTTATGTAAGGAGACTGTAACTGCCTTGTGTAATCCTTTCTTTTAAATAAAAATTCAGATTCCTTCTTATGATGATGTTTATTAAATTTCAAATGTCCGGATAAATATAGTATGCATATTTTTGGTGAATTTTAGAGAAAGGATATTAAAAAAATGTTTATGTAAACATTAAATAATTAAAAATGTGTAATAATTTTCAAATAATGGTCTAATACAATTATGTTTAGTACGAAATTTAGAGTCTAATAAGATCAACATAATTTTTGTTGAATAGTAAATTATGAATAGTGATTTTATTCTTAGGATTAGTAATGTGACCAAATGGATCAGTAATCTCACTTAAATAAAGCATTAATATAATATAGGCACCTTGATTACATAATATGATTCAATAAAATGGTTAAATAATGGTTTCATAAATTATTAGTCAAGTATTGGTTTTTCTGGTGAATATTTTTTTTAATTAAAAATTTCATTAAAAATATTTAGAAAATTATTTTTATAAAATTGATTTCATTTTTGAACTCAGAGCATCGATATTATGTTAAGGTAATATTTCGGGATTTTTCTGAAAAAAATGAATTTTCGATGAATAGTGTATTTATTTAAAAATTAAATTGAAAATATTTAGAAAATTATTTTTATAAAATAGAGTTCATTTTCGAAATCATAGCATCAATATTTGGTTAAGGTGAAATTTTGGGTTTTTTTTGAGAAAGTTGAATTTTCGAGAAATAGTGAAAATACAGTTTTTAAGTTACAGGTGTTTAATGACATCATTAAATGATGTATTAAAGTATGCAATCAATATGGTCGACTTATGAATAGTAATATAAGGTATTAGGTGTCCCAAGTGGCCAAAATTGTGGGAAAATACCATGGGAAAGCCCATGGTTTTTCCAAAACCACTAATGAGGTGTTCCATGGCCATTAATGTCGTGTCCCCTCACTTTCCCTATAAATACCAAGCCATCCCCTCATAAATTCGACTCCCAAATCCCCCCCAACGAAGCTCTGGTCTCATTACCTCCCAAAGAGTCCTTCCAAGGTGCCCCCAAGCCCTCAAGGTCCCAAACTTTGAGTTTTAAGAGTTACGTTTTAAGGTAGGGATCCTACCTCTCTCTTTCTTTTCAATCAAACTCTATTAAGTCATTTATTTTATGATTCATGATCATATGTGTCATGTTAATATAATTACAGACCCCATCTTCCTCTCATAAATTCTTTTTATGAATGTTTATGTGGCGCCATTAGGCTTCCGAATTCTTAAGGGATTCTTTCACCTTTCTCAATTTTAAAAGTTCTACTTTGATGTCAAGTCTTTCAAGTTCCTTTTTAATATGTTGGGGTATGATCTATATATCTATCATACTGAACTTTTCTTCTCATATTATGAGAGACCCTATTTTATCTCATCAATTCATTTTTTTGATGTTTATGTGTCACTGTTAGGCTGCCGAATTTTTAAGGGAATTCGTTCACCTTTCTCATTTTTCAAAGTTCTACGTTCATGTCAAATATTTCAAGTTCCTTTTTATTTTTATTTGGGTATGATCTATATATCTATCATACTTATATTTTATGTTCATATGATGAGAGACCCAATTTGATCTCTTCAATTCAGTATTTTGAGGTTTTAAGTGGCGCCGTTAGGCTGCCAAATTGTTAAGGGATTCGTTCACCTTTCTCATTTTTCAAAGTTCTACTTTCATGTCAAGTCATTCAAGCTCCTTCTTTATTTTTTTGGGGTATGATCTCTATATCAATCATACTAATCTTTTATGTTAATATGATGAGAGACCCTATTTGATCACTTCAATTCAGTATTTTTTAAGTTTTAAGTGGTGTCGTTAGGCTACCAAATTTTTAAGGGATTCGTCCACCTTTCTCATTTTTAAAAGGTCTACATTCATGTCAATTATTTCAAGTTCCATTTTTAATTTTTTGGGGTATGATATATATATCTATCATAATGATCTTTTATTTTCATATGATTAGAGACCCTATTTAATATTTTCAATTTAGTATTTGGATGTTTTATGTGGCGCCATTAGGCTGCCGAATTTTTAAGGGATTTGTTCACCTTTCTCATTTTTCAAAGTTCTACTTTCATTTCAAGTATTTCAAGTTCCTTTTTATTATTTTGGGGTATTATCTCTATATCTATCATTCTGATATTTTATGTTCACATTATGAGAGACCCTATTTGATCTCATCAATTCATTTTTTTTTGAAATTTAAGTGATGCCGTTAGGCTGCCAAATTTTCATAAGAGAAATCTTATTTTTTTTCTTCCTTTCATGTTCTTCATTTCATATGGTATATCTTTCAAATTTAATTACCATGTTCATATATCCTTCATATTCTATCCCTCTACTGTTTTATGGGTCATTTATTAATGCTTGACCCATGTCCCCTGTCTTTTCAATGTTTTCTAAAACCCCAAAACATAGTCGTTATGTTGCAGAATTTCCATCTCAAAATGTCTCTCTCTTTTTATAAGGTTCTTTTATTTTATTAAGTGAATACTCAATGCTCTCTCTTATATTGGGGTATTCACATATATAACATGTCTTTCTATTTTAAATTCTTGTATTTACATTCATGAGACCCGCTCTCCCTTTCCGTGGGTTTAAAGTGACATAAAGATCATGTCCTTAAAGCAGTTTTTAAAACGTTATGATTATGAAATGAATCCCATTTCATTTATGCTATATGAGCTGTTTATGGAATTATTTATGATGATATATGTGTCTCACAAGATAATAAAGACAAATTTAAGGGTGTTCCCTGATAGCGCTCCAATGCATTGGATAAAGACTTAATCTCTAGAGATGACCATTTAGACTGATACCTTGGTGAATAACCTTAGTAATTTTTATTGACACCTTGTGGATGGACCTTGGTGAAACAGAAATGATTTTATTTCTAAAATTTTGTAGCCACATCTTCATGTTATGAAAAACATTTTTTTTATTATGATATGCCTCATGATTTCTTTCTCACGCCTTAAAGTTCTTTTCATGACATCGTTGATGTATCTCAAGTTTACATGTAAATGTTTCCCCTTGTTTCTCTTAATGGGCCATCTGCTCACCCTTTCTTTTGATGTATATCCCAAGGTTATGAGATGCGGTAATGAACCTAGGATGATGATAAGTATAAGCCTTTCAAGTGTTTAATAATAATTTTTTATGCTTTCATGTTTTAAGTTCCTTTTTTCCAAGACATTAATCCTTAAAGATCCTCGGTTTTGTAAAATGTAATGAAAGTTTATGTGATAAAAAGGTGGGATTCTATAACTCTCTTTAGAGGAATTAATGAATGGATACTTTCTTGTTAACGGCTCACGCTATTCGGTTCTAATTTTCATCCAAGTTATGACAGGTATTCAATCTATTTTCACCCAGTCTCTCCAAATCATCTAGACATTTCTAGGATTTCTTATCAGTGGATACTGGAAGATAGATGGAAGCTCAGAGTGATGGAATCTAAATTTTAGTGGAAAAAACTACATTTGTCAAATATACCAATGAGTAGAGGGTTGACAGTTTGGCAGTATAGGTAGTAGTCCTATAATCCCATATGGCATGCAATAGTTTATCAGTCCATGATTTATTATATTTATCCACCATATTGTGGAGTATGTGTTAAGAAGTCTAGTTGAAAACCTCTATTTTCCATTGGTCACTATATGATAGTGGGATAAATGGTTGGAATTGAAATATTGTTTCAGATATAGTTTATTTACGTCAACAAAAAAGAAATTTTTGATGTTCTCCATCAATATGGTATGAGGAAAACCTAATATGGTAATGATATTATCTTTGAAAAAAATAACAATTCTCTAGGATCCTACTTCCTTTAGAGGTATTACCTCAACCAACGTGCTGATGAAATCAGTATCAATAAGGATGTACTTGAATTGATTAACAACTGCTAGAGGATAAGGTCCTACTATATCCATTACACATGTAGCAAATAGGGAGGAGTATTTGGATATTATTAGAATCAATGGGGGTTTATTAATGGTGTTTTCATGAAAATGATAGGGATGAATCTTCATAGTGAAATCTATGATATTCTATATCATCAATTTCTAGAAGTATCCAAGCCTTTAAATTTGATCATAAAACCTACACCCATATTAGTGGGAACCGAGGGCTTCTACATGTACATCATTCATGATAGCTGTAGTTTCATCCCCATCAATTCAACTGAAGATAATTCCATAAAATCATCATTTATAGAACATATTTTTTTTATTTGGGACATCATAATGAGTGAAAAAAACTACTCATCATCAGATCTTCTATATATCCACTCTATTAGTTGAAAGTAATCTATTATAAATACATTCCATGATTTGTATTATACATCCCATAGGAGGACTTAATGGTTTGGGAATGGGACTGATTTCATTGATTTACTCTCTTCTAATTTGAACAAAAGTTGAATCCACATGACAATGATAAATTATGATGATTTTTTGATCTTGGTTAGGATCTTACATGGTGGTAGCTGCATTTTACAATGAATCAGCATGAACATTTTGTGACCTCGTGACAAAAGACAATGTTTTTTATGAGGTATATTCTTCCATTAACCCTCGAACATAATCACACATGCTAATTAGATCTTATTTTCTAATGGTCTAATCCCCATTAATCTGTTTCATTATCCAATCTGAATCACCCTTCATATCCAAGTGGGTAGCTAGTACTTGGAGAGATAATTCTAGTCCGGTAATGAGAACCCAATATCTTGCCTCATTGTTGGTAGCACCTTCTTATAAAAAATGTTGTATGACAACATTTCATTTTATGGAAAGACAAGTAAAATTTCTAACCCATCTTTTCTGAGATAAGGGTCTTTTATTATCTTTAACATTGGACACCTAGAAGAACTAGAAAAATACATTTCCCATATTCGAGGATTATTTGAATAGAAAAAATTTCATTATTATGAATCTATGTTTTTAATTTTGTTTCCTCCACATATGGATTCTTAGAATTGACATCTGCCAAGGCCTGACCTTTTACTACTTTTTGAGGCACAAACTATTTATAAAAAAATTGCATAATAACTTCCCACAGTTCCATACATCCTATAAGAATATGATGAATAATAATAAATTTGAGTAGGTTACTGAGAGAGACCAAGTGGACCTCATGATGCTGCAGATAGTACCATATATTTTGAACTGCATAGATTAATTCTATGCATCACTTTTCTATATCTGAATATTGAGTCTCAGAATTGATCATGGTTCCACTAATATAATAAATAATATTTCATTCCCAGAATTTTTATTTTATGGAAGGAATCTTCCCTGTGATTCATATAAGGTTGTCACATAAAGAATTAGTGGATTTCCTTCAATAAGTGTCATCAATACTTGTGGTATCCAAAGTTATTTCATGAGGTTTTCAAATTACTCATGGTAGTTATTGGTCCATTGATATGTGACTGCATTATACATTAATTTGGTGAAGGTAAAGCAGTTTCATGTTATATTTTCTTGAAGCATTGGATGCAGTAAAAGTGTACTTAAAGTCCTATCTGTCCTTTCATGTTTATATGAGGTGAAATAACAATGATTTATTTATATTTCTCATGATCATCATCGATGTCACGAAGGCATACAATGAAAATAAGAAATTTGTTGGGTCGGAAGAAAACGGGGAAAGATGGCAAGAGGGGGGGTGAATTGCCTTTTAAAAAATGATAAACAAATTAAAAATCAAAGTTGAAATGCTGCGGAAATAAAGAAGGCAATCACACAAGAAATTGATAACGGAGTTCAGCCAAAACTCGGCCTACGTCTCCGCTCCCAACTCAACCGTTGAGAGATTCCTACCGCTTGCTTTTCAATGGTTTTAGCAAGAAACCCACTAGGCTTTGAGGTAGCACTAGAACCTATTACAGCTTGCTTTTGGTGGTTAAGCAAGAACCCAGTTGCTTTCAATGGTTTAGCAAGAACCCACTAGCCTTTTTAACGGGTGAAGGCTAGCTCACCGAAAACTCAAGCCTTTTAAAAGGAAAGGCTTGAAGAAACCTTTTCACACCTTAATGGTGGTGTGAAACCCAAAAGAAAGGGAGGATAGAGAAAAGGTAGGGGTTTGTAGGCACAAACCCAAATTTAAAGCTCAAAAAGAAATAAAACAATAAAAACCGTATTTTGAGAAGCCTTGGGCGCCTTTGATTGGATGGATATGTTGAAGGCCGCTTCCAAGCTTCTTTGTAGGTGCTCTTGGATGTGGAATTGGATTGGAGCACGTTGGGTTCCTTGAGGAAATCCGCCGGAGGTTCGCCAAAAAGATCAACAATGTGTCCGGTGGCTTGGGTGAAGTTCTGGGGCTTCCTAGGCCTTTATTTATAGGCTAGGAACCTTCAAGTATCCGTTGGAGGGCTTTGGAGCCGTTGGAAAAGGCCTCGGAGCCGTTGGGAGGCTTTTGGAGTTGACTGGTCAAAGACAACGGCTAGTTTGACCAGGGCTACCGGCTGGCCGGTACAGGGCCACCGGTTGGCCGGTGCCTTGGATGTTGAGAAGAAAAATGGTCCAGGCTCCACCGGCTGACCGGTGGAGGAGCCACCGGCTGGCCGGTGGTAAGACAGTAGCAAACACTATTGACTGGATGCCACCGGCTGGCCGGTGGTCAAGCCACCGGCTGATCGGTGGTCAAGCCACCGGTTGGCCGGTGGACTGAATTTCAGTCCATTTGTCAGCTTTCTTGGGCCAATCCTTTGGCAATCTTGTGCCTATCATCCACAACACTTAAAAACAATGTTAAACACATATGAAAGTGATTGTGATCATGAAAATCAAAGAGTGTGGGGTACAACAATCTACCCCTATTTTGATGATCACAATCACTTATCTAAGCAATGTAAAAGCTTAAATGAAGGCATGCTTTAAATGAAAAATTGAAAATAAATACTAAGCATGAGAGAAAAGATTCTCCCCCAATAAATCAAGAAATTTCTCCCCCTTTGTGATTATCAAAATAGAATGGGGCATAAAACTTGATTGAGGGAAAAATTGAAAATCAAGATTTTAAACCAATTGAAAATAATACCAATTGTTGAAAATTTTGAAATGAAAATTGAATAACAGTTTGAATTGAAAGTTTGGAATCAAAAATTGAATAGAAAATTTTGAATTGAAAATTTTGAAACCAAGAGTTGAAATTGAAAGTTTGAATCGAAAATTTTGAATTGAAAATTTGAAATGAGAATTTTGAATGAAAATTTTTAATTCACAAAAAGGCTTAAAAGAACCTAACTCCCCCTAAATAAAAACAAAAAGTCACCGGGGAGAGGGATTTTGAAAAGAGATGATTTTCGGCCCGGAGAGACTCGCTAGAAGGGATTTTTCAATCCATACTTGTCTCATGGCGGGTCTTCTCCTATAAAATTCGTCCGAATAGAAAATAGACTTGGGTTGGCCGTACCGGGCATTTTTACAATTACACTCATAAATTAGGTGCCCGGGTTTTTTGCAATAATTACAAAATTTAAATTGGGAGGTCCCCCTTACAAAAACAGTTGGAGCATGGGAGGAGGAAGCTTGGTTGGAATAGCCAAGCCCTTGGGTGGTTCTAGATATTCGTTGGGAACTTAGGAGATTGTTCAAATTTTGTTCCCCTTGGGTGAACTTAGCTAGGGTTTCTCTAAGGTCTTTGATGGTTGATTCCATAGAATCAACATTTGGAAAATTTTGGATTTTGAGGGACATCTCCTCCTTCTCTTTGAGAAGTTGTTCTTTTTCGGAGGAGAGTTTTTTGAAAGATTTTTTTAAAGCAACAACTTTTGACGATAAAGCATGAAAACCATTTTCAAGTTGGTCTCTAGCATGTTGGAGTTCTTCATAAGACATATGATTGAAAGAATTTGAAGAACTAGAAGACGAGGAAGAAGAGTCGGAAGATGATACCTCATGATTTGCCATTAGGCATTTTTTACCTTGGTCGCTCGAGGAGAAGGAGGAGAATGAGGAGGTGTCACTCCATGTCGCCTTAAGGACCTTTTTCTTTTTCTTCTTGGCCCTTTTTTTGTGAGGTGGGCAAACGGGCTTGATCTTTTCGTCGGGTTCTTGCTTGTTGTCGGGTTCTTGGTTTTGAGCCTTCTTAGTACCTTCAAAGGTTAGTTCTAAAAATTTCCAAATATCATGAGAAGATGTGCAAGAAGAAATACAATCAAAAACATTACGATCTAACCCACAATGTAGAGCATTCATGGCTTTGCCATCAAGCTCGAAATAAGCAATGTCATTGGGGGTCCATTTAGACTCATCGGGAGAGGAGAGGGTAAAACCATGCATAACAATTCTAAAAATTGGATAACCAATACTTTTTAAAATAGTGGTCATGCGGGTTTTCCAAAAAGAATAATCGGCTCCATCAAAGAATGGAGCACGATCCAAAGAATGTCCTTCGGGGGATTGAGAGGAAGAAGCGGTAGAAGCCATCAAAAAAATAGGATCTTTAATTTGAAACCGGTAAGGGAATTATTCAAATACGCCCTCTGATACCAAATGTTCGGTCGGAAGAAAACGGGGAAAGATGGCAAGAGGGGGGGTGAATTGCCTTTTAAAAAATGATAAACAAATTAAAAATCAAAGTTGAAATGCAGCGGAAATAAAGGAGGAAATCACACAAGAAATTGATAACGGAGTTCGGCCAAAACCCGGCCTACGTCTCCGCTCCCAACTCAACCGTTGAGAGATTCCTACCGCTTGCTTTTCAATGGTTTTAGAAAGAAACCCACTAGGCTTTGAGGTAGCACTAGAACCTATTACAGCTTGCTTTTGGTGGTTAAGCAAGAACCCACTTGCTTTCAATGGTTTAGCAAGAACCCACTAGCCTTTTTAACGGGTGAAGGCTAGCTCACCGAAAACTCAAGCCTTTTAAAAGGAAAGGCTTGAAGAAACCTTTTCACACCTTAATGGTGGTGTGAAACCCAAAAGAAAGGGAGGATAGAGAAAAGGTTGGGGTTTGTAGGCACAAACCCAAATTTAAAGCTCAAAAAGAAATAAAACAATAAAAACCGTATTTTGAGAAGCCTTGGGCGCCTTTGATTGGATGGAGATGTTGAAGGCCGCTTCCAAGCTTCTTTGGAGGTGCTCTTGGATGTGGAATTGGATTGGAGCACGTTGGGTTCCTTGAGGAAATCCGCCGGAGGTTCGCCAAAAAGATCAACAATGTGTCCGGTGGCTTGGGTGAAGTTCCGGGGCTTCCTAGGCCTTTATTTATAGTCTAGGAACCTTCAAGTATCCGTTGGAGGGCTTTGGAGCCGTTGGAAAAGGCCTCGGAGCCGTTGGGAGGCTTTTGGAGTTGACTGGTCAAAGCCAACGGCTAGTTTGACCAGGGCTACCGGCTGGCCGGTATAGGGCCACCGGCTGGCCGGTGCCTTGGATATTGAGAAGAAAAATGGTCCAGGCTCCACCGGTGGACCGGTGGAGGAGCCACCGGCTGGCCGGTGGCAAGGCAGTAGCAAACACTATTGACTGGATGCCACCGGCTGGCCGGTGGTCAAGCCACCGGCTGACCGGTGGAGCCTGGCAGTGGGCAATGCCTCTGCCAGGTCCACCGGCTGGCCGCTGGTCAAGCCACCGGTTGGCCGGTGGACTGAATTTCAGTCCATTTGTCAGCTTTCTTGGGCCAATCCTTTGGCAATCTTGTGCCTATCATCCACAACACTTAAAAACAATGTTAAACACATATGAAAGTGATTGTGATCATGAAAATCAAAGAGTGTGGGGTACAACAATCTCCCCCTATTTTGATGATCACAATCACTTATCTAAGCAATGTAAAAGCTTAAATGAAGGCATGCTTTAAATGAAAAATTGAAAATAAATACTAAGCATGAGAGAAAAGATTCTCCCCCAATCAATCAAGAAATTTCTCCCCCTTTGTGATTATCAAAATAGAATGGGGCAATAAACTTGATTGAGGGAAAAATTGAAAATAAAGATTTTAAAACAATTGAAAATAATACCAATTGTTGAAAATTATGAAATGAAAATTGAATAACAGTTTGAATTGAAAGTTTTGAATCAAAAATTGAATAGAAAATTTGGAATTGAAAATTTTGAAACCAAGAGTTGAAATTGAAAGTTTGAATCGAAAATTTTGAATTGAAAATTTGAAATGAAAATTTTGAATGAAAATTTTTAATTCACAAAAAGGCTTAAAAGAACCTAACTCCCCATAAATAAAAACAAAAAGTCACCGGGGAGAGGGATTTTGAAAAGAGATGATTTTCGGCCCGGAGAGACTCTCTAGAAGGGATTTTTCAATCCATACTTGTCTCATGGCGGGTCTTCTCCTATAAAATTCGTCGGAATAGAAAATAGACTTAGGTTGGCCGTACCGGGCATTTTTACAATTACACTCATAAATTAGGTGCCCGGGTTTTTTGCAATAATTACAAAATTTAAATTGGGAGGTCCCCCTTACAAAAACAGTTGGAGCATGGGAGGAGGAAGCTTGGTTGGAATAGCCAAGCCCTTGGGTGGTTCTAGATATTCGTTGGGAACTTAGGAGATTGTTCAAATTTTGTTCCCCTTGGGTGAACTTAGCTAGGGTTTCTCTAAGGTCTTTGATGGTTGATTCCATAGAATCAACATTTGGAAAATTTTGGATTTTGAGGGACATCTCCTCCTTCTCTTTGAGAAGTTGTTCTTTTTCGGAGGAGAGTTTTTTGAAAGATTTTTTTAAAGCAACAACTTTTGACGATAAAGCATGAAAACCATTTTCAAGTTGGTCTCTAGCATGTTGGAGTTCTTCATAAGACATATGATTGAAAGAATTTGAAGAACTAGAAGACGAGGAAGAAGAGTCGGAAGATGATACCTCATGATTTGCCATTAGGCATTTTTTACCTTGGTCGCTCGAGGAGAAGGAGGAGAATGAGGAGGTGTCACTCCATGTCGCCTTGAGGAGCTTTTTCTTTTTCTTCTTGGCCCTTTTTTTGTGAGGTGGGCAAACGGGCTTGATCTTTTCGTCGGGTTCTTGCTTGTTGTCGGGTTCTTGGTTTTGAGCCTTCTTAGTACCTTCATAGGTTAGTTCTAAAAATTTCCAAATATCATGAGAAGATGTGAAAGAAGAAATACAATCAAAAACATTACGATCTAACCCACAATGTAGAGAATTCATGGCTTTGCCATCAAGCTCGAAATAAGCAATGTCATTGGGGTTCCATTTAGACTCATCGGGAGAGGAGAGGGTAAAACCATGCATAACAATTCTAAAATTTGGATAACCAATACTTTTTAAAAAAGTGGTCATGCGGGTTTTCCAAAAAGAATAATCGGCTCCATCAAAGAATGGAGCACGATCCAAAGAATGTCCTTCGGGGGATTGAGAGGAAGAACCGGTAGAAGCCATAAAAAAAATAGGATCTTTAATTTGAAACCGGTAAGGGAATTATTCAAATACGCCCTCTGATACCAAATGTTCGGTCGGAAGAAAACGGGGAAAGATGGCAAGAGGGGGGGTGAATTGCCTTTTAAAAAATGATAAACAAATTAAAAATCAAAGTTGAAATGCAGCGGAAATAAAGGAGGCAATCACACAAGAAATTGATAACGGAGTTCGGCCAAAACCCGGCCTACGTCTCCGCTCCCAACTCAACCGTTGAGAGATTCCTACCGCTTGCTTTTCAATGGTTTTAGAAAGAAACCCACTAGGCTTTGAGGTAGCACTAGAACCTATTACAGCTTGCTTTTGGTGGTTAAGCAAGAACCCACTTGCTTTCAATGGTTTAGCAAGAACCCACTAGCCTTTTTAACGGGTGAAGGCTAGCTCACCGAAAACTCAAGCCTTTTAAAAGGAAAGGCTTGAAGAAACCTTTTCACACCTTAATGGTGGTGTGAAACCCAAAAGAAAGGGAGGATAGAGAAAAGGTTGGGGTTTGTAGGCACAAACCCAAATTTAAAGCTCAAAAAGAAATAAAACAATAAAAACCATATTTTGAGAAGCCTTGGGCGCCTTTGATTGGATGGAGATGTTGAAGGCCGCTTCCAAGCTTCTTTGGAGGTGCTCTTGGATGTGGAATTGGATTGGAGCACGTTGGGTTCCTTGAGGAAATCCGCCGGAGGTTCGCCAAAAAGATCAACAATGTGTCCGGTGGCTTGGGTGAAGTTCCGGGGCTTCCTAGGCCTTTATTTATAGGTTAGGAACCTTCAAGTATCCGTTGGAGGGCTTTGGAGCCGTTGGAAAAGGCCTCGGAGCCGTTGGGAGGCTTTTGGAGTTGACTGGTCAAAGCCAACGGCTAGTTTGACCAGGGCTACCGGCTGGCCGGTACAGGGCCACCGGCTGGCCGGTGCCTTGGATGTTGAGAAGAAAAATGGTCCAGGCTCCACCGGCTGACCGGTGGAGGAGCCACCGGCTGGCCGGTGGCAAGACAGTAGGAACCACTATTGACTGGATGCCACCGGCTGGCCGGTGGTCAAGCCACCGGCTGACCGGTGGAGCCTGGCAGTGGGCAATGCCTCTGCCAGGTCCACCGGCTGGCCGGTGGTCAAGCCACCGGTTGGCCGGTGGACTGAATTTCAGTCCATTTGTCAGCTTTCTTGGGCCAATCCTTTGGCAATCTTGTTCCTATCATCCACAAAACTTAAAAACAATGTTAAACACATATGAAAGTGATTGTGATCATGAAAATCAAAGAGTGTGGGGTACAACAAAATTTTCCTAAGGTTACCGCAAAATCACATTTCAAGGGGATCATATTTATATTATGGTGTCAAAGAATTAAAAAGAGGATCTCTTTGTCAACCAGGTGAACAAATAATTGTCATGATTTGACCACTAGATCATAAACCTAAAATTAAAAAACATTCCCCTTGATGGTCTTATGTATGGGATGCTTTGCATGTTGGAATGTCGTACTAGCCTTATACAAGCCAAAGAGAATTACTTGAGAGAAAAATAAACATTTTGGGGAACAAAAGCATGTAGATTACAAACCTTGTAGGGCCATATGAATTTTGTTATACAAATGGTAACCATATATGAAGGTGATAGTTGCGTATCTATCTGTTTCATCGATCAAGAGTTCTGTGATTGGAACCTGGAAGTCATCTTTGGGAAAATGCTGGTTGAGATCACTGAAATCAATGAAAAATATTTTCTTACGATTATTATTTTTGATAGGGAAAATATCGGGTAACCATTTTGTATATTTCACCTCTCAGTTGATGTTGTCCTTGATAATATTTTCAACTTCAGCCTCAATTTTGGATCCATGAGTTGGGTGTGTTCTTCTTAGTGCCTACCTATATACCTGATGCCCTTTCGGAAAACCCAAATGGCATGCGGCCACCTAAAAATCAATCCCTATAATCTATATGTTATTATAGAAAAACACATCCTAGAGTTACTTTAGTAAGGAGGTGTATTCCCTTTATTCATAATGAGTCAAGGACACACTAATTAGAGTGGGTCATGGATCATCATTTATACACATTGTTATTTCTCTTAGTTCATCCATGGGGGTTGATAAACCACCCTAAAATACTATAGGGGAATCCTTGAAACATTATTCTTCTTCCTCTTCCTCATTCTCCAATGTTTTTTCTTCTTCATGTGAATGATTTGATAAATAATGATTCTTCAATGTAAAAGGGGAGTCACCTTTTAGAAATTTAGAGGACAAGGAAATCATTTGAATACACCTTTTTTCATAAATCCTTCTTAGAGTCTATTTGGGGAATCAAGTGGTTAAGAATGAGTCTATTAAACAAATTCTGTAATCATGATAGCTTCATCTATTTCAGGTGATAAAACTAGCACTTTTTGAGGCTCAGGGTATTGAATGAAGATATTTTCACTAAATATTTCATTATCACTCAAAGAGTTGATAAACTATTTATCACCATTGGTTCCAAATGTCATGACTGAAATTATTGAATAAATTGAATGAAATTGTGAATTTTGGACCACCCCATAAATTTGATTAATATGCTTTACACAATATGTATTATGATTCTCAAAATGGTTAGTTGGGATCATCACCAATCCATTCGGGGAATGGATTCGGGCCACATCATTAAAAATTGATTTCTTCCTTTCATTTTGATAAAACCCTATATAATTTTTTCCAGAATTTCAAATGTGATTTTTCACTCTATGATTTCCCAATTTGATGATTGAGATAATATGTGAGACATTGGTGGTATGAAGATGGAATTGATGCATGGTGATGAAGACAAGGTCATCCTAGTAGAACAATGAATGTTGTGTCATGTCAGACCACCATGGACACTGAGACAGATACCAGATCTATGAACTATGTTGTGTGTGTGATTGCTCTGATCTATTCCTTCTCATTCTTGTGTTAAAACTACAACATAAGAGTAGAGGGAGACAAGTTATATTCAATGATACATAGTTTATAAAGCATCCGAACAGGGATAATGTTGACTCCTAAGACATATTCAATGAAGTATCATCAAATATCAGTTTCATTCAGCATTCTAGATAATTACAGTGTTCTGAAATGACCATGTATGATAGCATTATAATCACAGTTGTTGAAGAAAATGAATTCATGGGATTACACATGACATTTCTATGCATGATAAACATCAATAGTAGTGACCACAACATCAAATTCCATAGGGCTTGACAATAACATAATCAGTGATTCCTAGAGGTCTTTTGATAGACTCGGAGCATCCAATATTGAATACTTAAGTTGAACATAGGCTAGTTTCTTTAAAAATATTACATTGGATCCAAATGTATTTGGTTCCATTCATGGAGATTCCATTTGGTAGGTACCTTACAAGCTGAGGTTCCTGATGTGGATGGGTTGTTCCTTAGTATAAGAGCTAGAAGTGTTATTCTCCTTCTTTAATTAGTCTGGCTAGGTATGCATACCTACCGAGGAGGTTTTGGTGTAAACTCTAACCGAACTTCCATGATGATCATGTTAGAGCAGACCATATCACATGTGGGGGAGTTCCCATGTTCAGACTAACCCCACTGAAGGTATCTCTTATGGGATTCAGCTGCATAGAGGGTTCGAGCATGGGTTTGGTTGATATAGTGACTTCTAGCATGACCATTTATCCCCATATATCCTTGATATTGATGAAATATTTCCCTAGTTTCGCAATTAAGTTCAAGGTAATCATATTCTTATTTAGAATCCTCATTTCAGTAGGGATCCATTAATTGAATTGAATTAACATAAGAAAATATCAACTTTTCATCTAATAAAGATTCTTCATGGGGGGATGACTCTTATTATTCCATTTAGAGGGGTTATAAATGTTCTTTTGTGACGTTCTATATGAAATCATCTAAAGTAAAGGAAAAAAATTTGGCCTTGATATGTGCTCATATTCTTCTTATTTCTCCTTATTCTTTAGTCCATGTCGCTTATTTGAGGATATAACATCAAAGGAATGGGCTCTTGATGAAGATGGATTTGATGTAACAGAAGCAATATGAGACATATTTTGTTGTTCCAACTATATTCATAGTTTGGAATGAGTTTTATTGATTTTTTACTTGACCATACAATCATATAGCTTATATAAATTCTTTCTTTTAACTTCTTTCCACTCACCTTCAGCATCTGAGTAAGTAGCAGTGACACATGCTACCTGGGTAAGTTAATCTTTTAGCATCACTTTCCAATGGTACACTATATTTTTGGGAGTTCCTTTGATAAAAACTACACTGGATTGGATTCAACAACATTTTATGAAAGGGGAAATATAGGATTTTAAAAGTTTGGAGAAGGAGGATACAAATACACCCATTTCGGTAGGACACATTGTCTAGTTGAATAGGTGAGAACCATTCTTCTATAGCTCCTAATAGATTTTTTAAGAACTCAATGTTTTTAATAAGATTCCAAGGAATATATAGATGATCCATGACTTGAATAGATGCGACATATGAATCTTGAACTACTGCAGTGACTAGCTGGAAAATGGTGCAGGCCTTGCAATAATTTTCCATGGATAACCCATGGGGATAATCTTATAAGGATGTGCCTGACCCTTCATTGGTTGAATATTAATTGGAGTGGATTCGTTATTCTCATCTGTAGTTGCAGCAAACACTATTTGTTTTTTTGAACCTACTAGAAGTGAAAGATGTGGATCTATTTGTAGAGCATATCTAGTAGGATTTTCGCCTCAAAGTAACAATACATTGAGTCTTTAAAACACTTTCATCTCCTCCTCTTGTTGGTCAAACGTTTCCTATAATAAGAGGGATTAACATTATATGAGGAGAATGAGGGAAATTTTCTTCCCTTACATTTTCCCTTATTTGGTGCCTTTCATGGCATTAAAGATGGATTATATGAGGGAATACACAAATTTTGGGTAATCCTATGATTTCAGGTATGTAGACCCCCTTAATTTAATTCGGTGTAGACCAAATTATGAACATGAACCTCATCCTATGACTCCACTAAATTGGATTCATTTTCTGGAGGATATTCAATGATGTTATTGATGAAATTGACCAATTCATAATGCATTGCTGGAATTCTCTCAGTATCTTTGTGACATTCTCTTCTTCTATGCCCTCCACACGACGTTTTTCTCTTATTAGTTGGTCCCTCATGAACCATCTGGAGGATAGTAACTTGAGGGGAATCCTAGGATAGTTCAGTTGTCCATTTATTTTTCAGATTCATCCCTAATCAAAATAAAACTGAATTACACTGAGGATGGGATTGTGAATGTGAAAAAACACATAGACCTATAACATTGGCTATTCCTTTTCATCATTATCATCCCTTTGGGATTTTTATGATGGTTTTGAGGGTTTGTTTAAAAAATACCAAATCCCTATAAATTACGGTGGCTCTTGGAATGTTTTGGATGACATCAGTGCAACTCCTCTTCTAATTTTACAAATTATGGTTCAAACGTTGGCTAGGTGCATATATGGATCTCATGTAAATCTATTTATTTGGAATACTATAGTGTTATTTTAGAAATTTTTTCTATCTAATAGTTAAAATCCTATAATTTGGGGTCCATCTCATTTATCTCAGATTCTTGATGAAAAATATTTCAAAATATTTCCCTATTTTGGACTACCTTTGGTGGTAGCTGATAAATTCATGTTCTTACTAAGAATATCTTCTTTCATTAATATAATTCACCATTGTATATCTAGAATAGGGAAATAACATCCCATGAGACCACTTTGGGTAGTATTTTCCAGCCTTGGATCATCGTGAAATTCAATACTCTATGTGAACCCCATCCTCTAATATTAGCACCAAATGGGGTATCTACGATCAATAATTGCAACCTCATTAATTCATTGAGTCGTGCACATTGATGGGATCCCTATTGCTTCACAATCGTTGGATGTTGGAAATATAGGTGACGTGCCAAGAAAATTTGGCACTATAATACTTCTATACATTAACTTGACTTGGGTATTTATCAGTAGGTAATATCTTTTACTTAAAATGATAAAGCATTTTCCACATATTAAGGAAGATGCCATGAATATAATCTACCATCAATATATATGGAATGATGTATTGATGAGTGGACAAAGGCATAATCATGACTTGTATTTTATTTTCATCCAATTGTTTTCTCATGTTCAATATATCCTCTTCAACCTTTTCTAGAGGCTCCTCTACAAAATTAGAAAATATTTGGTCTTTCTTTACCATTTCATCAGAATAAAAAAGATCATTAGAGTGTTCCTCTATTAAATGGGAAGATAAATGGCCAAAGGGAGGTTCATAGAATTAATTTATGTTTGGTTTAACTTATAGTTGAGAAATAACTTCACCCACTAGTGTCAAGGAATCAAACATGACTGGCCTTGTCTTTATAAGTGCTTCAAGAAAGTAGGTATTTCTCATCACCACGTTGTTAGTTGGAGAAATCTATGGAATATTTAAATCACTACTACAGAGAGAAAATTATCTTTCAATTCCATCATGGGGAGAACCATCATGGTGGATTATAGTAAGGGGTAAACCATCTTTTCCCTTGGTCTTCTGGCCACACAGAGGGTTTTCGTGGCTCTCATCAATAGATAGGTTCTCAAGATTTATCATATTGTCACGAAGCAAGCCTTCATGGGGAAATGTATGATGAATGCTTCTAGATTTACTTATACTAATCCCATAACATGTTAATGGGTTATTAGTATCTTGAGATGCAACAGATAAATGTCTGAGGGATTCAAGAACTCCAGTATTGATTGGATCCAAATCAGAAACTAGCTCTTGATTTTCCAAATCTGTATAATAGTTATTTTTCTTCGATGCCTATTTACAATATGTTGGTGCCACTTGTTTGGAAAAGTTGTTATCATGGTCATTTGTATACTCCTAACTTGAAGTGGATGTAAGAATAGGTGAATTAAATCTAGTTGTAATAGGTGCATGTTCCTGATCCTGTTTTTCGTATGATATGGAGGAGTATGCCCCACGATCCTTGAGAACAAAGGTATGTATATTCTCTAGGGTGACATGTTGATAATTTACCCTAATTTTTGGGATAAATCATTCTTCTATCACTATGGTACGGATGTTTCCAACCTGATTATAATTTGTGAAGTCTTTAGGTTTTTTCTATGAATTTGGGTATACCCTTTCATCATTACTTAGATGTTATTGATGGAATCAGTGAACAAAACGAGAATGCACATCAATTATTTGTCTCAAGAAGTGGTATGTACTTGATTCTGTCATCCCTTTCTTATCAGTGGATACTGACAGTACTCATGTGTTGGGAAAAATAGTTTAGTTATACTTTTTTTCATTGGGGATTTCCAATTGAATTTTCCAGGTGCTACCAAATGAGGTTGTTGGCAAACCTGATGGGTGTAGGATGGTGTTTATTTCTGCTTACAATTTCCCACCAAATCTTTTTGTTGGAATTCATTGAACACCACCATAAAATTATTCTATCAAGATGGATGTGTGTAAGTAGATGTATATTCATTATTTCGGTAATCAACTAGATTAGATTTGAGTTATTCATTGGATTCCACCAATAATTTCAGTTGGTTGGCTTATTCAAGGCCAATAGGTGTACGTGCTCAATCATTGTTTTCCACCAAACTAGGTTGGTAGGATTCTCCAGAGGTGGAAAAGGTAGGATATTTCTCTATGTTTGTTTGTTGTTGTCCCTGATTGGCCTTCATTAATGCATGGGTATCAGGGACCTAGTTTAACCATCCAAAGGCATCACCTTTATCATGTTGAGGGTTTGTTGTCACATGGCATTGGTTGTGGATATTGTTGGAAGGATCCCTTGTAAAGGACCCGTATGTCTTTAGGAAACGGCCTTAGGTGGCCACTTGGTCAACCTCTTTAGAATATGGGTTGGATAGTGATTTCATTTTGGGTATATTCTATCAAAATTATTGAAGATGTTTGTCGGAAACATTTTATTATGGACCATTAATCATCATTGACCAGATGACCAGGGGCTGTTTTGGATCATGAGTGCCTTTCGGTGGCCTCCAATGTCAGGATGGTGTCGTGTTATTGTTACTCTCAAACTAGAGGACTAGAAACCCAACTTTGAAGATTCTAAGATAGCGATGGCATCCTTCATGAGAATGAGGATCCATCTTGAGAAACAGCTGGGGTGTTCTCAGGTGTAAACATCAAGGAATCCATTTTAATTTTTATTATTTCTTTTAAAATATTGGCTATATATACGAAAAAAGCATTGAAATCCAGTATCTACTTCGAGCGAAGAACTATCTTATTGATTACCTAGTCTATACATATTTTATCAATTGGTATAGGCCTTCCAAATGTGTAACACTTTCATCTTGGTTAAGGATTAACATTGGGTTCACCATTTTTTCACTCAAAATGTATGTTTTGGTTTTGAATCACAATTTATTAATGGTTTGAATGGATTTTTTATGGAACCAAAAACAACCAATGGTTTTATATCCAAAGGGAACTATATTCCAAAGGTAGAGATTTGTTAGGTTCGTTGTCCTATGATACTTAAGAACATGAATTTTTCAAGATGATAGGAGGTCTCACGCATCACACCCTTGATGGGGTCTTATTTCCTACTCTAATACTCTCTTATATATTCAAGATATGTTCATGAATATTTCATTAATTCCCAATAATGATGTGAGTTATCCAAATATTAGAAATAAATTATTACCATATGTGGAATTTATAATCATATGTATGTATTAAAGGTTTTTCATTGTTGGAGATATTAGTATGTATCTAAGGTTCTCCATTAATGTTATCTACTCATATATTACATATAGATTCTTTGGTAACTATTACAATGATGATGGATTATTAGGAACATATAGGGGCACTCTAGAGTTTATGTTAATCTAGGAAGATGAATGTCATTCTTGAATTTATCACTTTCTATGGACATGAACTATTTTATGATGTCTGTATCAAATCCACAAATTGGATTTCTACATATCCTTGTTATAGATAACTAATCCTATGTTGTTTGGTGCCTCTAAGTGGGTCATAACATACCTTTTAAGTTCATGTGATGAGTTTCCAACTATAAACTTCAAAATAATATTGAAAGGATGTCTAGATAGAAGATTCCTATTCATTGTTTGGTGTGGGAACTATACCCAAGCAGCCCAAGGATCATGGAAGGGATTTGAGATTCCATGTTGAATTAGACCCTACTGGGGATATGGCCCATAAAAAGAGGGATTGTATAGGATATTAGTTTTGAACCTCTGGGATGATTCCTACATATCTCATTTGGACGGGACGTAAAACTCACCTAGTTCTCTACTTAGGACCTACACCTATGGAGGCCCTCAAATACATGTCTCAAAAGTGAGTATAGCCCTTTGAGATGATAGGTTGGGGATTATTCCAAATAATTATATCCCCTATGAAGGGACCATGAGGGATGTTTTTAATCGTGGTGATTTGAGGTTCAAACTCATGGTTTATTAATGAGGATGATATCCAGATTAAAAGAATTATGTATAGGGATTATTCATAAGGAGGATTCCCATTGAGCATGGAGCCTAAGTGGGTTTCTTATGTAACTTTGGTAATAGGAATTAGTGATCTCATAGATCAGTTCATTTTTATATTTCACATAGGAGGAGGTCCATTTAAGGAATGAACGATTTCTCATTTTCTGGATGAGATTATGTTGAGATCAAGCATCAGAAAGGCTTACTATGTATCCCAATTATAGTTGGAATCAAAGATCTTGTAGTTCAATAATTCAGGTGGATTGTGTAGATATTGTGATCCTTACAAACATATAATCACACTTGATTCATGCTCAGTAGGAGAAATAAAAAGATGTGAAATAATACCCAATCCACACACATTCTTTACATACATTATGGAAGAGTCTAGGGCTATAGAAAAAG
Organism: Viscum album; assembly: GCA_963277665.1. NCBI lineage: Eukaryota > Viridiplantae > Streptophyta > Magnoliopsida > Santalales > Viscaceae > Viscum > Viscum album. The sequence continues at coordinate 2,123,150,570 of OY728148.1, read as the reverse complement.
AGGTTGGGGATATGGTAGAAGAAGATGAGGCTACACGAATTCCCACTCTTCACATTTAATTGGATGAGAGTCCAAGTTAAAGAATTCCTGAAGGTGAAGGATGTAGATAAGATAGAGAATAAAACCTCCAACATTATTGTTTAAGGTCTTACTCCTTGATGGTTCCCATTGAGTTGTCCTGAGAGAGGAGGGATAATTTTCCTTTGTAAAATGGAAAAGCATGTTTGATCATTACCCACCTTACTAGAGACCAAAGGCTCCACATCTCATAGACAAGTGTAATGTCCCGGTTTCGGATGAAACCGAGTGGTTCCCCATACCTTGTTGGTCACATGGCCTCAAGAGAATTTCTCCAAATTCCAGAGGCAGCTGACTAGTAGCGGGGGACTTGGGTATGATGGTGGGGAAACTATGCCCTCATTGGCAGAGTGACACATCAGAAGATAAACAATTATACAATATTAGAAATAGTAAATACTGAACAACAGTAACAGAGATAAAAGTATGTGAATCCCCTATATCGAATAGAGATGACGATAAAACTGAGGCTAATAGGATCGTAACTCAAACTGTAAGAAGGTCTGGGAACCTGCTTGAGGAAGGTCAGCTCCATTGTAACGGTCTGGCCTACTCCACAACCCAGTGACCCTGCCTGACCACTCGGAGCTGATGCACTCTTCTATCACTGATGGACTGTAAAATGACCAACACGGCCATGACCTCCACCTCGGCCAAAATGGTCGTAAGAACACTAGTTCCAAGACTACTGAGAAACTGGCGGCACTGCTCCAGAACGCGGAGTCAGAGAAGAACCCCTTTCACCAGCTTCCAGTGAGACGATCTAGCTGAAGTGCTGAAGGTGACCCATCTTGTCGCACGATCGACACTCCAATGGGTATTTCTGGAACTATGGCCTTGTATTCCAATCCCTTTAACACTGGTAGCAAACCACCTGGATACTAGAAGATGTGTCTTTCCTCCTTTAATAACCGCATGAAGACTCTCTACGGTGCTTTATACTATCAGTATAAAGAATTATAACTCCAAATGTCAAGGTTCCCTAGATCACAAATCCAGAATCCCTCAGATTATGCTTTGTGATTAGCACCTCATTGACGGTAGAAGTGATGGAAGTCAACTAGAAGATGTTCACCTAGGAACATATGTCATGCTTGAGACCATCCTCGATTTTCCTTGCCAGGAATAACACATATCCTCCCAAGAAGGGAGTAATTCACTGATGCTCAGTGAAGCATAAGGAATACTCCATGAGAGAAATATTACCCTACTCCTGACACATGAACTCCTAGGCTCGGTCGACCCTCAGGGTCTCCGGATAAATGTAGTCATAGAAGATGCACTGGAACTCCTCCCAAGCCATATCCTGCTGATGAATCGCCTGTGAAATCATGTCCCACCACCTCTTGGCAGAGTCCTATAGCATATAGATAGAGAGCATGACCCTCCTCTATGGAGGAATTTCCATATTCTCGAATATCATTAGTATGGATTCTAGCCATTACTCTGCAACCTGTGTTATTCCTTCCCCTGAGAAGGTGGGACGATGCTGCTGCTGGAAAACCAGCGTCATGTCTGCCATAGATGTGGAAGGAGGCGGAGCTCCCTGGATGGTCTGCATCATCCTCAAAAATCCCTCTCTGAATTGATCATTATCTCCTATGTTTGGTATAACAGTTGGTTCCACGACGGGCACAACAGGTGGATCTGTTGTAAGTCCTTGATCACCCCTATTCGACGTCGAATCACCACCTGGGAACTGGCGTACAACTGGAGGACCTCTCGGTTCCATGAATCTTCAAGGTCAAACGCACTCCTTAGATCACAATTATCATGGACTGAAAAAAATTAGGCGCCTAATAAGGGAACATGAGAATGAAAGCATTCAAGTTTCACAAAACATGACTACACTGTGTGTATAAAGACTACATGACATGTTACCTTAAGTCATTCACATGGGAGTGCACTTCTGCCAAAACTGGTTGTGTAACACCCCAAATACACAGCGTGTTATCCTAACACATGGAATGTACCTGAATCCTCTTCTCCTACATGATTCCATCTACCTGGTTAAGTCAAATTGCTCTACAAAGACAAAACTACACGGCTAGTTCAAGGTAGAAACAGTGTGTACTCAACAAGCTTCACTTGGCCCGTGTTGTTAGTGACACGACTAGGGTACCAAGGTCACACTACATGGCGTGTTCCAAGCGGACACAGTGTATACTAAGAAGTTCCAACAAACTGTGTGGTTAAATACATGGCTGACTATATGGCTGACACTACACGGCATGTTCCAGGCAGAAACAACGTGTAAAAGAAAGGATCACACCGAACCATGTTTTTTGTGACACGTCCGGGTACATGGTTCAGATTACACGACTTGTTCGATGTGGACACAGCCTGTATAAGAAGATACTCCACCAAACATGTTGTTAACTACATGGATGGACTCCTAGGATTACACTACACGGTGTGTATAACCAGTACACGGCGTGTTCCCATCAGATTTTCCCTATCTCGTGTCTCTTCCCACACGGTCTATGACACGGTTCGAGACTACACGGCGTGTACATAAAGTACATGGTGTGTTAATATGAAAAACTATTTCTTCCCGAATAAAAGAATACACGGACTATAGTCAAAACTACATAGCATGTATTCTGGGTTTTCCGAGACACTAAGACTTAGAAACTACTCTAGAGCCCAGAAAACACTGAAACGAACTCTGAAAGTGCAAAATTCCGATCCGTGATGGCACATAATCCCTCAAAATCAATGTTTGGAATCTTAAAAAAAGTTATAAACAAGGTAAACAAGTCAGTGATCCACCAAACTCTGGTCCATGAGGGCCCACAACACCTCAAGAACCAAATCATGGCATTCATTCAAACAAAACATTAAACAATCAATGATCTAACAATAAGAATATATTTTTTATCAAGGCATCTATCACAACAGCATGCATATTCTACAAAACATCTATAACAACAACATGCATTTGCTAATGCATCCTAGATGACATGGAAAGAATGCATGACATGTGATTTCTACCAGGTGAATATATGATGCAAGAGATGGAATACCCTCATCTCATCGAGATGCGACAGAAAAATAACCTCAATAACATCAACTGTAATAATAAAAAACATGTGAATCACCCAACAGTAAAATCAAATCAACTGTAAAATTGAAAAACCAGAAAAATTGCAATAAACGAGGTATGTTGGATTTTCCCAGTACACGGGTTAGCTACTCCCGTGCATAGATTATTACCACATACCCATTCTATCATATCCCTAACTAAAGGCTCCAAATAGTAAGTCAAGTAAAAATAATCCCTCTGATACCACTTTGTAACATCCCGATTTCGGAAGCCACCCAGAGGCGCCCCGTACTTGGTTGGTCACATGGCCTCAAGGGCATTTCCCCGAACGCTAGAGGTTTCCGACTAGCAGTGAGGTCCTTGGGTGTGGTAGTTGGGAAACTATTACCTCATTTTCAGAGTAACACAACATAAGATAAACAATTATACAATAGATGAAACAATAAATACCAAAAAACAGTAACAATAGAAGTCTAATAAAGAAAACAACTAGAGTACATATATATAAATGATGCATGATACATATATGTACAGGAAATTAGCCAAACAAGTCACAATGCTGGAACAAGACATTGCTAAACCAATGTGAAAAAGAATGTAGATAAACTCTTCCACATTACAAGCCATTTCTTGGTCACATGCTCTCCAGCTGCACAGAAATCAAGAACCTAAAGTAGAAGAGTGCTTTCACTTATCTATACCTGCAAAAATATAATATGATTGGGCCCAAAAACATGACCCAAACAGGGTGTGAGACTAAATCCCTATAGGCAACCAACCGAAGATCTGTGCCTAATAGTCAGCGAACATATGGCAGGTAAATGTACAGAAAGTAATAAACGGGAAAGTACACAGAATCAAACAATCCACATTCTAAATATCAAGCAATGTCTAATCAATACAGATAACACAAACAGGTAACCCTCAGGGAAGTACTCACAGCCTATCCCCTCTGGTCCTACCTAGAAGATACAATCACTCCTTTGGGAAGCACACACAGTCTCACCCCTATGGTTCATCTACTGTATAGACTCTCTGAGGAATCATTCACCGTCAATTCCCCCTATAAGGCCCCAGCCTTAAACCTCACTTAATCATGAGTTATTACAAGATTACACATTGAGGATATTTTCAGGTTTAGAGTTTTACAGAATTAGATCACAAAACTTGCATTACATTCCACATTTAAACAAAGTGGTTACATAAAATATAGTATTCATTTTTTCCGTCAACGGAAACATATTTAAAAATAAAGCATGGATTCTTTCTTGACACTTACTTGACACTATCATCATATCATGTACCTTTCCCTAGACCTATGAAAAACATTTCAAAAAAACTTGGGATGAGCATAAAAAGCTCAATAAGGGTTATAAAAATATGGAAAAGAAACACGAGTTCATATATACACAAGCATGAAATCATACATTACCCATAAAACATAGGAACTTTAACATACGTCATAAAATCATGAATAAATCATAGAAATCATAAGACATAAAAGGTAACTTGAGGAATTTATAACATTCTTACATTGGGAGTAACCCTCTTGGTTACGTTTGGAATACCCACCACAGTATATTCCCTAAATATATTTGGAGAAACCATAACGTTTCACTCCTTCGCATTACCCAATGCATCAGAGAGCTATAGCGGGCCTACCCGACCTTAGTTTATCACGGAACCACCAGTCTTCATAATAATGCCCAAGAACCATAACATAATCGTATCACATAAATCATGCATAAAGGAAACATAACATTTCCACATTTCAATCACAATATATCAATACAACACATTGATATAATAAAAACATTATGAAAAACATTTTCAATACCAAAATAAAAGAAAATTAAATCATGGTATTTATTTTTATTTTAAAAAGAAGGTATGGCTTGTAGAGGAAGCCGAAACTCAAATAATGGTCACGGCAGTGGAGAAGTCGTTGTCTCCGCATACGTATGACAAATGCATTCCCTTTTGTCGTTTAGTAAAACGCTTTGTAAAAAAGATTCCTTTTGGACAAATGTAAAAGTCAAGGGTTTTATACACCATATAAAATAAGGTTGTGTATAAAATAAAATATGCCTCAATGAAAGGAGATTGAGACGAAGTCCCTTACAAAGAAGATATCCTTGGTTTAAGGACAAATCAATTACATAATTATGTGTGACAAACGAATACACCAAATATAAGTGGATATTAAGTGTAAAATAGTCAGAGGATATTCACACATATTCATAGAACGACATATTCAATGAGTATATGTTTATCCCAAATAATCAAATTTGGGTTAATAAGTTCCCTTGCAAAAATTTGACAGCCTAACGACGTCACTACAAAATTCAGAAAATGAGTTGATGAGAGATAAAAAGGGTATCTCATCACATGGACATAAAATTTAAATCAATAAGGATATATAAGATCATATCCCAACATAATAGTATGTGAATTAAAAGACATAACAAAAGAAGTCTTTTAAAAAGAGGTTGGTGAAAGGTTCCCTTAGCGACATGGGTATCTTTCGAAACATACGCCCCGTGAATGAAGGACAATACAACATTGATGTAAATACTAATAAATGAAATTATATTACACAATGAGTAAAATAATGGGTAGTACATACACCACTCAAATGAAATTGTGGAAAATGTAGCATAAATCTCACGAGAATAAAAGTGAGATGAAAAATCTCTTACGAAAACTCGGCAGCCTAACGACGCCACTTAAAACTTCCAAAATGGATTGATGAGAGGAAATAGGGTCTCTCATAATATCAACATAAAGTTTACTGAAAGATTAATATAAAATATCATCCCCTAACATAACAAAGTGGAGCTTAAAATAAGTGAAATAAAGGAGAGTACTTAAAAAGGAAGAGAGAGGTTGGATCCCTTACGAAAATTCGGCAGCCTAACGGCGCCACTCAAAACATCCAAAATGGATTGATGAGAGAGAATAGGGTCTCTCATTATATGAACATCAAAATTATAGTAATATTAATATAAAATAATATCCCAATCACAAGAAAGATGAGTTTGAAAGGAATAACATAAAAGAGTGTACATAAAAAGAAAGAGAGGAGTAGGATCCCTTACCTCATGTCCAAATTGTCTTGTTCGTTTCATTATATTCCTGAATAATAAACATTGGTAAATTTATAATTGCCTAAGTAAGTCCTTTAAAGATTATTATTCAGTTAACATCACATATTATAATTTTAATATAATTTTTTAATAATGTTAGTTCATATCAGACATTTTTGTCGATGTTTGGTACATGAGTCAAAAATGAACTTGTTTGAAAAATGATTGTCCATGTAGTTATAAGTAAATAATTTCCAGAATAGTATTAATAATTATAATATCATATATATCACGTACATATTCATTTTATACTATTCCATATCATTTGGAGATAAAAAACCAAAAGCACCGTTCATGGAGACGGTATGCCGTACGTACGCATGAACGCTACTTTCATTTTTTTCTTTGTCATATTATCAGAATTAAAAATAAATGATATATATATATATATTATAATTCCATTATAATATATATGTCATATAGGTCACATATTTTCATTTATTTCATTCTTTATATGTTCCATGTATTGCATGTACGAGTCACATCACTTGAGGGTGCGGTAGTCCACACTTCCTCATATGAAATTATCGCATTTACACAACATGAAAAGAATAAAGGTATGGATTAAATATAAAATACAGAAGCTTATAGTAAATATAAATACCATATATATCATATATAAAATACAGTGACATCATAATGGCCACCTCTAAAGGTGTTAAAAGAATATTGAACAGTCATCGTTTCGTGAGGCAGAAAATCAACAACCAAAGAAACAGTATGTTATTTAACCATTAGATGAAGGTGTGTGTAAGTGTAACTCTAATAATTCTTATAACATCTTCCTATTATATTGAATATACTTGAGTTTTTACACAAGAAATGAATAAAAAGTGTTTAGGGGGTTGGAGAAGCAAAATAATACAAAAGGACACAAGTGAAGACATTACCTTAAAATCGGGTAACTTCCTTTGGTTTGAGCTCAAAGGCTTCCTTGGGAAGACTTCTGCCCAAAGTGATGATTCAATGAGTTAGATAGGGATGTGGAGAGACTAAATGGGCAGGGTTTGGCCGATAAAAAGGCTTTTGAAGTGTGGGTAAGGAGGTAGAGTTGGGGTCCTTTTATAAGAGGAGAGGAGGGGCACTCTTGGAAAGTTAAAAAATAGTACTTTATATTAGAATGAGTTTCGGATTTTAATGGTCCCAAATTGATGTGTTTCGAGGATAAGGTGGTAAGGGTTCTAAATCCACCCATCCAATAGGTTTTGGACATATGTAGGACTTAGAGGTAACATTATCTTTCCATTTTATTTAAATCGTAAAATAAAGAGGTCATCGCTGCATCATCATGATGTCATAAATAATTTAATTTATTTAATGTCTAAAAATTATGAAAAAATACTATGATGTAGGAAATCTTTTTAGATTTCCATTTATTATTTATAGTCAAAACTCTGACTTGTATATCCCCATGTAAAATGTTTTTTAGTAAAACATCTCATGTTTGTGTCATTTTTACTTTAACATTAAATAAAAAGTTATTTATGTCATTTTCCAACAAAAGTGGCTCCATGGGGTCCCCAAGTTGACCCATGGATTTTATTGGTCGTCCATGACACATCCAATGAGGGTAGGACATGTGTCTAGGTCCTTTCATTTTATTAAAACATTATTCTTACCTTAAACTGCACTAATTACCTCTAATCGCGATTAAAAACATAATAAGTTACTATTCACCAAAAAAAATTATTTTAATCCCATTGAACCACATTTTACATCTTAATGACAACCATGTATGTAGTATTTTTGAAATTCAAAACACAAATATGGTAGAATTTCATTTAAATGGAAAAATCAATTTTTATAAGTACCACTTAGTGGTTTCACTATTCATCAAAAATTGAAGTTTTTCAGAAAATTACCAAAAGTTCACCCTAAGCTATATTTGATATTCCGAATTCAAAAATGATGTCTATTTTATAAAATTCAAAACATATACGTTGCATTAATTAATTTAATAATTAATTCCCGCTGTCAAAACAAATAGCGTGTTTTTATGAAACAAAATGTATCAAAAGATTGACACTAGTTTAAGTCCGATTTCAATGTGAAATTAATTCCAACGACCACTATTGGATTAAATGGTAAAAATAAATTCTAATTTCACTTTAAAACCAATTAAAAAGATAATATAATCATATAAATAAATTATAATAAAAGAGGGGTTGAATTAAAATACAACATTTTTCACTATTCATTAAAAATTGAACTTTTTCGAAAAAATACCAAAACTTTACACAATGTAAATTTTGATGTCCCGATTCTAAAGAAGAATTTTATTATATCAAATATAACCCATAATATTTTAAAAAAGTGGATTTCAAAGAGGTTCGTCATCAAAAAAAGGTTAATCGACCTTTTAAACAATATTAGAATGTTTACGCTTAAAATTGGATTCATTTGTATTTTTAATCCTATAACAGTTATTGTAAAAAGTAAAAATATTCTACAAACATATATAATAATTTTGTAGTTAGTTCTATTCATTTCCGTCATTACGATGGCTAGGCATTAACTACTATTTAAAATAATATTATTTTGTTGTTAGAGTGCAATGTAAGATTCCCAAGAAACTCGTTGTTGCGTGTTGGGTACGCCATAGAGCATAGCATCCCCTTTAAATTAATATTAATATTTTATTCACCAATATGGATAAATATAAAAATGTAATATTCTTTATTTACCTGGGGTGTTACATCCTTCCCCCCTTTTGGGAATTGCGTCCTCACAATTTTAAAATTGAGCATGGAAACATCCTTGAAAGTCCCACATCGGAACAAGAGTCGGTAAAACAATCACTTTAAAATAAAGAAATATAAGTACAGAGGTCACCCAAGTTAACCCATACTAGTATTCCATGTAGGAAAACATGGAAATGGAGTAGAAACCATAGGGTCATGTTCTGATGGAGAGTGATAGAAAACATGTTTAGGAGAAAGTTAACCACAAGAAAATCACAAACTTGTGATGGGTTAAACGGTATTCGATTCCCCATTAGGAAAATTTAATAGACAACATTTTTGTTTTAAGTTACTTTTTATTGAGGAATTTATTCATAAGGAAATATAATCACTTATCATGTTGACTTTCATCTTTTATTAGATTCCTTACACAAACTCATATTTTCTCCAAAAGATGAGTATTTAGGAAGACTTTTTCACATTAAGAGTACTATAATAAACTTCTATAGAATCACCTAATCCACAAAAGAGTACTATATACTTCCCATGTATTTATACATTAACCAAAACCGAAACCAAAAAGGTTAGTACAAGATCAGATAATCCAGAAAAGGATAACCCATTATAAAAAGAAAATCTATTCTTAATATCCAAAATTTGTCCAACAAAACCCAAAGTTCAATGAGGACCATTCGATAAACAATTTGTCCATAAAATTATTCAAAGTAAACCAAACTAAGATTTAAACCCAAATATTTGAAGGATTTAATCACAAAGTCTTACAAGGTACAAATTAACGTTTATCCCCAAATTACATCAGTTGCTCTTAAATTCTCATATTGAAAAATAATTAACCTAATAACATAACCTCCATGATAGGTTAATCATTTCCATAGATAACCCAAAATTAACTTACTCTTGATATCTAAAATCATCTAACTAAAACAATTAGTCAAACTAATCAGGGACTTCACATGGTCCAGTGGTAGGCGATAAATACCAGTCGCACTTTGGTTGTGGGTTCGATTCCCGCAGCTTTTTCCGACGCGACGGGTTGTCACACGATATGTGTGTTGTCCTTTTTCAAAAACTATATAATTCTCAAATCATTCCCCAAAAAGAGATAAAATCATCAAAAATAACCATAACATAATTTAACCTTAATTTTATATCATGCCTTTCACTTTCATCATAACATATAGTAACCCATAATTACCTCAAAATTAAGGATCATATAAACCCATATGGTTCTTTATAACTATGTCCACAAAAGAACAGATAACTATTCCTTGAATAAAATTTTCATATATTAAACATTAGATTTACACATACAATAAAAAGTCTTCTAATGTGACCCCATCATCAAAAGAGACTTAATACTCTTAAGAATTTCACCATAACTCTTGAAGCCCTTATATGTTGACTTCTTACTCACTCAACATTTTTCATGATCCATTAACCATTCCTTTCCAACTTATTCTGAAATACTTCTTTCCTACAAACAAAATCATGAATCATATCATAAGATTCCAAAGTAGGAAAACAAAATTATGAAATAATCCATACCTTTGATTGGTCATTGTCAATTTCTTCATCCTCAATCGTAATGGAATTAGGTATTGGTAAACGATTATTTGTACGATCTTGGTGATCCCATTCATGAAACTTCTTCAAAGGACATGTTTTTGCATAATGACCATGCACACCACATTTAAAACATTCAATTGATCCCTCATAAATAACTTCTTTCCCTTTCCACGAGTGAACCAGATGCTTCCATTTTCCATGGTAGGTTCTTGATTTATGACCTTCATTTCCACATCTATAGCTTATTTTTGTCCATTTAAAACATTTTCCTAGGTGTTTCTTTCCACATCTTTGACACATAGGTTTTTGAACACACTTACCTTTATGATTATTACTTGTAGTTCCGTAGGGATTTGTTTCACGCATATATGATGCCTTGGAGAAATCACCAAGGTTTAGGTGGCCAATCACGACTCCAGATAGTTGGTTGAGGATAAACACAAAAATTCTCATTGCAGATCCCATACCATTCAGTAGATTTCTCAAAAAACTGTCAATGTTTCCTTTACATCCACTGTTACTTTGGTGCCTGCTCGATCCAGCCATTTACTAAAACCAAAAAGGTCAGTGTGAGTATATCAACAAAATCATTTTGTACTAATGAGGAAGATAAACACTAAGATATCCTTACTCATTCACTTTATCTAAAACTAGGACACTTTCTGAAATCCTAACCATTATGGTAATGTAACTTGTGCTTAAAGAGTACCCTAACCTCTAAAGTTATCTAAACCAACCTTTGATACCAACTATACGGCCCCAGCCTTAAACCTTACTAAATCTCGAGTTATTACAAGATTACACATTGAGGATCATTTCATGTTTAGAGTTTTAGAGAATTATATCATAAAACATGCATTATATTCCACATTTAAACAAAGTGGTTACATAAAAGATAATTTTCATTTTTTTCCATAAACGGAAACATATTTAAAAATAAAGCATGGATTCTTTCTTGAAACTTCCTTGACACTATCATCATATCATGTACCTTTCCCTCGACCTGTGAAATTCATTTCAAAAAAATTTGGGATGAGCATAAAAAGCTCAGTAAGGGTTATAAATATATGGAAAAGAAACATGAGTTCCTATATACATAATAAGGAAATCATAATTTACCCATAAAACATAGGCACTTTAACATACCTCATCAAATCATGAATAAATCATAGAAATCATAAGACATAAAAGGTAACTTGAGGCATTCATAAAATTCTTATGTAGGGAGTAACACTCTTGGTTACGTTTTGAATACCCACCACAGTATATTCCCTAAATCTCTTCGGAGAAACCTTAACGTTTCACTCTTTCACGTTACCCAATGCATTGGAGAGATATATCGGGCTCACCCGCCCTTAGTTTATCACGAAACCACCCGTCTTCATAATAATTCCCAACAACCATAACATAATCGTATCACATAAAACATTCATAAAGGAAACATAACATTTCCACATTTAAATCACAAGATATCAATACAACACATTGATATAATAAAAACATTATAAAAACCATTTTAAATAGAAAAATAAATGAAAATTAACACATGGTATTTATTTTTCTTTTAAAAAGAAGGAATGGCTTGTAGATGAATTCGAAACTCAAATAATGGTCATGGTGCCGGAGAAGTCGTTGTCGCTGCATACGTACGACAAAAACATTCCATTTTGTCGTTTAGTAAAACGCTTCATAAAAAAGATTCCTTTTGGATAAACATAAAAGTAAAATGGGTTTATACACCGTATAAAAGAAGGTTGTGTATAAAATAAAATATGCCTCAATGAAAGGAGATTGAGATGAAGTCCCTTACAAATATGGTATCCTTGGTTTAAGGAGAAATCAATTACATAATTATGTGTGACAAACGAATACCCAAAATATAAGTGGATATTAAGTGTAAAACAATCAGATGATATTCACACATATTCATAGAACGACATATTCAAGGAGTACATATTTATCCCAAAGAATCAAATTAGGGTTAAGAAGTTCCCTTGCAAAAATTTGACAGCCTAACGGCGTCACTACAAAATTCAAAAAATGACTTGATGAGAGATAAAAAGGGTATCTCATCACATGGACATAAAATTTAAATCAATAAGGATATAGAAGAACATATCCCAACATAATATTATGTGAATTAAAAGACATAACAAAAGAAGTCTTTTAAAAAGAGGAGGCGGAAAGGTTACCTTACTGACATGGGTATCATTCGAAACATACGCCCCATGAAAGAAGGACAATACAAAATTGATGTAAGTAATCATAAATGAAAGTATACTACACAATGAGTAAAATAATGGGCAGTAAATACACCACTCAAAGGAAATTGTGGAAAATGTAGCATAAATCTCACGGGAATAAAAGTGAGATGAAAAATCTCTTACGAAAACTCGGCAGCCTAACGACGCCACTTAAAACTTCCAAAATGGATTGATGAGAGGAAATAGGTTCTCTCATCATATCAAAATAATGTTTACAGAAAGAGTAATATAAAATAACATCCCACAACATAACAAATAGGAGATTAAAAGAAGTGACATAAAGGAGAGTACTAAAAAAGCAAGAGAGAGGTTGGATCTCTTATGAAAATTTGGCCGCCTAACGGCGCCACTCAAAACTTCCAAAATGGTTTGATGAGAGAGATTAGGGTCTCTAATCATATTAAAATAAAAATTACAGTATGATTAATATAAAAGAACATCCCAATCACAAGAAATATGAGTTTAAAAGTAATGACATAAAAGAGTGTACTTAAAAAGAAAGAGAGGAGTAGGATCCCTTACCTCAAGTCCAACTTGTCTTGTTCGTTTCTTTATATTCCTGAATAATAAAATTTGGTCAATTTATAATTGCCTAAGGAACTCCTTTAAATATTATTATTCAGTTAATATCACATATTATAATGTTATAATAATTGTTTAATAATTTTAGTTCATATCAGACGTTTTTGGTGATGTTTGGTACATGAGTCAAAAATGAACTTGTTTGAAAAATGATTGTCCATGTAGTTATAAGTAAAATAATTTCCATAATAGTATTAATAATTAAAATATCATATATATCCGGTAAATATTCATTTTATACTATTCCATATCATTTGGAGACAAAAAACGAAAAGCATCGTTCATGGAGACGGTAGGTCGTACGTTACCATGAACGCTACTTTCATTTTTTTCTTTGTCATATTAACGGAATTAAAAATAAATGATATATATATATATTATAATTACAGTATAATATATATGTTATATAGGTCACATATGTTCATTAATTGAATTCTTTATACGTTCCATGTATTGCATGTATGAGTCACACCACTTGAGGGGGCAGTAGTCCACACATCCTCATATGAAATTATCGCATTTACACAATGTGAAAAGAATAAAGGTATGGTTTAAATATAAAATACAGAAGCATATAGTAAACATAAATACCATATATATCATATATAAAATATAGTGACAAAATAATGGCCACCTTTAAAGGTGTTAAAAGAATATTGAACAATCATCGTTTCGTGAGGCAGAAAATCGCCAACCACAGAAACAGAATGTTCTTTAACCATTAGACGAAAATGCGTGTATGTGTAGCTCGAATACTTCTTATAAAAACATCCTAGTATATTGAAGATATGGTATTTGTCACAAATGAAATGAATAAAAAGAGTTTGGGGGTTGGAGAAGCAAAATAATACATAAGGACACAAGTGAAGACATTACCTTAAAATCGGGTAACTCCCTTTGGTTTGAGCTCAAAGGCTTCCTTGGGAAGACTTATGCCCAAAGTGAGGCTTCAAAAAGATAGATAGGTATGTGGAGAGACAAAATGGGAAAGGGTTGGCCAATAAAAAGGCTTTGGAAGTGTGGGTACAGAGGTAGAGGTGGGGTCCTTTTATAAGAGGAGAGGAGGGGCACTCTTCGAAAGTAAAAAATAGTACTTTATATTAGAATGAGTTTCGGATTTTAATGGTCCCAAATTGATGTGTTTCGAGGATAAGGTGATAAGGGTTCTAAATCCACCCATCCAATAGGTTTTGGACATGTTTAGGTCTTAGAGTTAACATTATCTTTCCATTTTATTTAAATCGTTAAATAATGAGGTCATCGCTGCATCATCATGATGACATAAATAATTTAATTTATTTAATGTCTAAAAATGATAAAAAAAATACTATGATATTGGAAAGCTTTTTTAGCTTTCCATTTATTATTTATAATTAAAAATCTGACTTTTATATCCCATAGTAAAAATTGTTTTAGTAAAACATCTCATGTTTGTGTCATTTTTACTTTAACATTAAATAAAAAGATATTTAAGTCATTTTCCAACCAAAGTGGCTCCATGGGGTCCCCAAGTTGACCCATGGATTTTATTGGTCGTCCATGACACATAAATTGAGGGTAAGACATGTGTCTAGGTCCTTTCATTTTATTAAAACATTATTCTTACCTTAAACTACACTAATTACCTCTAATCGCGATTAAAAACTTAATAAGTTACTATTCACCAAAAAATTATTTTAATCCCATTGAACCACATTTTACTTCTTAATGACAACCATTTATGTCAGATTTTCGAAATTCAAAACAAAAAGATGGCAAAATTTCATTTAAATGGAATAATCAATTTTTATAAGTACCACTTAGTGGTTTCACTATTCATCAAAAATTGAAGTTTTTCAGAAAATTACCAAAAGCTCACCCTAAGATATATTTGATATTCCGAATTCAAAAATGATGTCTATTTTACAAAATTCAAAACATATAAGCTGCATTAATTAATTTAATAATTAATTCCCGCTGTCAAAACAAATAGCGTGTTTTTATGAAACAAAATGTATCAAAAGATTGACACTAGTTTAAGTCTGATTTCAAAGTGAAATTAATTCCAACGACCACTATTGGATTAAATTGTAAAAATATATTCTAATTTCACTTTACAACCAATTCAAAAGATAGTCTAATCATATAAATAAATTAGATTAAAATAGGGTTTGAATTAAAATACAACATTTTTCACTATTCATTAAAAATTGAACTTTTTCGGAAAAATACCAAAACATTACACAAAGTAAATTTTGATGTCCCGATTATAAAGAAAAATTTTATTTTGTCAAATATAACACATAAAATTGTAAAAAAGAAGATTTAAAAGAGGTTCACCATCAAAAAGCGGTTAATCGGTCTTTTAAAGAATATTAGAATGTTTACGCTTAAAATTGGATTCATTTGTATTTTTAATCCCATAACAGTTATTGTAAAAAGTAAAAATATTTGACAAATATATATAATCATTTTGTAGTTGTTTCTATTCATTCCCGCCATTACAACTGCTAGGCGTTAACTACTATTTAAAATAATATTATTTTATTGTTAGAGCGCAGCGTAAGATTCCCAAGAAACATGTTGTTGTGTGTTGGGTACGCCATCGAGCATATCATCCCCTTTAAAGTAATATTAATATTTTATTCACCAATATGGATAAATATAAAAATGTAATATTCTTTATTTACCTGGGGTGTTACACCCCCTATAGTCACATATCGGTACTAAATGCACTCTAGGTAAGAACTTGCATCACATTCCCTATGTGGCTCACGTCGAGGAACTATAGACTCTCTGAGGAAGCACTAAACATCAATTCCCCTTGTGATCTAGTATCATAAATTTTAAAGACACTCTGGATATGCCCATACGTTCAATCTCCCTATGGTCTACTACACTAGGTTCTCACAGCCCGGTGTAAAGTCATCAAGTATCGCACCATGTAACGGCCAAAGTAAAACTCAATAACTACTTGGATCGCATTCTACAGCATACCATCATGTCAGAAAAAGGACACTCTATCACACAACACTTAGCATTGAACTAGAAATAGCATAACAGGAAAAACTAGACCAAACAGTCAGAAGCACGGAAAACATGAATGAGAATACATCCAAATCAGAACAAATTACCCTATTCAAAAACAATAACATCTAATCAGGCATACAAGAAAAGAAGGAAAACAACATGTGAAAAATAGTAAACACACAATACCCCGTTCAAGGGTATTGGTGGAATTTTCACATAATACTCAAAGAATTTCTACATAATGGAACAAACCACATACATTGGGGTTATGAGATCAATATAATTGAACCTCAAATCTTGAATATCCATATAACATCATAGATCTATGAAAATTCATTAAACATTGAACTCACGATAAACTGGAAAAGATAATTAATTGGAAAACGATGATCTCAAAGAAGAGTGAACTCACTAATGCGATTCCAATGCAATTGACAGAGTTTGATCTGTAGGACAGACGGAGGCTCGGGGGTTTGTTGAAGATTCGTAGCTGTACGGGTTCTCTCAGATGAAGAAAGGCTAGAAGAAGACGGTTTTGTATGTCATAGGCGATCCTGGTGTGTTTACTGAGAAAAAACAAAATATATAGCGTGATCTTTTGGAGTAGAGGGCATGTACTCACCTTTTCCATATTCTGCTTTAAGCAGCCTCAAACACCCTTACACGACAATGTGTGTGGCCACTACGTGGCCAACACATGGCCTTCAGTGGAATGAATGTACATGGCGTGTACTCATAAAGTACACGGTGTGTACTTATGTAATTTCCAAAAACTCCACTTTTCTCAAAAACATCAGAAAAAGGATGAACATACCTGAAAAGAAGGTCTGGGTTCTCATAACAAGAAGGGATGGACGGATTCCTATCAACGTAATCCAATATTTGGAACTCCTCAATTCATTCCAAAGGGTTTGGGTTCATGTGATTTTATATATTTAAATCTATAGGAACCTTATGGATACTTATCCCTTAATAAGACAATTTTGGGAAAACTCTAACTGTTGAATTCTGACTCTAAATGGGAGACACGTAGATGTGATTTTTACCAAGGAATTGTAAAATTTAAGGTCTTGGTGGAGGATTCAACCAGAACCATTTTTGTAAAGGGATCCACTTATGTAGAGGACCTTATATGGGTGGATTTTAATAAGGCTTAATCATTGGCTCACTTAGGTCCTATGATGAGATGCTCGATACAGGTTTACCGTGTAGGTGAGCTGTGTAGGTGCATCATGAATGTCCAAGGAAGAACAGAAAAAGAGCTTCATGTAGGGGAATAAGGGATACAAAGGTTGGATAAAGCTCAATTAATTGGCTACCATGGTCAAAACACATGGATGAGGCTTTATCCAAGACACCCTGGGTCTCCACATGGGTCCTTGAAAGAATCTCATGCTGGTTTCTGGTTAGGGATAGGTACCTCACTCAATTTATTTCTCCTAAAGTGTGGAGGGTCCTCAAACTACTATTTTGTATTTTAAACCATGAAGGGACTTTTTCCTTTTTTATCCCTTTTAATTCTCTACTATATCATATTTTATAAAGCTACAATATTAATATGTGGGGACATGGGAAAAGGTGATTCACAATGGGAGGTCTGGGGATTCTTCCAATTTTTTAGTTCTTCAAACAAGGATCCCAATGGTCCTATTTTTTTTGAAAAATTGAGAGATATTAAAGTGAAATATGTCTGAAGTAACATAGATCCTATACATGTTACTATTATATGGAAGGAGTTCCATTTTGTGTAGTTGGGAAATGTACCATCTTACCAGGGAATCCATAAGGCATTCATTTGATTGGTTGAGAAGAATATTGATTAATAATGAAGTGTAATGTCTTTGTGAAACTTTTATGCGAGATCTAGAAATATGGTACACATTTCATTAAATAAACTAAACAATGAAATAGGATCATAAAAAATGATATATACTATTTTCTTCCACAGTAAATTGGTTCTTCATAATGATCCACTTGGCACATGCCATGATATCAAAGTGATGTGCCACAAAATATGAACTACCATTGTGTCGTGATAGGTTAAGGTAGTATCATAAGTTTGGGCTTAACTAAATAATCAAAATATAAAGTTTCACATTATTATAGTATTTATAGTGTTAATTTAATTGAGAATATGAGAACATTGTGGAGAAGGAGGAACATATTCAGAAGATGTTGTAATTAATTTAATTCTTAAAATTCTATGATGATAATGTTTATTTTTCTTCAAGAATGAATGAGTTTAATTTTGACGAATTCAGATTTCTATGAGTTGGAAGAATTAAAATGAATGGGTTTTTTATGATAAATTCTAATCCTTATAAGGTTGAATCAAAATGTGTAAGGATCATTTGTGTAGTATATCAATAGGTTTGGTATGAATAAATCATCCTTAAAAGGTAGTTTTTGTAATATAAATATGTATACGAGGAAAAAAATTATTGATGAGCATATTAGTTATTTTATATCATTGTAAGAGTCATATTATGTATGATTATATGTAAAACTTCATTACAATGTAATGTCCAATCAAAATAATGTAAAAATGATACTTCAATAAGAATATAACCTATTAGTGTTATTTTAAAATTGGAATAAAAAATATGGCCATGAATTTAAATGATTTCAAATTCTAAATTATCATTTTGTTGTCACACATTATTCAATGATTAATTAAGGTTTGAGTAAATGAAATATGTTTTGAATTTAGAATAATAATAACTAAACAGAGATTATTTCAATGAAATAAGGAGAAATCATGACTATATTATGTATAGTTCTCAGGCATATGTGGATATATTTTATGAAATAGTGTTTTTAGAAAATTAGAAAGAAGAAAATGTTGATTATTGAGGAGATATTCATGATAGGTTCAAGATGAATCATTAGTTATGTAAATGGGAAGATCTATAAACAACTGTGCACAGAATCATGACCATTTTTTAATATTAATGATTATGGAAATTTAAAATGAAATACTCATAAGGTGTATTAAATATAATAATTAGATATAATTAGTTGATGAAACAATGTCAGAGAGAGAGAGAAATTATTTCTTCCCAGAATATATTCTATATGTTTGAAAAATTATATAAAATATGGGGGAATAATACTAGATATCAGTTACAGACTTTAGAGTATCAATGAAAAACGTATAAGAATCTAGTTATCCACATTGAGAATTTTTTATGGGCCTTAAATATGAAGAAGGCAGAGAATATTTAATGGTAAACCAAATTTTACTACTACCAGTCATACCTATTTTTGGGATGGTTGATATATAAAACCTATAGTATCCATATTTCATTTTAGTAGGAAGAGGTTTTATTAAACTGTTCAAATTGTTTTAGTTGAGGAAGAATATACATTATGTATTGTTTAAGATTGACTCAAGACAACACAAGGGATCTTTCCACAATTTGGTGAAATTGTATTTTCTTTTACAAAATAATATCATGGTGGTGATTCATTTATATATAGTCAGGGTCAATAAAATGGGCCCAAGGCCTTACCCATGAATATGATTCTTTTGATAAAAGTGAGGAAGTTATGTGTGAGTGGGAAAATAACTACTACATACTAGGGAAACAGTTATCCAAAATATTAGCTAACATGTGTTAGAAAATCGTATTATTTTAGTTTCATTATTATATCTACATACATACTTACCTATGGTTGGATAAAGAAAGGGGGAGCTCCATTAAATGATCTATTGAAAGGTGACAACGTAAAAAGATGAAATATTTTTAAAAGAATAAAAAAGTCATAGTTGTTCCTATCATATTGATATTTAAATGATATTTCTGTTAATATAAGTTTCTAAGAGTATGGAACAGTGAAAAAAATATTTCAATGTAATGAAAATTCCATTTTTTATAGCATCTATTCAAATAGATCACAAAAAAATTTAAAAATCACATTTCAAATTATTTCCTTGAAATTATAACTTAATAATAAACAAGAATTCATATTAATAATTAATCAATAAAGTTTTATCATGGTTAGGAAAAATTTATCAAATAAATCTTTTTTTATGTTTTTTCTTTGAACATAGTAGTGATATCTATTAAATTTTGGGTTAGTGCATACTTAGGATATTTAATACAAACAATTGAAATATATCTTCGGATATGTATGAAATAAAACATTGTCACATATATTATCATTCAATATAGATTGAACATTACTTCTAGATCAATATGAAACCTAAAAAATGTGCATTCTTAATAAAATGACAATAGACCCAATTACTCTATATTGGTGACTAGGATGTACTATTAGATTGACTCGCCTTTATTATATTAACTACTAAGTTAAACTACAAGATCAATGTCGATACATTGTGGTTGACATAGACATTGAAATACACTTCATATCTGACTTGGTTGAACAATATGATTGAATTTTGTTATTTTTCTAGATGATTCATTAAACGCATTAAAATTATCTTTTATACTCCACTTCTGACTCACTTGAACTTCTCGGTCTACCAAGTATAACATGAAATCTTAAGAAGGCATTAAAAATCACATTGTTTCTTCTATATAGTCAATCAAGACTCGAAATTCCTCAAAATAAAACTCAAATTGAAATATTATCAAAACTATATTTTTTTAAAAATATCCCTTACATAGAAGAGACACATTTGAAAAATAGTTAAAATTATTTATGGGCATAAAAATGAAAAAATTTACTTGGGTAAATAATCATCCCATTTATATATATACAAATTAATGTAGTTTAAATTAGAAAAACAATTACATGCCTAATTTATGAAAATTATTTTTGATAAAATGGTACACTCTTAAATCTCTACATGACTGTGATCTTAAAATGTATGTAATAAAAAAACAAAGGTGAATATGAAAATAAATTTTATGATTTGAGAATATATTTTTTCAAAAAAATATATAAGTTCATAATTAAATAATATTATATATTAATTCATTTTACGGACTTTATGGATAATATTTTTGAATATATAATAAAAAATAAAATAATATCAAGAATGGAAAGGATAATCGAATGTAAAATATTTTTTAATGACAATTTATCTATCACTTACAAAAAAAAAGAATTACAATAAAAAACATGAATAAAAATATTTCCTTTTCATCATTAGAACCATGAACATAAGAAGAACCATATTCATGTGATAAATAAATCCTATTATCATCCATTTAAGGGAACAAATATTTTTTGGGATACGGATCATGATTTTTTGAAGGTAGAGATTATAGATCTAGTGGATTAATATAATGAAATACCACCACAACTAGAATACATTTTTTATAATTTTAAAATAAAATAATTGTAATGTTATGTGTAACAATAAATGTAGAAGTGTATGGAGCCAATGGATATTCTCCATTATATCCATGATCCTCTATGCAATTTGGAAAATTTCACAAACTATTCATAATTAATTTAAAAAAAGTATCTACAATCCATCAAAAATAGTCAACTAAGACATACCATTTAATTTAATAAACTTTCTAGATTTATATTTGGAATTATCCATAGGTTCTCTGTTAAACATTAAATAACTAGAAACCATATGGATATTAAAATAACACCTCGTAAGTTAGTGATATTTAATATATGATTCTTTAAATAGATGTTGTTATTAATTTTTGAAATATTAGTCTCCATATAATCTTGTGAGCAATTTTTTCATTTTTTTAATTGTTATCCATTTTATTTCGATGTTTATTCAAATCATCTAAAAATTTACCATTTTTAGTTAAAAAATATTGTATAAACTCACTCAGGTAAAAAAAATATTCAGTGTTATCATAATCTAAAGAAATAACATGTCATTATTGAAAGTAGTTTTTCTCTAAAAGGATATAAATGATATATGACACATTCTAAACCATCCTCCTAAATGACTTATTGTTAAAATGATGGAAGTTGTATTTCATTATTTTATGGCATTACATGTACATATTTTCTCAAATCTAAATAATATATAATCTAAAAAATATATTGACTTTTCAGGAGTCATCATACTAATATGATGAAAATAAATATATCCCTAGCATTAGAGCCCAATGAAATCTCAGTCAATCTTTACAATCTATCATCTATCATGGAGTTGACTATGTAAGTATTTTTGATGAACATGGGTAGTAAGTCAGTTTAAATTTTCTATTTGGCTAATTCTATCCCTTTATTTGTGATTATACTCTTGATAGGTAAAAAATATTTAAATTTTATTATATAAAATTTAATTAAAAAATGTTTTTAACTCTTAAAATCAATAAAACACATATACAATTCTAAAACTAGAACTACAACTATTATAGTTACAATATTATGAGTAAGTTGAGCTATATAATTTATAAATGTAACATATAGCATAGGAATATGAATACTAAATCAAATGAAAAATAATTTTACATTGGTAATACCAATAAAATAATATTAATAGTCTCTAGAAATTTCATTCCTCGTATAAAAAATTTACCAAGATGTTCTTTAGGAACAACTTTAACATGATGAACAAATTTCTCTAAAACTGTATCAACAACCACTTTATCAAAATTAACATTTCCTTTCTCTCATATGTTTTATTATTATCCATTATTTAATATTAAATTTCTTTTTATTTTATATCCTGATTATTTAATCAATTATTAGCTCTACATTCATTATACTGGTAGCATTTTGATGAGTAATAACTATACTCTCAAATATGTTCCCTTAGTCAATCTATTCTGACATAGTAACATTATTATATGTGTCTTAACCATTATTATTTTATCTAAAATCTTATCTTGTTAATTTATATTCTCTAGATAATTTATGTTCATCATTATTCATTTAAATTAAAAAATTAATTGATAGCTTATGATGAGGCTTAGTATCACTTTGAAAAATTCCTCATAAGTGATTCTCAATGATATAAATTCAAGTCTCATATGGTATTATATAGTGACCTATACATTAAATACATATAAATCAAATCTTAATAGATTATTATTTATTGTAATAACATAACGATCCATGATAGAATCATATAGGTCTAGTTTCTTCCGAAACAATGAAACCTAAACTTGCTGTTTTTACGAAAACTACATTATCTACCAATATGTTATTAATAACTATCACCCTATATAGAAATATAAATCATAATAACATTATTCATAACACAGGTAAAGGAAACATAATAAAGGGTAATATCGAATGCTCAGTAAGGGTAAAAATGGAGATATCAATGATCAATTAATAATAACAAGAGAATAAGAGTATGAGAACATGAGAAAATCATTTGAAAACTATACACTTCATATCATAGATTATAATTTATAGTAATGTTATAAATCATGACATTTTATAATACATGAATCGTAATAAAATAAAATAACACGATCCATGAGAACATAACATTGTCATAATACAAGAGTTTGTGGAATACACATAAGAATATAAAATCTTTTTCTTTATAGCCATGGATTATTGTCGAGACGGTCATAGTAGATTGTTTTCACTCCCTAAACAATGAAATTTGTAAAGGTTCACTCCAATGACTATAATATCGAATATAGTCTGTTACAAAACTAGGCTCACTCCCCATTCCAGCCCAATATATCTCATGTTAAATCCTTATTTATCTGAATAATTAAATATATATATAATTCCATTCCAATAAATCACATAATGAAAATCATTCATATGTGTTCGAAAGGATCGTAAATAATTCACCATATCATAAACAGGGAAGAAAATTTTTTTTAAAAAATATTTGATTATAGAAAACCCCATTGAAAATAAATAAAAATCAAAAAACATTTCATCAAATCATCATAGCATAACCCATGGAAAACCTTTGAGTTTCGTAAATATCTAATCATAGTAATCATAAACCATCAATAGAATGAATCTGGATGGTATCATAGGATCAAAACCCCAGTAAAATGTATGTAACATCCATGTATGTCATCATAGATGAAAATACCATTAGATATCACTATGATCATTTCTTTAGAGAAATAACCTTTTAACATCGAAATCACTTATTTTAAAACAAAAAATTACTTATATATGAGGGAAAATATTTAATTTGAATATTTAAATTTAAACATCAAATGCAAGAATGAAATAATTGAATATTCTTCATGTAAATATATTTTATTCATGTCAAATACGTTAATGGAAATCATCTTTCCAAATTTAGGTAAAAACATCAAAAATACATCAGTCGGAAAATGAAAATAATATTAATTTTAAATTATTTTTTAAAATTATATAATGGATAAAAATATAATTAATAAATCATAGAACAATATTAAAATATTTCTTTAAACATTTTTATAAAACATGGATATCGAATAAACATTTTATAGAAGTGAGAAAAAAAGATTATTTTCCATAAATTTTTTTTTTTCAGACTCAAGATTAATTAAAAATAGGAAAATTAATGAAAAATAAATATTCTATATAAATAAACTTATGATTTTAAAATTCATGCGATAATTTATAGTTAGGTATTGAAATTTCATTATTAGAAACAAAATCATAAGCAATCATGATAAATATTGAGATTGCAACACAAAAACGTTATGCCATGTCTGACTTCTTTGTTATGTGTTCGAACCGTTGTACCTATCGTACCCCTCGTGGTTTAATTTTCATGATCACAATCACTCTCTTATTTATCTAATCTTGTTTTAAGTGATTTTGGATGATAGCCATAATTTCAGGTTGCCAAGGAATTGGGCCAACAAAGCCAGAAGGCAAATGGACTATTTTCAGTCCACCGGCCAACCGGTGGATGCCCACCGGCCAGCCGATGAAGCCTGGACAGAAGGCATCACCTCTGTCCAGACCACCGGCCAACCGGTGTCACATCACCGGCCAGCCGGTGGAACCCAGACAAATAGTGTCAGCTACTGCCTCAACACCGGCCAACCGGTGGCCTCCTCACCGGCCAGTCGGTGGTGCATGAGCCCGAGCCCTCTCCCTTTTTCAAAGTACCGGCCAACCGGTGGCCAAGCACCGGTCATCCGGTGGAGCCAATCAAACTAGCCGTTGGGCTTTGACCAGGCTTGTCCACTTGACTCCCAACGGCTCCGAAGGCCTCTCCAACGGCTCCGAACACCCCCAAAGGCCATTTGAGGGTTCCCCCTCTATAAATAAAGGACTAGGAAGCCCCGGAAACGTACGGTAGCCCACGAGAACATTTTTCCATCATTTGGCGAACCTCCGGCGCATTCCCTCAAGGAACCCCCACTTGCTCCAACTCACTTCCACATCCAAGGAGCACCACCATAGAAGCTTGGGAGCGCTCTTCATCAACTCCATCAATCCGTTGGCGCCCAAGGCTTCTCCTCATTACGGTTTTTATTGTTTTATCATTTTGAGCATCATTTTGGGTTTGTGCCTACAAACCCCCATCTCTTTCTCTCATCCTCTCTTTTGGGTTTTCACACCACCTTCAAGGTGTGAAGAGGTTAGTGAAGCCTTCCCTTTTAAAAGGCTTGAGTCATTGGTGATCTAGACTTCACCTGTAAGAAGGCTAGTGGGTTCTTGCTCAGCCATTGAAAGCAAGTGGGTTCTTGCATAACCATTAAAAGCAAGCTGCAATAGGTTCTAGACTGACCTTAAAGTCTACTGGGTTTCTTGCTAAAACCATTAAAAAGCAAGCGGTAGTAAATCTCTCAACGGTTGAGTTGGGAGCGGAGACGTAGGCTTTGGTTTAAGCCGAACTCCGTTATCAAGTTTTGTGTATTGCCTCTTTTATTTCCGCTACACTTTTAACATTGATTTTTAATTTGTTAATTATTTTTTAAAAAGTCAATTCACCCCCCCTCTTGCCATCACTTCTCCGCCCAACATATGGTATCAGAGGAAAAATTTGAGTAATACCTTCACCGGTTTCAAATTCATGATCCATTGTGATGGCTTCAACTTCTTTCGCCCCCGAAGGCTATTCTTTGGGTTGTGCTCCATTCTTTGATGGAACCGACTACACTTATTGGAAAACCCGCATGACCACTTTTCATAGAAGTATAGGTTATCCTATTTATAAAATTTTCATGCATGGTTATTCTCTTTCTTCTCCCGATGAATCCAAATGGACTCAAGCCAATATTAAAAATTTCGAGCTTGACGGCAAAGCCATGAACGCTCTTCATTGCGTCCTTGATCTTAATGAATTCAATCGAGTTTCCACATGCACCTCATCACATGAAATCTGGAAACATTTGGAGGTTACCCATGAGGGGACCAACAAAGTTAAGGATACTCGATTGGATATGTACCGTCAAGATTTTGAGTCTTTTACCATGCATCTATCTGAAAATATTTCTGAAATTTTTACTCATTTTACTGACGTTTGTAATGGAAGAAAATCTCTTGGGGATAATGTTTCTGCAGAGACGATGGTCAAAAAGATCCTTTGGATCCTACCAAGAACATGGGCACCAAATGTCACGGCAATCCAAGAAGCAAAGCACATCAAGAACATGCCGGTCGAAGAGCTCATCGGATCCCTCATGACCTACAAGATCACCATGAGGAGGCAAGCTGAAAAGGAAGGCAAACCGATCAAATCTCCAAAGAACATCGCCTTCAAAGCTCAAAAATAAGAAAGCTCCTCCTCCTCATAGTATTCCTCTTCAAGCGGCGATTCATAAATGGAGAATCTTGCCCGCAAGATGCACAAATTCATGAAGAATCACAAGAAGAAGAAATCTCTAAAGGCCCGCAAGGCTCAACCCAACGCAAAATCTGAGCCCGAGGTAACATGTTACGGGTGTGGCAAGAAAGGCCATTACAAGCCCGATTGTCCACTCAACAAGAAAAAGGCCTAGCAAAAGGAAATGAAGAAGGCATTCAAGGCCACATGGAGTGATAGCTCCATATCCTCCTCCTCCTCCTCCTCAAGTGACAACGGTAAAAAATGCCTAATGGCATTTCATGAGGTAACATCTTCCGACTCCTCTTCCTCTTGTTCTTCAAATTCTTTCACTCATTTATCATATGAGGATCTCCAACATGCTAGAGATCAATTGGAGGAAGGTTTTCACGAACTTTCTTCCAAATTTGTTGCTTTAAAAAAGAATTTCAAAAAACTATCTTCCGAAAAGGAACAACTTCTCAAAGAAAAGGAGGAGTTGTCCCTCAAGATCCAAAACCTTCCCGATGTCGATTCTATGGAATCAACGATCAATGATTTAAAGGAATCCCTTTCCAAGTTCACCCAAGGTGAACAAAATTTGACAAAATTGCTAGGTTCCCAATGCTTATCTAGAACCACCCAAGGGCTTGGCAATTCCAAGCAAGCTTCCTCTTCCCATGCTCCAACTATTTTTGTTAGGGGGAGCTCCCAATATAAATTTTGTAATTATTGCAAAAAACTCGGGCACTTAATTTATGAGTGCAATTGCAAAAATGCCCGGTATGGAAGGCCCAAAACCATTTTCTTTAATGATGAATTTTTTAGGAGAAGACCCGCCACTAGACATGTTTGGATTGAAAAATCCCTTTTAACGAGTCTCACCGGACCAAAATTTGTCTCGGTTTCAAAAACCTCTCCCCGGTGATTTGTTGTTTTTATTTAGGGGGAGTTAGGATCATTTAAACCTTTTTTTCTTTATTTTCAAAACTTTCATTTCAAAACTTTATTTTCAAAACTTTCAATTCAAATTTCAAAACTTTCAATTGGTTTCAAATCTCTATCTTGTTTTTCAAACCTTTCCCTCAATCAAGTTTTAGGCCCCGTGCTATTTTGATAATCACAAAGGGGGAGAAATTCTTGGTTGATTGGGGGAGAAATCTTTCTCTCATGCTTTACTTTACTTTTCATTTTATCCTTTAAAGCATGCCTTTCATTTCAGTTTTACATTGTTTGTTTTGGTGATTGTGATCATCAAAATAGGGGGAGATTGTTGTACCTCTCGTACCCCTCGTGGATTAATTTTCATGATCACAATCACTCTCTTATTTATCTAATCTTGTTTTAAGTGTTTTTGAATGATATGCATAATTTTAGGTTGCCAAGGAATTGGGCCAAGAAAGCCAGAAGGAAAATGGACTGATTTTCAGTCCACCGGCCAACCGGTGGATGCCCACCGGCCAGCCGATGGAGCCTGGACAGAAGGCATCACCTCTGTCCAGACCACCGACCAACCGGTGTCACATCATCGGCCAGCCGGTGGAACCCAGACAAATAGTGTCAGCTACTGCCTCAGCACTGGCCAACTGGTGGCCTCCTCACCCGCCAGCCGGTGGTGCCTGAGCCTGAGCCCTCTCCCTTTTTCAAAGCACCGGCCAACCGGTGGCTATGCACCGGTCAGCCGGTGGAGCCAGTCAAACTAGCCTTTGGGCTTTGACCAGGCTTGTCCACTTGACTCCCAACGGCTCCGAAGGCCTCTCCAACGGCTCCGAAGACCCCCAAAGGCCATTTTAGGGTTCCCCCTCTATAAATAAAGGACTAGGAAGCCCCGGAAACGTATGGTAGCCCACGAGAACATTTTTCCATCATTTGGCGAACCTCCGGCGCATTCCCTCAAGGAACCCCCACTTGCTCCAACTCACTTCCACATCCAAGGAGCACCACCATAGAAGCTTGGGAGCGCTCTTCATCAACTCCATCAATCCTTTGGCGCCCATGGCTTCTCCTCATTATGGTTTTTATTGTTTTATCATTTTGAGCATCATTTTGGGTTTGTGCCTACAAACCCCCATCTCTTTCTCTCATCCTCTCTTTTGGGTTTTCACACCACCTTCAAGGTGTGAAGAGGTTAGTCAAGCCTTCCCTTTTAAAAGGCTTGAGTCATAGGTGAGCTAGCCTTAACCTGTAAGAAGGCTAGTGGGTTCTTTCTCAACCATTGAAAGCAAGTGGGTTCTTGCATAACCATTAAAATCAAGCTGTAATAGGTTCTAGACTAACCTTAAAGTCTAGTGGGTTTCTTGCTAAGACCATTAAAAAGAAAGCGGTAGTAAATCTCTCAACGGTTGAGTTGGGAGCGGAGATGTAGGCTTTGGTTTAAGCTAAACTCCGTTATCAAGTTTTGTGTATTGCCTCTTTTATTTCCACTGCACTTTTAACTTTGATTTTTAATTTGTTAATTATTTTTTAAAAAGGCAATTCACCCCCCCCCCCTCTTGCCATCACTTCTCCGCCCAACACGAACCTCATGTATAATAAATATATATTTATTATATATATTTTATATAACCATATTAACTCATATCAGAGAATATTTTATTACTAATATCATTTTATCACTCTTTTGTTTAATAATTTATTTTTAAAATCATTGTTCTCTGTGGTAACTGATTGGTTTTCCATGTATGTCATGATTCATTAGTTTTAGTCCATGTACACTGAACATGGTTAAAAAATATAAATAATTTTATTCATGGTATAAATATCATATATATTAATTATATACATATTTCATTTATCCAAAAATGTTATAGATATAAAAATAAATTCAACTATTCATATAGATGGTGGGTCATACATAAACATGCACACTAGTTTTATTTTTTGATGGGTGGAATGAAAAAATGATGAATAATAATGTAATTTTATAGATTCATTACTATACCATGTACATAATATTTTTTTTCAAATACATTCTTATCACCATCAATGTAAAATAGAAAGGAAAAATGAATCACATCCCTTTATCAAGGTTCTAGTCTACGTATAGACATGAGCAGTGTTAACGTTTTCAAATTAATTGAAAGGTATTAAGGTATATGCGGTATTATAATTGAATATTACAAATTAATTAACAAATATCATATATATATATATATATAAATATTAAATCTATCATTATATCTTACCAGTTACGTGGTGATAGAAAACAAATTAAATCTGTTCTTTATGCGGTTGTCCGTCAAACACACTATTAATGTGTTTTTTTTACCTTTGATGGAATATGTGATCAACATAGGATATTAAATTAAGAAAATAAAATATTATTATAGGTACTATAATAGTGTTATTATTTTACAATGGGTGAATAATATTTTAATTGGATAGAATTAGAATGAAAAACAAATATATCCATTAAGGTGATTACATATTATTTGGATAAAATATTTTGAATATCCTACAAAGGGTCCTAGGGTTAGTCTTTTGGGATGAACAAACCTCTAGAATGTGTCAATTCTTTTTTAGAAGATATTTTTTTAGCTATTGGTTGAGATATAAGGATCAATTTTGTGTAAATATGAGAAAGAAGTGGTTCCCTGTTATATTTAATTGGAGGGGCACTTTTGAAATTTCATACAATATTAAAAAAATTCATTATCTGTCCCAATGCTTCTAAATGGTATGATATTAGAAGATAGTGTATTATTTAGATAAAATACCATCAAACAATAAAATTTTAATATGATAAATTTGTGTTTTAATATTTTTATTTATTTAACCCCTTAGTAGACATATTTTAATCTTAACTGTGGTAATACATATTTCAACCATAAAGGCTTTATAATGTTACAATAATTGGAAAATTAAAAAATGGACAATGGTTGATATTTTCAATGATATTCCATTTTCATGGAAAAAGAAATAAAATTATGACTCAAAAATAATTTTATAAAATATTCATTATTATAATTTATCATTAATGTCAATTTTGAAACAATTGATTTTTGTTTGAATTATAAGACACAATAAAAAAAATAAAAAAAATAAATTATATCCACATGTACTTAACATGAAATATGTATCTATTTTTTTAAGTATTATAACTCATATAAATTATATTCCATTTAATATTTTAGAAACCATTCATTTTAGTTTTCAATTAATTGATGACAACTCATGTTGTGAGTAAGAATTTAATTTAATAATTTTGTGACTATTTTTTTTTAAAATAAAATATTTTACATAATTTCATTCTTATAAAAATTATTATTAGGATTTTTAAGAACATGATTTTTACCTATTTGAAAATAGAAGTCTTATTTAGTTGTAAGATACTGCCATTTTTCCTTATTCATTATTTAAAAAATCATACATAACTCTTTCATGGAATAGTGTACCATACAAATAAATATTTAGTAAAAGGTAACAAGGTTAAAAATAAATCCATACAATATTATTGATGATGAAAATGGGTGGGCTTATCACATGGTTTTATCATAGGTCGACACAATTTACCCATTTACCAATTGTGTTGAATTTTATCTATTTATATTATTAATTATGAAAAAATATATTCTATCCTTATTAAAAAATACCAAATGTATGTCTCCTCATGAACTAATCATGTTTTAATGATAAAAAATACTATTCAAATTGGTTAAATCCTAGAAATTATATCAAATCATGTGTATTATTGTTTAGGAAGTCTCATGCTATATAAAGATCCATTAAAGATTTTAATTGATCTATATTCAGTTTAATGACTTTATACTATACTTGATTTACTTTTATCATACCTTCTATGACAAAGGCTTAAGTCTAATCCTTTCTATTATCATCATTACTTAAGTCTAAGTATAGTTACTTTGAAACGCCTGAGACAGTGAATGTTTTCCACTGGTAATGTATTTCTAGAAATGCAAACAAGAAACTGTGAAGCGAGACACCACGAACAAGAAGACACCATGATCAAAAAGACATTGTGAATGACAAGAAATCATGACCAATCACGACACTATGACCAATCCAGACATCGTGAACAACACACAATGAAGCAGACACCGTGAACAAGACACCATGAACAAGACACCATGAACAAGAAGACTACGTTACCACTAGGCAACATGATCAATCTA
Organism: Viscum album; assembly: GCA_963277665.1. Classification (NCBI taxonomy): domain Eukaryota; kingdom Viridiplantae; phylum Streptophyta; class Magnoliopsida; order Santalales; family Viscaceae; genus Viscum; species Viscum album. The sequence continues at coordinate 2,123,118,424 of OY728148.1, read as the reverse complement.
GACACCATGTGAAGGAGACACCATTTCCATGACTTACTGTGACACCGTTTATCAGACTATTTCTTTCGTTTTTTCAATTTAATTTCTAACGGTCATATTTGAAGATTTTAAATTCACTGATATAATTAATGTTTCTTTTTAGACATATCATCTGACAATACAAGGTATGAGGTGCGGCATCCATGTAACCTATCGGCTCCAGCACATGCATTTCCAAGATAAAAGTGAAGTGTGGCAAAGAATCATCGGACGTGATACTGAACTAAAAACAGGGTTGTGAGCATATCAAATAAGAACATTGAGAGAATTTCTAAAGGAAATATTGTCACATTCATGCAACCAAACTATTCTGAAGAACATACGAAGTACACTGGAATCCAGAGAACATGTTCGCACTGTCGAACATCACGAAGAACACAAGCTGAATCATTACACACTATTTTACTAATGAGGAATCTATATCTATATCTACTTAATCTCAAGATGTCCAGAGTGGCAAAGAGTAACACTCAGATCACTTATGAACCCATATCTATATTTCTTCTCTGTTTTGTATCTGTTTATACAAATTCGCGCAGAGTGTGTACCTGTAGAATATCACATTCTATTTACTGCAACAAACTAAAGGATAAAAGATATCCTTTCAAAAACACTCTTTTACACTTGTGTACACCCACTGATAAGTGTGGAAGAGGTCCCTATGAGTCCTGGTTATTTATACCCACGAAAACTGTGGATGAGGTCCCTGTGCGGGCTGGACTATCTGTGTACTGTTGTTAACCCTGATCCAGGGGGTGCATCAAAGTTTATTTATTTATGCTGCTTAGTGGAAGTTGATCACCAAGTGGACTGGATTAAGTCTCGGCTTGAGACTAAATGACTTGTTTTATGTCCACTGTGTTGCTTAAATTAGTTTTCTCTATTTTACAGGTTTTCTATATTATTCAGAAATCACTTATTCCACTTTTATAGTTAGTCTTGGAATGAATTTATAAGTTCATTGTCTTAGTAGAATAAATTCAAAAGTAATATTAATAACACAAATTATAATTACTAAGAATTAATAAATCTTCTAAGAAGTTACTTAAATAGTAAACTCTTATAATAGTATAACCTTAATTAATTGGGCTATAATTAAAATTTGGGAAACCTCTTTAGAAATACTTTTTACAGAAATATTTTTAGTTACTCAATTCACCCCTCCCCTCTTGAGTAATCTACTCCGACCAACATTTTGTATCAAAGGATTTTTTATTAGGACTCTATGTAATCTTATTAAACTGGGATGGTAATTGTACTTTAAATATCTATAAATTTTAGTTAATTAAAAATTTATATCTTTTTAAAGTAACAAATTATTATGGATGATAGATTGGAAGGTGCTACAACCAATAGACCACAATTATTTAATGGAACCAACTATGATCAATGGAAAATTAAAATTAAGATTCATTTAGAGAGTATGAGTTTTGAAATTTGGTCATCCATTATAGATGAATATAAGATTCCTTCTAGTGATCGAATCACGTGGGATGAACCTGCCAAAACTACCTACAAAAATAATTGCAAAGATATAAATTCTCTATACTTCTCATTAAGAGATGAATAGTTTTATAAAATGTATGTTTGTAAAAATCCCCATGAAATTTGGGATACCTTGTCTGTCTCACATGAAGGAACAACTAGTGTAAAAGAAATGAGGCTTAATACTAATACTATTATATATGAAAATTTTAAGATGAAACATGATTAACCTATCTCTGAAAAGTATCTTAGGTTCAATGAGATTGTCAACATAATGATTTCTCTTGGAAGAGAAGTCACTTCCATGGAATAGATCATGAGACTTCTAAGATGTCTACCTGACAGATGGAGGGGAACCTCTTTCTCTATTATATAATCATGTGACATCAACAAGATACCTATAAAAGAACTCATTGGGAAGCTAATGATGTATGAAGAAGAGATGAATGTCAATAAGGAAGATGAGGATGAACCAAAGAGGAAATCTGTTGCATTCAAGACCACCACCTCTAAGCATAAAGACAAAGGGAAAATGGAAGCTTCTGTAGAAAGCTCCACTAGTGAACAATAATCTCCTGACAATGATGAGGAGATGGATCAACTATCCAGATGATTCAAACAATTTTACAAGAAGAAGAACTTTTTCAGAATTCCTAAATTCAAGGGAAATATGAATGAAAAGGAAACTGGAAAAAGGACTGGAAAAGAAGTGAAAAAACTGATGAAATTGTCTGCTATGAATCTAAGTGCAAAGTAAATATAAATTTGGTATGTCCAAAGATCAAGTAAAAACAATATGAGGACAAGGACAAGAAGTATAAAAAGGCCATGAAAGAAACTTGGAGCACTTCTGAGGATAGTTCAAGTGACCCAGAGCATCACATGATGAACATGCCAAAAAAGCAAATATGTGTTTTATGAAAAACATATCTGAGGTAACACTTGAATTGTATGTACATAATTCATACTATTATGAAGATAAAATTGACTCTAAAAAATGACTACTGAAGAAATTTTTTAATATTTTAATGTACTTGAGGAAACATGAAATGAACTAAAAGAGAAGTATAAATCATTAAAGAAACATCATGATCTCACTATGAATGTTAAATCTGAACTCAAAAATGAAAATGAGAAAAATGATCAACTGATCAAAGAAAATAATGAATTAAAAATGTCTAATGAGAAATTAAAGAGTGTCTTAGATAAGTTTACTAATGGGAAAATTAACCTTACCCTAATTCTAGGAAAAACAATTCCCCTAATAAAACACTGGATTTGGTTATTAACCTAGTAAAATAACCCTCGATAGAACAAATTTTGTTTCAAAATCTAGGTCATATAGTTTTACTCCCAGTTCTAGACTCAAATCAACTAATTCAATCCATGATATATATTGTATTATTTCGTCCTTTTGTGGACCAAATACAGTTTATTTTTCAAATACATTACATAATGCTTATAGGGATCCTATGAGGAAAATATGGGTTTATAAAGAACTTATTACTAATATTAATGGACCCAAACATGTATGGGTACCAAAATATTTTTTTTATTAATATTTTTGTAGGAAATCTTCTTATATAGTTCCTGTAAAAGTATATGGTACATGGAAAGTGGATGTTCAAGGCACATGACAGGAGACTACTCATGCTTCAAGAACCTGATAAAATTAGATGGAGGACATGTCACATTGGGTGACAATGACAAGGGAATGATTATTGGCCTCAGCCAAATCGGTAACTCTAACTCAGTATTAATTTATTAATTACTGTTTTTTGATTGTTTAAAATATAATCTACTCAGTATCTCACAATTATGTGATGATAGATTTCATGTTATATTTGAAAATGATGCTTTTAATGTCCTTAATACTAAATATGAATTATTATTTTCTACATTATGAAATTAAAATATTTATTTTGATAATTTATATTCTTTATCTTCTCAAAATGATTCATGCTTAAGTGTATTTCATAAGGAATCTAGGCTCTGGCATAGGAGAACATGACACTGTAAGTTTAAATCCCTTAGAAAGCTAACTAGAAAAATCCTTGTTAAATACTTACCCAAACATGACTTTACAAATGAAAAAGTATTTAATATCTGTCAAAAGGTAAAAAACATAATGTTTCTTTCAAACAAAAGAAAGAAGTGTCAACATCTCAACCTCTCGAACTGGTTCCCATGGATTTGTTGTACCATCTATAGTTTCTAGTTTAAATGGGAAGCATTATGTTTATGTTCATGTAGATGACTTTTCTAGATATACTTGGACCTTCATTATGGCTCACAAAAGTGAAGCCTGCTCTTATTTTACCAAATATCCCATGTCTGTAGAAAATATTAGTTGATTTAGAATTAAATCCTTTAGAAGTGATCATGGCCGTGAATTTGAAAATCAAGATTTTTAATCCTTTTTCTCAAAAAATGGTTATAGTCACAATTTCTTTCCCCTAGAACACATCAGTAGAATGGAGTTGTGGAGAGAAGAAATAGAACCCTTCCAGAAATATCTAGAATAATAATTAGAGAATATAACCTACCTATTTATTTTTGGGCACAGGTTGTCAATACATTGTGAAACATAATCAATATAGTGTTGATCAGACCTATTCTTAAGAGGACTCCTTACGAATTATGAAACAATAGAAAACCCAAGGTTAGCTACTTCAATGTTTTTTGGTTACAATGTCTATATTCTTAAAAACCAAATACAATCATGAAAAAAATTTCATCCAAATGTGATGAAGGTATCTTTTTATGATATTCCATTACAAGTATAGCCTATATAGTGTTAATTAAAATAACTAAATGTGTGGAGGAATCTGTTCATGTCAAATTTGATGAATCATATCCACATGAGCCTAAAACCATTCTAAATAATATAGAGGATGACGTATCAAATCTAAAAATCAATTCTTAATCATCAAATTCTTCTGTGAATGAATCTGTGAAAACATCCAACACTAGAAATTCCATAGAATCAAGTCACAATGAACCTGAAATCACTAGTCCCTATTTTTCTAGAACTGTTTAAACCCTTAAGAACCATCCCTTAGATGTTGTTTTAGGAGACATAGACAAAATAACTCAAACTAGAGAAACCCATAGAAATCAAGTTGAACATCAAGTATTCTTGTCACAACTTCAACCTAAAAACACTAATGATGTTGTCAATGATGAATTTTGGGTGATGGCTATGAATGAAAATGTTAATCAGTTTGAAGGAAACAAAGTATGAAAACTATTTGAAATATCCAGGGACACATTCACCATAGTCACTAAATGTGTGTTTAGAAATAAGGTAGATGAAGATGGTAACATAGTTAGAAACAATGATAGATTAGTTGCACAAGGCTATGGTCAAGAAGAAGTAATTGACTTTGATGAGACCTTTTCACCAGAATCCATACTTGAAGCCATCATAATCCTTATTACCTTTGCGGCACATCTAAATTTCAAACTATATCAAATGGATATTAAGAGTGAATTCTTAAATTTGTATATATCTGAGGATGTTTTTCTTGAACATCCAACTATATTTACAAACCCACATTTTCCAAATCATATTTTTAAACAATCAAAATATTTATATGGTTCAAAAAAAGCTCCAAGAGCTTGGTAGGATAGATTGAGTACTTTTCTTATTTCCAAAGGTTTTATAAAAGGAATAGTTGATCCTACACTTTTTATAAAATGAATATCTAATGATGTTTTATTTGTTCAAATCTATGTAGATGACATTATTTTTGTATCTTCAAAAAAATATTTATGTGTTGATTTTTCTTAAATGATGCAAAACAAATTTGAAATGAGTTTAATGGGTGAACTAAAAATCTTTCATGGATTTAAAATCATTCAAAATAATGATGGAATTATTTTAACCTAGTGTAAATATACTAGAGATCTACTATTTTTTTTTGATATGATATCACTATAAGTAGTGAAACATTCATGAGTACCACTTGTATGTTGGATCATGATGATAATGGAAAATCTTTTGATCAAACCACTTATAAAGGAATGATTAGAAGTTTAGTCCACATAACTTTTAGTCATCCGGACATTATTTTTAGTATTTGTATGTGTGAATATTTTAATGAAAATCCTATGTAATCTCATTTCAATGTTGTAAAGGGAATTTTCAAATACCTCTAACATACACACAATCTAGGACTGTTTTATCCTAAAGGACAATCTTTTGAATTAATTAGTTATTCTGATGCTGACTTCGGTAGCTGTAAGTTAGATAGAAAAAGCACCTCTAGAACATGTCACCTTTTAGGCATGTTACTAGTATCATGGTGTAGTAAGAAACAAAATTCAGTTTCATTATCTTCTGTAAAATATAAATATATCTCTGCTGGCAGTTTCTGTGCACAAATTTTCTATAGGATACATACATTACTAGAATGTGGATATCAATTCAGACGTGTACCTATAAATTGTGACAACACAAGTGATATTAACATCTCTACAAATACTATTTCACATTATAGGACTAAGCACATTGATGTAAGACATCACATTTTTAGAGTTCATTATCAAAATGGTGATATCACTTTGGAATTCATTGGTACTAAATATCAGCTTGCTGATATATTCGGAAAACCATTAAATTATGATAGAATTGACTACATCATACGTTAATTAGGCATGATAAATGTTAAGTAAATTTATTAATATTTTTGTATCTTACTGTTTCATTTTTATGGTCTCACAATTAGTATTTTTATATTATTTTCTGATAGTTATTGTCTCACTATAACGCACACTGAGAAGTTCATTCATTATCTCACCGTGAAGCTTGTTTACTATCTCATCATAACGTGCATTTACTGACTCACCATAATGACCAGAAACGGTCTCACCAAAAAAATTCTTTATAATTTTTTTTAAAAACCTATATCATGGTAATTATTCATTTCACCTCCTTACATTCCCTCATTTTTATTTCCACGACGTTTGGTATCCTAAATGATAAAATAAAGAATGTATCACAAGATTCTTCACTCAGGGTTTCTTCTCCTTACACATTTCGAACCCTTCTTCATCCCTGCAATCCTTCTCTATCTCAAACCTTTAGTGAATTCCAAGATTGAAACATCCTTCATCGTCGATAACTGAGATATAGATATCAACGAAGAATAATATTGTACCTAATCTAGCACTCGAAGGACCATTAAATCCGAATCTAGTAAATCGTGTTTTTATACCTGAGAAAGAGATTTTCCCCTAATGGATTTTTTCTAGTAAGTCTCTAGTATTGAATGTGTTATAACAACAAGGCTGGTTATAGTGGTTGTCGAAGGATGATAGACCCATCTACCCTATGTTTATGGCTCAGTTTTACAAGTACGTATAATTTTCTATTGATTATGGTGATAGTTATATTGTAAGAAGCTGGGTCATCGGCCAAAGATTCAAATTATCTTCGATGTTATGGGATACATGATATAGGATAACTCGTGAAGGAATATACGAGGATTATCATAGAGGACTTCCACCTTCAACCGAATTATTTGATTTGGAAGATTCTCTGAAAGGCTTAACTGGAAATGGCACCAAGAGGAGGGCCATTGCTGTTGAACTAGATAGATAATCTAGGATTCTATTAAAGTTTATATAGAATATGGTTATCCCCAGAAAAGGATATATTTCTATTTTGAAATATGTAGGATGTGTTATTGATTAATCTTATTAGAAATTGGAATAATATACACCTTTCCAAGTATATCATTCATCATATGTGTGAGCTGATCAAAGCCACATCCAAGTCAACTTCCCAACTTTACTCTTCACTTATCTCAGCCATGCTACACGCCAAAGAATTTTTTGGACCTATTGAGGATGTTATAAAAGACTGTGAGTACTACCTTTAAAAAGTAACCATCTAGTGGATGAAAATAAACTGGAATCCTTGAAAAAAGGAATGGGTGGAAGACAATGATAGCGTTTATGAGAAATTTAATCTTGTGGATTATCCCTCAAGACCAAGAGATATTTATAATCATAGTTTGGAACCAGATGAGATTCTTGAGTATCCTAAAGAATAGGAAGAAGAGGCTAAAGTTCCACCTAGGGATGCTGTTTTTGTTGAGAAAGGGAGGACTACAATTCCTCATTATGTTCTTGAAGAAGAAGTCCTTGCTCATAAAGAAGTTGATAATCTTGAAACTCAACCTGAGGCTGAAACAGAATCTATTTCCAGAGAATCTGATAAGCATGCCATCGAATTAATTATAGTGTACGAGCAACCTATTATGAAAGAATCCAATCTTGAGAAACTCCTTGTGGAAAAATATTTTCCTGAAATCATCCCTTCGGCTGAAAAGAGAATGGATCTAGATTTTGTGCTAGCTAGACATGAAATGATTGAGGAACATAGAGTTGAGATTGTAGAATTAGACCGAGATCCTAAGCTTCTCAGTCCTGAGAATGAGGCACCTGTTGAGGGGGAGAAAAACACAAATCTCTAGTCTATTGAAGCTTCACATCCGACTGAGTGAAGTCCTGTAGACACTCAGTATATGTTCCCCAGTTTCTATGATGTGGATGGGTCTCAGCAGGTTTCAGCAACCAGTCTTGACCATTCCTCTATGTTCTAATTGAAATCAGTCTCCAATATTGCACCTGAGAAGGAACCTGAGCCTGTAACAGTCCCTATTTTTGAACCATTATCTGAACATACATCTTCTGTGAGAATGCATGATCGGATTGAATTTAGTGATACCCTCTTGTCTGGAGTTTGGAAACTCTTGAATACCCATCATCTTCCTTTGTCGAATTTAAGTGAAAGAAATACCTCACTATTACTGGAGAATGTTATTTAGAAAATACAACCAAAAATGCTTCATGAGATTCAGTAAGTAAGAGTGGAAAATAAGATTCTTATTGATGAAGTGAAGACCCTAAGAAGTATGGATGAATACATGCAGAGAGATCTGCATTTGAGATTAGAGTTCTTTTCTCCTCATACCGAACCTTCTATTACTCAAACCCCACAAGATTTTGTGTCTCAGATTCAACCTTATCTAGCATCCTTAGATGAAAAGATCACTGAAATGAACAAAAACATTATGAAGGAAATGATAGTTCTTATTTTCAATCTTAATAAACTCACTGATTCGTATACTGGGTGTCTTTAAAAGGTGCAAAATCAACTCAAATATCTGACCACAGGTGTCAATGCCTCTAAGTCATCTGGTCAATCCTCTAAACACTCCTTAGACAGTGATCTTCTCAGAACTATAGTCAAAGAATAGCTTCATAATGTACTCAGTGGTTTCAATATGGATACTCTATCTGAAGTTGTCAAGAACAGAGAGAGAGTTCTTAACCTAGTTCAAATCCACTAAACATTTGGCAATGATTCCACCAAGAGATTTCCAGGAAACTGGATTTCTACTTCAACAGAATCTTCTCTAAGACCGATATGACAAGTCATTTCAATTATCTGGTAGAAAATATGTGGATTCCTCCTGTGACTCAAGCTTTCAAGACCCAAGTCCAAAAGCTCACAATGTTTACTCGTTTTACGTAAATGTTTATGGAGAACAAGGAGTCTTTGAAAAATACATGAAATATGGTGGGGAGATCATTTCAGATTTCATCAAACTCATGAAGCCCTATCATCATGTCCAGAGTACAACCATTGTTGATCCAACGGCTGCACTTCTAATACCTGGGCTACCTACCTTATCCTCTGCCCTTGCCTCCACTACTATGTCTATCGGGAAAGCCATGTGTCAGAGAAGGCATGTGATTCTCGACCAAAAACTGCCTAGATCTTCTACTACTCCTACTTTGGCTCCATCAGCCTCTGAAGGCCTTCCTTTACCGTCTTTATCAACCACCTCACTCCATTCTTCAACCTCGACCTATGCCCCTATGGCTTCCTCTTCTTTCACTACTGTTAAAGGAAAAGAGAAGGCCAGCCCCGGAAGAAGAACATTGATTACTCCTTTTTGATAGGAATGACATTGCTTTTGATTTTCTACATTCTATTTGTACTGGATCTTATTTTCTTTAATGAAATGTTCATTTTTCCGGACTCTGCTTATTCTGTGTTTTTCATAATCCTAAATGGGGGGGTAATTTCTTTATGTTTTCCATTTTTCTCTATTTTTTAATCTAATATACACTATTACTATACATGATATGTGGTCATCCCAAAGGGAGAGATTGTTGGACTCCTCATGAACTAATAATTTTTTAATGATCACAAATCCTATTCAACTTGGATAAATCCAGTAAATTATATAAAATAATTTGTTTTATTGTTTAAGAATTCTCATGCATTAAGAAGAGAAATTCATTTTTTTAATTACTCTAAATTTAGTTTAATTACTTTATACTATACTTGATTTACTTTTATCAAACATTATTTGACAAATGATTAAGTCTAATCCATTCTATTATCATCATTACATATGTCTCAATACAGTTAGTTTGACATTTCTAAGACTCCGTAAGTTTACCACTGGTTATTTATTTCTGGAAAAGTAAACAAGACATTATGAAGCGAGACACCATGAAGAAGCAGACACCGTGAACAATAAGACACCAGGAACAACAAGACACCATAAACAATCTAGACACCGTGACCAATCCAGACACAGTGAACAAGACTCCATGAAATAGACACCATGAACAAGACATTGTGAACAAGACACCGTGAACAAGAAGACACCATAAATACAAGAAACCATGATCAATCAAGACACCGTGGGAAGGAGACACTGTTTCCATGACATACTGTGACACCATTTCAAAAACTATTTTTCCTTTTTTTCAATTTAATTTCTAATGGTCGTATTTGATGATTTTAAATGCACTGACATAATTAATGTTTCTTTTAGACATATCATCTGACAGTACGAGGTGCCACATTCATGCAACTTGTAGGCTCTAACAAATGCATTTCCACGATAAAAGCGAAGTGTGGCCAAGAATCATGGTGCATGATACTGAATGAAAAACAAGGTTGTGAGCACAACAATGAATAACACCGAGAGAATTTATAAAGGAAATATTGTCACATATATGCAACCCAACTCTTCTGAAGAACATATGAAGTACACTGGAATCTAGAGAACATCTTCACATTGTCGAACCTCACGAAGAACACAAGATGAATCGCGACACTCTGTTTCACTAACGAGGACTCGAGATCTGCATTTGCTTCATCACAGGAAGTCCATAGCAGCAAAGACTAATAGTCAGAGCACTTCTAAAACCATCTCCAAATTTCTTCTCTATTGTGTATCTATTTATTACCTTTTGAGCAGAGTGTGTACCTGTAGAATAATACTCTCTGTCTCATGGATCAAACTGAATGATACAATATATCCTTTCCCAAACACTCATTTACACTTGTGTATACCCATACATAAGTGTGGAAGAGGTCCATGTGTGTCTAGGTTATTTATACCCATGAAAACTGTGGAAGAGGTCACTGTGTGGCCTGGACAGTCTGTGTAATGTTGTTAACCCCGATCCAGGGTGTGGATCAATGTTTATTTATATAAGCTTCTTGGTGGCTGGTAATCACCAAGTGGAGTGGATTAAGTCTCGGCTTGAGACTAAACCACTTGATTCATATCCACCTTTGATTCTTAATTTATTTTTCTCGTTTTTACTGATTTTCTATATAATTCAGAAATCATTAATTTCACTTTGATTTTTAGTCTTTGAAAAGAGTTATAACTAGATTGTCTTAGTAGAATAACTTCAAAAGTAATATTAATAACCCAAAATAATATTACTGGGAATTAATCAATCTTATAAGAAGTTACTTAAATAGTCATCCTCTTATAAAACTATAAACTTGATTAAATGGGTTGTATTTAATCTTTGGGAAAACCTTTTTAGAAAATGTTTTCCCAGAAATTTTTATATCTATACAATTCACCCCTCCACTCTTGAGTGAACTACTCTGACCAACAGTAAACAATATAATTCTCAATATTAAATGAATTTTACCAAACTCAATTCATATAAGTGCCCCAATATAATTTATAATTAATCCATAAAATAAATATTAAAATTTTTTCTGAAGAATATATGTAATTAAGTATAAATTGTTTTTAAATCACAATTCAACATAAAATTATATACAATTACCTAAAATGGATTAATTATAATATAATTTCACTAATTTTAATTTTATAAACATTTTAAATTTCTAAAGAATATAAATTATTTAACTAAACAACCTTCTTAATAGAAATATGAATTTTCCATGGTCCATCGAAAAACTAAACATTTTGAAAAATTCAAAAAAATTTACTCTATGCTAATTTTGACATGTTGGGTAAAAAATAAATTTAATTTTTTAAATAATTTAATAATATTGTTGATAAATAATTCATATTAATTTATAAAAATAAGAAATACATACTATTGTTTATAAAAAGTATATTTTTTGAGAATTTATAGACTAAATCATATTTTCATTATCTAATGTCGTTATAAATACTTTAAAATATCATTATTCCTATTTATATATTAAATTTAACTACTAGGTTACAATGGTATACTATATTATAGTTCTTGTATACTTATGGTATCGAGTATCACATATTATCAAAAAAAATATTTGAATGGAAATATACTATAAATTATCAAGGATTTTCAATTTCATTCCACTTACTCCACTATAAATACATAATTTATCTATTTTATGAAGTAATTTATATATGAAATCAGATTCATCCTCTATAAAAGATATTCCTTCTAAATAATATTAAATTATTCCTCAAGCCTAATAAGAGCCTCGTATTTATTTCTAATAAGTTCTTTTAGATAATGGAAGATATTAATGACTCCATTTGGTGGTTGTGGATTTAAAATAGATTTCTTGTTATTTTATATATTTTCATTATCCATGAACAATTATTTCCTCCATTTATTTTGACCTAGTTTCTTTTGGTAATAGATGAATTTACAGAGGCCTGAATAAGGTGATGCTTCCGTGGTATTCTCTCCTCATCCCACTTAATCTTTAGCCCCAAAATCCCTTGAAATAAAAATAACATATATATGAGTAAATGACATTGATTTTGGATTGACTAAAATTTAAATATGTATGATAATAAAAATGAAAATAATTACCTTATAAATAATCTTCATTGGATCTATAGAATATATACCATGAAATCGCATTCTTATGAAATCATATTTTTATATACTAACAATCTATTTTAGAATATTTACTAGATATTGGTCCTCCCAACTCCAAAAAACTATATAGACTCTTATAGATTTATTTTTTTAGTGATTAATAGTTTCAATTTCTCTTCTATATGATAGTCACTTTAAAAATGGATTGACAGTGATTCATTCTCATTTTCACCCTTATGAGTTATGACTAGAACATTTTTCATCTTTTTTTACAAACGAGAGGATTACACACCATCTATATAAATAATCATTGTATTTATCATTCATGATTTTGGATATATAATTGACATAAAAATAATTCAGAAGGTGATATTCTTATATGTTTTTTGAGTAGAGTTTATTCACCAATTATTCCTTCAAGGTATCCATAAAAACTGATTTTCATAATTTCATCTATTACATGCCTCAACATTTATATATATCTACCAACGAATCCTTATGTATATATTACGTACCCATGTTGTGCTTATAACACTTCCTTCAGGATAATTTGTAGTTCTTTCCTCCTATAACAAATAATATCTGATCATTTTCCATTCACACTAACTGGTTGGGAAAAGACCGATGGTGTAGTTAGATTGGTAGGAATTAGGTTAAGTCAATCCACATAAAAACATATTCAAATTTCATGGTGTTTATTATAATGAAATAATATTTTTTTTTAAAATATAAAAAATAAAGTATTATAACATTTTCATCTATCCTATTTATAATATTATATGAAAATATAAAAACATTCAAGCATTTTGTTTTTTTCTATCAATAATCATAAAATCATTATATATTTTTCCTATCAAAATATCTGAGGATTTATTTGTAGATAGGGTTTGTTTAGAATTTCCTTTTAAAAATACATTTTAAACAACATTAAAAATCATATCACACAAATTTATTGTAATATAATTAATACCATTAAATTATTTAGATAAATTAAAGGTATATTTTGAATATGTTAAATTTGAAATATTTTTGTTGTTATATATAATCATTCTAAATAATGAATCTGTTTAACAAAAGTCACATCTATTTTATTTTCCTTGATTTTGAAATGGGTTTTATTTACTAATATGATTCTAATGACATCAATTCTTGAATCAAGTGAAGTTGTTTTCTCAAAATGAATTTACTCCCCTTGGTCATATCCTCATTAAACCTTTCTATCAATAGTTATAACAATAATGTTATATCCATTAACTTTGATCAAACACAAAATCATAGTTCCAATATCTAGGTAGTTTAGTGGTATATCAACTATCTATCATACTTATTTAATTTTAAATTTTTTAAACCATAATAAATAGAAATAATTATTTTTTAATCATAAATAATGTCATCAATATTGTTTGGTATATGTTAGGAGAAGTGATATTGATAATAAACATGAATTTACAAGGAACCTAAATTAGAGAACCTTTTTCAAGGTAACACATTATATTATTCAAAATATAGACAAGAATAATTTTATATATTCTAGGTTATGTTTTTATTGGATATTTACCTACAATAAAATACATTTTAACCATGAAAAAATGTACCATTTATTATTTATTTTCAACACATGAAATAATGGAACTGATAAAATGTGTACGTCTTTAGTGAGGGTTACGTCAAAATTGGTAAAAGGTGTATTTTAATAGTGTTTTTTATATCTAAAAAAGAAACCATTTTTCAGTGCTAATAAATTGGACTACTAAATAATATAAAAAAATATATAAAATTTATTTAAAAAAATCAACCACATCCCTATTCTATAGAAATAGAACACACACACAAAACCATACCTTGAATACTACAAATTGGAATAATAATATGTCGGTGAGATTCGAACCCCCACCCCGCATATTCTCAACTAGAAAACTTATCACTTTCTTATATCATTTGACTTTGTAGATATTGATATATATATACACACTTGATTTAGTATATATATTTACTAATATTTTTAATGTATATTAGAATAAATATAACTTAAATAATTATATAATTAATAATATAAATATATATATACTAACATATATATTTATATATAAATATTATATAATTATATATATTTCTATATATATATAAAGATATATATTTTAATATGAATTTTTAAGAAACTTTTATAACATATATTTTTCCAAAATAATTATTTTCTGTAATTAACTTTTTATATATAAATACATTAGAATTAATTTACATATTTATATATTAATAACACCGCTATAAGAGAAATGAAAAAATTTTAACACCATTATATCAGTAAGAATATAATTACTATGAATAAATTTGGACTCTACCCACAAAATAAAAGAAAAACCGCTTAAACTGAGACGACATTCTATCAAATATTTTGAAATTAGGGTACCCATACATAAAAACTATGATATAGTACATCAAGACATCTTTGGACTAAAAATGTTCTATAAGCTCCACCCATTGGTAGATGTCACCAATATCTTCTCAAACATTTATTTTTCAATTCATGGTTATCGAATCGACACCAATATTAGAATTTAAGAATATTTGAATATCAATTCATATTTTCAACATCTGTTAAGATATTAATTAAATAAATATATATTTTTGTTCAAAATTTCTATTAAATATGAAGGACTGAATTCTAAATATATTTTTTAATTAATATTAATCATTAATAATATTATAATTCATGTTTATGAAAAAATATAAAATTTTTAATTAAAATACATTTTATTAATTACTTAAATCATATTTTGGAATATATATTGTGATTATATTAATATAATATTATTCATATATAAAAATATGAAATTTAATAATATATAGTATTTTTTAGGACGGTTACCCTTTATTAGTGCTAAAAACATTGATAAGTTGTAATTTTAATGGAATTTCATTAGAAATTATTAAAAGGACTTGATAAAAGGTCCACATTAGGGAACATTATGTGGGTTTTTTAAAAAGTTATAATAGAGGTGTGTTTTTTAAAATTTATTTGTAATAGTGCATAATTTTACCATTATGCTCTATTTTTGAATGTTGGGCACTTCAGTATAATTTATTCACAAAATATATACTTTATTTGAGGACAAGTTGACAAGGTAAATTCTTCTATATCTCTTATATTTATAAAAATCTAGATTTATTTGATGTTAATGGTATGTATTATAGAACTAGTGAAAAGAATATGGAATACAATAATCATTGTTATATTTTATAATTCATAAGTAATTTTCTTTAAAGGTGTCCATATAAAAATAATATTAATCATAAAACAATTTGACTTTATAACATCAACTCGATAATAAACATGAAACTCCTAGTCATTAAGCATGGTCTATGAATTATATTAGGGAGTTTTGTTTCACATTTGAAAAACCAATTTTATTGAATCATTATTGGGGTAGGGAAGTTTTAATTGTATCCATTTAGTGAAAAAATAGATTCAAACAATTTATTCTAAAATTTAGTTCCTTGGTAACATCTTCATGTCATTATTTTAAGAAAATAATGATCTAAAATGTTCTTGATGTTCATAAAATTAGGGATAAATATCACTTTTTGAGGTACAAATTAAAACAACATCTATCATAAAAATTCATACAAATTATTACCTATGAATAATTCGTTATACCTTGACTACAAACATTATATAGTTCATATAAATTCATAAAAAATCATCTATTGTGGATGATACATATATAAATACTTATTTCGTTTAGACAATACCTTATCTTATGGGATGGAATGATTGTCGACATAGAAAAGTAGAATTGAAACATCCTTATCTAAACAATTAATAGACATCATTATAAAGGAATCAAAATTAAACTATTGAAGTATATTATTCTCATATCACACTTCATTATAAAAAAAAACTATTTGGATAATGTTTTTATTAAAACATGGAATTTAAATCAATTATATATACCTTTAATTTTTTTTCACAAAATGTATTGGCATTATTTATAGTGTTAATTTTATATAGCTCATTATGAAACTAGGCATCATAACCATATTTAGTATGTTAACAAACACTAATAATATTTTAATTGGATCCATAATAAATATTACATCTGAAATAAGTATGAAATTATAAAACATAACTATTCTTAGAACTTATATTTTTAAATTTTATATTTTAAACAAGTTTAACATGTCCAACTTCCACTTTTAATACTATTTATAGTTGTATTAGCAAATATTATTATGTCATAAAAATCTTTTTGTAATGTATAATAGACTATTTATTGAAATATTCATATAGGTACCAAATAGAAATACATTTCAATTTATTTTTCTAACCAAATAATTTTGTCTCGACACTAGTTTTCCACTAGTACCATAGACACCAAAAAAATTTATCTGAGATATATAATAAAATGTATAAAATACATTATAAAATTATGATATTTATTATCTATAACATTACGGGATATCATTCCTAAAATAGATTCATTAATAAAAAAATTCCTAAAAGAAAAAAAAATAAATGTTACACTCTTATTATTAGATCAATAAATTAGAACAAATCAATTTTCTTATAAATTATTGTTTTTTACATGCTAGTAACCCAATATGGTCTTGGATGATGATGACATTAGGGTCCCTAACATCTTATTTATTGTATCTCTATAATTAAAAATCTCCAATTTGTCATATATAAGTTATTCATTCTTATACTTTCGTATAAGTTCATTATATTCCAATGATGGTATTGTAAATTTTATATTTAAGAACATATGTCTTATTGATAATTAATATAAATGTACTTTTAAATATTTTCTTATTTTAAGTTGTCTAATTCATGTTAACCAGTAGAAAAAACTATATTACTATAATTTATTAGAAAACATAGTAATCTAATCAGGATTATCACTATCAGATTAAATAATAATAGAATTTACGTCATTATTTTGTGTTATAGATCAATTATATTTTAACATTTTTTTCATAACTAGCACTAAGTCCATATTAATTATGCATTTATTATATTTTAATCAAGTTATTGGATTTAATTTAATTTTTTATATTTTTCCACGTTATATATATTTTTTATACATGATATTTGGATATTCATCCGTAATATTTTTATTCCTTTAAAATTAATGGTAATCCAAATTCCTATAATTTTTATCATTTTATATTATTATTTATTATCAATATTTATAATGAAGTTTGAGGAATTCAATATAGATATAATAAAATTTTAGGATTCCTTATATACTCTATCTTGAATATTTATTTACTTATCATTGTCATTTTATTTACACTAATGTTGTAAAGTCCATGATATTCATAATCCTCTATATTGTGGGTTAAATGTGTTTTAGGTTGTTCTGTGGAGTTTGAAAGAGGCTTAGAGGTATTGCGAGGAGTTTATATCTTTATAAGGAAATCACACTGTTGTTTTTCTATTACTATTACATGTTGTGTTATGAATCATTGTGGTGGATAATCATACTATGGTTACTTGGATACTTTTTCTTTATATATATTTTAGAGAGATTTTGATCATTTTATAGGATGTTTACCTCATGGTATAAAAAATGAAATGGATTGGTCTGATTTAGATTTTTTCTAGTTATTTTTTATGTTTAATACCAATAAACCACTAATAGTGATGAAACGATCTATGTGACCGTTGTTGTATACTACACAATATTTGGATATGATTTTCACTATTTTCATTCTATAGTTTAATGGGGAGGTCGAAGGAACACTTCATGATTAGATGTTTCTATATAGGAGTCTTGATCAAATGTGTTTTTAATAATATAAACAACCAATAACATTTTTAAAATTGATTCCATTATGAGGGTTCTAATTTTCAAATACATGAAGATTGAAATAAACATTGACATTGTTTATATGTTCAATGACATTGTTTGGTACCTTAAGTTTTTATTACATATTATCTATACTCCATCCTTCTATACAATTCATTTTCATTCTCATGAACCTATGTATATGAGAGGCTTACTTTTAGTTGTCTTGGATTCACATGGTGGTTTATGGACACCTTCACTTAGTGTAATTGATTTATTAATATCCAAGGTTACCTATTTTCCTTCATTTAATTTTTTACTATTAATATCTCTCAATGAGGATATGGAAGTAATAGATTTTAGTTTTAATTAATATTTGGTAAATGAATGAAGGTATATTTATGAGTTACATTTTTTGTGGGTGATCCTTATGATTTTTATAGAATGTGATCTTCAATTTATTCTTATAATTTTTCTGTTTATTATTTAAGGTTAGTTTTCAATAGTTGAATCACATTATATACACATTATATATAGTGTTAATGTGTAATAATAATTATTTATTGAATAAATATAATATTGGCCTAATTAATATAAATAATTAAAATAAATAAAAGAAGGTATATGAGTTGAATATATTTTAAATGATTTAGATGTTATTTTTTATTATGTTACTTTTTGTAATACTGAGAAATAAATTGTTTTATAGATTATAGAATCATTTTTTTTTGAATTTGTTAAAATATTTAAGGATGGAAATGGAATAAAGATGTTGATCTATATATATCATTTTCAATTTTTAATTATTATTCATTTAGTTGTTAATAATCCATAGTATATTAGTTGTACAGAGATAGAAAAGAATGATCTATGTTTACTTTTTTATGTTTGACTTGATTTACTGAATTTTATATGTGTGCAGGGATTTGTGGAGAAGTTTTTAGTAGTTTTGGAGGTGTATTGTTGTTTTATTTTTTGAAAGTGGCAATGGATGATGAGGTGGGTTGTTGGTGGTTTGATGTTATTTTACATGGAATAGTTTTATGTTGAATGTAAAATTAATTCCTTGTAATATGTATTTTTTCCATAATTAATTAAGTGAAATAAATAAATTGGATTTGGAATGGGCTATGATTAATTAATAATATGTTTCTAGTTTTATATTAATGTGGATGAAATTAAATATTGGGAAATTTGACTATTAATATCAAAGTTTATGTTGTTAATGTGAAATAGTAGTGGATGTAAATCATTATATAGATAATAAATTTAACATGGTGGGAAAATAATGAATATGGAATTGATAATGAAATATTAAATTGGTTAAATATGTTTACTATGATGTTTTGGTGTTATCTTGTGGTAATGGTGTTAGAATTTTAAATAGTTATAGGTGGTAGTGTTTTTTATGGCAATGATATTATGATGATGAATTTTTTTCAATGTTTTTTCTAATAGAGGTGAACCCTTGGTTACGAATTATTTGTTATGTAATATCATATTATGATTTGATATTTTTTTCTCACCACTACCAGAGTTGGTTAATGCTACTTAAACACCTATAATGACATGTATTTTTGATGTACCCCAATAATCAAGTATGTGGGTCATATAGATGGATTACTACTCCATATATCATTTACTATATTCTAGATATAGTGTGTTTTGGGGTTATATTGATGTTATTAGGTGATATGTTGGTAATGTGGTGATATCATAAAGATATATTTATTATGTGGTTATATTAAAATGGGGTTCATCTATAGTTATAAATATTTTTTTGGGGTTTTATACATAGGGTTATGGTATATGAATATAAAAGTGGTGGGAGTGACATGAAAACTTATATTGGTATGAGACTGTGATTATATTATTAGCAATGTAAGTATGATACCAAATTCCTTATATATATTTTCATGATTGTTATTTTCATTTATTTTATACTGATTTTTTGGTGATCATTCCTATGGCTTAAATTATAGTTGAGTCTTGATTGGTAAAAATCATTTTTACTATTTATACACTAAACCTTTAGTATGCTTCTTCGACATATTCATGAGTGATCATGTTGAGGAACATACTAACTATAATTTTATTCACACCCATATTAATATATACATTAAACATAATTTTGGTTATATTATTTTATTGTTTAAAGCATTCAAGGTTTATTTTTAAGATACAGTCAGTGTCTCTACCTTAGTAGTTATCTTGTTTGGTATTTATTTTTGTGAAATTTTCCATCATTTTGGGTAAAATTTCATGAAATATATATATATATATATATGTGTGTGTGTGTGTGTGTTTTGATTTTATTTATATGATTTATTTTAGTTTTGTATATTTTTAGCAATATTGCTCATTATGTGGGTGATACCTACCATATTATATTATTAAACCCTCGATGCTAGTCCCCAAACATTGTCCTACTGGACATAGGATTTTGAGAACACTCATATCTCCAACACCAGCCTAAGAGTTGTCCTGATGTAACTAGTTTTTGATAGCTACTATATTCCAGAACATAATTAATATATTTTAGTATATTATTTAAATGTAAACTTTTTTTGTTAGGTTCATCCACATTTTATTTAAATTATATTATCTTTTCCTAGTACACCATTAGTTATCCAATGAGTACCTTCCATGAATGATTATCAATGTAACATGATTTTCTATAGGAAATTAAATTATTTATAATTTTAATATATAAAATATATTAACTATAATAAATGATTTTATTATACATATATATTTATATTTGAATTGCACTATCATATTTTGAGTCCTCATAATAATTTTTATTTTTATTTTTATTTGCCTCTTATCTATTTTATTTTTTTCTATAAATAATATTTTAGTTCTCAATTGATAGGGGTATATTATAATACAAAATTTCTACATTGAATCACTGTAGACCCTATATTACAGCAAATATTTTACCACACTTATGTTTAAATATCCTCCATGTTTTCCTTTTATTATATACATGATCCATCATATAAGCTCCATCGATTACCCCTCCCAACCCACATCTTCATGCCCTTGTTCCATCCTAATTTACACAGCAACCTAGATTTATTAGTCACCTCTATATCTTCAATTTAATGCACCATATATCTTCTACAAGTATTTTTTCATTATTTTAACTCATTTATTTCTGATTCATCACACCAAATATGGATTATTTTCTTTTCTTCGAATTACTAATTCCTCGACCTCCCTTTCAAATATTATTACCATATTGAACTATCTAGTGTATTGGAATATTGAATCCAATAATTAGTTTAAATAATATAGTTACATTCATGATCAATGGGATAATAAATTAATACAATCTTGTTACCTCAACTCTAGATCATAAGAATTTCACTTTAGTGACATGGGAATAAAATAACAATATGTTTTCCCATGTTTTTAAAGTAGATGGACCCCTCAATCAAAAAATTGATAAAAAATGACTATAATGATTTACGATATTTCTTAATATTTAAATTATTTATGATTAATAACCATTCATTTTTCTCTGATTATTTTGAGTAGTTTTTCTCTCTCTCTCTAAGTGTTATTTAATAATTTTAGTATATTATTATTGTATATCACTAATTGATGATGTAAATTAGTTATGATCAATTATAAACTGTCCATAGGGGGAAAAATGCTACATGATCCCTATTTTATTCTTTCACCCTATGGACTCAAAACAAGATCATCTAATACTACAATAGATATTACAGGTAGACCCAATATTTTTCATGCTTCACATATTTATAAATTTCTCATCCATACCAATAATCTTATTCTGTTGGTCTTAATGAACCTTTATAGTCATGATGTTATGGATTCCCATTTCACTGATTTGTATGTTTTATGTGGTAATATTTTTACCCTATCACCATTCAAATAACCTATTACATTTCTAATCTCTTACTTCCATATTCATTCCAAAATTAATAAACATTACTGTTCCACCCATGATATTGATAAATGTGACCCAATTATTTTTTCATCTATAAATTAAAATGAAAAAAGGAAATATGGTATGAATTATATTATCAAGAACCTTTTAGGATAATAGATTTATATAATTATGATAAACAGTTAAATTAATAATTCTCATAAATTAAAATTATATCTTTCCCTACTTCACACTTATATATTTTTCAAGTTAAGACAACTTCATCAGCATGATTAAATAAAATCAATATGAAATTTCTTCAACCTCATTCTTTATAAGTAGTGTAAAAAGAAACATATGAAAGGTGACAACAAATTATTAATAAGGTAAAACAATCTTATTAACAAATGAATTTCATTAGGGAGCATAAGAAAAGAATATGGGTATGATGACATTATCAAAGTGTATGTGTATAATAGAAGAATATGTATATCCATCAATAGATAGATCATCAAACATGAAATTATTTAATGAGGATTTAACAAATGAAATAATAGTAATAATAAATTATCATGATCCATGTGATATCAATATTGTCCAAATAAAACATCATAAACCCCAAGGAATAATAGAAAAAAATGCTACAATCTTATGACACCATCTTCATAATACACTTATAGAACCATTATCGAACACTTAAAAATGGAATAAACATATGGAAAACTTCTAATATAATTCTCGAAAAACATAATCATTACCCATTGCACTATAGATCTAACAGGGTTCACCCATTATTTAATCTATTACTTGCTCACTAGGTAGTATCATAGCCACCCCATCATATATGTTGTAATGTTCTCACATAATGATTTTTATGCCACCCCATCATATATAATGTTCATGGACTGAAAATAATGTATACACACTTATACATCATCAAAAAACCCAAAAAGAACCATTATTCATTTCATATCATGATTAACCCAGTGAAATTAATATTTAAAACATAAAAATGAATATTTATGAATCATTTCAAAAACATTATTCTGGAGAGAATCATTTCCGTTTTTATTATTTTCAAAAATATAACCATTTCAACATATTTTTATTTGAAAATAATTTTCAAAAAATATAAAGGATTATTTTAGACATTTTAGTGTTCATGATGGTTGTAAATTTCATTCATGTAGTACACATTAAGAAAAAAATTATTTCACCCTTTCTTTAAAACCCAAACTAGAGTTGTTTTGAAAATGACATAAATATTTCTTTGATTTTTTTCGAAAAATAAACAATTGGGTGAAATTTTCATTAATAAATAATTTAATTAAATCTAAATTCTTTTTTGAAAATTATTTTCCAAAAAAATTAAATTTTTAAGAAAAAGGGTTTGAGACTGAAGAGATAAATAATAATGATTTCCAAAAACATTTTCTCATTTATCTTATATACAAAATAGTGGAGAAATTATACTATTACTTCAAATTATCATGAATATATAGAATTTATATTTTTTTGAGTATTACTGGGATTTGATCATAATATTTCATTATTTAAGAATTTATCATAAAAAATATTTATAAACGATGATAATTAAGCATTAAACTCTTTCTAATTTTCTAACCTTGAATTGAAATCCACATGAAAGGGAGATACTGAAATGGATATTTATATGACAATATATTTCATTATAATAATAATAAAATAAATTCATGTGAATTATATATATCACATGAAATAAATAGGTGATGAATTTGATAAGTTTCTCACAGAAGTAAAAAGTGAGACATAAGTCCCTTACCCTGAGTTTGACTAATCATGCTTATTCATTTTCATCCAATATAATAAAATTGTGTTAATTATTTAATTTATTAATAACCTATTTTCGATTTAATATTCTTTTTATTTCACTTAATACCATGTTATATAGGATTACTCAATCAATTAGGATTATGTCAGAATTTGTTTAACCGTATTTAGCTTATGTATCGAAAATGAAAATATGGGTTGACTATGATCAATGATCCCATTATTTAAATAAATCCTTTATAAAAATGTTTTAATAATTATAATTTTATAAATAAATTATTCTTCTAAACATAATCATGAATGATTCTTATTAAAAAATTTCTATGTTACAATAATGGAGATTGTAGGTTGTATGTGGAATGTGTAACATTTCCAATTTTCAATAATCATTATAGGAAGGAATTAAGTAGTATTTTGTAACGCCCCGACCCCAGTTACCCAGAGTCGGGGAATTATTATATAACATTGGCATGATCACAAGGGATCAAATCCTGAAAGACCGATCAATTTAGTAGCTTTAGAAACAGTAGATATATTTATAAGTCATACATTACATCATAAATTAAAAAAAACTACTACAAAATTTTTTCTACATTTATGCTCATATTATCCTTATAGTTCATTCATATAATACTTCTTCAGATCCTTGGAAAAATAAAACATTGAAAGGGGTGAGATCATATGCTCAGTAAGGATAGAAATATAGCAAAAACATGCATAAATAAACATAAACATTTAATGCAATGTATAACTAAAACAAAATCCTTTTAAACATGAACTTCATCATAATATGGAAAAGATAAAATGAAATAATTCCATTTAATTATTGACATGGATATTTTACTAATCGAATAATCACATGGAATATCAATAACCCCATTCATAGCAATGTAATGCATAATTCCAAACATTAATTTCTGTGTCAAGGACTCCTGCTAAGACCTAAGGGATAACTATAACCAGAACCCATCCCGGAGAGCCTCTATAATCGGACTCCATCCCAGAGATCCTTTGTAACTGGACTCCAACCCAGAGTGCCTCTAATATCTGGACACCAACCAGGAGTGCCTCTAATAACTGTACAACAACCCACAGGGTCTTCTATAACCGGACCCCAACCCAGAGGGCTTACATTAAACGGTCCCCAAACTAGAACATACTAGTCGAACACATTCATCTTAAGAATAAGATGAAATATAACATAAACATGCATAGTAAAACTAGCATACGAAATGCCACAAAATTAATCATAAACCATTACTGACATAAAAATAAATCATCCATAGTAAAAAATATCACAAAACCTTAAATACAATATGGATGATTTGTATGATAATAAATCAACTTCAAACAAGTGTAAAATTTTTCAAAGGATGTTGACATAGATGAAATCAAAATTACTGGAGAGAAATATCTCTTTTTTTAAATCATTTAAAATTCACATAAATATAATTGAAAACATTTACTTTGAAAATATTCTTATAAGCTTGTAAGGGAATCTTCAAATATTTTATAATGATAGAAAATAGCCACACCCGTCATATAAGATAAGAAAAGACATTCTGACCTTAATTCTGTCGAAAACGTTAAAAAGTACCTTGTTTGGAAAACGACGGAATGATTCCTTTATAAACTTCTTATAAAAAGTAAAAAAAGGTTATAAATGACTTTATCCCATATTCTGTAAAATAGTAATAATTTTTTGAAATAAATTTTTAAAAAACATGGATGTGGATGATAAAGAGGTCCGAGTAGATAATTACGTATAAACTACCTCGGATAATGAAGAGATTGTTAAATAAACACTTACCAATTTGGTATCTTACGAAACATACACCCCATGAAAGAGGTATCATACAATGAATATGTAAATACAAATAAATTAATGTGTATTATAGAAACAATATAATTATGGTAAGTACATACACCACTTAAAAGGTAATAGTGGAAATATGGTACGAATCTCACGGGAATAAGGAGTGAGATGAAAACCCCTTACCTTGTAATTTTCCTCTGTTGAAGGTAGGTTAACCTATTTTATAATGGTTAAATAATTGTTATTGAATTATCAAAAAATCATATACATTAATATGATATCATATATGATCTTTTAACATTGATTTGTTATTAATATCTTAGTATTATCATCGTTTCGTGTGTTAACTTACTCGTTTTCTATTATATATTTTGATACATAAGCTGTGTTTTTTATGGAGAGGATGTATTTTATTAATATATTTAATTATATCAAGTCCTAATACATTATTTTTAATCATCAAATGATAATTATAATTTGATGGATACAATGGGGTATGAATCTAATCTCGTTCATGGAGACGGTAGTCCGTACGTACGCATGAGCGACAATATCACTCTTTTGATATTAAAATTATCTATAATTGGATATTATATCATATATACAGAATCATTATCATTTTATATTTATTATTTAAATGAATTAAAAATCATTATTATACCCATCCAATTAATAATGATTTGAATAACAATTACACCATGACGTGGAGACGGTAAGTCGTATGTACGCACGTATGGTGACATGTCATTCAAAGGATGGATAGAATACTAAATATGTTTTTACCTTATTTATTATAACACCACATTATATAGAATATACTGGATTTATTATTTTAGAAGGGAAATAATAAATAAATAAGAAGTTGAGGAAGAAAGGAACATGAAAAAGGGGTTGTGAAATCATTATCACATTCTTCGGGTTCTTCCTTTTGATTTGATCAAAATGGCACCGTATATTGGCTTTCTGATCAAACTAAAGCCTCTAGATTTAAGGTATGGAATTTGAGAGAATATTTGGGTAGGGGTTGGCTGAGCCAAATGGCTTTGAAGGTGTAACGAATTGGTTAGAAGTGGTGTCCTTTTATAAGGGGGGGAGGGGCTCTTTAAGAAAAACATTAAGTATTATATTATAATAAATTCATATTCAATTCATAATGGCTCCATAGTGGATTATTCAAATCCTAAGGTGGGTATTGGTATAAATCCTTTTAACTAATAAATTTTAGACAGGTTTGAGTCATTATATTAACCTTATATTTTAGTTTTAATTCTTGGTTAAGTAGTTTGACACTTACCATGTCACTTTTTATTTTTATAATATATAGTTAATAAACATACTATATATGTAAAGGAGACCCCCAATTGGTCCATTAATGATACACCTATCATGATACAAGTCATGTGGCTGAACCTTAGATTTTTATGAATTTAATATCAATTAATAACATAATATTTGCTTTAAAAACTCTTTTATGTCAATTTTGACAATATTTGGTATTTGATTTTTGTGAAATTCATAACAGAATGGTTAATTAGAAAAACGTTAATTAAATAATTCCTAACATGTCATATTAAAATATAAAATTATTTTAATTCATTAAAAGTCGCAATTTATATTTATTTGGGGATTTATAATATAAATTATTTTAATATTTCACTAATAAGGTAATTACTCCATCATCATTGTGTCACAAATAAATTAAATTACATAAAGTCTAAAAATTATTAATAAAACACCATTATGTAGGAACTCTTTTTAGTTTTATAATTAATATTTATAGTCGAATATATAACATATATAACTTTTTGTAAAAATTGTTTTTCTAAAAGATATAGGCTTATGTAATTTTTGTATTTACTTTAAGTTAATTAATATAAAGTGTCATTATCACTTAAAAGTGGATCCATGGGGTCCCGAAATAGACCCAAAGATTCCCATGGTCGTACATGTAACAACAAATAGGGTTAACACACGTTTTAGGGTAATTTATTATTATTATAATATTATTTGATTACCCTTATTTACCGGATTTACCCATTAACCATGGTAAATAAAATATTTACCGAAGTAATTATTCAAAATGTCTAAAAATAAAAGTTACCTATATACACAATTTGGACATCCTGATTCCAAATATGGAGTCCATTTTTCCAAATTCAAATCATATAAGTGGCAGAAATTAATTTAAAATTAATTCCCGCTGTCAAAACAAAAAGTGTGTTTTTTAGAGATAATAACTAATAAAAGATTGACACTTGTTTATATCCGGTTTAAATGTGAAATTATGTCCAATTACCAAAATTGTATTAAATGGTAAAAATATATTCTAATTATACTTTAAAAACACTCAATTTCATAATTTATCAGTAATAATTATTTCGATTAAAAATGTTATTTATAATAAATATTTAGTAATTTTTCATCAAAATATAAAAGTTATCTGAAAAGTACCAAAATTTCATCCTAGGATATTTCAGATATTTTGAATCCAAAAATGAAGTACATTTTGAATGATAAAATGTATAAAATTTCAAAAAGTGGATATTACTATTCATAACAGCTACCTTGATTGGTCGCA
This sequence comes from Viscum album, assembly GCA_963277665.1. Classification (NCBI taxonomy): domain Eukaryota; kingdom Viridiplantae; phylum Streptophyta; class Magnoliopsida; order Santalales; family Viscaceae; genus Viscum; species Viscum album. The sequence goes on along the minus strand of OY728148.1, from coordinate 2,123,089,883 downwards.
GCGTGTTAGAATCTCGAAGTTGCGTACAACACACGCTACTGTATTATTCAAAGGGAAGTGTACCGTGGAAGCTTGGGGTGTTAAATTTTCCACTCCTTAAAATAATTGTTTCCTCAAAATTGGAAATTATTCTGTGAAACTAAAAGGTTGTAAATAGAGAATACCTTTGTAGAAAACCCATATCGGAAATATGGTTAATAAAATTTAGTTTTAATATGAGGGAAATGGAAATGAGAATGTCACCACCAAATTAGGGTTTCTAATAGGAGAACATTAGTGGAAATTATAGACAAGAAGTTAGAGTAAAAAACGTAAATATTTATGGGGAGTTATTGAGGTCATCAATCACAAACAAATGTAGAATTGTGGTCCTCAAAGACATCAATCTATGATAATTTAAAATATCACTAGTTCAACAAAACATAAGGTATTAGGATAACACATTTTTTTTCTTAATATCCCATCCCAAAAGTTCAAGAATTAAATTCATCATATAATAAGATAAATATATATATATACATCTTGAAAAGTAGAGTTTTCATCTTTCAACTAATTTCTACCAAAAACTCATCTTTCAATTCAAAAGATAGTAGAACTCAAAAATAATATATTTATCCTAATAGTATATGGTTCGAATCAATAACACATACCATTATAATGAAAAAAATATTTTATAACAACTAGGGACTTCCTGTAGGCTAGTGGTAGGTCATAATGGCATGTCGCACAATGGTTTTCGGTTTGATTACTGCAGCTTTGGCCGACGCGACGGGTTATCGCCCGACCTACAGGTTTTCCTTTTCCTACAACTATAGTTTCATAATATTTCAAAAATAATCATAAGAAATGTTTTAACATTGAATAATACTATCCTAAGTTCAACTAAATCCATTCCAAAACATTATAGTTATCCAAAGTACCTCTGTCCAGACTCTGTAAAAGGTATCTAAATTCCAAAATCAATCACAACGTCAGATTCTCCAAATAGAATAATGTCAATAATTATCACATACTGAAAATATTATTACCTTAGTCATAGTAAACCCTTAATAAAAACAACAAGTACTGCTGTGAAATCCTTATATATATCACGTAATTCTCATAACCCAAATATAATCCTCGATTCCAAAAACACAAATACATTAATTATTCCTCTTTAACTGTAGTAACATCATAAGCTTGGCCTTGATCCGTTGGCCTTTTCTGAGGTATGTTTCCCCGATGCTTAGGATATTCATTCGCATAATTCCCCATTTCTCTATAATTGTAGAATTCAACATTGACAGCCTCCATCTTTCCCTTGCAATCACGAGTCGGGTGACCCTTTTTCTCCACATTTTTAACAAACTCACATTCCTTTTAGGAAAGTACCGGGGTGTTTTTTCCCACAATTTTAACATAATGGAAAATCCTTCATTCCCTTTTTCCCTTTATCTGTCTCTTGCCGCATCGTTCTCTTCATCTCTTTCTTTACTTTATTGTCATAAGATTTAAATAATTCCTTTTCCGTCTTGATCGAACATTAGACTATATCTTCGTATGTTGAGAAATATTGTGAGACTAATGCTCGACGAAGAAATGGTTTTAACCTATCAAGGAAATGATCAATATTAAGTCTTGGGTTACGTATATAATCTCTATAATACCTTTTTAACCTTTTAAAGTTAGCCTCATACTTTGTGACATTCTCATCTTCCTTTTGTCTCAGACTCAGAAATTGCCTTTCCATATCTGCTTGATGGTCACGAGTAATGTATTTTTCTAAAAACAGATCTTTGAACTCCCTCCATTCCATATTTGATACTTCATCATCTTCCATCGTGTTTTGAATCAATGACCACCATTGATCAGCATCTCCAGTGAGGTGGAAAACTTCCATTATAACCTTTTCCCTTTCACTACTCCCCAAAGCCAGAAATATTTTATCTAGGGAATTTATCCATTGCTCAGCTCCAAATGGATTTTTACTCCCATTGAATGTTGTTTGTTGTTGCCTCATTAAGCGATATAACATTGATATTCCACGATGTGGATCAGGTTTCTCTATACGGGTAATGTTATTATTCATAACCTGAGTGAGTTTTCCCAGTATGATGATATACTGATCAGCGCCAGTTGCATCACCACCTCCACTATAATTATCTTGAGCATGCAGGCAATCCCTACATGGAGTGCGTGTATTGATACAGTTTTCATTTCTTACACTAGGCGCCATTTCTAATCAGTGGAATAAACTAGATCAGTTTATGAACCAAAATACATAATTCCATAATTTTAAAACATTTAACATAAATTGAACTATTTATGGATATAATCCATAATCATAAAAATGTTTTCTTTAAGGAAATATATACTCATAAACCCTTAATATTGGTTTGTAAATAAAATGAGAATTATCCTATGAACATCCCATGGGAGTGTCGTAACCAAGAGTGCAGCAAGGCCCGTTTTTGTGCACCAGTTCCCGTTCGAGTCTAGCTCAAAGCGGTGTTTTCAAATTTTACCCCTAGGTACATCTGTTCCACAGCCGCCTCTACCTGCTCGTATTCAGACAAGGATATATTTCTCGGAAAACTCACCAAATCTCAACAATACCAACATTCTAGGAAGTTCTTATATACCAATCCTCAAAGTCCATCTTAGGTCTATGTGCTCTAATCAGAGTTTATCTAAATATAGCTTCCAAGGTTTGTTCTAAACATCCTCTGATACCAACTGTAATGCCCCGACCCCAGTTTCCCAGGGTCGGTGCATTATTACATAACATTGGCATGATCAAAAGGGATCAAATCCAGAAAAACCAATCAGTTCAGTAGCCTTGGAGACACTAGATATATTCATAAGTCATACATTACATCATAAATTAAAAAACTACAACAATATCTTTTATTCATATCCCCTCATACCTTCCTTGCAGGTCATTCATAAAATACTTCTTCACATCCGAGGAAAAATAAAACATTGAAAGGGGTGAGCTCAGATACTCAGTAAGGATAACAATATAGCATAAACGTTCATAAATAAGCATAAAAATTTAAGCTAATGTATAATTAAAACAAAAGAGTTTTAAATTTGAACTTCATCATAATATGGAAAAGATAAAATTAAATAATTCCATATAATTATTCACATGGATATTTTACTAATCGAATAATCACATGCAATATCAATAAACACTTTTATAACAAGGGAATTCATAATGCCGAACTTTAATTTAGGTTTCAATGCATCGTTTCAAGACCTATGGGATAACTATAACCAGAACTCAACCTGGAGAGCCTCTGTAACCGAACACCATCCCGGAGAGCCTCTGTAACCGGACTCCATACTGAAGTGCCTCTAATAAACGGACCCCAACTCGGAGTGCCTCTAATAACCGGACACCAACCCACAGGGTCTGCTGTCACCGGACCCCAACCTAGAGGGCTTACTTTTACCGGTCCCCAACCTGAAACATACTAGTCAGACACATTCATCTTAAGAAGAGGATGAAATATAACATAAAAATTTGAATTAAAACTAGCATACCAAATGCCAAAACATTAATCATAAACAATTAATGGAATAAAATTAACTCATCCATAGTCAAACATATCACAAAAACAGAAATATAATATGGAAGATTTGTATCATAATAAATCAACTTCAAACAAGTGTAAAATTTATCAAAGCATTTTGACATATATGAACCCGAAACTTTTGAGAGAAATATATATTTTGTTAAATCATATAAAAGTAACATAATTATAAAAGAAAACATTTACTTTGAAAATATACTTATAAGCTTTTAAGTAAAGATTCAAGGATTTTATAACTGTGGAAAATAGCCGCACCATCCGTATACGTTAAAAAAATACATTCTTACTTTTATTCTATCGAAAAGGTTAAAAAGGAACCTGTTTGGAAAACAATGAAAAGATTACTTTATAAACTTTCTATAAATAGTCAAACAAGGTTATAAATGACTTTAACCCATATTCTGTAAAATCGTAAAATGTTTTGAAATTCAGTTTAAAAAAATGGATGTGGATGATAAAGAGGTCCCATTAGATAATTGCGTATAAACAACCTCGGATAATGATGCGATTGTGAAATAAACCCTTGCCAATTTGGTAACTTACGAAACATACACCCCATGAAAGAGGTATCATACAATGAATATGTAAATACACATAAATTAAATTTTATTACATGAAGAATACAATTATGGGCAGTACATACACCACACAAAAGGTAATAGTGGCAATATGGTATGAATCTCACCAGAATAAGGAGTGAGATGAAAACCCCTTACCTTGTATTGTTCCTTGGTTGAGGGTGGTTAACCTCCTATATAATGGTAAAATAATTGTTATTAAATTATACAAGAATCATATACATTAATAGGATAAAATATATGATATTTTAACATTTATTTGTTAATAATATCTTAGTATTATCATTGTTCTGAGTGTTAACTTACTCGTTTTATTTTATATATTTTGTTACAGAAGCCATGTTTGTTATGAATAGGTTGTACCTTATTCATATACAAAATGATATGAAGTCCTTAAACATTATTTTTAATCGTGAAATGCGAATTATAATTGCATGGATATGATGGGGTATAAATCTCATCACGTTCGTGGAGACGGTAGTCCGTACGTACGCACGAGCGACAATATCACTCTTTTGATATTAAAATAATCTATTATTGGAAATTATATCATATATAAAGAATAATTATCATGTTATATTTATTATTTTCATGAATTAAATGACATTATACCCATCCAAATAATAGTGTTTTGAATAACAATTACACCACGGCCTGGAGACGGTAAGCCGTACGTACGCACATATGGTGACATGTCATTCAAAGGATGGATAGAATACTGAATATGGTTGTACCATATTTATAATAAAATAAAATTATATAGAAGATACGGGATTTATTATTTTAGAAAGGAAATAACAAAGAAATAATATTATGAAGAGGAAAGGAACTTGAAAAGGGGGTGGTGAAAACATTACCTCTTCTTCGGGTTCTTCCATTTGATTTGATCAAAAGGGCTCCTTAGAATGGATTTCTGATCAAAATACAGACTCTAAGTTTAAGGGAGGTAAGTTGAGCGAATATTTGGGTAGGTTTTGGATGAGACAAATGGCATTGAAGGTGTGAGTAATTGGTTATAAGTGGTGTCCTTTTATAAGGGGGGGAGGGGCTATTTAGGAAAAACATAAATTATTATTTTATAATAAATTCATATTTGGTTTCTAATGGATCCAAAGTGGATTATTAAAATCCTAAGGTGTGGATGGGTCTAAATAATTTCAACAAATATATTTTAGATAGGTCTTGGTCATTATATTAACCTTATCTTTTAGTTTTAACTCTTGGTTAATTAGTTTGACACTTACCATGTCACTTTGTATTTTTATATTATATAGATAATAAACATACTATATACCTCCAAGTGAGCCCAAAGTGGTCCTTTAATAATACACCTATCGTAATACAATTCCATTGGCCGAACCTTAGATTTTTAGGAATTTAATATCAATTAATAATATAATATTTGTTTTAAAAACACTTTTATGTCAATTTTGACACTATTTGGTATTTGATTTTTTTGAAACACTTAACAGCATGATTACTTCGAAAACAGTTAATCAAATCAATCCTAACATGTCATATTAACCTATAAAATTCATGTAATTCATTAAAAGTCTCAAATTATATTTATTTGGGAATTTATAATATCAATTATTTTAATATTTCACTAATAAGGTAATTACTGCATCATCATGGTGTCATAAATAAATTAAATTATTTACTATCTAAAAATTATAAATTAAATACCATTATGTAGGAAATATTTTTAGCTATCTCATTAATATTTATTGACTAAATTATAACATATATAACCCTATGTAAAAATTGTTTTGCTAAAAGATATTGGCTTATGTAATTTTTGTATTTACTTTAACTTAATTAATATAATGTGTCATTATCACATACAAGTGGATACATGGGGTCCCAAAATCGACCCCATGATTCCCATGGTCGGACATGTATCAACCAATAGGGTTAAGACACGTTTTAGGGTAATTTATTATTATTATATTATTATTTTTTACCCTTATTTACAGGATTTACAATTTAACAATGGTAAATAAAATATTTACCGAAGTAATTATTCAAAATGTCTGAATAAAAAAGCTACCTATTTACACAATTTGGACATCCTGATTCCAAATATGGAGTCCATTTTTCCAAATTCAAATCACAAAAGTGGAAGAAATTAATTTAAAACTAAGTCTCGTTGTCTAATCAAAAAGCGTGTTTTTAAGAGATAATAACTATCAAAAGATTCACACTTGTTTATTTTCAGTTTAAATGTGAAATTATGTCCAATGACCAACATTGTATTAAATGGTAAAAATATATTATAAATATACTTTAAAACCACTCAAATTCATAATTTATCACTACTAATTATTTCGATTTAAAAAGTTGTTTTTAATAAAAATTTAGAAATTTTCATTATTTATCAAAATATAAAAGTTATCTGAAAAGTACCAAAATTTCATCCTAGGATAATTTCGATACTTCAAATCCAAAAATTAATTCCATTTTGAAATATAAAATGTATAAAAGATCAAAAATTGGGTATTACAATTCATAGCGGCTATTGTGATTGGTCGTAACGTGTTAGAATCTCGAAGTTGCGTACAACACACGCTACTGTATTATTCAAAGAGAAGCGTACCGTGGAAGCTTGGGGTGTTACATATTTTATCTTTGAAAAATGATCATAAAAATATATATTCCATATAATTTATTTAAATATTATTATATATATACCTTATGGTTTGGTGATGAAAATAGAGTTGCATCGCTTCGTGATGGTGATAGTCCACCAGTACGTAAACGATGTTATCATTTTTTAGTGTAAAAATTAAAATGAAATATATAAATTTTATAATTATAAATATGTCATTAATATAATATTTATTTCAGTTATATAACATATTATCATTATATTTACCCTTAAAACCTTCCATTTAAAGTGTTAATGATAAGATGAATGAATCGCTTCATGCATTGGTAGCTCACCGTACCCACAAACAGTGTAATTATATCCCTTAAGAAAGCGAAATATGAATTTGTATATGATATATTGAATAAATAGGTATAAATATCTCATAAGTATCATTTATAAACTTTTTATCCATCATTATACATAGCTTTTATAGGTTTTAATGGAAGAATGAATGATATCAGTTCATGAGGCGATAGTCCACCGCCCACACGAATATTGATTTTATAAAATATGTGACGGATGTAGAGATGGTTTTATGTCATGAAATAAATATAAAACTATCTAATTATATTTAATATAATTTGAATACCATATAATCATTTTTTATTAAGAATTCAATGGGTGGAGAAAGAAATAAAATATGGACGCTCATTAAAGAACATTACATATTCTTCGGTTTTCCTCCTATTTTTTGAACTAAATCTTTACTAGGATATATTTTTAAAAAAAAATAAGTCATCTAGGATGATGTTAGTATGATTGAAAATTTAATATTTTAACTCTCTTACAAAACAAATAAGTTTATGGTGAACAAAAGAGAAGAGTTGGGTGGCTTTTTTTAAGTGAGGGAGATGAAACACTTGGTATTTTTGAATGGAAATGAGTGATCCCACATTTTATATATGTAAAGGGGTAAAAATGAGAAATTATAAATATTTATAGATTTAATGGTCTAAATATTGATAGAAAAACATGGTTTTAGTCAATTATGTATATCATTTTTACCCAAATCATTTTAATTTAACCTATGGTTAACCCATTTGTTTCTTAACTACGATAGTTAATTTTTACAGTATACACTATTTATATAAGTCAAAAATTATAATAAAATTATTTGATAATATAAATTATTATTATTATAAATATTTAATCCATTTTTTTCAAATTCCATTAAATAAAATGAAAAAAATCAATTTAATATTATTCCCACAGACATAATAAGAAAGTTGCCTTTTAAAAAGAAAATGATCAAACGATAACAATGATTTTATATCATAATTATCACTAAAATGGATTGTAATTATCTAAATTGGATTAATGTTTTAATAATTTTACCAATATAAATATTAAATTAATTTGAAAATATAATATTACTTTATAAAAAAATTATTTCAAAATGATATTCTTAATGAAAATTCAAAATTTTCACTATTTATCATAAAATTAAATTTTCAAGAAAGTTATCAAAAAATCATTATAATATAATTTTTACATGAATATTTTAAAAATTATGTTCATTTTGTAAAATAAAGTTTATAAAATTCTCAAAAATAATATTTACAACAAATCCCGGAGATGCGAAAAAGCATGTTTTCCAGAATAGTATTTTTTAAGAACAAGATGAATAAATCAATAAATTATAATAATAATTAGATATATCAAAATTAAAACTTATTTAAAAATAATCGATAATTTTCAGTTGACAAATTCCAAATTTTGTATAATTTTAATTAATTAGAAAGGTCAAACATTATGATCATTAGAGCAGTTTTTGAGAAAAAACCCCTTTACAAAAAAATATACTAATAATAAGATCCAATATAATGTATATTCAAAAGAAATTATTTGGGTGATTATAAATACATAATTATTATGTTACATTAATACATAATAGGGAATTTATATTAATTAATTTGTTGAAAGGAAATGATTGTTTTACCGAAATCAATAGTTTTCACTATTCACTGAGAAATCATTGTTTGAAAAAACAAATTACAAATTCACCCAATTTAAATTCATATATTTTGATTCCAAAAATGTAGTTATTTTTTAAAATAAATTTTATTTCAGTTTAATAAATTGATTATAGTATTATTTTCATGAAATATAATAAAAAACATTTTTGCGGAAAAACTATTTTCCATAATGCAGTCAATAGTATTCATAACCACAAATTTAATGCCAATGTTATAATGGTTATATATAAATATATATCCTAGGTCATTTAATCTTAGTGGTACATGTTTAATATACTGTCTAACATAAAAATATCACAGTTTTTTATAATATCTTTTATCAAAGATATTAAATTTATTTAAAAATAAATATTTAATAATGTATCATAGAGTTACGTTCTCATATTCATTCAGTGTTGGGTTTCATTTATCTTATAAAATATAATTTTATTATTTTGAAATCATAGGTTGTTATTTAATCCCCCTTTAAAAAATTCCTCTTCAAAATTTTAAATTAATCAAAGTAATATGAGATTTAAAATTTAAAAATAATTTTTTCTTTATACCCACATTGTAATAACGGATAATAAAACATTATCGTAATAATATAGAAATTGAAGTACAAATATCATATAGAATAACACATAATAGGTTTCCAAATTGGATAAAATATGCAGTAATTGGAAAAAAGTGTAAATAATTATTGATATTGATTCATGGATCACAAGAACGTGAATGATCACAAGAAAGTTAAGCACCAAAAAACCATAAATATTTTATGATAAAAAATACTATCGGTTCATGATAATTGAATTTTTTGTATACATTTTTAATAATAAAAAAAATTAATTGTATTTTTTTATTGTTGTTAGATGCATGTTCACCTGATGTTTTGTTTAGTTTTTTCAGGATTCTACAAGTCGTAGGAGATGAGAAAAATATATGGAATTAACATGGAAGAAACTTACAAGAAGTATTTCTACAAGGTTGGATGATCATGATGCAATTATAGAGCACATACCTAAAGAACAAATGAATAAAATAATCTTCTGAAGTAAAAAATGGCATTAAACATCTTGAAATCATTAAACGTTGTGTACTAAGTTAATCCGTGAAAGAACTATAGATAGTGAAGTGGAGGAAATCAACATGTACCTAATTTTACAAGTGTCTGGGAGTGAAGCATACGTTTCATTACCATAGAATTGAAAATTATTCTCAGAAATCAAACATGTGATGAATTTCATACATGTGGTACAATATCGACATGTTATGTAATCACTAAATGACAAGTAATGTTCAAGATGGGAATAAAACGACTAGATTTGATGTCTTTTTCAATTTTGACCTATTAAAAACCTAGGACCCACCCATGACAACTTTTTACGCAACATTAATTCCATTAAATTTTTCATAATCCCATCAGTAGTATATAAATTGAGGTCCAAGCTACTACAATCAAGGAAACCCTTAAGGCCAAATCTTATAGCGAGAAGCTATGATGTGTAGCGTGCTCCCCAGTTTCATCTACATTTTCATTACGGATTATTTTTATTAATTTCATTACTCTTATTATATCATCACTAGGATTAGTGGTTAAACCCACCCAGATTGAGGATTATGTATCCAAAGGGGATGTGTCATTTTAGTTATTTCTTTTTCATCATTCAGGTATTCTAGATTTACATATTTTATTTAATCAATTTCTAATTTCTCTCTTTTATTTTTATAATCTCCATTTGTATATTAATCTAAAAGAAATATTATAACATGTTAAATCAGTTACACTAAATAATGGTATGAACTTTGTAATGTTTAGCATTACTAGGTTACAAAATTGTATCGAGACAAACATGATTTGAAAAAAACCCTAAATTTCATGCATGGAGGAATAAAATGGGATTTTCATAACAAGGAAGACATTCAATGACCATTAGACATCCCTTATCTTGACTCTGAAAATAAAACATGGATTAATCAAATTTTTTTCTATAATCCATTTATTCTAAAATAGTAAAAGTATAATACCATATAATTCCTTTTAATTTAAATTCCATGAAAAATAATCAGTCTAATTTTCCTTCATTATAGTATCTTCTAATTATTCAAACTAATTGTATTTTCACCACTTTTATCAATTTAATCAAATAAAATCATTTGAAAACATAAATAAATTAGTTCAATATCATTGTGGGTTTGAATTTGAACATTCAAAATACTATATTTTAAATTATAATAATTTGATTTTTTATAAATTTTTTATTTTAATTAGACCGGTAGGGAAATAACGATGCCCTTCAGGAATTTCAAAAGTGTCATCATTGTCTAGAATGCAAACATGTTATTTTTATTAATATTATTTTTATTTTTAATATTTTTACTTTATTTCTATCCCACTTTTTATATCACATGGTTTTTTTATGATAGAAGTTCAATAAAATATGTTTACTACAATGGATAGTTTTTCCTTTATATTGTAATATATGGTGCAATAACTCAATAAATATAGAACAATGAAAATTAGATCAAATGAATTTCCCCAACCAAACCGAAGAATTGAATACTCAATACCCCATAGACTAGAGATAGAAATATAAGAGGTGCATCACAAACAAAGAATCATAGTTAATGAAGTAGTGGTATGTACTAATTAAAATGTTCATTTTGATCCAAACCATGATATCATAGACATTACAGGTTCAGATGATGAATAATGTAACATTTCTATTGAACACCATTATGAAAAAAAAATTTAATTAAGAAAAAATAGAAGAATGTGGACACAATGAAGAAATATAAGAATAAGACAATATGTCTGCTTATTTTCAACCTAGAATACTCAAAAAAAACATGGAATGTAGCCATATGAGGAAGAAGAGGAGGAGGATGAAGAAGAACTAGTTTCAACAATTGATCTCTTTGAGGAGGAAAAGGACGAATAAATGACAAAAAAATAATTTGAGGAGCTAGTTGTAGAACATGAAGAAACCATCAAATAAGACTAAAAATATTGATAGTAGAAGAAGAAAAATTATTTTACAAATTGTGGATAGATGTGAAATCATGTTTGCTGTCTTCGTACTATTCAGACTCTGGTCACCGCCATGGAGTTTCATAATAATTTCATAGTAGGTGAAAATGTTTTTATTTGTGAGGATTTCAAAAACATTATTAGTTAAAAACATGCTAGTTAGAAAAATACCACACACAAATTAGCTATCCCAAGTATGTTAAATCTAACATATCAATAAAAATATAAGCTTCTAAGAGTAAAACAATTTTTTTAATTTATTTACTTATTTTTTTATTTAGGCGCGTATTCTCTAACTTCAAGTATTTGAAAATTCAATGATAATGACATGTGTGTTCTCCGATTTATTTTTAGTGTAGGACCATCAAGACCAAGGCTGGAAGAATATAGCGGAAAGCATTAGATGAATCTATATGACTATTATACATCCTAAGAGTTAGGCGCATTGTGAACTAGTACATAAAGAAAATGTACAAAAAACATTAAAAAATAATTAAATCTGGGATTAAGAGTTTTAATCTTGGATATTTTTCTAAAATATTACCAAAATATTATTTTTTGATGATTTTAACAGACAATTTCATGACCCACATTTGACTCCTTCTTTAATATAAAAAGTAAGCGACATAATATACCAAAGATAACCACCATTTCATGAATTTAATTTTTTATCAATAAATTTGAATGAGAAAAATGAGAAAAATAATTCCTGGGTATGATACAGTGGATTAGGATTTAGGGAAATCCTTATTTGATGATCCTATTAATCATCATAAATGATTTTTTGGATATTTTACCATGATTTAAATTTTAGATAACAAAATTAATTGATTTAATTATCCATATTCATTTCTATGAGTATTTTTCCCAACAACTCATCTCGATCCCAATACGTCATCTAAGCCAATAGTTTCCATTCATTCTATAGCATTTTTCTTTTGAAAACTCTGGTATTATTTTTTCTAGAATATGTTTAATCCTTATAAAATATTGGACTGAACATGAACACATTTAATATGATTGAGTCAATATTTTTTTATCCATTTATACTTGGACATACTTTAATTTAAAAGTTTTTATGCCTATATAATCTTTGAATACCCTTGTTAGGAAATGAACCATGTTTCAAGAATATCTTATCCCTTGCAGGGTTCATCTAAATATATTTCTTGATATGTAAAATAATATTTATTAGGGAGGTATTTTACAAGGAATATTTATATATACTTAATTTTGTATATTTTTATATGAGATTTCCCATTGTGATTTGGGGATAGGCCGTGTATTTTTTATTATAATTCATTGTACACATATATTTCTAAAAAAAGTTAATAAATGAAAAAATGGGTTCTATGTTCAAAGGATAACAAATCACCTATTTCTAGACCAACAATATTTTTATTGTATGTGGTTAGGTGATATATACGAGTGTTTTAATAAGAAAAGAATTACAAAAACAAAAAGAAAAATAAAAGGCAAGTGTTGATTATTAATTCATTTTTCTTACATGTATCATGAAACCACATTCAGAATTTTGGGGTGATGAGAGGGATGGAAAATATAGAGGGAGAGTTCTTCTAAATGTATATTTTTATATCATGTATTAAAATTTAGATTCAAAACTCATTATTGATACTTAATATTGACATCATATTCCATCCTTTTCTAAGACTCGTATTTGTTTTATCCTTAATGATTAATCACCCAAAACCACTTTTGATTCTATCATTATATGGTGTAGATGTTGGATGCCTTGAAATAATGTGTTAAGGGAAATGTTCTTGAGGGATGTGCATCACTCTATTCAGTCAGTCCATGATGTATAGTGTAAATAATTACATGAGGTAAATTACAATGGGTATGCATATTAATAATAAATTGGAAAATGAAAATTGATAATCGAATAGGATTGGATATTTCAAAAAAAAAGTATAATACATGGTGGATTTTTAATGTTTAAAAAATGTGGTGTCGATAAATTTTCTAAATGTTATTCATGAAATTTTAAATTTCTATTTAATTATATGTTTGAATTAACATTAAATTTAAATCATTATAGAGTAGTAATCCATTATAGTATTTTGATATTCCATCATGGAGGAAAAGTAACAATTCATGTGTTGTGGGGTGGATAAGTGATTTTATTTTACACAATTCTAATTATAAAATGAATGTTTATAATTTTTTTTATTACTAATAATTTTTTGTGCACCTGATGTGTTAATAATATTATTTGTCATGTTATAATTAATATCTTATGTGAAAAAGATGTGAAAATGGTCAGGATATCCACTTAAGATAAGTCTTTCTACAATGATGGATAATCATTGATCACTTATAGGGAGTATAACTAACTAACAAGAAAAAAAGGCTTTTAAAGAATAAAACAGACAATACATGCCATGTATTAATTACATGTTGTCTACTAATGAAATTCATGGAAGAACTATTGGGTATGAAGTGGATGAAATATAAATGAAGTGAGGTTGACTTTTGTCATTGTGTGAAAAACAATTTGTCATTACATGACACTTGTGATTTCCTTCTAGAATTATAACATATTAATATTTTGATACATGTGGTGAAGTATTTACATATTGTGTAATCGCTACAAAATGTGTAATGGTCAGGACAAGAAAAAATGGTCATATTCGATGTATTTTTTAATTTTAAAATATTTAATGACTTCAGAATATCCCATGACCACTTTTGACACATCCATAATATAATTAAATTTTTAAAGAGCCCATATAGTGTTAGTAAATAGAGTTCTATGATTATGTTGTCCAAGATACCAGAGAAACCAAATATTGGTATGAGAAGCTGCGTTGTTCAAAGTCCTCTATAGTTTCATATCATTTTTCATTATGATATATTTTTCTTTAGTAATTCCATCTTATTTTTAAATAAAAAACATGAGGGGTGGATCCCATATTTTTTCTAGTTTATATAGGTTATGTGGGAAGGTGTCATTGGATGTATTTGTTTTTCTATATTCATATATTTTTATATCTATAGTTTATAAAATCAATTTCCAATATCATTATTTTACTTTTATCATGTCCAATGGAATTTTAATATGAAATAATTATTATAAATTTTATAATTTGTTACCCAAAATCAATCTATGGCCACTACCATATTTAAAGATACTAGTTTTTAAAATGTCATTCTGACAAAAATGATTTGTAAAAACTATAAATTTCTATCATAAAGGACAAAATGAAGAATTACATATCAATGAGGGGGTACCATGACTGTTGGATATAGCTTAACTTGACTCTGACACCAATCCAATGATTAATAAATTTTATTAGTAAATTCATATTCCACACAGACATAGAAACTGAAAAACATTGGCATTCCTTTTATGTTAGATTTCAAACAAAACTATCAATCTTCTTTGGCTTCATTTTTCATTCTTCAAATTTATCAAACAAATATAATGCATCAACTATTTATTTAAATTAACTAAATAAAACCATTTTAGAAGCTAAATAATTTAATTCGTCATATTTTTTGGTTCAACCTTGAATATTCCTAATATTGTATTTTAAATTTGCATAGTCTGAGTTTTTGTAAATTTTTATTTTGATTTGACCTGAGGGAAAAATGTTTCCCTGTGGGCATGTCAGTTCATCATAAATGAAGGTACTGTGGAAATTTTTTTGTTTCAAGACATTTTTTATAATGTTTAATAATTATCTTACCATCTTGAAAAACATAAAATATAAATATACATACCTGATGTGCATATTTTCATCCATTAATCAATTGCCACTATAATCTAAAATATCATTCCTAATGTTGTGTTTTAAGAATAACGCTTTTATACCTAAGACAAAAAAATAAACTTTTAAAGGATCCCTTAGTACCCACGAATAATAATAAGATAATTCTCCTATCATTATACATTACCAAAGACCATAATGATTTGAACTATATCGACCCTATCCTTTTATAAATAATAATACATGATTTTAAGCATAAATATACACCAGAGCATATTCCAAGATCATGAAGTCTAGTGTATTTGATAACTAGGTACATAAAACATAAAACATGGGGTTAAAAAACGACTTTATTTAATCTAAAAAATTATATCCTAACTTCCATTGTGCTCTTAACTCTGTATTGGATATCCTGGAGAAACACATGAAAAATGGAAAGAGCTAAAAAGCCAAGTAAGGGAAAGAAATTAAGAATAAATATTTATAACATGAGTTAAAAAGAATGACATAATGATATCAAAATCATGGAACATATGGAATCATAACATATAAACATGGGATCATATAAATGTGGAAAACCATAAAACATGACTTTAGTACGAGTCAAGGCTAACCACCAATCTCATTTTCCATAGTAGTACAGGTCTGGGATAACCACTAATCTAGTTTCACATCGCATCTACTGAGACTACACATTAACCAATTCATATGATCGCTATCTGGGTGGACTAATATTAACACTTTCATGAATATTCTTGCCACATAAATAGTCGGACATAATCAACCATATATAAACATAAGGTTACCCATGTAAAGTAGTGGGTAACATAATAAATCGTCATATCATTAAAGTGTCCATGAATAAAAGGAACTAAAATATATATGGAAATTCATATGTTAAAGTAGGAGTGTATCCTGGCGAGTGATATCAAGTAAAAGTGAGAACATGTAAGAAATGTAGTTATGAAACATTAGCATTAAAACATTTTTGGACAGTTTTAAAGGAAAATACTGTTGAGCCATTAAAATAGAAAAGGGAACACTCATTTATACAAAACCAGAAGTGATCCAAGAAGGTTTTTACAAAGCAAAAAATGACGGATTTTATAAATAAAATGGTGGATTAAACATAAGATATTGTGCCCTTTATATCAGGTAAGAATTTTGGATGTTCCCTTAAAATAGGTTTGCTTATTGGAATGAATTATAGAGGGAATCACTTAATAATGTGTATATCTCTGAATGTGAAAGAGGTATTGATCTTAAAACATGAGTTTCCATCATATAAACAGAATTTCCATGTTGTTCATAAAAAAAAATCTTCTTATTGGTAAAAATAAATATAGAGCAATCCGAAGGAATAAAGGTGGATCGGGTAGATTCCCTTACCTTAAGTACGATGGTGTTCACCACTTGATATTAATTACCTGAATAATCAAAATTGTTACGTTCGTTAATAATTCCATAAAATAGTTTATATGTAATATATTTATAATAAACTTTTTATGTTCATTCAATACCTTTTTGATTTTTTATAAGGTTCAATTTCATTATTCGTGTCCGTTTGCTTCCATGCTTTATATGTTCGGTTCACTTGTATTCATGTAAAAAATAGGTTAGTTGTTGAGAATTAGATTTATATGTTATTTTGAAATATCAAGGAGGTTACATTATTGTAAATTCTATTGGGATAATTGGAATGAAGATTAATCATTATATAAATTATTTAATTATAATTGTTTGGGTTAATTGTAGTTTCTTTATGACAAGGAACATGTTTTTTTTAAATAAAAAACATGTGTATAAAATAATTCCAGAAGAATATATGAAAAATAATACATATATTATGTTATGGTTCAACAATTAAAATGGTTTCATGAAAATAATTTGAGATGATAACAAATATTGAAAACCCATCATCATTGAATGTGGAAAATTAGCACATCTTAGATTGGGTTTTCATTTTTAGTATTAATGAATGGGAAAGGTGAGATAATAAAAAATTATTATTTAGTCATGAAAAAATTCCTGTATATTTATGGTACTAGAGTCATTGAAACATATGGATAAAATGAGGTGATTAGATAAAAATAAATGAAATGAACTTGAAAATAGAACAATAGTTGAGGGATCCCTCATGAAAAGTTTGCATCCTAACAGCGTCACTTAAAATTTCATAAAATTAATTGATGAGATAAAAATAGTATCTCCTCATATGTAAATAAAAACTATATTATGAGAGATTCATTATATCAAACCCAAACATATGTGAATGGAAATTAAAAGAGATAACATAAAATAAGTGTTGACTAAAAGAGGAGGGTGAAAGGTTCCTTTAAAATATAATGTAAATCATAAAACATAAAGGTTGGGACCTTGGGGGCTTGAAGAAACCATGGGAGGGATACTAAGAAGGTAAAACCAACAGATAAATTTAGAAAATGGATTTTTAATGAATTCAAATGAAGGGAAGAGTGGGTATTTATAGTAAAAGAGATAGAATATTTTATTAATTTAAAAAGACACCTCATTAGTGGATTTTGTAAAACTAGGGGAATTCCCAGGGTATTTTCCCATGGTATTAGCTATATGGGACACATAATATTTATTTTACTATACACAGGTCGACCAGATTTTTTTATTAATTATTTTTTCTTTATGATGTCATCAAATATATAGAAAACTCAAAACTGTATTTTTACTCTTCATAGAAATTCATGTATTTTAGAAAAATCCCAAAGAAATACCCTTTACATTTTTCAAAATTTATAATTCAAAAATGAACACCATTTTTTGAAAATATATTCCTAAATGTCTTTAATTTAATTTTTAAAAAAATACCCAATTTATTCAAAAAAATCAACATTAAAATTATAACTCGATTTATAACACATTGAAAAATTAATCAAGGTCCCATAAAATTATATTATTATCATAATATAATAAACTATAAATTTATGATTGAAATTTACAAAAATTAATTTCCATTTTAAAATATTAAATTAAACATTAAATTTTAAATAAAATATTTTTGACATAAAAAAACCAATTCTTATACAATGATCATTTTTTCAATTTTAAAATGTCAAAATTGTATTTGTACATTCATGGGTGATGTTGTTTATTTTTTTGGCCTATTACTATTCGTTACTATTCATAAAGGTATGATACTATTCATAAGGGTATGTTACAATTCATCAAAAATTATTTTGGACTTATCATACTCTAAATAACTTACTGTTCACAATTGAAGATAACCATTTTTCAAAATTAAAAGTACACAAGTGAAACAATAATGTTTAAATTTCACATAGTACTTAGTAGTTAATTGTGTTATCACCCCACATTATTATATGACATAATTATATGAATGTATTCCATTGAAAATAATGGGTCGTTACATTCTTCCCCCCATAAGATATTTTTTCCCTCAAAAATTCAGTTTACATTTTAGGCCAACAATAGGTGCGGGTACTTTTCCTTAATTGCATACTCCTATTAAAATGTAATCTCTTCATACTTATGGTTATTAAATATTACATTGATCAATTTAGTAATATTTTTACATAAAACATTATCTCTACAATCCATGAACTTCACTGGTTTCTCCTTGTAAAAAGAACATCCTCCAACTGTACCACTTCTGAAGAGAGTATATGTGAAGAGTTTGGTATGTACTACCTTAAAAGGGCAACATGAATGACATCGTGTAATTTGGACATGGAAAGTGAGAGTTCAAGTCAATAGGCCACAACTCCAAATAGATCTATGATCTTGAAGGAGTTGATGTACCTAGGACTTAGCTTTTCTTTCATTCCCAACCACTTTACCATCTTCCCCAGAGATATGTGGAAAAATATGTTGTCTCCCACATTGAACTCAAGGTATCATCGACGATTGTCTACAAAACTCTATTGTCGAAATAGGGCTTCCTTGATGCACTTTTGAATGGTTTTAGCCTTCTAGACCATTTCTTTGATGATTTCAGTTCCTAGAATCTTACACTCACTAAATTTATCCTAACACAAAGGTGTTCTGTGCCTTTTTCTATAAATGGATTCATATGGTGCCATTCATATGCTCGTGTGAAAACTATTGTTGTTGGAGAAACATACCAGTTGATGATGTTGGTCACATCCTCTGTTGATGTCCATAGAACATCATATCAACATATCATACTGTGTCTGAATAGGTCACTCTGATTGGACTTCATTTTGGGGATGATAGTCCATAATTAAGTTCATTTCAATGCTTCGACAATGTTGAAGACATTTACAGAATGTTGTGGTGAATCTCGGATCATGATTGAGTACAAAATATTATGATACTCTATGCATCCTTACCACTTATTTGATATATATCCATGCAAGTTAATCCAATGAGTAGTCCTCTCTAATCTCGATAAAGTGGGCTGTCTATATAAGACAATCCACAACGACCCATATTGCATTGTTTCCTCTAGTTTTCCTAGGAAGTCCAATGAAAAAGTCTATAGTTATGTTTTCCCACGTCCATTTTGGTATGGGTAGTGTCAGCATATTCCCCTTAGACTTATGTCTTTCATCCTTAACTTATTGACATACCTGGAACATTGATGTATATTCAGTAATCTCCAATTTCATATTGTCTCACCAAAAGTTCTCTGGAGATATCTATACATCATCGTGATCCCTAGGCGTATAGATAAGGATGATCTATGTGCATCATCTAGATGATCCTTCATTATATCTAGATCAGATGGTACACATAATCGTGACCCAAATCTTACAACTCCTTCATCATCAATCCTGCACTTAGAGTATTTTCGACTTCTGATAGCTTCAACCCTTTTTAGATGTTCCAAATTTTTTCTTTGATCATCCTTTATTTTCTCCATGATGGATGGTTGAGCAATAATTTTAAAATTGATTGATGACTTTACTCACTTGGTTATTCCCATGTCCATCCTCTACAAATATAAGAAGATCATATCCTTTTCTATTTTCATCATTGATAAAGATGCATGATCCTTTATAGATAAATCATCTTCCACCTTATTTGACTTACTGGGATTGTAGTGGATTGAGTAGTCATAATTCTTTATGAGTTTAATCCTTCTTCACTGGCACATATTAATCTCTTTTTGTGTGAATATATATTTGAGACTCTTGTGACCAGCATATATCTTACACTTCTCCCCATACAGATAATGCTTCCGTATTTTCAATGAAAAGATCACAACATCCAACTCCAAATCATTTGTGGGATAGTTTTTCTCAAGTATATTCAGCTAACATTAAGCATAGGCTATCACTTGAAAACTTTTCATCAGCACACAACCTAATCCCTTCATATAAGAATCACTATACAACACAAAATTTCTCCACTTTCTGGGAGTGTGGGTACTAGCGTAGTGGATAGTCTCTTTTTGAAATCCTTGAAACAATCATCACATTCTTGAGTCTATATTAACTTTACTCCCTTCTGTGTCATCTTGGTAATTGGGTTTTGAAGTCTTGAAAATTTATTCAAAAATAGTCAATAATATCCACTTAGACCCAGAAAGCTACGGATATTCATTACATAAGTTGTCCTAGGCCACTGTGCAATTGCCTCTATCTTGGATGGGTCCACAGATATCCCTTTTCTGGTGGTAACATGCCCTAAAACTGATACTTCCTCCATCTATAACTCATATTTATTGTACTTTTCATATAACTTCTCCCTTCACAAATTCTTTAACACAATATTCAAATGTTACTCATATTCCTCCTTGATCTTGGATTATATCAGAATATCGTCAATAAAGACAACCACAATATTTTTGAGGTAATCTACAAAGAATCAATTCATTAAATACATGAAAATTGTTGGAGCATTACTAAGTATGAAGGGAATTACTATGAATTCATTGGGTCCATACCTCATTAGAAAGGTAGTATTGGGAATATCTTCCTTCTTCACCTTTAATTCGTGATATCCCGACCGAATGTCAACCTTAGAGATATAACAGGGCCCACAAATTAGATCAAACAATTAATCTATCAATGGAAGGGGATAATTGTTCTTTATCAAGATTTTATTGAGATCATGATATTAAATTTAGAGTTGCATTCATCCATACATCCTATTGAAGAAGAGGACTAGCGCACCCCATTATGAATCACTCAGGCGCATATAAACCCTATCTAGATTCTTTGTAACTACTTCATCAACTCATCCTTCTCTACGGTGGCCATTTTGTAAGGTGTCTATGATATGTGAAGAGATTTGGGGATGAGGACAACTGAGAACTCAACGACTCGATCAGGAGGTAGAGCAGACAACTCTTTAGGGAATACATCAGTGTAATCCCTCATGAAGGGAATGTATTCAAACACGATTCTACCCTTTGTCTAAATCATTTGAGCTAGATATTATTGATCATAAGGCAACAATATCTAAAATTGAGATAATGATTATAAAATATATTCATCTTCCTCTTTACACTAGTAAGGAATTAGAGGATGCTTTGGGATGTGAAGAGTGATCTCCCTTTCCCAATATTTGATGTTGGATTTTCATAAAGATATCCAATACAAGGACAATATAGCTCTGAAATACATTAAAGGAAGTATGATTAGATTTTCATGGAGATTTAGTCCACAAACATTAATAGAGGTGGAGTTTTAAACCATGGATGCAATAATTTCCACATTTAATATTATCATATATATCATTCCTCAAAATTTTGAGGTGGTGGTTGCAAATTTCAAATAAACTTCCATGATATGAAAGAATTCATAGAACTAGAATCAAATAGTAAGTTCGCTATTCTTGAATAAATAACTAGAGTACCTGTCACCACATCATTGTCTGGCTCCAGCATAGCAGTATTTATATCCTACGCCCTTCATTATTTCCTTGGAGGTTGTTGTTGATTTACTCTGACAACCCTTATAATAGGGAAATTGTTTTCATTATTCCCATACACTATACAGTTTTAACACTACACCACTAGTTTAGCGTTGATCTGATCCTTCCTTTCTTATTCTAAGCTACCGGCTATTTTTATATCCCTTTGGATGTTTTAAGAGTGATGATCAAACTTTACACATTTAAAGATATTCATTTTTCCCTTTAAACAGTTCTGAAGATGCTTCTTCTTACAGCATTTACAAGTGGGATATTCAGGCTTCTTTACATCATGGAATTTTTTTGTTGAACCACCCATGTTGTTATTCAATTTCCTATTCTTGTCACTGAGCCCACGAGACCACTCAGAGTCTCTAATATCCATTTCATCCATTATGGCACAATAACAAATATCCTCATAACTGCCAAAGTCTCGAATCGCCAACACTTTTTATAGACATAGCTTTAGTCTAATAATAAGTGTCCCACCTTGCTTTCGTTGTTCATGAAAAATCCAAGGACATATCGTGCAAGCCTTGTAATGTTTTCTTCATACGCCTAGATGGACTCATTTCCCTTCTTCCTAAATTCGAGAATTTATCCTTCCATCACGAGTTGGAGGATTCGAGGAAAAAATTTATTTAAAAACATCCTCTTGAATTCCTCCCAATCCATGTAATCAATTTCTTCATAGGACTTTGTATTTTTGATCAGTGTCCTCCACTGATCAGCTTCCCCATCAAAACGATAGACTACCAATACAACTTTTTCCTCTTCTGAGCACAGGATGATAGTGAATATATTTTAAGTGGATTTAATCCACTGTTCTGCGAGAAGGGGATCATAGGATCAGCTAAACATGGGAGGCCTTGGCCTCAAGAAGGATTCTATGACAAATAACTCTCTACCTTGAGGACTAGAGTGTTCCACAAGATTCAAGATATTATTCATAACTTGATCAAACTGAGAAAGTACTATCATGATGTTTTGAGCACTCGTTCCTATCATATCAGGCATATCATTTGTGAATTCTTCACATTTACTTTCACATTGATTGTTGGAACGTGTTCTTCTATTTCACAATATTAACTAATGAAAAGAAGGTAAAATTAAGGGGATTGAATACATAGTTATTGAACATAAAAATGGAACCTTTTGAAAATAAAATTATAAACTTTTAAAGTATAAATATATCCTAACTTTGGATTCATTAGGTTTATATCTAGGATAGCCTCGATCTATTTCTTAACTTATATTCATATGGGATTTTTTGTCCCTTAATAATGGTTTTTAATAAGTGCATAAATCTACCAAAGCATATCCATCGAGAGTTTTCTAATGAAGAGTGAATCAATGCCCATTTTCATGCTCCAGTTCCCATTCGACTGTTTCTCAAGGTGATGTTTTTGGGTTTTACCCCTAGATAGATCTGTGCTATAGTTGACTCTATATGCTCATATCTAGACAGGGATGTATTTTCATGATTAACCATTTACTAAATTCACCACCAAAATATAGGAATGTTTTCTTATACATTGTCGCATCCTTAAGGATCTCACTGAGGTTCTCTATTCCTAATCTCCAAAAATAAATAGACCATCCACTCATACCAACTATAGAAACCCTACCCATTTACAAATAACATTACAATATTTTAATAATAAATATACATCAGATTACAATACAAGGATCGTGAAGCCTAGTGTATTTGAAAAATAGGTACATAAAACATTAAACATGGGGCTAAAAACACTTTTTTATTTAATCTCAAAAAATGAGTTCCTAACATGCGTTGTGCTCATACATCTGCAGAGTATATCCAAGAGAAATACATGAATAAGGGAATTACCTATAAAGTATAGTAAGGGAAAGAACATAAGAATAATGCTTAATAACATGAGTTAGGAGGCATGACATAATGATATGAAAAGAATGGAACATATGAAATCATAAAATATAAACATGTGATCATATAAAAGTGGTCTAAACATAAAACATGTCTTTAGTATGAGTCAAGGATAACCACCAATCTTGTTTCCCATATTAGTACGAGTCAAGGCTAACTGCCAATCCCGTTTCACATCACATCTCATGAGACAAAACATTACCAAATGCATTGAAGTGCTATCTGGGCACACCCATATTACGTTTTTGTGAATATGATTGCCACATAAATAATAATACATAATCAACCACATATAAACATAAGGGTACCCATGGAAATAAGTGGGTAAAATTATAAATGGGCATTTCACAAAAGTGTCAATGAATGAAAGAAACTAAAATATACCCGGAAATTCATAAAGTAATTTAGCCATTTATCATGGTGAGTGATTTCAAGTTAATGTGACAACATGTAAGAAATTTATTTATTAAATATTAGCATTAAAACATTTTTGAGCAGTTTTAAAGGAAGATATTATTGATCCTTTAAAATAGAAAAAAGATAATAATTTATACAAAACATGAAGTGATCTTGGAAGGTTTTCACAAAAAAATGAATCATTTTATAAATACAATGGGGGCTTAAAATAGAAGATATAGTTCACTTGAAATTGTGTAAGGATTCGGGGTGGTACCATAAAATAGCTTTGCTTATCGGGAAGATTTACGGAGGGAATCACATAAAAACATCTGTATCCCTGAAAAATAATAAGGGATGGATAATGAAACATGAGTTTTTAGAATATAAACAGAATTTAAATGTTTTTTATAAAATGAAAAGGAAACATCATTTGGGTAAAAAGAATGATAGAAAAACCAGAAGAAATAAAGGTTGTTCAGGTATAATCCCTTACCTTAAGTCAGATGGTGTTATCCACATGATATTAATGACCTGAATAATAAATTTAGGTTCATTAATTATTAATTATAGAACATGTTATATGCGTAAAAAATTTATTATAACATTTTTAAGTCATTCATTACCTTTTTGATTGGTTATTAGGTTTAATTTCATTGTTCAGGTCTGTTTTCTTCCTTGGATTATATGGTCGGTTCACTTGTATTCGTGTAAAAAAGTTGATGGTTTTACATAATTTGAGTTATATGATATTAGTTAATATCAATGAGGTTACATGATTGTAAATTCAATTTGGTTACTTTTCATGAAGATGAATCATTATATACATTATTTAATGATAACCTTTTGGGTTAATTGGTGGTTTTTTACCACAAGGAACATGTTTTGTTTTGTAAATAAAAACCCTCTGAAAATGGATTCCAGAATAATGTATGAGACATAACACATATATAATTTTTTTCCATCCTTTAAAATTTATTCATGACCCGAATTGAAGATGATAACAAAAATTGAAAACCCATCGCCCTGTAATGTGGTAAATTAGCACATCTCATATGGTGTCTTGATTTTTAGTATTAAAGAAAGGGAAAGGTGATATTATAAAGAGTTATTCCTTTATCATGAAAAAATTATTGTAAATTTATGTAACCTGATTCAACATGAAATTACTATGAAATGATGTTAGTAGAGAAAGAGAAGTGAAATGTATTTAAAATCAAAACAAAAGTTTAGGGATCCCTTATGAAATTTCGACAGCCTAATGACACCACATATAATTTCATAAAATGAATTGATGTGAGAAAAAGGTTATCTCCTCATATGTAAATCAAATGTATAGTGAGAGGGATACATAATATCAAACCACAACATATGATATTGAGAATTCAAAGAGAAAACATAAAATAATTTTTGACTAAAAGTGGAGGGTGAATGGTTCCCTTACCAAGTGGAGTAGCTCCTAAAACATGAAGGTTGAGACCATGGGTGATTGAGAACACCTTGGGAGGGATACTAGGTAGGTAAAACCTAAATATATTCGTAGAGTATGGATTTTTAATGAATGAAAATGATTTTAAAAGTGGGTATTTATAGTAAAATAGGTAGAAATGATTATTAATTTATATAGACACCTCATTAGTGGTTTTTGTTAAACCACAAGCGTTCCCATGGTATTAGCCACTTCAGACACCTAATATCTTATTATTCTCTAAAAAGGTTGACCATGCATTTTTATTAATAATTACATCATTATGATTTCATCAAATAAGATGAAGACTCAAAACTGTATTTTTACTGTTCATGAAAAATTCAAGTATTTTAAAAAAAATCCCAAGACATCCCACAAACAAATTTTCAACATTTAGAATTCAAAAATGAACCCCATTTTTTGAAAATATTTTTCTAAAATTTTTTAATTTATTTTTTAAATAAAAAATTAATTCAGTCAACTGAATCGATATTAAAACTATAACTCATTTTATGACACCTTGAAAAATTAATCAAGGTCCCATTAAATTATATTATAACCATAAGACAATAATGTAACAATTTATGATTAAATTTTATGAAAATGAATTTCCATTTTAAATTTTAAAAATAAATATAAATTTGAAAATAAAATATTTTTTACATACAAATATACCAATTCTTATACCATGATATTTTTTTCACATTGGAGCTATCAAAATTGTATTTGTACATTCATGGGGGAAGTTTCTATTTTTGTGCCAATTAGTATTCATTACTGTTAATAAAGGTCTTCTACTATTCATAAGGTTATCTTACTATTAATCAAAAATTATTTGTGTCTAATCAAACTCCCAATCACTTACTGATCATAATTAAAGATGATCTTTTTTTGAATTTAAATACACACAAGCGACAAACTTATGTTTAAAGGTCAAATTTTACGTTGTAGCTCATTGTTTTATGACTCCATGTTGTTATTTGATATAATTATAAAAGGGATTCCATTGAATTCATTAGGTTGTTACATGAACATATTAGGATAATTTACCGAAATAAAAATCAAACATTTAGTTCCATAATTCAATAGTAATACCAAATGTTCAAGTCAAATAAATACATAAATAACATCACATAAAATTATTCCATAATTTCCTAACTATGTTAGAAACCAATTGATTGTAAGGATTTGATCATATACTATTCCAATATAAATATACTGTTATTCCTCAAATAAAATGTCATATATTTTAAAAATAAACCTAATATTTACCCAAAAACATTCATCTGAATGAGGACATTGTGTAGCCCAGTGGTGTAAATATACCCTTGTCTCGCATTAATTGTGTTTTTAGGCTCCTCTTCCTTTCCGAATTAGAAATTTTTTCACTTGGATTTATGGGTGTCCTTTTTTCAGTTAAAAATGAAAAAATAATTCATCTCTAAATAACACTTTATTTTCATCATAGGGTCCAAAAAATACCCCAATAAAATAAAACATATCCCAAAAAATTTATTAATAACCTCAAAAGTTTTACTATGTAACACCCATAAATGGGATGTCTATGAATTTTAACTTTTGAACATCCTTAATCTTGTATACTTATGAAGGATTCTCTAATTATTATGATAAACTCATAATAAAGAATAAAAATCTCTAAATATATCTAAACAATATAATTAATACCAACTATAATAGACTTAGTCGTATACCCCCATATTTGATGTAAAATTCATAAAAATTAAAATTTTAGCTCTGATTTTGATAAATGTAACCAATTATTTCCATCCATACCATAAAATATGAATAGTAAAACAAGGATTAATAAATTTATCAATAACATTTTAGGTTTTAAGTTTTATAAAATTAGGAAAACCCCTTAAATAAATATTTACAATGATATTAAATTTTCATTTTCTACATCCTATTACATTTTTATGGTATTTTTATACCCCTTTATATTACATTCTATAGATGGCTTTAATTTTGAGATTTTTAATGAGAAGTTTCTTATATTTTATTAAACCTTGCGATACTATGTTGTTGGTGGAAGGTTTTACAAAAATAATGTTCCATCACAGTTGAAACCACAAAAACCTAGACAATTGGTTTTTGAATGGAATTTTCATAGTTTGAAAACTGGTCCCCACCCAGGAGAAACCATGCAACCCATTAAAAATGGGTTGATTACTAGAGAAGACATTTTTTCTAAATCTTGTGGCTCTATTTATCTAACCATGAATACGAGATTTTTAATCCTAAAAAGAAAACTTAAAATTTTTGATACCCAAGTTTTATATGCCTGAAATACATATAAGACCCATATGTGAATTCTTCATCACAAGGTGACCCCAAGAACATGTTTTGTACACTCTACTCCCTCCTAGAAGTGGATCGAATCTTGGATAACAATGTTCGATCATCTTCGGGATAGTTTCTTCACCCTTCTCTCTCTAATTTAATCCATATTGTTTTGTGGATCTCCATGTTGTTGTAAGATCTAATAATGACTATTTTTTATCATAAACACAGTTTTGATTCTTTAATATCAGTTTTTATGTTCTTCACTATAAAATCCCTTTTAGTGATTAGTGATTTTAGATTCATTGATTCCGGGGTAGGTGGTTCTATCATGAGGCATTATTTTTATTAACCATATATTTCATTATTTGATTAATTTTTTTTCAATTGAAAGTGTGGGACTTGATTCAAACAAAATTGATTTATAAAATTCCAAAATTAATTTAATTCGGATAGTCAATTTGTGAAATTGGATTTCGGAATGAAATTGGGAAAACTGAATTCCATTAAATTGTAATGATTTATAAAATTAAAAGGAATTATAAAAATAAAAATGTTGAATTTGAAATAATAAATTTATTAGATGAAATGATTTTCAAATGGGTATTTTTGGAAATTGATTACAATTTTTTGATAAAAAATATTGTTTTATCTTTGAAAAAGGGAAGTATTTTATTAAAAAGTAATTTTTTATTTTAAATAGAAATTTGGAATATTTCAATAGATAATTGGATAAATTTTATTTTTAGAAGTCTTAAAATAAATTACCAATCATTGTTTTTACAAGATCACATAAAATACTTATGTATTTAATGAGTTATTTATACAAGACTCTACAATTTTACAACATCACTAATACATAACTGTAACACATCACATCCCTAATAGGATGACTGTGAATTCATTATATCTAGTGTTGAAGGGGATGTGTGTATACACATGTTGCAGAGTCGGATTGAGTGTCTAGAGTCCCATATCTTTATAGTATCTTAACATTTAGGAATATTACTATGATTCTCATTTAATTTTAATTGATGTGTACCTATGTTAATATTGTAAATTGTTTTCCATGCCTTCTGAATTATATAAAAATATATATATAGAGTTGTTTGTTTATCCATCTTTTTAATGTGTTTCTATCATCTAAAATGTAAACCATGATTTGTTAAATATACTTTTGAAATAACAAACATATTTATTTAAAATTTAATTATCATTATTTGGATAATTAAGTGTTTCAGTATTATTATGGAATCCTTGGTGAGACCATACTGATATTTTTGGTTACACCCTACCCATACATTTGAGTTTTTTTAGATTTCCTCCTTCCAGGTTTGTGTAGGGGAAGATCACCACTAGGAGTAGGTTCTAGTTGTTGATCTGTGGACATGGAGGATTACATCCTTTTGGGAATTTACTTTTCTATATGGTTTTGGGGAACATTTATTATAGTAAATTGGGTTGTTTGTACCTATTTCAAATTTTGTATAAATTTCCATATGGAGTTTTCTTGTATGCATACTAACCTGTTTATCTTTACCACTACAATTTATTTTCTAATAAATCTTTCCCACTTTCATGTTGTGTGATTATAAGTTCACATGGGGATCCAGAAGGCCCTTTGGACCATGTCAGGACCTTATTTGTTATTGGGTTACCTGATTAACTGAGCTGGTTAAAGGAAAATTGGTATCATAGATTATGGTTAAGATTCATATGTTGAAGTAAGTATGAAATATGTAATACTATTAGGACTTAGGAGGTTTTTATGATTGAGTTCCCAGCGAGTTATCCCCACAATGAACCATATGCCACTAAGGGTGGTTTGGGTAAATACGTCTTGAGTGTTAGTACTAGTCTTTTCCATGTTTCGATTTGGATATTTTAAAATGAAAATATTATTTTTCTATCTATTGGGATTAATCAACCTTTCTACTATATTTTAGTTCTTTTTATGTCTTCTTTATTGTTTGTTGATTTTATTTAGCATCACTACTCTAAGAAGGAAGGATAATTAGATACTGGAGGAATATACTACTACACCCTAGTGAGAAAATCCTTTTATGGACCCAAATTTGATGAGGTGATTGTCCATATTGTCTATGATTTGGTATAAGAATCAACATCATCTTCTATTCAGGATCTAGATATGGAACCTAAAATGGATTTTATCCGGAATCATTCTTAGGAATTCCTTCACCTCGAGCCACTAGTTCTAAAGGGAACTAATGTTGCTCACGATGTTGAGGAATGGTTGAGAAGGATTGAAAATTTGTTCACTTTCATGTAGACACCTAACGAAATCAAGTTTAAGTGTGCCACCATCATACTAAAAGTAATGAGCATAAGATGGTGGGACACAATGGAGATAACCAAGAATCATGAGGGATTAGAGTGGACGGAATTCAATGTTCTTTTCACTTAACCATTATATCTAGATTCAATGCTATTTACGAAGGCTATAATGTTTTTAAAATATGAGAATGCTGAAAAGAATGTGAAAGAGTATGAAAATCATTTTTTTGATCTTTTTTAGTTTACACCATTGATAGTATCAAATGAGAATATGAAGGATCAATGGTCCATGTTGGGACACTGATATGATATTAATTCTTAGGTTTTCTTGTTGAACGTTAAATCTAATATTGATGTGCTGGATTGAGTGCTAATGATTTTTTATAGAAATTTAGGTTTCTTGAGGGTTTCTTTCTCTCCTAGTGGTATTAAATGTTCCTTAAATGAAAATTAAAATCATGATGATCCTCGTGGTGGTTCTCGATAGTATGGAATTTCAAAATGTCATTCAGTTCTAGAATTAAGACCTTTGATTTGTTACTAGTGTAAAAATCCAGGTAATTGAAAGAGAGATTTCACTCAAGAATCCATGTTATGTGGCTATTAAGGATGCCCAGCTCACCTATATAAGTTCATCCATGATTACCCCACTCCACATAGTGGCATAAGATCATCAGCACCACCAAAAACCATGGGAAATCAGATGATTCGTGGAAAAAGGAATTCTAGACACATTTATCATGCTATTGAAGAGTCTTCGGAGGAAGTAGATATAATTCTATTGACAGCAAGAGGTTCCATAACTATAACCTCTTCAGTAGATATTTCTTTATTTGATTCTTATACATCTCATTTTTTTTATTTCAACGCATGTTTTTAATCCACTAAATCTTTCAAAAAAAATTATTTAATGTGATGGATATTACTACACCCCTTCGAAAAATAGAGAAAATGGTCTCAGAAGTCCTACTTATTTTTTCTCTCTATTAGATATCGAGCATACTAAGATTTTTCTACTTCTCAACATGAAATCTCTTGATTTCATTTTCAATATGGATTTTATCATTTCTAATAAATCACATATTTATAGTTATCTTCAATGGGTCTCCTTCAATACTCTTTATGTTGTGTGTCATGTCCTAGAAGGATAATGGGACCCAAGGTCTAGTATAGACATACCTTTCTATCCAGAGTAGGGGAATGTAATATCAATTTTTTCTATTTATTTAGAGTGGTACTTTTTGATTAGTTACCTATATATTATATTCATTTAGTTTCCCAACCCATTTCCTTTGGAATTTTCTATTTTTATACTAGTAAGGGAGGTAGAGTTTCATATTGTTTTAGTTCCTAGTACACATCAAGTTTCTATTACCTCTTACTACATGGAACCTACTAAAATGAAATAGTTGAAGAATTTTTTGAATGATCCTCATGAGAATGGTTTTATTCACATGATTGTGTAACATTGGGAGGTGTCGGTTCTCTTTACTATGAATGATGATGCCGCACTCCTCCCATATAATGATTACAAACAAATTAACCCATATATAATAATGAAGAAGATTATTTTTCAAAAACATTATAATATATTTGATCATTGTAAATTCTAGATGTTGTTGTCAATGATGTATCTTTATTTCGGTTACCATTAGTTGAGAATGGATGAATCTAGCATTAATAAAATATCCATTGAGAGATGTTAGGGTAATTAAGAGTACTTTTTAATGACTTTTGGTCTAACCATTTCTCCTACAGTTTATAGGGATTTAATAAACATGATTTAACATGAGTATCTCATTATGTTCATGGTTTTTTGGTGTTGACATTGTTGTTTACTCTAATTCTGAGGTGGGTCAGGTGATTCATCAGAGAGAGGTTTTGGAATTGTTGAGAAATCACCAAATTTATACCATTATTTAAAATGTGATTTTTAAAATAATGAAGCTATTTATTTGGAGACATGGTGTTAGTATATGGTATATCAGTTGATCCTAGGATGATTAATGTTGTTATAACATGGTAGAAACCATGATTTGTTTTAGATTTAGAGCATCATGTTTTTAGAAATGTATTATCCTCATTTTGTTAAGGACATCTCGATGTTGGATTCTCTAATGAATGATCTTACATAGAAAGGATAAATGATTTATTGGGATGATGATGTATGAAATATTTTTTTGAGATGAAATATATATTCACTACTTCACAGTTGTAATCTCTTTCAATGATCAAGTTTGGTTATGTGTATTCTATGATGCATCAATTTTAGGCTTGTTCTGCATTCTTATGTATGGTGATCATGTCATTACTTATGGATCTCATTAGCTTAGGCCACATGAGAATAATTAACCAACCCATTTCCTTTTACTTACTTTTTTAATGAAATTTTTTATGAGTTGGAATAATTAAATTTATGGAGAAACATTTTTCATTTATTTATACCACATGATATTTAGTTATATCTGCTCTAAAAAGATTTCAATCTCTACTAGAGGTGTTGGTTGGAATGCCTGTAATTTATTTATTTTGACATTTCGTATACCCTATGGAAAGGTAATTTTATCATGGATGCATTTAGTAGGAAACAACTAACCATAATAAGAAATTATATCTAGAATAGTGTAACATGATGGATCAAATTGCACAGTTGCATATTGGAATCCAGGAATCAGGGGTTGAGGTTTCTTTGGCCAGTGTTTAGTTAAAATCCACTGTCCTTGAAATTATTTTTCAAGAATAATATCTTTATGTTGAGTTCCATATAGTTTATTACTCTATTTATGGTGGTGGGACTATATATGAATCTCCTTTATCAACAGAGAAAGTTCTGTTCTATCATTATCTACTTGTTGTGATGTTAGGGGTAATTAATGTTTAGATGGTGGAATTACATAATTCCCCATTGGTAGGGCACAATGGAACCACGAAAATGTTCTATGACATTTTTTGATGGATATGGGGTCCAAGGATGAGATGGGGTGTTTCTGAATTTTTCTTTTTTGGTAATATGTGCTAACATGTCAAGGTCGTGCACCAAAAACCTTCAGGATTTCTAAATCCACTTCTAATGCTTTCATGGATGTGGGATGAAATATCAATGGACTTTTTTGTTTGGATTCCTTATACCTATATACATAAGAATGCAATTTGGTTTATGATCTATTGTATAACTGAGTAAAGTCACATTATACCGACTAATTATATAAAGAATATTGAGGAGTTTTAAATTCTATATGTGAGAGAGATTTTTCATTTTCATAGAGTTCCATCTACTATTTTAACTGATAGGGATCCTCAGTTCATTTCTTACTTTTTCGAGAGGCCTTTAAAAGTCATTGGTATCTCAGGTCCATTTGAGTAAAACATACCATTAATAGTTGGATGGAGAAATATATATAGATATTTAGATTCTCAGGGATATTCTTCATTATTGTGTTCATAGTTTTGTTGGTCCATAAGATGATCATTCTTGGATGGTTGAGTTTTATTTTAATAATTGTTACCAGAATGTGATTAGAATTGATCTTTTAGAGGCCTTGCATGTCTGGCCTTAGAAATATCCATTATATTCTCGAGAAATTGTTGAATATTATTTGGTTTCAATATGCTTGGTTCAAGAGAAGGAAGAACATATTCCATTGATTCTTCTTAAAATGTTGATGGAAAAGAGCCAATACAAGCCTTATTCTAATCATCGTCATAAAACACTGGAATTTTACTTGGGTGATAATGTGTTCTTCAATGCTTCAACCCGGTTGGGTCCTTGATGGCATAGGAGGCAAGGGAAACTAGATCTTTATTTTTTTGACTTTTGGAGGTTTTTGATAATGTGGGGAATGCTTCTAATGATTTATCACTTCCACCAAAGCTGATTTCGATACATAGTAGGTTCCATTTATCTCAATTCCAAAAGTATCCATCTAATCCATATCATGTTATGAGAAGGACAGATATCAATGTCGATCCTGACTTATCCATGATTGAATGACCAATTAGGATATTTGATTCTAAATACAACTTACTTCATGGGAGGAAGTGTACTCCAGTTTGTGTTCTATGACATTATGGTTCTGATAAACACAATATTTGGGAGAGGGAGGAAATAATGCGAGAGAAGTGGCCTCCTCTTTTTGGAATGGAATCTTCTCAGTAGGATTTTTTTGTATAGAAAGTATCATTTGTGGGGACGTTAAAACATCATATTATGGTTTTTAGGAATTCATAAACCAATATTTTTATAAATCTTTTGTTGGGATTCGTTTGGGGTTGTTTTCGGAGTAATTTTGGATTTTTTGTTTTATTTTGGGATAGTGGAAGTCTAGCGCATCATCTTCTAAAACTGCGCACCATCCTAGTAGAAACTTGGCTAACCCGAATGGGGATTTTTTTCACATATTATACACAGTTTCCAAACTATACATCAATGGATATGATACCATTATAACCATTTAAAACAAGCACACAACTAGGTAACACCTCCATGAAACTCTACGTATCTAACTGTGCATACATGTTTTTTAATCTGAAAATTTAATTTTAAAAATATCAAAATCCACTATGTAGATGTCTGATAGACCTGTAAGAACCATATTTTATTTATCCTTCCTGGGATCTTACAAGAAATTGTTTTACCCTCATCACCATCCTAGATTCATATCTATGCTAGGAGACTGACATACGATATTCTCCCAATTAGTTTCCTCTTCCCGTTGTACATCTCCAGCACTCTATCTTTTCTTCACTAGGGTTTTTTTGGTTCAGCATATTGTCTTATGAAATAATAACCCTTGTTTTGGATCTTGAACTTTGGTTTGATACTTGGATCCTCTTTCTAACATTCATTGTTCGTGAATCCCTTTTAGGGTCTGCTGTTTTGAAATCTATCATTATCAAGCTATATGGTTCTATCATGATTCCAATTTATTTTAACCTTAAATTGATTTATTTGATTAAATTATTTAAATAAAAATTTTGGGATTTTCTTCTTATGAAGATGATTTAACAAAATCCCAATTTTATTTAGTTAAGTTATTTAATTTGTGAAAATCAAATTTGGTATAAAAATTTGGAAAAAAACTAATTCCATTAAATTTGGTTAAATTGGGAAATGGGATAGATCTGTTCAAATTAAATTGTTTAACTTAATTATGGAATTAATATTAAGAAATTTTTTGGTTGAAATTGATTAAAAATGGGTAGTTGTGAAGATGGATTCAAATGGTTTTGATAGAAAAAATTAGGTTCTCATAGAAACTGTTAGGTTTTTTCTTATAAAAATTCATGTATTTGATTAAAAACGTTTTTGGAATTTAAATTAAAAATTGGCATCTTCAAATGGTGAATGTCATGACCCGTCCTCCGGGGCCACTTCCTTTACTACCCCAATTCCTCCTTCCATACACCAGGGGACTGGCGACTAGCATTGAAGGCGTAGTCCCTAAAACTGGGAAGGTATTTCCTTTATAACCTATAACACACACAACCAAGCACAAAACAAGATACGAAAACAAGAAATATGTATAAACAAATGGGTTCTGAATGTAAAAAGGGTAATGGAATACAAGCCCAATAGTAAAGGTACAAGTACAACTAAAATACAATACAACTAAAGAAAGACAGCAGATAGCTACTGGATCGTCCTTCATTGTTCCTACATGAAAGGTAGGTACATATCACCACCTCAGCACTCGACGTCCACCCATCTCCTCTGGGTACTGACACACCATATGGTCCACCTCTAGGTATTGTTCAGTCCTGGTAATCATAGCCTCAGTCAGTTCATTCGATCATCTATTTCCAAAACAACAATGTGGGGGTATAGCCCTTGCAGGGTGAGTATAATTATACTAAGTAGGGTCCATGAGATCCTCTAGGTATCACAAAACCCATCAATGTTAAATAAAAAAGCATGAAATCAATAGATTACCATACAAAGCTATATACCCATACATATACCTAAGTTATCAAGTAATAGAAAAACACAGAGGTACTGACTCAACTCACATCAGAATTTATTCTAGGGGTAGTATCAAGTAACATTCCTAGGAACAACGTCGAACACCTCAACGTCTGGAGAACTCCTCCTCTATCGAGTAAAGTGGGCATGCCGTGTCACATAGAGGTGTTTCCCACTAACCTCTGACTGCTGAGGTACTCCTCCTGTCAAGTATTGGGGGTCTCCTACGTCAACAAGGCGCCCCCCACCATGGGTATTCCACGTCACCAAGGTGATCCCCCTCATGGCCTGCTGAGGAACTCCTTCTGTCGAGTACCATGGGTCTGTTGTGTCACCAAGGTTCTCCCCACCGTGGGTTTGCAGCATCACCAAGGCCCTCCCCACTAGGCTTTCCATGTCAGACCGAGTCGAAACGGTTAGTAGTCATTAAGTCTCAGCCAGCCACTGGATTCCGACACTATGCTCACTCATCTTCAGGAGGATCCACTCCTCAAGCTACTAGTCTATACACCAACTTCAATGAAGTCCCACAAAGAAGTATCTCAATGGTCTGCCATGTTAAAGGGGTCTCAACATAACAAAATGTGCATCAATTGGATGCTCGATCTGTGAGTTATTAGCATTTTTTCATAGGGGCCTGATTGGATTCGTGCTCGATCCAACATGGCCGTACCCCATCTCAATCAAAAACTCCTGTGGGGTATACTCAAAGGGGTTGTCTCGTCCAGGGAAGGCGGTTCGGCCGCAGGGGAGCAGTCCAAACGCGGGGTGTCGGTTCGGCCACGGGGAGGCGGTCCGCCCGTGTGGAGGCAGTCCGGCCGTGCGGTGCGGCGGTCAGGCCGCGCAGGGCAGAGGTCAGGCTGTGTGGGGTGGTCTGGTTGTGGGGCGATGGTCTGGCAGCATGGAGTGTTTTGGTCGCGTTGCGGCAGTCCGGCCACGGGGCGGCACCTCGGTCCTAGGAAGGTGGCCGGCCGCGGGGTGATGAAGAGCCATAGAGTGTGGCGATGGCTGTGGAGAGCGTGGAGGCCACAAGGATACGGAGGGGGCCACTGGTGACACCGTTGCATCGTCGCCTTCATCATGGCAGGTGGTGGTGACTCCCACCATTCTCATTCCCCTTGGTGGTTGGTCTACATCCTCCACCATCGTGAAAAACACCATCATTCAACACATGAATTACAGAGACGGTGGACCATATTGGTTAGGCATGCACTCTCTACATTAGAGAGATAGCAAGCGACTATTATACAAGAATTAGAAGAATATTAAGAATGAATAAGGGGAATAATTAAAACAACCTCCTTTCAAGATCCCTCAATTAATCATTCACAATCCCGCAAAAGAAAAACATTCACGCATCAATCTAAAATAATGAGTTGATCAATGATCGTTTTTTTGGAAGGCAAGACCATTGGAATATAAAATCACTTATAAATAAACCCCTACCTTGTTTGTTTGATACATTGAATAATGCCTGCAGGGAAGGATACGACCTCATTGGGGATAAATCGACGTCGATGACGTCGACATTTCCTCGAACGTCGGTTCGTTGATGTTGAAGACATTCCTCGTCAGCAAAAGTCCCGTGAAATAAGTCGGAGTCGATTTCAGCATTCTTTGTTGGCGTTCTTCTTTAGAGATCTTTATCCTAGGGCTCCACCAAATAAAAATTCTAGGTAGACAACATAATAGATTATGTTGTATATTTTGTTCATCAGAACAAATTTCAAAAAGTCTTAATTAATTAACTAGGTTGGAAAAAATTTAGTGGTGTATTGGCATTATTAATGTGGAGGAAGCTCAAGAGGATCCTCCACATTAAAGAGGGAGTTGAGAGGTTACTCCCTCATTAAAAGGAGGAGTTGAGAGGTTTAGGCCTCAGGTGGTCCCCACCACCATAACCTCTCATGGGATGTTAGGCTCGGGTGGTCCCAACCACCGTAACCTCTCATGGGAGGTTAATTTCTGGGGGTCCCCATTTCTCAACTTCCACATGGAGATTTTAATAAATAAAATAAATTAAAAATAAAGTCAACGCAACTTTATTTTTCTTTTATTCATTAATGAAAAACCCAAAAACTTACTTCCACCGTCGACCAACTACCATCGAGGTTAATGTATCTTTAAGTGAGTACCAGAGATATGAGTTCAATGGTGCCCTCAGATTTCATTTTCATGCACCAGTTCAAATGTTGGAAAAACCCGCTTGTACGTTTACTGAACGTACCCGAACAGAAGTTCAGAAATTCATTTCAGGCACTCCGGGCCATGGAATCACGTGCCGTCAATTTTTGCAGACGTGTAAAACTCCCATTTATTAAAAAAATTAAATGAAAATTCTAGGACTTTAAGTTCTCTCCACCTCATGGATCTATGTCCCCATAAGCCACAACTCAAACTAGGTAAACATGTGGGGGTACTGAGCATGCATCTAAGCCTCCCGCTCCCATGTGCTCTCCTGGAGGATCCAATGCTACGAGAAAACACACACTAGACGTATTGACCATCTAGGATGGACCTGATCCTGCCGATCCTCAATCTCTACTAGAACCTCTGTAAATGTCTCCCAAATGTCAACGTCCATCTCACTGTGGTCGATGATATGGGAAGGGTCGTGCACGTATCTCCCCAACTGGGATATGTGGAAGACGTTGTGCTTCCGATGCAATAGAGGTGGAAGAGCGAAGCTATATTCCACCTCGAAAAGTCTATCAAGGACATGAAAGGGTCTGATGAATCTCGGAGATAACTTTCTACCTCGGACAAATCTCCAGAATCATCATCAAGGGGAGACCTGTAGAAAGATGTGGTCACCATCCTTGAACTCCAGAGGTCTCTGTCTCCTATAGGCATATGAATTCTACATGCTCTATGTAGTATTCATCTGCAATTGGATTTTCATCACTTTCACTATGGAATCTCGTACCATCTCTGGTCCCATGAGTGTTGACTCCCCTAGGCCAGTCCAACACAAAGGTGATCTGCGCATACAACACCTCAAAAGGTACCATCCCAATGGTAAAGTTATAGCTTTTGATGTATAAAAACTCCACCAAAGGAAAGTGATACTTCCAGCTACGATCAATGTCGATGGCACAAGCATGTAGAATGTCCTTGAGGGTCTGAATGGTCCTCTCAGTCTAGACATCAGTTTGAGGAAAGAAGGAGGTGCTCAAACGAAGATGCATCCCAAAAGCCTCATGAAACCCCTTCCATATCCGAGAAGTAAAACATGCATAATGATAGGAGACAATCATCGATGGTACTCGATGTAGCCGCACAATCTCTTCCACATAGAGGCATCCCATTCTCTCTACTGAACTATGCTCTCTGATCGGTAGGAAGTGGGATGACATGGTGAGTCAGTCGATGATCACCTAGATAGAGTCATGCCAACTAGATGTTCGTGGAATTACTATCATGAAGACCATGTATATTCAATCCCACTTCCACTCTAGGACCACTAAAGGATGAACCAATCCTGTTGGTACCTGATGCTCTGCCTTCAATTGCTGACAAGTGAGGCACTGAGAGACAAAATATGCTACTTATTTCTTCATTCCCTGTCAACACTGCTATCATCGGAGATCTTAGTACATATTCTACCATCCTAGATATACCGCTATGGGGGATGTGTGTAAATCCCTCAACACATCCTCCTGAAGTGAAACTGGTACCATGGGACGTCCTCTAAAGAGGATGACGTGCTCCCAACCATCATAAAATCCATCAGGTGCATGTCCTCTGGATATCTGAGCACATTGTGGCTCACAGTCAGCATCCCCATATTGCGCCTCCCTTACTAGTTGAAGAAGTGGGGGAGTGACTGTAAGAGACTGTAGAAAAGTAGAGTTGTCTCTATATACAAAGGATACCTATAAAGTATCCAGCTTCTCCGTCGCCTCTCCTAGTAGCAGTATACCAGACCTCCGGCTGAGTGCATCTTATTCAACGTTACCCTTCCCATGAGTATTGACTATCTCGAAGTCATAGTCCTGGAGGAACTGAATCCAACATCATTTTCTCAGGTTCAAGTCCATCTGAGAGAAGATATACGTGATACTATTGTGATATGATTACATAATAAAATGCTTTCCCATAAGATAGTGTCACCAAATATTCATGATGAAGACCACTGCAGATAACTCCAGGTCATGGGTAGCATAGTTCTGCTTTTGTTGTCTTAGATTTTGAGAGCCATATGTGATAACTACTCACTCCTACATCAGGACACATCTGTGTCTGGTCCCTGATGTGTTGCAGTAAACTATGTACCCTACTCCCTCCTCTAGAAGCCTCAAGATGGGGGCACTAGTCTTCTTCTACATCATCTTGTAAAAACTCCACTGGAATTTATATGACCAAGTGAAGGGTTTACCCTTCCTTGTCATGGATGATTGTGGTGATAAAATTCTAGATAAATCTGGCACAAACCTCTAGTAATATCCCACCAACCCCAGGAAACATCGTACCTCTGTCACACTCCTGGGTGGCTCCGATGAAAGTACCACCTCAATATTCGCTGGATCCACTTTAACTACAGCCTCTAATATGACATATCCCAGAAAGTGAACATATTGGATCCAGACCTGGCACTTCGAGAGCTTACCATACAGTTGGTTCTCTCATAGTGTGTCCATTACTAGCTATAAATGATAGGTATTCTCCTCCTAGGTAGCCGAGAAGATCAAAATATCGTTAGTGAAGACTACTACAAAGCGATCAAGGTATTGTTGAAAGATCATATTCATGAGTCCCATGAACACTATTAGAGCTTTGGACATGCATAATGTCATAAGAATGAACTCGAAATATTCGTAACAACACATGAAGGTCGTCTTATGCACATCCTCATCTTCTACTCAGAGATAGTGATAGCCTGATCTGAGGTTTATCTTCAAGAACCACTGTTCTCCATTAAACTGATCAAAGAGGTCGTCAGTCCTCGGGAGTGGGTAGTTTTTATTTACAATCACCTGGTTCAGGCCCTGATAGTGAACACAAAGCTTCAAGCACCCATACACCTTCTTGGAGAACAAAATCGATGCTTCCCATAGAGAAACACTAGACTGAATGAATCCCTTCCCCTGTAAGTCCTCTTATTGTACCCGTAGCTCATGAATCTATGTGGGAGCCATCCAAAATGCTAGTATAGATATCGGTGTCATAAAGGGGTAGAAATAAATGTTAATATCCACCTATCTTTGAGGATTTAGACCTGGGACATCATCAGGGAAAATATACACGTACTGGTCCACCACTACAGGATAGCTTGGACTCTCCACATCAATATCTCTGAGGGTAAGGATAGCGAACTAATTAGTGATTGGCTGCACTCTCCTCCAGGTAAGTCCATCCTACACTACAAAGGATCCCTTCTCGCAGGTGGAGGTAAACATGGTTCCAACTGTGTAGACACACCGCACCTTGTGCCTAATACAGTCTATATGAGCATGGACTATAGATAACAAGCCTATACCCTAGATGATGTTCTATGGCATCGACGCCACTACTAGGAGATCCCAGCCGATGATCTCACCTCCCAGAGTTACATCACACTACTATCACTAGTGCCTAATCTTCGAATTTTCTCTTGTAGGAGTCTCTAACTGTAAGGATCGATCTAATGGCTCCGTTAGAATCTCCATGCTCTGAACGAGGGTAGTGGAAATAAAAGAATGACTGGAAACTATGTCTATAAGTACTGCATCTAAGGTGGAGTAGACACGTATCGCACCTCGTATCATCTCTGAAGCACCATGATCGTAGTCCTCAGCTGCCTGGAGCTATGCTCTCCCTTGCCCACCTGCACCCTATAGTCGGGTTTGACCTCCTGGTGGTGATGGTGGTAAAATCATGAATCGTCGCCCACCTCCATCTCCTCTACCACGACCACCTGCTCCCTATGGACCTCCTCGATCGAATCTCTATCTCCGCCTGGGCAGTCCTTCAACCGTCTGCTGATCATCCGTATGGCGGGTCGGACAGTCAGGAGACATGGGACCCTGCCCCCCGCATGCGTAACACTACCCGCTCAGGGCATAACTTACCCTATCTCAGGTGCCCCGCACAAACGATCCTGAGTCATGTGGTCGTCCACCTGTATGTATGGTCCTCTTGGACCTCTGCGGCATCTGTCTAATACCAGCTGCATTAGACTCCGCTATGTGATTATTGGTAGCGGGTCTTGCTACTGGTGACTACTCAGCAAGGAGACTCTCCACCAAGAGGGCTCTCCCTAACACCCCCTCCTGCGTTGGGATGCTGAGTGAGATCATCAAAGCCCTGATCTCATGCATGAGTCCCTGCTCGAAGGTTCGGGCCTTGATGAATGGGTCAGGTGCCATATCTGTGGAGTAGCATGTGCGGTCAGTGAACCTCAATGAGTACTGAGGCATAGTCATTCAGCCTTGTTGCAGATGAAGTATCTTCTAAAGGCGCACTGCGTGAAGAGTCTCCAAACAAACTCTGCCCAAAACAGTCTCTCGAAGTCTTCCAAGAGAACCATCACCTCATCATGAACCTAGAGGATAAAGCTCCACCATATGCCTGATGCTACCTGTTGAAGGCTAGCGGAAAGCATCACCATGAGATCTGTTGGTGTCCCTACGAGTCGAAAGACACTCATAACATCCTTCATCCAATCCTCAACCGCATGTGGGTCCGTCTCTCCCCTGAACATGTGTGGCCTCTTGCGC
Source organism: Viscum album (assembly GCA_963277665.1). Taxonomy (NCBI): domain Eukaryota; kingdom Viridiplantae; phylum Streptophyta; class Magnoliopsida; order Santalales; family Viscaceae; genus Viscum; species Viscum album. The sequence goes on along the minus strand of OY728148.1, from coordinate 2,123,046,464 downwards.
TGGAACTCGTGGAACGTGCTCAAGCAGCATTCATCATCTTCTACTGGGGCTGGTGGCATCGGTATCCCAACAGGGAATGGTACCGCAGGTGCCTCTGCTGGTGCATCTACTGGAAGAGGGACCTACACAGAGGCATCAACGCTCGGTGAGCTATCAGTGCATACAACTCTCAAAAATCTAGATGGTTGTCTTTGGGAAGGAATACAAAAAAGAAAAAGTTGTTCCATGGTCAAAAAGTTATACCTGGTGAGTTGACTCAAAAGTTCACAATGAAAACGTTTTAAAACACACACTCAATTAGTGTTTTTGTGCACTAGGTCGGAAGTCAGGTGTCGGGGTCCTGGTGTATGGATACGTCGTCCACCTAACAAACAATAGATTACTAAAATAATAAACACACTCACTACACTTAACACAATTTCCTCTAAAAAGAAATACTAGAGTCCTATGTTATGCGGTAGAACCGACTCCTCTGAAACAAATTTGTTATCACCTGTCCCCCGGGGCCCGTGTCATGACTACACCAATCCCGCCTTCCATAGGGTAGGGGCTGGTGACTAGCACTGAAGTTGTAATCCCTAAAAATGGGATGTAATTGCCTTTATAACCTGTGACACACACAACCAAGAACACAATATGTTACGAACACAAGAAATATGTATAACAAAAAGAGTGAATAAAGTAAAAAAGGTTTCCGGAGTACAAGCCCAATAGTAAAGGTACAAATACAACTGAAATACAACACAACTGAAGAAAGAGAAGTGACACCTACTGAATCATCCTCCGATTTTCCTACCTGAAGGGTAGGTACATATCACCTCCTTAGTAGTCCACGCCCACCTATCTCCTCTATGTACTGACACACCATATGGTCCACCTCCAGGTATTGTCTAGTCCTGGTACTCTCATCCTCAGTCAGCGCTGTCAATTTTCTACATCCAACACAATATTGTGAAGTCATAGCATGTGCAGGGGTGAGTATAATGATCCTCAGTAGGGACCCTGATACCCTATAGGTCTCACAAAATCTATCAAGGATACATCACAATGTATGAAATCAATATATAACCTTACTATGGTATATACCTATACATATACCCATGTTATCAAGTAACCCATCTCAGTACTGAAGAAAAGCACAGTGGTACTGACTCAGCTAACACCAGGAATTATTCAAGGGGTAGTATCAATTAGCATTCCCAATCACAATGTCAAACACCTCGGCTACTAGAGAACTCCTCCTATATCGAGTATAATGGGCCTTCCATGTTACACAGAGGCACTTCCGACTAACCTTGGGCTATTGAGGTACTCCTCCTGTCGAGTACCATGGGTCTGTCACGTCACCTAGGTGCTCCCCTTCGGGGGTCTGCTACATCACGAAGGCGCTACCCCTCGTGGCCTGATGAGGTAATCCTCTTTTTGAGTACCATGGGTCTACCAATTCACCAAGGAGATTCCCACCGTGGGTCTGCCACGTCACTTTGGTGCTCCACTCTGGGTCTATGAAGTCACTCCGTGTAGAATCGGTCAGCAGTCATCAAGTCTTCGCCATCCACTGGGTTCCCGCAATATGATCGCTCGTCCTCAGGAGGATTCGCTCCACAACCTACCAGTCGATACTTCATATACCATGAAGGCACATGAATATGTATCTCAATGGTCCACCATGTCATAGGAGTCTCAACGTAACATACGGCATGTCAATCGGAAGCCCGCTCTGTGAGTTATTAGCCTTTTTTCCCCGAGGCCCTGTTGGATATGTGCTACTTCCAACCTGAACATACCCCATCTCAATCCAAAACTCTAGTGGGGTATACTCAAATGGACCGTCTCGCTCCATGATTTTTAGCACTGTTGACGGTTCGTAAAATGGACATCTCGTGCAAAAGTTATAGCCAAATAGTAATTGGGTCGTAGGGGGCCAAGGTCCAGTCCGACCCAGTCAGACCGACCCCACACAACCTAGCATGGGCTGACTCGGTTCAGTTCAACCCATCCCGTTGGGTTTAGCCCGGACCGGATGGCCGCGAGGGGCCACTGAGTGCTGCGGGGCCGCGGAGAGTGTCGCGAGGGTGCGAGGGCACGGGGCGGCTTGGTCGGGGATGGCGGTTCGGCTGTGGGGTAGTGGTCTAGTAATGGGGTCGGCAGATCGGCTGTCGGGTGGTGGTCTAGCCGCAGGGTGGCTAACCGGCCATGAGACTTCTGTCCAACCATGGGTAGGTGCCTCGACTATAGGGCGATGCCTCGGCCGTGGGGTGGCGGCCCGACCTCGGGGCGGAGCAGAGCCGTGGATGGCGGCAGCGATAGTGGAGGGCGGCGGGGGCCATAGATGGCACGGAGGCCGTGGGGCAGCGGTGGTGGAAGTGGGGCCGCACCATTGCATTGTCGCCGGCAGTGGGGTCGAGCGCCGTTCTCATGACCCTTTGTGGTTGGTTGCCATCCTCCACCATCGTGAAGAAGACCATAATTCAACACAATAATTATGGAGAGGACGAGCCATGTTAGTTTGGCTTGCACTCTCTACATTAGAGCAGTAGCAGCGTCTATTATACTTGAATCAAAATAATATTATGAACGGTTATGTGGAATAATTAAAACACCCTACTTTAAAGCTCCCACAATTAAACATTCCCAATCCCTCAAAAGAAAAACATTTGTGGCTCAATCTAAAATAGAGAGTTGATCTTCTTTCATTGTTTTAGAATGGAAGAACAAGGGAATATAAAATCACATATAAATAAACCCATAAATTTTTTGTTTGATTCATTGAAGAATGCATGTTGAGAAAGAGAAGACGTTGTTGGGGATAGACAGACGTCGATGATGTCGGCGTTTCCTCGAACCTCGGTTCATTGACGTTTAAGATCTTTCTCGTCAACGAAATTCCTGTGGAAGAATTCGGAGTCAAAGTTGGCGTTCTTCGTTGGTGTTCTTCATTTGAGAGCTTTCTCCCAAGGCTCCACCAAATAAAAATGTCACGTAGCCATCATAGTAGATTATTTTGTCTATTTATTTCATTGCCCCAAATTTCAAAAAGGCTTAATTAATTAACTAGGTTTGAAAAAATTATGTGTTGCATTGGCATAATTAATTTGGAGGAAGCTCAAGAGGCTCCTCCAAATTACAGAGGGAGTAGAGAGGTTCCTCCCTCATTAAGTGGGGGTGGTGAGTGGTTTGGACCTCGAGTGGTCCCCACCACCATAACTTCTCATGGGAGGTTATGCTAAGGTGGTCCCCACCACCATAACCTCTCATGGGAGTTTAAGGTTTGGTTGTCCCCACTTCTCAACATCCACATGGAAGTTTTAACAAATAAAATAAAAATAAAAGCTACACAACATTATTTTTATTTTATTCATTCATGAAACCCAAAAACTAACTTCCAACCTCAACCAGCTATCGTCAAGGTGAATGTCTCTTTAAGAGAATATCGACACTACCTATTCAACAGTGCCCTCTTTTTTCAATTCCATGTACTAGTTCAAAAGATAGTAAAACCCACTCACTCGTTTACTGAACGCACGTGATCAAAAGTTCAAAAATCCATTTTGGGCACTCCGGTCCTCGAAATCACTTGTCGTCAGTTTTTGCGGACTCGTAAAATTCCCATTTACTAAAAACCCAATTTACATAGAAATTGTGGTTATTTATAGTGAATGGGATTAGTTTTATTTGGAGAAGTTGTATAATAAATTTCTTATAATTTTTTTCTAGAGTACAAGAAATCCTTTGGTATTTAGTGAGTTATTTGGACAAAACTCTATGATTTTACAACAACCCTAAAACATAAATGCATGAAATCACATCCATGCTGGGTTGGTGGTGATGTCCTCATAAACGGTGTTGAATGGGATGTGTGTATACACATATTACCTAGTAACATTACGTTTGCGGATTCCCACACCCTAGAACTATTGCACAATTTAGTCATAAGACCATGTTTCCCTTTCTTTTTATATTAAATTTATAGCTACCAATGTTCTAAACTATTTTCCATGCCATCTAATTTATATATATTGTTTTCCATAAATGATTTTTTTAATCCATTTATTTAATGTGTTTCCATAATTTGAAATGTAGTGCATTATTTATTTAAATATTAGTTTGAATTCAAAAAAATTTTATTTATAATTTAAATCAATTTTTTGGTTAATTAAATTTTTTCCTCTTATTGTTGAATCCCTACTACACCCTACTAGGATTTTATCTCACACTGTACTTCTGCTTTGGGTGTTTCTAGATTTTCTCTTTCATTGTTCGATAAGGGGAAAAAAACCATTTAGAGGTGGTTTTAGAGGTTGATATGTGGACATCGAGAGTCGTGTCTCTTAGTAATTGAGTTATATATATTTTTTCTAGTACTTTATAATAGTAAATTGTGTTATTTATACATATTTGTCTTCTGGTACACTTCTGAACTGAAAATTACATTTTTATTCTATTTTCAAAAGCCGCATTGAGGATGAGTGGTAACCTCCGTGGGATCCAAAATAAAACCGCGAGATGCAAAGTTACAAAAAGTATTTGAAATTTGAAATTTATAATCTCGAATACCGAACTCAAGGCCTTGATCTGGGGGGCACCCGTGTCATCTGATCTCACTTTTCAATTTTCATGTATGCATTGTGATATTTGTTTTCTTTACATCATCAATGTTTGTGGGAAATAAATTTCACTCATTCATGGTGTGTGATGTCAGGTGATATTCACCATGTCGTGGGTATTGGGAATACACTAGAGACTCTATGGGGACCGTCTTGGTTATTAGGTTACTAGGGCACCCATGTTGGTTCATGAAAATATTTCTCTCACTTAAATAAAATTTTAATTTTCACATTAATACATCATCATCATTGATATAAAATCCCTTATAAACATAATTCATTCAACCACATTTTTTATAACCAATAAAAAAGGTAAAATAAAAAGGTAGAGCTTGAATGATTAGTAAGGGAAGAGATAAGTATTAAATAATTAATGTCATTAGTGGGAATAAGAATAGAACAAGTGAATGATGAAATAATCAAAGATTATGAGTTTAATATAAGAATAATCATTCCCATAACTATATAGATCATCAAACATGAAATCATGAAACATGTTTTAAACCATTAAAAGATTCATGAAAATAAATAATTTTTATCTTTCTAATATCAATATTAATCAAATTAAATATCATAAACCCATATAAAGCATAAAAAATGGGTTGGTTTTACAAGACAACATCTAAAAATAACACTTATAGAACCCTTATTGAACCCTTATAATTAGAATAACCATGTGGTCAAATTCCCATATAATTATCTGAAAAGAATAATCAGTACCAATTTAATTAGAGTTCTATTTATGTGCACCCAACATTTGAGCTATAATGTGGTCACCATGTGATATATGGACTCTCATGTCCTATAAGTTGTAACGGGCCCACCTTGATATATTTAGAACACCCCGTCATATATAATGTCCAAGAATGAAAAATAAAAAACATAAAATCATAATTCTTCATAAAACTCATAAAAAGATAAATTATTCCTTTCATAAGTTTATTAAACCAGGGAAATAGAATGGGATCCATTAAAATCTATGGGAAATATAATTAACCCCTGGAAGAGAAATAGGTTTCATAATAATATCTTAGAAACATGATTATACATTTGAAAGGAAATGGGATCAATAACAATATATTTCAAGAAATATATTTTATTTATGATTAAATTGTGGAAAAGAAACATGTTCCATTATAATATAATTGAAACATGATTGACATGTGGAAAAGAAATGAGTTCATTACATCCTTTTTGAAACAATATTAATCCATCCATGGAAATAATAAGGATGATATTAATACAAAATATCACCATTGAATAATTAGTATCAAAAAGTGTTGTTGGAATTGATAAAAAACCGTTAAAATTTCATTAAACACATTTTGAGTAAAATAAAATTTTCATTTTGAAAATCAATTTTTAAATACTCAAAATTCCCAAATTATTTTCGAAATTATTTTTAATGAAAATGACGTTGAAAATATATATAAAATAATATATAAAAACGTTTAAAAACATTAACCAGAAATATTTTCTCCATTTTGATTGTGTTTCAAAACATATAATATTCTCAAAATAGTTTTTTAAATATTATTCTGGAAACCAATAAAGGAATATCTAAAACATTTGAGTGGTTATGATGGTTGGAAAATCTGTTCATTTTTCACACATTGAAACAAATATTACTTTCACTCTTTTAGTAAAATCCAAATGGGAATTTAATTGAAAATGATATAAAGATTCAATTTTGTTTTTCTGTAAAAAGAATAAAATGCGTAAAAATTTATTTAATACTTCATATTGTGAATTATAAAAACATTTTTTAATTTTTTTTAAATATTTTTTTTGAGAAAAAGGGGTTTCATCCAAAGAGAGAAATAAATATTTTTGAAAAACATTTTACCAATTATTGTTGGTACCAAAGATTGGGAAAATGATCATATTATGAGAAAGTATCATGAATAAGACAATTATAAGATAATTCAAGAATATTATTATGTGGTAGATCATAATATTTCTATGTTAGAGACTTAATCATAAAAAATATTGATAAATGATTTGATTGTGATATAAAATGCTTACCAAATATATTACATTTAATCGTAATTCCCATGAAATAGAGATATTAAAATTTATTTGTAAATTGAAATAATTTTATGAGAATAATCCTGAAATCTATTCATTCGATGTATATATAATATATAAAATAAATAGTTTATGAATATGAATTGTGTCTCACAGAAGTAAAATGTTTGATAGAAATCTTATACCTTATGTTTTATTCGTCGCACTTGTTATTTATCATCCTGAATAACAAAATTATGATAATTATATACGTTCTTATTAAACATTTTCAAGTTTAATATTCAATTTATTTCACTTATTAAATTTATATTTATTATTTCTTTATCACTTTGGATTACTTCATATGTTTTTTCCTTATTTGGGTTATGTGTAAAAAATTAATTTGGCAGGTTCACTCTACTCAAGTAGGTTATTGTATAATAATCAACATACATATAATAATTAAATAATTATAGTATTTATAAATTAATTATACTTTTAAAAAAAATCATTAAATATTTTTATATAAATTATGATATGTTAAATACTTGGGATTGTAGGTACTATGTATGCATGAGTAAAATAGCCATTTTTCAATGACCATTTATGGAAAAGAGGTAAGTGAAATTTTATCTTTCTAGAGAGATAATAATAATATTTATAACAAATTATTTCATAAGATATAAATATATATCATCATTTTTTTGTGGTGATGAAAGTAGAGTCTCATTGCTTCGTGAAGGTGATAGTCTACACATATACAAAAAATGTTACAATCTTTTTAATAAAAAAAATGAAAATTATATATTATGTTTTAAGAGTCAGAAATATGTTATTTAAATCAAAATTATGTTACTTATATAACATATAATCATTATCAATACCCATATTACCTTCCATGTAATTATTTAGTGAGAAACCAAATCACATCGCTTCAAGAGGCGGTAGTCCACTGTACAAATGAATAGTGTTATCATATCCCCTACATAATCAAATGGAAAAATATTCATATATTATATTGACTCCATGATTATGAATGTTTCATAAATATCATATATATATATATATATAATGTTTATATTTATTCATACAAAACCATGAAATGTTGTAATGGAATATCAAATTGCATCGGTTTGTGAGGCAGTAGTCCAACGTACACACGAAAAATGATTTTATAACCCATTTGATGGAAGTGTAGATGGTTGTAGGCCAATAAAATATTATAAAAACATAAAAGTATTTTTATGATACTAAAAATATTATATCATCATGGTTTAATAGAAAATTAATGCATGTAGAGAGTTATAAAATAATGGCGCTTGTTGAAGAACATTCCCACTTCTTTAGGTAGCTTCCATAAGTTCCCACTAAAGCCTTCATAATTTAGCATTCTTCTCAAAATAAGTCATCTAGGATGAGATTAGTAATGTTATAAATTAATATTTCCCAGATATTATGACCCTTTTATGTTTTGTTGTGTGAATAAGATAGGTTAAAGGGTGTCCTTTTATCTGTTATTGAGAGGGTACACTGGGAATTTTTGAAAAGAAACGAGTTATAACATATTTTTCATATATAAAAGTGTAAAAAATTTGTAATTAATTATCCTTATAGGTATAATGTGTCAAATATAAATGGAAAATAATTTTCATACAAGTGTAGCGATCACTTTTACCCATATCGGTTTAGTTTAACCCTTTCTAAACACATTTCTTCCTTAACCGTGAGAATTAATTTTTACTAGATTCACTATTCATATTGGTTAACAAAATTAATTAAAACTATCAGATAACAGAAATTGTGATTATTCAGAATATGGAATCCATTTTTACAAATTTAATTCACATAATTAGAAAAATTAATTTAAAAAATAACCTTCTAGTCGTGATGAGAAAGCAGTTTTTAAGAGAAAATGTTCAAACATTAATAGTGTTTTAATATAAAATTATATATTAAATTGATTACAGTATCCAAATTGTATTATTAGATATATAATTCAACAAATTTACTTTTAAATAAATTAATAAGATAATTTTACGATATAAATAATCTAACTAAAAAGACAATTTTCAATGAAAATTCATTATTTTTCACTATCCATCAGAAAATGAATCTTTTAATAAAATTTTAAAAAATTAACATTAATATAATTTTGAAACATTGATTTAAAAAATAATTTTATTTATATAAATAATTTTACTAATAAATTAAAGAAAAAAATTAAATCTAATCCCACATTGTGGAAAAAATGGGGTTTTGAGAAGTATATTTATCAACAATAAGATGATTAACTATCTGTATTGTAAGAATCATTGTATGAATGTGATATAAAACATATGGATATAAAATTTATATATTTAATTTGAAATATTTATCAATAGGTATTATTTTAATTAAATAAAAAATAGAAAAAATATATGATTTAAATGTGTTTTCAGAAAAAACCATTTTCTTTACCAAAAAATAAATCTATACTAAAATCCAGTGTAAATTTGTTTTAAAAGTTTTTATGTGTGATAAATATATACATATAATACTCTACTAATTTAAAACATATTTTATAATTTAAATTAATTATTTTTTTTAAATAAATATTAATTTTCTACATATGAAAATATTTTCACTATTCACTAAAGAGTCCTTATTTTCAGAAAATTTAAAAAATTTCACCTAAATAAAACATTGATATTATGATTCCAAAAATTATGTCAATTTTATCAAATATATCTTCTAAATACCACAAAATTTATTACAATAATATTTTCATGAAAATAAAATAAATTTTTTTTTTGTAGAATTTGATTTAAAATAAATTCACATTACTAAAAATTGGTTATTTATTTTACTAAATATTTATCTATAATTTAAATAGAGTAATACATAAATACATTTCATAAACTTGTGAATACTATTCACAATTACCATTTTATCAGATAGGTTAAAAAATTTATATATTTCATCTGTAGTTAAATATTTTTGTTGTGTGTTGAATACATTATCAAACACAAAAATATTGTGGTGGTTTGTACAAAGAGATATAAAATATATTGAATTTAATTTAAAATAAGTATATCATAAAATCCAATGGTGATATATTATTATCGATGTTCAGTTTTTCATGTTTTTTGTGATATCAAAAATAGTTTTTTTTCTTTTCAAATCATTGGGTGTCACAAAACAATTTATCTTTTGAAATGTATATAGTGTAATTAAATTAGAAACTTTGTTAATATTACTATAATTTAAAAATAAGTTTATTTTTTCCATCAAATGGTGGTTTTTAATATAAATTTATTAAGAATTAATTAATTTAATTTTAATGAAACTATTTATGGTAATTTTGGGTTAGAACAATGGATAATTTTTATTAATTTTATTTCATCAATGATTGGGAAATATTGGGTCAAATTACCATTAACAATGTGATATGTGAAGGATTGGGTTTTGATGATGATTTAGATATATTATAGGACTCAACTAGATGTCGAAACCATGAATAGGATGTTTGGATGAATGGATCAATTATTCATGAAATGTTATATTGAAGTAGGTCCATTCATCCATGGATACCTAAAATCTATCAAACATTTCAATACTCCATGACCCATTCGATGGAGACACACAACATTAGTTTGAAAATATTTATGTATGGATTCTCTTGATTAATCCATCACCCCCCCACAAAGGTCTCACCCATTACTTTTTAACAATCAACTATATAAATAGAGAACTATTTTTCGATTGATATATATATAAATAAGGAAAAATTAAATTAAAATTAAAATTTGAAAAGATATATTTAAATAAACTAAACTCACACAAAAAAACCAATTGTTAATAACAAAAACATGAGATTTATTTGAAAAGAATTTGATGGAAGGGATTTCAAAATAAATTAATCTTCCTTAATAACACCATTATAGTTAAAAATAAGGTGATCATAATTAATATAAAAAGAGGATAGTTTTATTAAAATTAATCCTAATGTTAAATCAACATATAACATGTTACAAAAAACATAGGAGAAATTAATTAAAAAAATATGGTGGGTTCTCTTGGTAGAATTTTTTCTAGGTACTCAAGCCTTATATCTATATTTGGATGGACTTAGTATTTTTTTACAACTAAAAATTATTACCCCTAGAATTTGAGAGGAGGGCCCATTTTTTATTTAAGGGGTTTGGATGGTTACAATAAAATATGTCCTATACATAATATTTATTAATAAGATGAAAAAATATCAAATAACTATCAAATAAAAAGTTTTCCCACCATATATTAAGGATCTGAACAAAAAATTTGAATTCAATTGGACTCAATTAACAAATGTAGTATACGAAATAGAAATGTTTTCATTGTTTCCACAATAAACTATTCAAAATAAATGCGTCCAACTTATAATGCATTTATGAACATGAAAATATAGTGATATTATTATATTGAATTTAATGAATTTCTTCCCAGTGACCTTCACAATTTTTATGTAATGATTGAGATCCTTTATCGAAATTGTTTGGAAGAAATATTTCTAAAAAAAGTAATTAAACAATTCATATCTTTATATATTCATTTAATGATTTTTTGTAACACATAATTGATGAATTGAGCCATTTTTACCCAATATAAGATCATATTTTATCTAAATATAAGTTTAACATAAATATAATTTGAATAATGTATTATTTAAAATTTTTGAAATTTTATATCATATCATTGATACAAGATAATAATCTTAGATCTTATTTGATGAACTAAAGGGTCTATAATATGACCAATTTATCTTCATATTCAATTTTTAAATTTTCATTGAACTAGACTAGGAATTTCACAAATATGTAACAACTTGTATTGGTAAAAAATGAAAATTTATGATTAAAAAAACACATATCATAATGGATGAATTCTAATAATTCCCTAATGTTTCATTTAATATAAAATAACGATCATTTGTATAAATAGGTGAATATTTTATGATAAAATCAGTGCATGAATTATTTTAAAAATAATTAATGAATTGTAATTATCAACCCACCACACATATTCTTATAGACACCCACCCTCAGAACATAATGAAAAAACAAGAACAACTATGATCCCTTTTTAACCAATCTCAACATTTTTCTTCCACCAATTTGGGGGATCTCAACATGTTCACTCATCCAATGTTCCTATCAATACCACATTATTGTTAAACTCGGTGTTAGAAACTATTTTTATTTTTCTTAACAAAAATCAATTGAGGAAATTTATTAAACATGGTATAATCATATCCAAATGATATAACTATTTAAATGTAATTTATTCCTTAGTATTTCATTGTTTTATGTTAGTTTATGTTCTGAATATTTTTCATTGCATATAATAATTATCATTTAGTTGGTGTAAGAAAATAAGGTAAAGATCCTTACTTTGGTCTTCGACTTTATGAAAGATATTGTCCCTTGAGATTTTATCATTTATTATAAGAATTTTATTTTCATATATTTCATCTTGAATATGGATTCTTCTTGAATGTTTATTTCAGTTAAAACATCCTCACGTGTTACAATGGGATTTAAAATAGCCTCCTCCACCATATCATAGAATTTTACGAAACAAATATTCATATCTTCTATATTCTCATCATCCTATGTATACAAGAATAATTTGATCCTAAAACACTAAAAAAGGTGGAATTAATTTGAAATTCAATATGATAATAGTCAAAATAAATTGAATTCAATGTGAAATAAACCGTTATTAATTGTTAAAATCGTAACTCATGTTCTTCATTTAAGTTTGACATGAAATAAAATAAAAAGGTTAATAAATGAAATTTATTTTATCTAATGATTTATTGTTATCATATAATATGTCACTAGTAAATATAGTGAAATGAAGTTGTTTATATTAATCATTTACCATTTTTTATTCATCTAAAGAAATTATTCAGAGAACTAACTAAGTTCCATTGCTGAGGAATTAAGGATGTCATTTTCATGATCCTTTATATGATTCTCATTGAGTCCCATGAAAACATTATCCCCAGAATTGTACTTAATCATTCTTATAAACATTATAGTCCAATGAATGGACATTACATTAACATTAATGGTGTTTTCAAAAATAAAATAATTTTTATTATAATTTTTAATTTTCAAAAGAAACAACTATATTTAATTCCATATAGAAACATTCTTAAAAATGAATCTAATTTGGTTCATGGATTATTTTTTCTATCAACCACGAAATAACTGGAGCTCTAAAATAATGTAGATAGTTGCACTCACGTCCAATACTAATCAATGGAACTATTATTTTCGATCAAAATTATTTTTTCTCAATTAATATTGGGGGTTCTATGGATTTAAAAATAATAAAACAATTTAATTTTTATGAATGTATTTATGGGAATTTATTGAAATATGAAATAATCGGTGGTTGTGGATTTATTTCATTAGGAATTAAGAAAACATGAAAATATATCATTCATAATAGGATATGTAAATGGTTATATTTCTACATTGTTTTAGACATAAAAAAAACTCAGGTTGAGATACAATTAATGCACACATGTTTTTGAAGAATTGCTCAAAATACCCTAACGTTTTTTGTTCCAAGAGATAAAATATTACAAGTAACCCTCAATTACATAATACATGTCAAAATTCTATAATAAATTTGATGATGTAACACAAAATTAATTTGAATATCATGAAGTGTGACATATATTGATAAATCCCTTATCCCAAGAATACATATCACCTCAACATAAGGTTTACACAGTGGGTATTATTATTGATTTACATATAAATTAATGATTAAAAAGATATATAAATTTCAATGGGACAAAAAAATTATTAATCCAGATAAACTAAAATTGATGAAAAGTGTGAAAATATCATTTACATGTAATTTAATTTAAAGGAAATTTATGAAAATTGGTATAAAAAAAAGAAAAAAACAACCTTAATAATACATCAGTTTTTCTAAACATGTGGTTAATAATATTTATAATAAGGAAAATTTTTCATTAACATTAAAAATTATATTGAAAAAATACTTTCTAGATAACTACAAAACAAAGAGGTAAACGATGATAAAATAAGAGAGGAGGGGGACTATTAAATGAGAAATATAGTGTGATAGTTCTTATAGACCATGATTAATATATTAAAATTCTCAAAATCCTTCATGAAATTCTAAAAATTATAACCACATCAATGAAAGTGGAGGCACAATTTATAGGAAACTAAGGGTGGCTGGTTTCCCTTAAAATCAATACATCAAATGATTATACTTTTTGGAACCATAATATGGGAAAATCTATAAATCTAGTCATCTAAAATTTTTTCCATTACATCCTAATAATATGATCACAACATTTGAAGTTAATTAGATACCAGAAATGAATTTAGTTATTGATATAATTTGGTTGACTTATTTTTTCAGAAAATATTTTAATATTCCATTATTCTATCTATCCACGCATTTATGAAATTGAAACTTAAAAAAGTTTTTTATATATTGGTTATTTAATATTTTTCCATACTCTAATATATATGTTCATATGTAGTTTAATATCACTTGGGGTGATTATTAGGAATATATTTTCCAAAAAACAATTCGTTCAAACTATCAATATATTTTTAGATATTATTTAATATGTTAGTTTAGCCACATAAAGGATGAATAGACCTTATTATTTTTAACAAAAATAGTGAAATATGTTATCATAATATAAATAGAGACTAATTTAAATTTTAAATATTTATTTTTCAATTAATAAATCATCATATCTCATGCATGATGCATGATAAACATATTGGGTCATCTCCCATTATCAGAATTTCTATCTAAATAATTTATTTATCTTCATCTCCAATATAATTAAAGTTTAAACTATTATAGGAATATTAGAAATAAATAATAACTTTAATTTAAATTTCTTTTTTATAATTATGATCAAAATTAAAAACTACTATTAAAATAGAAGAATTCAAACAATTCCATCATGTTGCATTCTGTATCATATCACGACCATTAGGGTGATATTTTGAATATTTTATAATCAAATATTTCTATAATTTGTTTTGAAATAAAAATTAAATTTACAGTTTTACATTTTCTGTAAGATATGGTTATTCCCCATTTAATATGAATTTTACTCATTTTTATAATTATTAAGAGACCATTAATTCTTTTTTGTAGCTTCATGGTCACCCTGATAGATCTATACACCTTTTTCACTCTCATTATACTAAAGATTATCTTATAGATTCAACAGAACACATAAAACAAAATCAATAATAAATCATCCTATTAAGGAGTATTATATGCTCTAGACTCTACAAACTTCTCTATCCAATACTGTAGTTATTATGAAATGACCATATAAGAATTACATTTGTTATTAATATGTAAATATGTCTTCTTTGATAAATCATGATGTTGATTCTTAGAATATTTTTATGGATTCATGTTTTGGTATTGAATTTCATGATTGATAACATCTCCATGTCCATATGTTGTGTGACTTGTTTTCATTGCAAATATTTAAGGAAAACGTAAGATGCTTCGATGTAGTATCGTAGAAGCTCTAATTTGAACTGATTCAAGACACATAGTACAAAAAATTAATTTTAAAGATTATTTTATGGGAATTTAATGATAATTATACAAGTTTTATAATATGTATAATCACTATCTATGACATTTGGTGAAATATGGTAGGTATTATGAGTGCTTAAAAAATACCTGAGGTCTCTTTATATTGGATTTTCACTTATGTAATGGGAAATAAGACTTTTAGAATCAACATAATGGTATGTTGATGGATTCATAAGTGTTATTCCTTATGAGGAGCTATTTATAGGTTCACTCCCACTAAATAAAGGTACTCTTAAAATTTATAGTAGGTTTAAAGGATTTCTAGTCATGAATGATGTAATGTAGACGTAAAAAACCAACAACATAATGGCACCATGAAATCATAAATATATACATAATGGTAATTCAAGGAATTTTTGAGTTGGGTAAAGGTAGTTTCATATCTATGTAAATATTTCAAACTTTTATATAATTAATTATTAATAGAACAATTCATGTAATGGTAATGAATAAAATTATGAAGGTGTGTAAAGGTACTAAAAAATATTGTAAAGATGTTTAGTGGTACTAAATCCATGTTCTATGTAAATGTAAGGAATCCCAATTACAAGGTGATGTTAGAAATCAATTTTAAATGAAAAGGTCATTCCATCTTTATTAACAGGTATAATTCATTACAATTTAATGTAACATTGAATATTTATACGTATGTAATGATGAATTCATGTTTTTTATAGATTAGTAGTCTATATATTTTAATGATCCTCATGGTCACATCATAATTTCGCTTTACATGGATGATATTTACAGTTAGAAAGATGTACATCACACCAATGAAGAATGGTTTCTTCTTAATACCACATGTCTATAACAAATTTAGATCTTCATGGTATCTCTTATACCTCGTATTCAATCATCATAGCCATTGGTTTCTACATGCTGTCAATCTATTGATATTTTTTCATGTGGTATATCGTCATGTTTCCTCATCACAACTACATGTAAAATAAGTTAAAATATGAGTGTCCTCAAATGTTTTTATTCTGGAGAAAATAAAATCACATGTTTCTACAAAGTTATCCTTAATGTTTTAATCAAAATCATAATTCATGTGAATTTTGATTCCAGAAATACCAAAGGTTACTGATATGACTTTCAAACTACTATATGTAAATTCCACATGAAATACATCTATGATACATCACATGGAGAGTAAAAATATTTAATGTGGTGATTTTTTTGGTGAATTAAAAAAAACAATATTGGTCTTTTGGATGATTTGATCCGGGATTATAAATGATATTTAGGGAGAGAGTCCAACTAAAAACATCATCTACTTTTTAATGTAAAGATCAATCTTGGTGAAGATTGAGGATGTTTCTCATATAACATGGGGAAAAAATCTTATTATAGTTCTTATTCTATGAGTTTTTTATATGTAGGATATAGGGAAATAAAAGTATAAGGAATATTATAACATTATTTGAGTTTCTATTATACTAGAGGAAAAAACATAATAAATGTAAAATCCAAATATACGTATACCAACATTTATCGAAGAGAGAGAATAATGGATTTGTAAATTAAGAGTCACTTGAATAATGAGATTGTTTTTCTTTTGGAGTATTTGATGTGTTTTGGAGAACAAGTTTGAATGATGAATTTGAATTATGTGAATTCTTGGTTTACATGTTATACTAATTACATTGAAATAGTAATATTTTGTTGTATATGAGAAAACTTGTTGATCATGTATATTCAACGAGGAAGATCAATATACAATGTGGTTCAAAAGTAACCTAATTCATTTGGTGATAAATCTACCTACGGTTAAAACATTTTGAAGGGGGGATTGCGGCATATAACTATTAACATACGATTGGGGAGGATAACTAATAATGGAGATTTTATGAATTGTTGGAGGATATAACCATTAAAGGGAGAAGTGTTTGGCGCACTAGAGGATAAATATAGACAACTATGGGATTGACTACCAAGGCGTATATCATATTTATGATAATGAATATTTATTAGGGGATACAACCAATAACACTAATATAGAATCAGGATCTAATGTTATTATTTTAAATATAATTTCATAGAATCCATATTATGTTGTCAAACTAGAATGGAAAAGAGTAAAATGTTTTCTAATGACTTGTAAATTCTATGTGATGTACCATTTCTTATTTCTTCTACACAAAAATATAGGATGAGAGGTATTATTGAGTTGATTGGGAATCCTTACATGTTCAAAAGGTTTAATTAAATTGAAAATAATTAATAAAAGAAGTCTAGTAATTGACCACTTCGAGTTATTAATCTGTAATGGAGTAATACAAGAAGAATTAAAGAGATGTTTCCTTATAAGTACATAAGTATTACTCTAATTAAAAATTACATCAAAAATTATTAATAGATTTCATAATGTTTTTGAGAATACTTATATATAGAAAAAAAAAAGATAAATTGAAAAGTGTTAATATAGAGGGAAAATAAAGGTATGGAATATCATGATCAATCTGAAAGTGAAGTGGGAAATACCACTAATTGAATGTAATCATAGTGGTATAGGTCATAATAATACATTTTATTATTATTATTCTATTAGCATGTGTTCAATCTATGATTACCATATATCCCACAATGATCTTAATTATGAAATTAAGGATCAAATGAATAAAATTACCAAATTAGTGGTTGCATGTATATTTTATGTATTTAAGGGACTACTTAAAGAGAATGCATAGTTTGGAGAATGAGTTTAGGATATAGAGAATACACAAATAGGTATAGAATATGAATTACTCTCACATAGAAATGATAAAAAGTGTATCAATCAATATCACATTACAATACAGGATTCCATTATAAAAAAAAAGAATTTTAGGGGATTTTTTTTTTTTGAGATTCATGCCCCTACAAAAATATTATTTTCAAGATTTATATGTATTTAAAAAATTTCAAAAAACCAATACAAATGAAAAAATATTGAATGGAAGTTAATGACAAAAATAATATAATGAAATTATAATTCATTACAATAATTAACCAAAGTGGATGAATAATAATTTAGGAAGATAAATAAATATTTGGAATTCAAAATAAGATTAGTTGAGAATGACAAGAAATCACTAAACATGAAGGTTGGTCTTCAATTAAAGCTATGAAATATTGACCTAGCGCTAGTTGGAAAATGAAAAATTTCCATGAAGAAATATTTTTCCAAAAAAAATATTTATTGTTTTTCAAGACTCCATGAAGACTCATATAAGAAAAATATATATAATTATATCATTCTCAAAGAAATTTGTAAAATCTCAAATGTAATGGAATCCCCTAACACAGATTTTTTATTACATAATCTTGTTATTTCACATACAAGTAAATGTTTAAAAACATTATTAAAAAATATGGACTTTGAACAACACTGAAAAATACACCACATCATTGATGGTGGATGTGAGAATATATACATTGATTTTCCCCCTAAAGTACCTAAAATGGATGTGTTAATACTCCAATACAGTAAGGTACACAACCCATGAAATGTATGAAATTTCATCATAACATAAAATAAGATGGGAAATATGTTATATTTTGTGTTTTTGGATGTTATGTTTTAAGGATTTTTAATTTCATGTATTTTAATGTATTGGTTTTAAATATTAAATGGATTAATTTGGATAAAAAGCACTAAGACAGAGTATGATTCTGAGGACCAGTGTACCTAGAATAAATGTTTGAAATATATTAAACTTATTAAATAACACTTGTGTTCAGTTTTCCTGAAAAAGTGGTATATCTTCTAGATAGGTGCCCAGATCAAAAAACTGAAGGAACCATTGAGTTTAGAATGGAATATTTACCTTGGTAACGATATAAAATAGGTCAGTGCATGTCATTTGTGGCAAAGTCATAGTGAGTGTTGAAATGAATAATATTGTTTTATTATTTTTATCGATTATGTGGATGTTTAGTAAGAAAATAGAATATTATGATATAATTACAGGGTGAGCCATATAACCATGGATCCTTTGGATGACTATTGGAGGGAACCACGGGAGTATCCTCTGAGGTAAAAAATGACAAGATCATGGATGGATGATTGATAGTCATTTGATTCAATAGATCTTGGAAACAACAATGATGCAACGATCATTCATTTTCAATGACAGATAGAAATCAAGGTTGGGACTATGTTTTAAATTGTATCTTACTCGTTCATTATTTCTATGAAAAATATTGACTAATTGATGTATTTATTGATTCAAGAATCATGCTTATTACAGGATGGGATTATAATTTCAGTTTTATTGGGAGATTAATATTTTTGATTTTTTTTTGATTCAGTTTTTTTATAATGGAAATAGACCAAAATCGACATAAACATTGATTGGGGATGAATCCTCTTTTATGTATTTGTACTTTTCTCCCCTGATTCACCGTTCTTTGAGGTGTTCATCATTGTTCTACACGGTTAAATGTTTCATTGAATAATTTAACATTAAACATAGGATTTTTGGCATAACAATATGAAATCATAGATTCAGCATTAGTATTACTTGATGGAGGTGTTATAGTAGTTTCAAAAATGGATCAAACAATAGTTAGTGATAATTTCGCATTCTTCAGCACAGAATGAAGAATGGTGTGGATCATTTTTTCTGAGAGGATCAAAGGCCTTAATATCATCGATTCAATGATGGAATGACAAAAATTCCTTGTATATTTAGTTTGGAGGTGAAATAATCACCATAATGGAAGCTAAAGGATTTATCATGGTGAGTAGGAGGAAGAATTAGGGTTCTAGAAAAACTAGTTATACCAGACGTGTAGTCTATGACTACAAGATGTGTAGTTCCCTTGGATGAAATCAGTCTATTCTTCAGATATTATAATGACACGGGGTGGAGTACATGGTTTCCCTACACAAAAAAATATTCCCTCATATGGAAAGGCATAGACCATGTACATGGGATACCCCATGTATTGGTACATGAGCATTTCTACATAAGATAGCTCTATGTGCTGACACACGATTTGAGTACACTTGGTAGACCCCAAATATATAGAAATGGAATTTAAACCCCTCCATATTTTAGGTGATCCTCTTTTACACATAATAGTTTAAATGACATGTGTCGTTTTACATGGGTATAAACCAGGATCAAGGGACTTGGTGTGTACCCCTTTCTACATGTCTTGATTCTATTTTCCTCCATATCATGGACATGTTTTGTTAGGTTTCATTCCCCTTATTCTCTCCCTAAATGTAGGATTGAATCATTTCCTACTCCTAGGAATAATATACGTTCAACTTCAATTCATGGATATATTTGTTGGAATATTACTAAGAGGCCTAAAGTGGGAACCCATATTCATCTAGGTGCCCTATGATGTTATCCCTACTAGGTTAAAAACCCTGAGAGGGGAGGGGTGTAACACCCCTGCAAAAGTCAAACATAAAAGGAAAAATGTTACTACCCATGTCAACAAGGTGCACCTTTCTTTTCGGGAGCCTGTCTGATTAGAACTCCACAGTTAGGCATGCTTGTCCTAGAGTAGTAATCCGGATGGGTGTCCCTCTGAGATGTTTCCCAGGGTGTGTGTGATTGAGGATAGAATACATTGAATGTACATGTGTTGGCCTATGGGGACAATCATTAGTCTGATAATAAATTCTAGTGAGTAATAGCCTATGGTGTGCTGGGAAGGCAACCAAGGTATTACAGGAGACCCATGGGGTCCGATGATAATGTTCATGGCCCGGGGAGGCAAGTTGTGAAAAAATGGTATCATAGCCAATACCCAGTCGGATGTGATTAAGCACTGCCTAGGTTTGAGGCTTGGGGTCCACAATGAGGGTGTCGTTCTTTAAAGGGGTGGATAATGTAACACCCCTAGAAATGTCAGACATAAAAGGTTAAATGTTACTACCCATGGAGAAAAGGTGCACCTTTCTTTTTGAGAGCTTGTTTGATTAGAACTCCACTTTTATGTATGCTTGTCCTAGAGTAGTAATCAGTATGGGTGACCTTCTGGGATGTTTCCCAGGGTGTGTGTGAGTGAAGAAAAGCCACACTAAAAGAACATGTGTTGGCATGTTGGGACATTCAGTAGTCTGATAAGTAACCCTAGTGAGTAATAGCATATGGTGTGCTGGGAAGGCAACCAAGGTATTACAGGAGAACCATGGGGCTAGATGACAAGGTTCATGGCCCAGGGAGGCAGGTCATGATAGGTGGAGAATCCGAGTATAATAGAATAAAACTATCGCCCCTTCAGATCTTGTTTTTTCATTAAACAAAATAATATTTTCACTCTTTCTCATATCATTGTATGAGTGGAAATTAAGTCATGTGCGAGATGAATTTTTTTTGACTTCGTTAACCCTCACTAGGCTACATCCAAGGGGCATACAATGACATTGTCCCAATTGTTCCAAATCCACTAAATCTCACTTCTAAGAATGGTGATTCGGGGTAGATCTCATCTATACCCAATATTATTTCCTTTACATGGTTCCGGGTCAGCACACTACCTTACTAAGGGTCACTCCCTATATCTATTTCTATATCTCACTACTGGTTTAAAGGATCTACATCTTCTTATTCTGTTGGTCACTGCTCCTGGAAGGGATCCACCCACAGTTTATGGACTTGTAGGTCCCTTAATTTTTTGGAATTCATTAATCATCAACTATAGGTAGATGATCTATTGATGTTAATGTTTTACTAATAGATTAAATCCACCATTCTGCATACTGTTATTTATCAAAAATTGTTTTCTAGACAATCTTATGTCCCTTTGTGGAAAACTTGCTTCCTCTATGAACTGCAATGCACTGTATAGCATGTAGGATTTTTGGAACACCTATTATCCAGAAACTTACTCATTATCCACAAACTTACTCATATTCCATGTACCGTCCTCCTTCTACAAATCATTATTTCTTCTAATACTATCTTCACATCCACATACTACCCCTTCTTTCATAGACATCCTTCTTCCATGAAATATATCTTCTGTAGACCAATACGTCCCCATGGACTATTTTTCCACCACGAACCACTTTCCTTTGAGAGATGTAGAGCCCTACAAAAATAGTCTCACAGATTATTACAATGAACTAATTCACATCGTGGAATTATCCCTCGTGAACCACTTCACATTGTAGGATCCTCCATAAAGAACCACTTTGTACATTTCCAAAGTTCTTCCCAGAGTGATGATTTTATCTAATGAAATTCAGTCTATCATTAATAATGGGATTAGCGGTCCTTATATAGGATAATAGAAAATCATTATCCTATAATCTGAGGATGTGGTACATCCTTCACCGCATACTGAGATTCTCATGAACCGTTTACCCCAATGTGATACATGTAGCACCATTCATTCTCATTGTTCAAATCTATTCCACCAACAAACCACTTTTCATCTCCACAAATCACTACCTCACTTACTCAAATGAAAATCCATAATGCATATCGCAAGAATTCCATGAACTGCAAGGCTCATGTGAACCATTTTCTTCCCACAAACTATTTCTTTTATGCACTATGTGTACCATGCTTCTTGGTCCACATAATGATACTATATTAAATCCATCCTTTGATGATTCCCCTAAGCCATTCCTTATACCAACCTATGTAGTCAATGAGTTGTTGTTTGTGATCAATATTCTATTCACTCTTATGCTGAATATCCTAATGATTCGAAAAACTAACTCCTGATTTTGAGGAATAAATATTTGATAAACTCTGGAAATCTGCACCACCTTAAACTGCTACTTTGGAAGACATCAACAATTTTCATTCTATGTCATCTATCTATTTCAAAAAACACAATCACACTGAAAAACACCGACAAATCAACTTTGAGATATTTTTAACCAACAATATCCCCTTTGGGTTTGTTGAATACTCTTTCATAATTAGTTACATCATTAAAGATTATACCAACATCTACTAGCAATAACATCACGTTATTAAGATAGAGAGAATGTATTTATTCAATACAAACTCCAAGCCCACCTGAGCCATGATTATCCTGATAAACAAGATTATTATTTAATGTTAAAAAAGGAATAAATTCATTCCATTTCAAAAAAACTATTCTTATATCATCAAGAACTTCAAATATTGGGATATATAATTTTGATTGATAAATGCTTGATTTTTTATATTTAATACTCCCCTAGCTTATTGCACTTCTATCTCACAGATCCACATGTCAGCTTCTCATACTGTCTTAAATAAGGCATTTTATCACTTTTATAGACCCAAATCCCGCCTATATCAACACACCCAAAGGTTTCTTCATTATTCTCTAAAATATTATAATTAACATAGATTATCACATTAAGGAAAGACACACCCTGCCTTTGGGAGAGGGGTCCCACATTCATACATTTTCATGTGAAGGGAGTCAACTGAACATTTAAGGCCATCCGATGCCTTTCAAAATATTCTATGGGCATAGTATTTTTCAGAATATCCACAACATGTTGTTCTATAGGCACATACCGAAATGTCAAAAGCCATTACTCGACCTTCTGCTTGATAAAATGATATTTAATTTCAATGTGCTTTGTCCAAGGGTGATGGACTGAATTTTTGCTAATATTTATAGAATTTGAATTATCCTAATGAATTTGGGATAGAGACTTGACTTCAACTCCTATGTTACCAAGAGACTATTTCATCCATAATAACATTGTGCATGATTGAATAGCTAATATATAATTATCTTCTGCGGTTCTCATTGAAATTTAATATCGTTTCTTGCTCATCCATGAAAAAACACTATTACAAGATAGAATATACCACCTAATGTTTATTTTCTAACTTCTGATAAACTATACCAATCGTCCTCTCTATATCCCAATAACTCTTTTTGAGATTTTTCATTATACATCAAAATAAAATCCATTGTTCCCTTGATATACCAAAGTATTATTTTCACTACAATCAATTGGGATTCATTGGGATTAATTTGATATCATGATACTTAGAATGTGGAAAAGGAAGAATCTGGTCTTCACAAAGTCAAATACAATAGACTTTTAATGATTTTCCTATATTTTGTGATATTGACAACATTGGATTCATCATCTCATGACAGTTTCATCTAGGTAACCACCAGAGTTTTCATCTCCTTATAATTATCCAATCTAAATCCTATCAAAACCTCCTTGTCATATTTTAAGTGGGAAATAAATGTCCTATTTGTTTCTTATATCACCTATAAAAAAAGGAGAAAAATCAGTTCAAGGATCATTGACATTTCAAACACACTTTTCATGAATTTGGAAAATTGCCTACATTTTGTTTCATTTTATCCACGGAAGATTATTTCATAAACTTATAATAGCACCATCATTATTTGATCACTTTCATTGTTGACATATATATTGTTATCAACTCCACCATGCCAAAAACCGAGCTTCTTCAATAACTTATTGAGCCTTTAATATTACACTCTTGGTGCTTGCATCAACCCATACAGTTCCTTCATTAGATGACACACTACGTTCCAATTTTTATTAATGATGAAAACATATTATTTCTCAAAATACACTTCTTCTAGAACCCCATTAAAAATTACTATTTGATGTCTATAGAGAAAACATTGAACCTACTTTTCACTATTGTTGATAAGAATATTCTGATTGTCTCTGGCATCAAAAAAATTAAAATGCCTCATAAACATCAATACCCTCAAACTGGTGGTACCCTTTTTACTCTAGGAGTGCTTTGTTTTGAATCATTGTGCCATCTTCATTAATCTTATTGTTATAGAGCCTTTTAGTCCCCATGATATTTTAATTTGATGGTCATAGAAGAATCTCCCATGTATGATTCTTCTCAATTTGGTAAAGATCTTCATTCATAGCCTAAACCAACTCCTCCTCTATAGATACTTCAAAAAAACATTTAGGATTAACTTTGATAAGTACAATTCTTACTATAGAGTCTTCATCCTCCATGTCTGCAATGACACTTTCTGATCTCCAATTACGTTTTGTATATCAATTTCAGATCTTATACTTGGTCTCTATACATATACTTATTTTTCTATCCTTCTCATCATCTATGTCATCTTTTAAATCAACCTCTAGAATTCGATCCTCCCATGATATGCCTATATCTTTGTCACTATCCTCCTGAGTCTGATCATGTATTTGTTGAATTTTATACTCGTTATTAACTATAGTTACCTCATAGGGTTCAACTTAAAATCCCAATTTATTATTTAAACATTTATATTCTTTGTTTTTCTCTAAGTAGTCATGAAATATACCTTAATGTCCACAAGTCTCAATCTTCATGTTTTTCTACTTATTGAGAATGAAAAACATACTTCTAAAGATATGAAAGTACTTCAATGTGGGATTCCTGACATACCACATTTCATATAGAGTCTTTTCTTCCTTCATAAAAAATAGAGGCTTTTTAGATATATAGACTGAAGTAAAGACAACATTCTTCTATAATTTCTCTTGTCAGTCCTTTTCAATAAGAACTATTCCTAACATGTTGTTGATGATCCGATTTCACCAATAACCACTAGATTTTGTTTAGGTGTTCTTAATGAAGAATCGTGATGCCATATACCATGTTTCTCAATATAATCATCCACTTTTCTATTTGTGGGTTCTATATAATTATCTCTACGAAACCTCCATATATTCGTTCCAAGCATCCTTTCAAATTCCATTCAATACTCTTTTATCAAACCAAACACATTGAACTTGGGGGAAATGACAAAAACTCATGTCGTCAGAGTGAAAAAATCAACGAAAAGAACATAATATCTCCTCCCATCAATTGATATTTTTTGAAATAGGTCTCAACACATCAATATGACGAAATCAAGAACTCATATTGAACTTTTCTCTTTTTCATTAAATTTAATTCGAATGATCTTTCCTTGTTTGAAAGGATTGTATATATGAGTATGACCATGTTATAAATTGTGGAAATCTTGTGAAAAATAAAATTTCACAAGATATTACAAGGACATTAGGATCATGTGACCTAGACATTGATGTCATAACATATTTTCATTATCCTTGGGCTTAAGGAATATATCCTCTTCTCCACATACAATTTAGAAATTTCCTTTCGTAATCATTATATACAGAACAACTTTTTCATGTTTTCCATGTTGACGTAGAGTTTCTTTGAAAATATTATGGCATCTCTCGAGTGGAATAGTTGACTAACACTAAGAAATTTGAGACTGAGAACTTAAACAACTAATACATGATCATGTTTCATGTCTCTTCCCCCAAAAATTTCTTTTCCTAAGCCTACAATCTTCAAGCCCTTACCATTTCCAAATATCACAATACATTCCTTATAATACTTGATTTCTATTACATGATCCTTATTTCTTATCATATGAAATGTGCATACACTATCAATGATCTATATTATAGTACTATCTGATGCTTTAAATGTAATCCTTGCAACCACTACATGTTTATCTCCCTACTTTTTTATCTATGTTTTTGAATTCATACCTGATATAGATTTATGATCATTATATTCCTCGGTGTATGATGGAACAGATTCCTCTTCCATATTTTCACATAAATTTTTCATTTTCATCACTTTTGATGATAACTTTCGTTTCTTCTGGTGACCATATTCAGTCCTCTTGAGAACATTATTATACATTTTTGATGAATAATATCTTTACATGTACCCAAATCCTCTAGACCTAAAATAGTGACAATAAAATGATGTCATGGAATATTAATCCCTATATTGCTGCTTCTATTGACCTCGTTCTTTTTTTACATATCCTCTATAGAATAAACTTTTTGTGTGTGTCCCATATTTCAATAAAATGGCATATAATTCGGGGTTCACTTATGTGTGGAAATATTGTACTACTAGTTCTCCAAGGTGAGCTTTAGGTCTTTTGATTATGATTCATACCCAAATAATTCTTCAACCTTAGAGTGGGAGATTGTTGTCTAACATCACCAATTACTACTTTATTTTTTTGATCTAGCCACATACCAGCTATATCATTCTGATCATTTTTTTTCCATTCCTGACTAACAGTATTTTAGCTTCATCATTGGAACTCTAAAATATACTTTTTATTTTTTATGTTTCACGTGTGTTCTGCTTTTCTGGAATCATGAGTTTCTCCTAATCTATCATATTTCTTCACATACTAACGAATTCCTCTTCATGATATTTTATATGTTTGATTTTATCATTTCTAGTATTAGTTAAACTATTGATCTCTCATTTTTGTTCTTTAATTTTGAGTATGCATGAAATATCATTTTTAGAGTTTTTTGGAATTGAGGACTTCAGTTTATCAATTTCTTTATTCGACTCAGACATGTCTTCTTCCTACTATAATATATACAGTTTTTCATCAAGAACCACTTTGTTTGAATTGTTTTTCTAAGTCTCGAAACATATATCACTTTGAGAGAAGCTTCAAATTAAACTTGAAGGTCACCTCATCCTTCTAATTCTCCCTCATAATTGTCATTTTCTTTCATTGTTTGGGAATTTCCCATAACTGCCACCATAGGATATGCTTCATGATCCATACTCTCCTCCAACTCTTCTATCTCCGATTATTCAGAATTTTCAATCTCTTTTGAATGTAGATTCATATTTTTAATGAAAATTCAAATAGAACTTATCCTTCCATTCACATTGGCAAAATACTTCTTCCAATGAATTACATCATTGTCAACATCATCATATTCCATCTTCTTGGGACAGTTTGAAGAAAAAGTTCCAATCATTCCACAAAAAAAGAGTGCCAAATGGATGTTTACCATTAAAGTATCATTTTCCACTTGGCAGAGTTGATGAGAGAAATGACATGACATTATCCAAATTAACTACCTGCTTGTAATAATGAACATTGAGCTTCTTCATGGCCTTATATTACAATTTATTGGAAATCCACTTTTCCGAAGAATTTTAATCATCATTTCTCATTTCATATGAAACATGAGTACTAGGTAATCAATCTCTTTTTATCTTCTTTGGATATTTTTCTTCCAATACCTAAACCATCAAATTAAACAGAGGTGGATAATTTCTCAAGATGCACATGAAAATTTTTATATCATCAATAATTTCTCGAAAACCAAAAATGTATTCCAAAACACATTCACCAAATCAAAGAATATAACAAAAAACTCATTGGGATGCATTCAAATATCCTCATATTTGTTCCATAGAACCTACATCTTTGACTATCTTACTTTAAAGTCTCCCTTATAAATATTCAATAACTTTTCCCACATAGCATATGATGACTTATATGACATCACTATCATATAAATTACACCTGATAGAGATCTGACTAACGAATTGATTCACTTAAATTCAACATCAAATTCTCTTCTTTCAGCTTCTGATAAATCAGCACTGGATATATTAGCTTATAATCCATGCATATAAATTCTAAAGACATTCATTCCTAATGATTGGAAGTAGTCCTGGATCCTATTCTTGCACAATTGAAAATTTATCCTATCAATGATCAGAATACCATTGTTATTAATAACCTCCACTTAATATACTATTAAAGATCCAATAACATTCATCCTTTCTCTATGATACCAATTGTTTCCACAACTTGGTTAAATTCCCTAAGGGGGTGAATTTTTTATGAAGATTAAAACTAATTCACCTTATGATCAAGTTTTTACTAAACAAATACTCCTCACACTCCTTCATGTAGAAATGTATGAGATCAAATTAAATCATGCACAAGAAGAAGAAAATTTACTTGGTTCCCCCTCACTAGGTTACATCCAAAGATCATAAAACAACAATGTGCTGATTATAACAATACACTAAGGCTCCATAAAAAAATGGTGGTTTAGGCTAGATCTTATCTATTCCCATTCTGACTACTTTTACAAGTTTTAGGGTCAGCACACTACTTACCAACGGGTCCCTCGCTGTGTCTATTTCTCTATCTAACTACTAGTGGAAAGGATAATGTTCTTCCTCTTCCTTTTCTCTCTAAACTTGGAAGGGATCCACTATAAATTTATGGACTTGGAGGTCCCTTAATTATAACGAATTCATGCATCCTCCACTGTAGGAAGATTTTATTTTGAAGTTATGTTTTCTCTAATAGACGAAATCCACTTTTTTGTATATTGTTAGTTAGTATAAATTACACTCATGAACTTTTAATTCTATTCATTAACTCCCTTCTTCTTCCATGAACTGTGATACACTTTGTAGCGTGTATAATATATGGACTTCCTATTCTACATGTACTACCTATTATTCTTCATACCTTCCTCCTTCCAAAAAATAATTCCTTCTTTATGGACTGTCTCTACTTGTGTGTGTTTCCTCCTCTTTCATGTGTCATCTCCGCTTCAACGGATGTCCTTATTTCGTGAATTGTTTCTTCTGTGAAGCACTTCTTCCCCAAGGATTGTTTCTCATTCACAGAAAACTTTCCTTTTTGAGATGTAGAGAACTAAAAAAAACACCTTAACAGATTATTCCCACAAAATAATTAACTTCGCATAATTATCCCTCACGAACAACTTCACTCCATTGAATTCTCCCTCATGAACCACTTTGGACATTGCCGAATTTCTTCCCATAGTGAATATTATCTCTAATGAAAATATCCATCTCCTTAATGATGTTATTACTGGATTTCATTATTTAAAAATTTTAGATTTTCCTAATCATTTATGAAATATGTCCTTCCCTACCTACTGAGCTTCCCATGAACCATTTCCCCTACATTGTCCGTGTATCACTTTTCATTCTTTGTAAAGACCAATTTGTTCAGCCAACAAACCCATTCACAGATCCAAAAACCAAAACCTCACTTCCCAAAATTAAAAATCATGCCTCATATCACAATACTTATATTATATTCTTACCTACCATCAACCATTTTCATCCTTTAGACCATTTAACATACACAGTCTGCGTACCATGTGTTGGCCTCCGCATAGCGCTACTTTGTATAATTCTTCATTTTTCAATTTCTGAAATTTGTTCCATGTACCACATTTTTTGGATTGAAAACTATCTACCATGGTCCGCGTACCATGATTCTCCCTTCGTGACCTTAAACACTTTCTTCGGAAAACACCAATCATACACATTTGTGGTCTTATTGATTTTTCAACAAACACAATCACACCCAAAGAAATCAAGAGGATTCCTTGAGGGATTTTTTCCCAGTAGTAGTTAGTGGAATCAGTATGAAAAATCCTACCGGGTACCGATCCTCTACTAAACGGGTGTATCCAGATGGAGTTGTTGGTATCACCCCATTTCCCTGGATGTAATGCTCCTATATTTTATCGTCTTCTATTTAGATATTCAAAATATATTTCTCCTGATAGTACCTGATGAGAAGTACCACTCAAACGGATGTTATTATTGTTTTCAGCCTCAAGAGGGTGTTCTCACATATGAGTGCTTCATGTAATCTTCAATATAAAATTACATGGGCTTGTATTATATGGTTTCAGATTACCTCTAGACTGTGTATCCAAGATTAAGTATATCTAGATATTCATGTTATATGTGCTTTATACATATACCTATGTAGAGGAGACTGTATATTCCTTTGTTTTATTGATTTGTGGTTTTGGGGTATCATACTGAGTATTTTTATACTCACCCACGCTTTGGATTTCCCCACAAATGTCATGCCTTGTGTGGATTATCATCCTTTTGATAGTCCAAGGATGACCAGGAAGAGAAAGTGCTTATTGAGACTGGAATGACTGAGGTGTGTTCCTATGGATTTAAGATATAATTCCATGTACCATTACTTACATTTTTTAATTTTTTTACAAACTCTTTTTGGTGGGCTTATATTTGGCCCTTTTTACATTAAATTACTTCCTGTCATGTTTTGGTTATGGGATTTAGATGTATACACGTATGGTTAGATATCGGTTTTAACATTTCACCAATTTTATGGGCCTGGATATGTGTGTGTGTGTGTAGGTAGTTAGGTTATATCTTCTCATGTCATTGATATGTCTTATTGGTGCCAGTCCCCAGCCCTTGGTGTATTGGAGGTGGAATTGTGGATTCACTAAATGGGCCCCACTGGGATGTGTCCAGACAGATTGCTATCAGAGTGATCTATTCTTTATTAGGACCATGATTTTTTGAGATTTCTTTAGAGAAACAATATTAAGTTTTTTGAGTTTGGTTTTAAGGTTTGGGACTCCAATGTTGGTGTGGCAGTAGAAATATCAATACACAGAGACACTGATCACTTTCTTTTAGACTTGGAACATGAGAACATTGGATTCCTAGAAGACAATATTACATGCATCATATTTGAATGGGTTGTTATTTCCATGTCCTTATTTATTCATCTCTCTAGATATACTCATTGACTATGGTATATATTGTCATATCCAGGATGCCACTGTGATGTATTCCATCTTGGATTTAGCCGCATTATAACTAGGATGACCCATTATGTGATAAGGATTCAATACATGGACCAATTCCATAGATGTTACATCTAGGTGGTGCACCAGACCTACCACCACCTATAGGGTAGCATGTGGTCCCCGCAGTACAAGTATATGAGGTGATTAAACTAGGCTTTCTTCATTAGTTTTAGTGATAGATACCCCTTAGTATATAAGGAAATCCGGACCCTCGTGCATCTGAGGACTTGCATGAGGTAGTGACAAGAGTTTTCCATCTACTCCGGACAATATTAGATCAGATAGTGGTCCTAGAAAGTAGTATTATTCTTGGCTCTATAAAGATATAGTTGGGTTTAGTTCCCATATGTTTTGATGAAGCGACTCTTTTGTGGACTGAGTTAAATCATCTCATCAGATAGGAGTTCTCACTAGCTTTTATGAGGTTTTTTCATATCTAGAAGTGTTTGTAGCTCCATCAAGGAAACATGATAGTGTAGGAGTATTCATCAAGGCTTAAAAACATTCTAGGTACTTGATGAATATGGTTTCAGATCATTTCATCAAGGTATGGACCTCCAAGAATGGTATTCCTTGTAGTATACGAGCCATTGTTTTCCAACCATGAGTTCATACTTATGTTGGGGGGTTTTCAGCAAGATTTTGCGGTTGAATGTTTTTTGGTTGAACAATTAAAACCCTTAACATTCAATAGTTGGAAAATAAGAGAAAATTCCATGGTAGTAGGGTTCTGACATCATTCTCAGCTACCAAGACATGAACAACATTTCATAATGAGGTCCCAATATAGAATATCTATAGTTCAATGATCATTGGGTGGGTCGAGTCAGACTAGAGAGAGGAGGTTCTACTCATGTGAAGGTATGTGACATCTCAATTGAGGTTTTCTTACCTGTCAGACAGCTAGCGGAGAGACTATGGATGGGCCACCGAGACAGAGACAATGGTAGGATCTGGCAGATCCAAAGGGTAGAACAAGTGGTATAAGAGGTAGGAGAGTACCATGAGGTGGTTAAAATTTAAAAATATTACCACCACCACCCCTAGGTGGTCCACACGAGTGTGAGGATGCAGAAGGAAAGGGGTGGGGATAGCTATAGATGGTCATGGTTTATAACTCTGGTTCTCTATGAATGATTAATGATATGATGTGGTTTGTTCCTACTATAGAGACTATACAAATAGCCACATGTTCTAGTCATTCCTTTCTTTCCACATAACATTTGAGAGACCTATATATTTCTCTTGAAATGTTGATTTGGACCTTATGCATTGATACTCTAACAGGAGAAGACTTAGTGATCTTGCATGAATGTCGATAGTGTTACCAGACCCTTAGAGGTGAGATTTTCAGTTGGAATCAATTGGTAGATATTTCACAGCCTTATGAAGTCATTCTTGGTAAGTATAGGTTATCTTCAGTCCATTCCCAGATTGAATGTTTTAAGAATATAGTGTGGTGTGTTTGTTTTGAAAAAACTAGGTTATCTTTTTGTAGTGAGAATGAAACCCATGCAATACAGGATGGAATCATTCATCGGAGGGTGTAGCAGATTACTCATCAGTTGTCTAGCATAACCCTTGGTGTACTGGATGTTATGACTTATTAGTTTCCTATAGTGGTGGTGGATACTGAGGAATTTTTTTGAAGAAGATACATGGTAACCCCCGTGAGAATAGTTGTACCACTACATTTATCCACAACCAACTATGGAACTGATATATATATATATATATATATGCCAGCATATCGGATGGCTCCCATAGAGCTTCACAATATGAGGATGCTGTTGGAGGACTTGCAGATGAAGGGCTTCATGAGACCCAGTTTTTCACCCAGGGTAGCCGAAGTTTTGTTTTCTAAGAAGTCATATGAGATCTTGAGTTTGTATTGGACTATCAAAACTTGAACTAGGTGGTTGTGAAGAACTAGTTTCATCAATTGAGGATCAATGAAAGATTTGATCAGTTTATAGGTGTATGATGGTTCTATAAGGTAGATCTAAGATCAGGCTATCAAATTATTTTAATATGGGATGTGAATATAGAAAACACAACATTAATATATCACTATGGTCACTATGAGTATGTGGTGATTCCCTTTCCCATGATAAATGGCCCAGTAGTGTTCATGGGACTCATGAACCAGATCATTCATCCTTACTATTAACTATTTGTTGTACTCTTTATCAATGATATCCTCATGAACTATACATTGGAGAAGGAGCATAGGAGACACATAAAGATGGTTCTGGACATACTCTAAGGGAACCAACTTTATGGGAATCTCCCTAAGTGAAAATTCTGGATTATAGTGGTCCACTTTTGGGACTTGTAATCCCTATAGATGTAGTGGTGGTGGACCCGGCCTAGGGCAAGGAAGTGTTCTCATGGGAACCATCTAAGGTCATGATGGAGTTGTGGAGCTTCCTTGTGTTGGTTGGTTATTACCAGATATTCATACATCATTTTTCTAGGTTCTCAACACCCATGAGTGCTTTGACTCGAATGTGGCATCCTTTTATGTGGATATATAAGTGCTAGAAAGATTTTCAATACTTCAGGTAGAGTTTAATGAGAACATTGATCAATAGATTTCCACAGGAGGGTGTCGAGTACGTGGTGTTATATGGGGTAAAAGGACCCAGACATGGGTGTGTTCGAATGCAAAGGAAAGTAGTTATTGCCTATAGTCCACACTAGTTGATACCACATGATTAGAACTACGTGAATCATGATATTAAGTAAGAAGTGCTTGCCTTATATTTAAAGATGTTGTGACACTACTTGATGGGATACTAGATTATCCTCTACAACAATCATAATTGTATCAAGTATATTATATCATATAAGGGTCTAACCATGAGATAGAGGTGATGGATAGAGTTTCACGAGGACTATGACATTGATATTTTCGATACATATAGGAAGGGGAATGTGGTGGATGATTCTCTCAGTAGAATAACTAGTTCATAGTTGTTGAATTATGCATCAGAGAAGTTCGATTCAATACATTTATCCTTTGTATATGGAGATGAAGCATCTTACCTATAGTCTATTGTTGTCACCCCTCCACTCTTAAATTATTTTAGGGAATCATAGCATAGGGATAACGACAATGAGACCCTATGTGCTCATATATCCATAGGGAATTCTCTTGGTGTGTATTCAAAGGGTGAAGAGAACGTCGTTGTTTTCATTGGACACCCAGTGGTTACAACGGAATTGTGGGAGGGGGTTTTGAGAGAGTTTTATATGACTACATTGGTGGTTCATCCATGTTTTGAAAAGATATACAAGGAAAACTGACATTAGTATTGGTGGCCAGGGATAAGGAAATGAGTTGCAAATTTTGTTTCTCGATGGATTATTTATCAGCAATTGATGGTTGAGCACTAAGTTCTAGAGGTTTCTGCTCAACCCCCTGAGGTTCTAGAATGGATGTATGATGGGATATTAATGGAATTAATGATGGTATTACCATGTATATAAAGGTGAAATGATTCCATCAATTTGATAATTGATGAATCTCTATTTTGGCCGACATCAAATCTATACAAGAGAAGTGTTCAATATAGAGCATGAGACACATATATATGCATGAGATGGTATGACTCTAGTGAGTTAAAACATTGATTTTTACTAATAACGATGCTCACTTTACATAGCGGTCATGGAAGGGATTATATGGGGATTTTGAGACATGGTTACGCTAAGGAATAGTGTTTCACTAAAAAATTGATGACCAGACATAGCTGGCCATTCAGGTTCTTGAGTACATGTAGTGATCCTTCATGATAGATGTTGTCCATAGTCTGGAGGATCACCTGCAACTAGTAAAGTCTCTGTACAACCACAAATACCATTAATCAATTGCTATGAAACTGTTCGAGGCTTTGTAATGTTGACCTTGTAGGTCACCGCCTTTTTAGATTGGCCAAGGAGAGTCATCAATCGTTGACCTGGTGTTAGTTCTTGCTATAATCGAAAAGGTATAGAACACTCAGGGGTAGATGAAGACTACATAGATATTTCATAATTCTTATGATGATTTGTTATGGAAGAATTTGGAGTTTGAGGAAGGGAACCATGTGATTCTATGAGTTTCAAATTAACAAAGATTATACATATTTGGTCGGGGGAAAGATATCTCGAAGGTTCATCAACCCTTTCCTAATACTACATAGTGTTGGTGAGGTGGTGTACCACATAGCTATACCTCTACAGTTTGACTGGGTATACGACGTCTTCCACGTGTCGTGACTTAGGAGGAATGTACATGACTCATCACTCATTGTCGATTGGGAAATGATAGATATTGAGGATGGAGAGTCTTTTTATGAGTACCCCTTAGAGATCCAGGGTTCACTGTATAGGATCCTTCATGGGTGATCAATTCCTTTGGTGTAGGTTTTGGTGGCTGCTTGGAAATCTCCTAGAGAGGAAATGTGAGAAGGAGGGTCATATTTATTATAAATACCTACATATTTTTTAGTAGCCTATATTTGGGATTTTCAAGGATGAAATGCCCAAGGTGGGGAGATTGTAATGTCTCCAATGTTTCATGCATTATTTTTAAATATTATATGGATTAATTTCGAGCCCCGAAACTGAGACATTGTGTGATTTCTATGCCTCGTGTTCTCAAAATAGATTTTTTAATTATATTAATCATATTAACTAATAATCACATGTGGTATTCATGAAAAATAAGAATATATTCTAAATGGGTTCCCATATCAGAAATATGAGGAAATCCTTCTATTCATAATAGCTATTTTTCCTTAGGCATGACTTAACAATGGTCTGTGCAGGTTGGTTTCCGAAAAGTTGTCACTGGAACATAAATGAATAAAATAAATGGTATAATTTTTTTTATTTTTTGATAAATTTGTTGTTTTTTTAGTAAATATACTATTATGACTGAATTTTAGGGACACTCGCATAACTGCAGAACCTCTTGAGGGCCATTGCAGAAAACCTATGGAGAATCCTCTCAGGAAAATGACACTGAGATCATGGATCATTGGTCAACACTCCTTTTTTTAAACAGATCATTACTATTTCAATGATTCAATGATATTCCTTCATCAAAAACTGATCCGAAAAAAGTTAGGGTGTATTTTCTAATTTCACTTCATCCAGTTATTTATTTCAATGACAAACTTGAATCAATTAAGGAACAGTTTGATTCATATATCTTGTGTATTGTGGGATGGGATTATAATTGTAGGTATATTGGGATATTAATATTTTTTATTATTTGTTGATTCATTATCCATTATAATGGAAATAAACTAGGATCAAAAAAACATTGGTCGAGGTTCATTCCTCTTGTTCAGATTTATGATTTTCTCCCCAATTCACCATCCTTCATTGTGTTCTTTGTTCTTCCCTATAGCTTGATATTTCTTTGACCAATTGATCATCACACATCCAATTCTTCTCAAAACAATATGAAATTGTAGATCTGGCATTAGTATGACTAAATGGAGGTGTGTAAGTGGTTTTAAGAACAGATCAAACAATTTTTAGTGTTAATTTTGCATTATTTTCCTCGTAATAAAGAATAATTATGATCTTATTTTACAACAAGATCAAAGGAATGAATCTTTTCGATTTGGTATTGAAATTAAAATTACATTTGATATTGAGTTTTGAGACGAATTGATCACTGAAATAGAGGACGGATGATAGACCAGTGTGAGTCGGAGGAATAAAGATGGTTCTGGAAAAACCATATACACATGACATGTATCCCATGAATACATGGCATTTAGTCCCCTTGGATGAAAATTGCTTGTACTTGGGAATGTACACGGACATGCGGTGGTCTACATAGGTTGCCTACACCAAATATACTCCCTTATATGACATTTCATGTACCATGTATTCTGGATACACCATGTAGTGGTACTTGAGAACAAATACATAGGATGACAATGTATACCAGCACATGACCTGCGTATACACGTAGGACCCATAATACAAGGACATGGTGTGTAAACCCATCTGTATGATGTGTACTCCTCTTTAACATGACATAGTTTAAATGAAATGGGCTATATTATATGTGTTGAACCTGGGATATAGGGACATGTTGTCTACCCATACTACATTCCCAATACCCCTTTATACAGGGATTGAATATCTTTTCCTCCATATCTTTGACAAGATTTGTTTGGGTCATTTTCCCGTATTCATTCCCTAAAGGAAGGTGCAAATCTTTTCCTACTACTAAGACTATGATCCCTTCAACAGGTATTCCTTGATAAAGTACATGTAATCCCCCCCCCAAGAGGCCCATATTGGGATCCTATATTCATCTTCATATTAGACCTGTGATGCTACGAACAAGGGGCCAAGATACTCCCCTATGCCTATATTTTGGTTACAGTGGTCTTAACATGGGCACTCAACTAAATCGAGTATCATGGATATCCCCCTTAGTTAGATGGAGGATTATTTTGCCTCCCCAGAGACTTCAAACTAGGGATTAATGGAATTCAACCAAAAAGAGAGCATATATAATACCATGATAGAATAGTGGTACCATAGAATCTCCCTTTTAGGTTAAATTCCAGTAATCCCCTGGTTTCATTATCTAGGGAGGCGAAATAAATATATAGCTAGCTAAGGGAGATATCGAGATACCTGACCCAGTTAGTGGTCTAGTTAGTGGAGATTCCATAGGTTGGTGTCCTTCTGTATATGTTGTATTTTTTTGGGTGTTTCACAGGTCCAAAAAAAGTTCATTTTTAACAAACATACTCCACTAACTGGGTCGTTGTTTAGTAACACCCCACACCCACCATTATTATGGATCGTGCAACTGTAGAGTTATTCCTCTAGGTAAAAGGTATAATCCACAGACCCCATTGTGATTTAGTACACCTCTTTTAAGATTCGAACCTCAGATGTTAGGCATAACTAACACCAAGGAGTGTCACTAGTACCATTATGCTATATGGCGCAGAGGTACTAGTGACGCTCCCGGGTGGCCCTAAAGCCTGCAATCCGAGGATCAAATCCTAGGGGAGGCGTATTAAGTCCTAGTATGTCTGGGAGATATGTGTTTCCCATGGAGGTGTAACTCTCTAGTGGCTCAGTCTATAGTAATGGCGGTCAAAGGGCGTGTCCAGAATACAAACAAGTTAGTGGCGTATGTTTGTTCAAAAATCTTCCTTTTGTTGGACCCGTGACACTCCCAACTACTTAATATATACCCAACGTCCCACAATCTTTTGGACTCTACGCTAATTGGTCCACTAACTAGGCTATGTATCTTGATATCTCCCTTATCCAGTTTTGGATTTATTTCACATCCCTAGAGAATCAAATTAGGTGATAACTAGCATTTAACCTACTAGGGATCTTATTTTGTACCACTACACCAGTTGAGGGTAATTGTTAAGATCCCAGTAAACCAAGTGTATGGGCATGGGAGTATCTTGTTCTATTTCTGGTATCATCATAGGTACAACAAAAATGTACCATTTAACGAATCTATTCCACTAATGGTGTCATATTCCAGACACACCCTAAACCCTAACATAGAGTCTAGGCTCATTTAGGCCATTGAACTCGGTCGAACGTCATGTATTGTCCCCGGGGACAACTAGGATTTAATATTCCTCACCTGTAATTTGATATTATGACCTAAGTCTTAATAGTCACTGGGGAGTGTCATGATTAACACAACACCATATCGCATAGTGGTACTGGAGATTCTTCTTGTTTGGTTAAATTCTATTTATCCCTAGTTTTGATTACCTAGGGATGACAACTATATCTCAATATGGATAAGGGAGATATCAATGATACCCAGCCCAGTTGAGTGGCCCAGTAATGAGACTAGTAACCTGAGTGTAGGGACTAGGGAGTAACCTGGTCTATTATCGGTTGCATCATAGGTCCATCATGGCATGCCCTGTGTGGACTTCTTGGCATCAGTTTAACCAATCAAACTTGGTGTCAATCTTTTATTTAGTGGGTTAATCTAGATTGAGTTGATGGTATCACCCCAATGACCAAACTATGATCCACATCTATTGTATCCTATTCTATTTGGGAAGTCATCATATATTCCTCATGATGGTACCCGATGAGAAGCACCTCTCAGATTTATTTTATCAGTGCTATCAGACTCATGAGTGTGTTCTCTTAGAGGAGTGCTTTAGGGAATATTCAAGATAGAATTCCCAAGGCTGATATACTATCGTTGTGGCTTAACCATATAATAGGTTTTTTGGATTGAGATTATTTGGATATTCTTATTATATGTGTTGTTGACATATACATTTGTAGATATGAATACACTTTCCTTTGTTGGATTGTATTGTGTTTTCAGGGTGTCTTACGGGGTATTGTTATAATCACCAAAGGACAGGCTTTCCCACACATGTCATGTCTTGTGCAGACAATTATACTTTTGGTGGAGTCCTAGGAAAACCAGGATGAAATGATACTTAGTGAGACTAGAATGAACAAGGTGTGTTCCTACGACTTTCAGACAACTGTCCCAATACGTCTACATACAGGTTGGTCTTATGTTACATAATAATTCTGGTTTGATTGCAGTTGTCCCTAAATAAATGACATTATTTCCTGTTATACTATGGTTACAAAATTTATATATATGCATGAATGATTACTTATTCATTTTTACACATCAACCTTTGTATGGTCGTGGAGATTTATGAGTGTGTATATGTACTTAGGATAAGGCCTCCCAAGTTATTGATATGCTATCTGGATACTATTCACTAATACCTGAACCTATTGGAGGTGGGATTTGTGAGTCACAGTATGACAACCACTAGGATGGATCATGAAATGAATGTTTTTATTACACATCAATTTATAAAATTATAAAAAGAGACCATAAATACGATAAACGTTGAGGAATTTAGAATACATTCTATGTGAAACTTTTTTGGAAATGAACATTAGCGAACCTTGAAGAGAAAAAAAATTTAATACTAAAAAAATTTCCCATGAAGTGAAGGAAAAATGAAAATATTAAACTTAAAGGAAACCTAAAAATGAATAATGAAATTTCTGAAATATGTGATAAATTCTAGAATTCTACATAAAATATACTAGTAATACCACATAAACTATAGAAGATGTTAAATAATTAATCAAAATCAACTAAAGATTCTGGTTCTCTAATGGATGAATTGGAAAATGAAATTCTACACAAAATAGAAACTATTATAGGGAGGATAAACTCAAATAAAGTAATAATTCAATAGATGAATGAAAACAAATGATCAATTCTGTCTATTTATTGGAATAAAATAATTACATATATTGAGATTATTAGAATAAAACAATAATATATGGAGAGAAAACTCTCATCCTCGTTTAAATATTAAAGAGATAATGACTTCCCTCCATATTCTCTATTATTCATTTTATTGAGTTGAAATTTATGGTATTTAAAGAGTGTAATGAGTGTTATTCAAATTGGAAATAAAATAAGGTATTAATTATGGATTGTGTCTTATACCCTTAAGAAGATAATATTAGTAGATTCCATGAGTTTGAGGAAATGTGGGTTGAATCTTTCATGCAATGAATGTATAAAATTTGATAGGAGTACATGACTGATGTAAATGGTAATCACACTTTCAAAACATGTTTTTGTTATTCGGAAATTTTATTATAGAGATGGAGTGTCCCTTGATGAACATATGGAAAAAAGGGGGAATTTTTTTTTTTGGATTTCAACATTTTATGTGTATATTGAGATATGTAGAGGATATATTCTATTCACTAATTGATCTATTTATGATCCCAAAAATGATAATCTATGAATGATATCACATCTTTGGTTATTTTAAGAAAAACATCATATCCTGGGTTATACACTCTTGGTTTATAAAATGGTTCTCCCTCAATCCATTGAGATTCATGACTAAAGAATAAATTTTAATTAATTAATGTGGCACTATAATTCTACCAATTTCATGAAATATCATCATTAAAAAATGAATAGTAAATAGAAGTTAGATTATATTTGACAATGAAGAGTGATAAAATACTATTAATTTCATTTGATTTATTTCCAACAAGGGGTAAATTTATGAATACATAGAAATAAATATAATTACGTATGTAATATTTGGTATTTTAATCAATTTTAACTGGGGAAACTATTCTTCCCATGTAATAATTTCATTTATTTTCTATAAATGAATATTTGTTTTGTTAAATATTTGGATGTTCATGATAGGATGATTATTATAGATTTATGATTTGGTAATAGAAATCAGAATTCATAATTAATTCAAATCTATCAGTTTAGTGTGATTTTATCATTGGAAATGGAAAAGGAATAAGAATGATTTTATGAGCTTTTATCTTAGAATATCTGCTATGGAAAAATTCACAACACTTCACAACAATAATTAATTTTGAATATTCATTCATTGGTCTTAAAATATAATAATATATTTACTGGTAGATATTGAATCATTTTTTAAAACAGTTTTTGGATGATGGAATGACATGATATAAATCAAGAGAGGTCTACAGACTTTTTGAGTTGAATTTGTTACCTATATAAATGTAAATGAGACTTTGTGCATTTACAAAATGGTTGGATGAAGGATTCATAATGATACATGAGTATGGGTATCTATATAAAGTTATATTACAATGATGCAAAGGTAAAATGGAGATGTGTTGGTGACAAAATGAATAAATGGGCTCAAGTGATGTTTTTTAGTGGTATATAAACAGGCATATAAAGTTACCTTCGAACTCCAATATCTTGGTAATAACGGTTTGAGTTATTTGAGAGCTATATAAAGGTAAATAAATATCAATGTAATAGTTATAGACCTTTTCAATCATAATGAGGATATTCAAAATTCACATAATGTTTCAGAATGAATTTTTGAAGATGTATAGTGGTATTGAATATAATTATAGAGCTGTTTTATATTATTAAGTGTAGGATTTCTAAAAAGGTATATAAGTGGAGTTTCATGGTAATGTGATATTTGTATTGGATATATAAATATCTATACACCTTCTATATCTTTAAAATTCCATTTATTTCATGTTAAAACTGAATATCAAGACATAAAAAATGGTAGAATCACACTAGGTAGAGGTTTTTAGTTTGTACATGTGTTCGATCTGGATGGTCACTTCACACAATTAATCATCATGGTGATAATTCTATACCTGTGAAAATATAGGTTTAACCCTTCATATGATCAATTTTCAACTTCACAGGGTAAATCTCCAAGGACATTTATCGTCCTCACAGCCAATCCCCATGGTTGGTAGTTTGTACATGTGATCATTCTTTTATGTTTTTACACGTTTTATATCTTCATAGTCACCTTCTAGAAATCATTATCTATGGTATAAAGCATTAAGTGTCCTTAATATTTAAATTTTAAATAAATTATAATCCAATGATGCTATAGAGGTGGTCATCAAGAATTAATCATCTTGACCATTCATTTGGATTGTGATTCAATAATGATTAAAGAAAGCTAAGATTATTTCCAAACCACTATAGGGAAAGCTTGTGTAGAAAATATGCATTATATCATACATTTAAAGATTAGAAATTATGAAAAGAAGAAATATTTTTTGATTAAATCAATTAAATAAATAAAATAGTCTTTACAAAGATTGGATAATTGATATTTGAAAAATATTCCAAGGAAGATTACAAATTATAAATATCATTCCAATTTGAATGAAATGAGAAAAACTAATAAATATTGAGTTCGTTTTGAATATCGAATGGAATCAAGATATTATATATTTACCTTTTGTGGGTATTTAGAATATATAATTTAGAGTCATAAAATTATTATAAAAGTATTGATATCGTCAAAGGGTTCCATTTTGCTGGAGAAGCAAACCTGATCAAAGAAGAATTTTGAATTTCTAATACCAAATTATATAAAAGATATTGAAAAGAGGATATTTTATTTGGGTTTCATTTGAAAAAAGTGATTTATTATAATCATGAGTATTCCATATACTATGGAGAATATGTTTATTCAATGA
This sequence comes from Viscum album, assembly GCA_963277665.1. Lineage (NCBI taxonomy): Eukaryota > Viridiplantae > Streptophyta > Magnoliopsida > Santalales > Viscaceae > Viscum > Viscum album. Next base: position 2,123,002,757 of record OY728148.1, on the reverse strand, counting down.
AATGGAGGGTTGAGAATGTTGAGTTTTCATCTACTGAATAATAACTACACCCAAACATGTGAATCTATGCACAAGTAGAATTGTTTATTTAACCTATTCATGGTAGAAGATTAATAGAAAAAGAGTTTCACAATAATCCTAGATCATTCAAAGGACATTATAAATATAAATTTATGTTTTTGAAGGTGTGATTGGGGTTTATAACCAGTTATTACATATTGGTATGTATAACATATAAATGGAATAGGACATATATTTAGGGTGTATAATCATTCATGGTAAACAAGTCAGTTAAAGAGAAGGATAACTAGAAAAATATGGAGGATATATTATATGGAAATATAACTATATACATTAAATTATAGGAACTTGGGGGGTATAACAAATCAAATTCCATTAAACTCTAGTAAAATTATAACTTATTGAGATACAATATTGTTAAATGCATTTTAATGAATCTATGCCAAATGAAAATGAGTGGGATAATATATCATGTGTTGTAAATATTTTTCCATCATAGTTTTATATAAATTTTCACATGAGGTTAGTCTATGAGGTTTTACTAATTGGATTGAGAAAAATATAATGTTTGAGATATTTAATTAAAAAAATAATTCATAAAATATGGAAATTGTTTTATCCCACTCTCACAAGTCAATAAATCTAGAGGAACTACATTTGGTTCATGAATATATATCTACTGTATGTCTCTCACAGAAATTCTGTACATTTTTTCTTCATACTAATCCATTCACGCATACTAGCTTGAATATATGTATTCTCTAGTCTAGCTATTCTATATCTATTATCTAGTATATCACTATTGTAGATGAATCTAGGATTCTGATTACAGTTTATTGGATTTTTCAAAATACAAAAAAAGTGATTCCATAATTAATGGATCATGTTCCCTGATTCCCATTTTATTTATTATTTATTAAATATAGTACTACTAAATTATATTACTAGACCATATTCTCCCAAAAAATTGTTTTATTTTAGTATCTTTCAACTACTTGTGTTCTAATGGTTCTCAGTTCCATAGTTGTGTGTACGTTATTGACTCAATATCATATCTTGGGTATTCCATACATTATACAATATTTATCCTCTTTTACTATACAATTAACCATTCCTCCTTTGTGAAATATATATAAATCCTACACTATGTTATCTATAAAATTCCCTTTTGATTATGAGTCCTTTCATTTTGATAAGCATCGCCAGACCATGAATATTCCACAAGCAATATCACTTGTCTGTGTTATTTCAATTTAGTTAATTATTATATATAAAGTTCTATCCCTATTCCAAAAAATGGGTTTTTTTAATGTCAATATAGTAAATAATAATTTATTCTATATAACATGGGTTTATTTTTCAAAACATTGATCAAAAATATATCTCATCATTAACACATTTTATCATATAATTCATCCCAATTATAGGTCATTCATTTTTTTTTCATTATAATAATTATTGTAAATACTTCCCAAAATCATTTTAGTAATTTCTATATGATGAATATATAATACTTCAGATTTCATTCCCTAAAAAACTATAACCCATTTGTGTTTCTGATTAAGATTACCATCTTATGTCGAAAATTCCTCAGGACCTTCAATTTCACATTAAGGTTATCAAAATATTTTAATGCAACTAAAACTAAAAAATAACTCCTATAATTTCCTATATTATCAATTATTTAATGAGAGTCCCCATCCTAGGATTTATCACATCCATAATACGGACACCCCCATGCCGATTTTTGTATATATATGTGTGTGTTTTGTATTTGATACTCTCTAATTAGTTACCAAATTTGATTCTCATTATCTTAAGTGTATCCTACCAATGTTTGGATCAAAATTTTTCCTAAATCATTTACCATTTTTTGGTTTTATGTTATTTTTTTCATTTAGTAATTTATTTTTCCTTTCCCCAATCGCTCATAATCGCCCAATATAACTACTCTTTAGGTATCCATTTAATATTATCTCACCCTTCTACCGTAATCCCTTTCTTATTTAATGGATATTGGGTCTCAATTTTAAAACATTTATGGAGAAAATAATAGATTTCACATTATATCTTACTTGAATGCTACTCCAGCACTAGATGATGCATCTGATCTAGACTCTCAAGGGGATAGTTTTAATTAATTTTGCAAAGGCACGTCATCTTTTTAAGGGAACCCATATTACTATAACACTTAAAACATATAATTATCAGCCACTTCATTTGTTTATTAATACACTTCCCAAGCATCTCATCCTACATATCCTTATTAGCAGTATATCTAATCTATGGTGTCTATATTCTATTCATGATGAGTTTATTTCTTTAGAATATTATCATATATCATTTATTGTATCCGACCCATCATATAACAATATTTTTAGTGGTAAATTGATCTATATTATAGATGTAAAATTTAATGGATCTCAAAATCAAATGAAGGATCACATTTTACCGTGGGATGTTATCACCCTTATGATGTGGGGTACTCTAATTCATTGTATATTATTGGAAAGATATCATTATTATGTCCGCATATATCTCTTTCCTCCATTAATCATCATTCACTATATAAATAGGGCATCAAAATTATATTTTCTAATGATTTTTTATGGGGATACATATATGGGGGAACCTCTGGTGTTTATTTCTCAGGGGATTACTCTAAGGTATTCCATAATCATTGATCATTTTGAAGAATTATTTAGTAAACATAATCATGGGTTAGAATTTTATTCCTAGTTTTAATGTGTTTTTCGATTCCTTAGAATAAAAAGATACCTTAGTTTTCTTATCATATTTCTGAGGTGGTTTCTATTATTCTCATAGTGTATATTGATGATAATGTCACTACCTCTAGTGATTATATTGGGATCAATTGACCTAATTACTAACATAAAAAAATTGAATTAAAGGATTTGGGTTCATTGAATTATAGATAAAATATTGAGCTTTCCAAATTTAATCATGGTTTATATGTCAGTGATATTATAAAATAAAATCACATGACATAGTATGACTCTTTAGACACACCAATTTATTATATAGAAAATTAAATTCACATTGAAAATGATATTTTATCGTTGATATAAATGTATCAACATGTTATTAAAAAGATAAAGTATTTGAAGATGACCTAACATGAAATTTATTATGCATTGATCTTGTTGAACCAGTTCATGGAATTCCCAAAAGAAATAATTGTAGGATTCAACTCATATTTTAATATATGTAATGAAGGAATTCAGAATTTGATTAATATATCATGACTACTATAATGTGGATATTAATGGTTTTTAATATGAAATATATTTTTTCTACCGCTCATTAAATAGATCCACAACATATTTTATGTTTTTCAAAGATGAAATCTGATCTGCTAATAATGAAAAAGGTAAATAGTTATATCCTTATCGAATTTTAATTTAGAGTATATTTTTATGACATATGTGATTTTAGTTATTAATTGTGTAAAAAAATATATATGATCATTCATATCCTTTAATGAATCTTAAAAACAATTGTTATGAAGATTAAATAAGAATAAAAATTTATTTCAATCCAATGTTTTTATTGGTATTCTAAAAATGTTAAATACGACTTCAATTTCATTCAAGAGGATTATGTGAAAAAAATGATCACACACAGTCATTTTTACAGTAATGATAAATATGAAGACTGTAACATCCTATGTTTTAGGGCCCATTTATATGCATAAATTATACGTCCAGAATTCATAAATATATTTTTTAATAAATTTGATATATTTTATCTTGTTTATTAAATAAATCATACATGGTAAAAATAAAATTAAAAACACCTTATTTAATAATAATATAAAATTTCAAAAATAATTACATGGGGACCAACATTACAAAATATGTATTAAATCCATTTAAAGTGACTAAAATTATTGGGGATAATAAATAATAAAGAGTTGTACTTTTATAAAAAAGATATATTGTAGATCATCTTATCTTTGGAGTATCACTATTTATATAATTATAATTACAATGAGAAAACATCATAAAGAGGGAAACGATCTTATATAAATGTATAGGAAAACATAAGGAATGAAAATTGAAACTTGAAATGATAGAATATAGTGATTTTATATAATATATTGTCTATCATATAGAAATAATTTTACCATTATAGGTTGTTATATATCTATTGGATATAAATATATTAAACACAATATAGGTTCAAAATTTAAAGGTACATTGTTAAAATAAAAAATATATTATTTTGTTAATAAAATATATATTTTCACTATAAATAGTTTATTTAACATGCAATAAATAATTTTAGAATAAAATAAAATGACACAAATTGATTTATATTTTATAAATAGATTTGTTACTTATATAATATGGACTTTTATAAAATGTATTTCATTGAAAATTGAATTAAATAAAATAGATTGGTAAAAATACAGGTTGGATTAGTTATATAAATGAATAAAATTTAAGAAATAAATATTGAATAATAAGGAACAAAACTAATTATATAGATTTTAAATCAAATATGATTCATTTTAAAACACTTTTTTATATAATATGTTATTATATAAATGTAAAAAATCTTATATTTGAATTATGAAATTTAATGTACTTTTATGTTTATATATATATTTAACTTATTTAATATTCATATTAAGAATATAAATAATTTAGAATGATTATAATTATTGTTACTATTGGGGGAAGATGGAGAGGGATCCATCCTTAATGGTTGATTATAGTGATTTGGGGGATTAGGAATCTCAAATATGGAATAATTCCCCATATAATCACAAGAGTAATCTATTTATATAGGGTTAACTCTCTAGTTTGACTATGATGGTTCATTAAAAGGATGATTTTTCGCATGAAAGAAAAATTGATGGATTTAAGATGGTAGATAAGGCTCATAAGATTTTAAATCCTGAATACATTTTTGAAATATGAATTATATGCGACTACTTGATCGTCTCATAAGTTTTCCTTCTTTTTGGATTGAGGAAATAAAAAACTAAGTATTTGGTTTGACACTGATTATAATAAGAGTAATATATGATTGTAAATGTGCTTTAATTGTATAGGATTAATATTTTTGATTTATCATGAAATAGAAATTTCTAGGAGTTACAAATTTTAATTAGTCAACTCCCCATTGGCTAAAATTTGGATCTGGGATGTTCAAGAATCTTAGGAAGTAAACAAAAAAACTCCTTCTAGTACCATTCCTCTCAACATACTTCAAAAATATCATACATCTACATATAAATAATAATAATTACAAAAACCACACCAATTATAACAATAACAACAGTATAAATAATTCTATTTGAACAGTAATCCTTCTTATAGGAGAACAAAATGCATATTTACATTAATAAAGAAACTATGTTACATGGGGGACCCATTTTATTATAACACAACCAATTCTTAGTTACAATGGACCCTATCGGGAAGATGTTTTCTAGAAATCAACCTCAAAGAACTGTAAGGATACATCCAGTGACCCCCTTTCACTATAAAGAATCTTTGAAGAAGTGACACCATAGGTATGGATAGAAATATACTTTGCTTCTATTCAATTCTATATCATTATATCCATAGTCATAAATTCATTAGGAACCCAAAAACTGATCCATTTATTATAAATTATCTATATAGCTATAATTTGGTAACTTTTAGTTCCACCAATCCTGGCCTCTGTGGAGATAATGCCTCCCAGATCTAATAATCACGAACAATATTCCAATCTGTCAATGGAAAACACCACCTCAACTAGTCCACTTTGAAAACAATGTTATTTTAATGGAATTACCTATGTTTTATCTTATGTTTTGAAGTAGTTAATTATTAATAAGACCTTTATATCATAACATTTTAGCTCACTCGAACACCATTTTCGGTGACACCCATATCCCCTAGACATCCTATTGTGTATCTGAGAAAAATTACTATCATTTTAATTACACCATCTTATATAATATGGTATCACACCATGTGAATATATTTGAACAATACTTCTTCGACAAACATGAAAATTTATTCTGTAATGTCTAAGATGAAATCCCCTCAGTTGCATCCTTTGACTAGGAACTTCTTATCAAAATCTGATAAACATACATCGATATACTAACCAGACATGAATGGTGTTTTTCTATCTATCTATATTAGGATTTTATGAACTATATCTTCTTCATCATATATTCCAAAATTATTAATACATAAACATGATAATAGTTATCAAACCAAAACATAATAGTATACCACTTAAGAATTTGTTTCAATGTATAATCAAAACAATCTCACACTATATGTCTATTCTCAAGAAATTTACAAAATTTTCACCATAAAACACTATTCTTTCTTTCTTTATAATGTTAATATGGTTCCCTTCCATGAATCTTATCATTTAGACCCCCTATGAGAAAAATTCTACCAGAATCATCCTAACTATGATCTATCATTCTCATAACATGAATCTTCATAAATTCATCCATGTAATTTATATCAAAGAAAACAAGTATTTTTCATTGTTTAATGTTTTTATACTCATCAATAGGTTATGTTATGTACTATTTCCATGGATGCACTCCTTTTGATGTAATTTTATTATGAATCTCTAATTCACTAATATTCGATAACCCAATATATTTCTAGTGCATTAAAATCAATTGATATTTTTAGAACAAAAATTTATAGAAAATATTACATCCAGTAAGCCTAGTATCACAAAAGGAAAGAAATATGACGAAAATAATCCTACACCATTAGGCTATCATTTCTCAGTGAAACCATGTTTTTCATTGATCCCCTTTTCCAATTTAATTCTATCCTTGTGTAGAGCCATCAATGATTAAATAAATTATATATTTCCTTATAATAATTTAATGACTATCAAAAATTCATTTATATAAATTCATGAACACTAGACTCTTAATTTATTCACTATTGAAAAGAATCATATCAAGGACTTAGGGATATTCCTCTTTAAACATAGACATGGTTATAGATTAGATAGGAATTTATTTTCATATGAGAGATATATAAATACATCCTATTATGGGACATGATATATCTATAGAATTAATTTCCTTAAATGATTCATTATTCGCTTTGTGAAACCATCTAATGCTCTAAGTTCAGTCTCTGTAATTCTAGGAAAACACTACCATCATATCCTCAAAAACTCACTCTTCTTCTAAATCATTCTTGTTCTAAGATGCAGACCTCAATATCATTTGATTGATTCTAAAATCTACCATGACATAGATATTCTCAATAAAGGATTCAAATATTCCTTTTGCATATTATATTAATTAATGGCACCCAGTCTATTGTTTTTCTTTTATGATGAATGTACATGTGAAATAGTTTTTTGAGGACAACAACAATAGACTATTTTTAGATTCCAGGGGCCTCTCACACATCAAAAAGGAACTCTTATTTGGAATTTAATGACTACACACTACACATGTTCAGAAATCCTGAAATCCTATTTTTAAAAATCCATCAAGAAAAAGGGGCTTCACCCCTCCTTAAATATGTGTGATTGAGACACCCTCACCACACACATCCATCTTCATGGATGTCTCCTTCTCAAGAATTTATTTTACTATCATAAAAGTATATCTAGATTATCTATCAAATTATTCTACAACCATGATTCCCCACATGTGAATCCTAGTACTTCCACAAAATTTATACCGAAGATATCACACAATAAAATCAATGGAAACAATATATTCCATATGATTTTTACAATCCTACATTTCATGATTGCATACCATATCCAAAAAAACAGCCACTTATCCAATGATAAAAAGTTCCTCCCAAGGGAATCATATTAATAAATTACATACTCCCATTATAATATGTTTATTCATTAGAACAGAAGATTCACAATTTTGATCTAATTGGGATAGAAAACACATTATATAACATGATTAATAGAAAATAAGAGGGTTAAACCACCTCAAATAGAATTTCATGTACAATATACCCTACTAAAATATACCACTACCTTACACAACTATAGATATAATATAGGGTCACCATATGATTATCATTATATCATTATTTCTTCATCTTAATCGTATTGTTTTTGATGTATAATTTATCACTGAACTTATTTACATTAAAAAAAGATACAATAATGCTTCTATGTGTATAATTTAGAAAATTTCTTATGTGATTTTATGTGTCTCTTATTATTCTAAACACCTCACTGGTAATTACTAGAAAAACCAATTGAAAATAAAACATTCCAAGAGTGGAAGATTAGTTTCTAAAAATATACAAATTTTATAATGCCCAGTTACCATACCGGACAATAACCATTTCAATGATATCCTCAAGAAATAATATATAATTAATGAATTGAAAAATCATAATGGATTTCAAATATCTTCTGAATATATTCATAAGTATTACATCCATGATATGAACAAAAACATGATAAAAAACAAACTACCCAACTAAACCCATAATATCGTTTACTCAATATATCATGAAAAATTCAAATTAGAACTGACAAAAAAGATGATAGTTATATAAAACATTGTGAATAACTCGAATAATTTTACCCAATAGTCCACTAATAAGCTCTATTTGTAATAATCAATGATTTTCTAAAACATTATAAATATATCACCAGATTTCTACTCAATAGTTATATACAACTATGATTTGATACTAATCATGAAGGCTTCCATGTGTACGATTTATTTATAAATGGTAAATAACATGATCGATCAAACTTCTTGAACAGGTGTCCAAAATTAGGAATAGTAGGAACCTAAAACATGACAACGATGTGTGACTCCTTTTACTTATGGTAACCTATATGGATTTCAAAAAGATATTACATTCAACGACAATGAACAATTAGGAAAAACCATCTTATATATTTAGACTAAGAACAAACCAAAAAATAATATGGTTCAGACATTAGTTTTACTCAATGGGGGAACAATACATATCTTTACATAAAGTGAGAAACTAAATTAAAAGACTTTACCATATTATGCTTAATCAACCCATCCCAAATTATATGGTAATCCTTCTAGAACACTACTTCTAGATACCATACACAAATAACCATATTAATGTAGAAACAAATTATTCTAGCTATAAAATTTATATGGGGAAGTCCTCATTTAGTGAAAAAATATATTTAAGACACTTTTAATCAGATTCCCTCCCACTATATCCTTTTTCAGAACTCCATCATGAACATATTCTCCTAATTAATTTTGATAAAATATTCTCTAGATTTCCCCCAATAACATATAGTTTCACCACCTTCCAATATCCATAGAGTGAATAAAACATATATATGATCATCAAAATCCTTCATCAACATTTTCATAGGATAATATCACCTAAAAAAGACCTCCCCATGAACATTGATATGTTCTCATATTTCTTAAGATAACTCTTATGTGTCAAAGATGGTTATCTATAATAAGCCCTTTGTATCCCCTAATACCCCCTTAACCTGAAACCATTGATTAAAACATACATATCTTGTAGTTATCCAAAACCATATCAAGAACATAAACCTTCCAACTTCATTAAGTCATCCTATAGAATTTGGTCTCACCCTATGTGAATTTTTATATAAAATCCCCCTTCTACATACTGGATCGATATCATTTCCACTTCTAGAACCATTAGTCTATGTTTTCATAACTACTTTTCCTACCTTATAACTTATTAGATACATCAATTAAGCTCACACATCATTCCTTAACCAAACATACATGGTTCCCATGAGTCTATATTTATCCCATTTCTATCAATATTATCTTTAAAAATGTATCTTATAGAAATCCAAACACATTTCCTAGAGGAAATTTATTACACTAAAAAATAATATTTACATCCATATCCATAATTATTTTGAATATTTTAAGCACAAAACATTGAGATAGGTTCTATCATAATCATTATTGGATATATATTTATGTGTTTTCAATTTAAAATTACAAATTTTAGCATTAAAAAATGGATCAAAGTCATTGTCCTGTATTATATTTTTGGGAACCCTTTGAAATTTTTTTATATAGCCTATTCTTTGAATATAAAAATGGAAATGGATTGGTCTAAAAATATATTATGTTTATTAATTTTTCTTCAGTTATTATGGAGTCATATCTTATCTCAGCTATTTTTATTATGGAGGGTTTGCCTACAATTTCAGTATATTAATTTTGGAAGACTAATTGAATTTTATTGAATATACCCATATATTGATAATATAAAATTGAATTGATTAAAATATTTACTCTATTGAGTGTTCATCTATTAGAGGGGTTTGAAAATATGGTTTATGAGTTTTCAAAACATCTAGATAATTTTTAATTTTATTTAATGTGTTTAGATATATTTTAATACATTTGAAGAGGTCTTGAGGTGATATGATTTCATGTTTAGAACCTTGGAGATAGGTTCAAGATGGTGAAAATTATGGTTTAAAATGATAGAGGCAATGAAATAAAAGAGTCTATAAGTTTTCATGTAAAAAAGTGAGTCTAGTAGTCTTTTCAATAGAATAAGGTATCATTATATCTCTAGGAAATATTTGAGAGATACCAAGAGTATAAAAATTGTAATTAATTGGAAGAAACATGTATATGTAAATGTATCTCTAAAAAGATTTCAGATAATTGGGAAATGTACCATGTTACCTTATAATATGAATGGTAGTTCAAAACAATATTAATAAAACACAAATATAGTCACAAAATTCAAGAAATAATGATCCCAAATACGTAAATGTAAATTATCCATTCTGATGTAGAATTTGACGATAGAAAGGTGAATTGTAAAGTGTAAGGATAATCTTCTAATTACATAATGGTTATTTAATATTCCTTATGAAATGTTTAAAGGTAACCCATGAGAATAATTTATCATATTCTCAAACCCACAATGATATATAAGAGTAATTTTTACTATGTATAAATGAAAATAAAGTGAGGATATTAGAAAAAATAAGTAACACACTATGATATATAAGATTTTTATACACTTATATAATGGATTCTTAGTGGAATTTGGAAATTCCATGATTCCTAATAAGTTATGTAGGGTCATTTAATCTAGTATTAATGTTACTGGCAGGAAATGAAAAAAAAAGAATAAATTTTCAATGTATCATGTAATATTTCATATGATGAGACATAAATATCATCTAAAGGTTACATTTAATATGAAAGGGTTTTTTAGTTAGTATAATATTTGAATATGATCTTCACATTGTGGGGGTAAAGGTCTCATTGCGAAGATATTTTTGGTTCATGTACAAAATGAATATGATTTATTGAATTATGATGAAGCTTTTGGGACATCCCATACCCACACACATAGATATCATTCTTTTAAATACATTATTTAAATAATATATTTTAAATGAAGTAAATATTCTCAAATTTTATACATTTTGTATTAAAATTTCACCAAAAAATCACGAGTAACGTGTATTGAATGGACATTTTCATTTTAGATTTTTTGAGGGATGGGGAAAACATTTAACTAACATTGACCATGTAATCCTCATCAAATGTCATTTTTTCACTATATTAAAACTATTAAATATGTTATAATTCTTCATCATCTCCAACAAAATTTTCTATACATGATAATCATTTAGAAATAATCAAGTGATTATTAAATAATTCTAGATGACTAATCAAAAAATATTGAAAAATACATGGTTAACAGTAAAAATAAAAATAATGATAACAATAACTGAATTCATCATGATGGAACTATTTATATTTTGCATCGTCATCTTTACCATCAAGGCCTGATCAAATAAAATATTCTTTTTTCCATGGTATATCAAAAACATATTATTTTAATTGTGGTCCAAACCAATATATCTTGTTTTCATTAGGTTGGCATACAAAAAATACCCAACCCTTTTTTTACTAAGTCAAACTGATGTATTAAGGGGTTATATATTATCAAACACACATATCTCTTATTTATTTCCAATGAATTCACTATTTGAAAAATATAAATAACATTAAAATTCATAATAAATGTTCCCTCACAAACATCAGTATTTCAATTAATTTTTTGATAATGCCAATAATTTTTCCTATATATATAAAAGTTGTAACATTATCCTTTCCCTATATTGAGGAAGGGTGGATGGCTAAAAAAAATATTCAACATTATTGAGTAATCAATTAAAATATATATATAATAATAAATATATATATTTTCACTACATCCCTGATCAATAAATGAAAATCTGAATTCATTTTTGTTAATAATTTCCCCAATAAATAAGCATACAGAATCTAGGTGAACATACATCCATTAATGGATGGAAAATAGAGTTCTCACAATGTAATATAATTGGAAGGAAAATCCATTTTTAAATTGAGGATGATACGATATGATAAATGTAGTGTCAGATAATTTCTCATATAGATGTGACATTCATATTTTTAAAGGAGCCTAAAGTAGTATAAAATCATATTAATATATTATTTAGGCCTATATAATTATACTGCTAAAATAATATACTGAATACGATCATAGAAGAAGATGACTCTTAGTAAAAATGAAGAGGTAGGGTAAGCTTACTTACAATGTGTAAATAATGAGTCAATGTGGATAATTAAATAGTGAGAATACATGTAAAATATAAAAAGTCTGTAAAGGGGAATAAATTTTTTGTGTTTTTAGAATGGAATGTTTTTGAAATTACTTGTATGGATTATCTTTCAAATTAAATCCTAATTTACACATTGATATTAGATAATAAACCATTACAAACTAGGTACCATTAAAATAAAAACCCCTCAAGGTATATATAATTAAATTGCACTAAAAATATCATAAATGAATGATAATAAATGAAATAATATAAAATAATAGTTTTATATACAATATTTTAAAATATTAAGTAGTGTAAAATAGAAAATATGTCTCAATAAATTAAATTTGAGACAAGGAACCCATATCGTAATATATGGTTTCCAATAAAGAACATGAATCTAATGTATAATGAAAATAAATACATTAATTAAATAATACATAACATTATTCATATATATATATATACTTTTATATACTTCATTAATTATTATTATCTATATGTATGTTAGTTTTTTGTTAACAATTTTAAATATTGTTGTGAGTAGTCATGATTATTAAGAATTAGTTTCACACTAGTAGTTTTATTCAACATTCTTCTCTAAAATAACATTGTTACTAGATCATATAAATTGCAATAATTGATATTTTATATTTATTTGTAATTTTATTATTTAATTCTAATGTGTTTTTATTATCCATAAATATGAAATCGGTAATGAGCATGTTTCGATGAGTCTGTAAAGATTGGAATTTGTATAATAATTAATGAGTTTTAAATAAATGTTATAATTTTTTTAAAAAATAAAATAATTTTATTCTTAATTATATCATATATTTCCTTTAATTATGTTCTCATTTTCATATTTGATTTTAATTTATAGCATCTTTCAAGTAGATAGTTAGAACGACCCAAACATAAATACACCATAAATAATTGATGATTATGATTATAAAAGAGGGTTATTTTTTGAATAATATCATTATTATAGACAAATAATCATATAATTTTGATAATTTAAAGGTTTGGGTTCATATTTATTGTAGTTTTAATAAACAAAAATGAAACTAAATAAAAACTGTATGTGTTTCTTCATAGAGGATTTTTTCTACACAACATAAGGTTAACGTTTTCATTTTTCAAATAATGAGGGAGAAAGAAGGTCGATTATAATTTTTCAAATAAAATATTAATTATTTTATTTATTTCACATTTATTCATAAATTTTACCCTTATAACTTAATAAAAATTGTGATGGTGAAATTTGAATTCGTCGATTCCTTGATATTGTAGTATGCACAGCACATGAAAAACATTTTAGAATTTCTTAATGGAAAAGGGGAAAAATTGTAAATAGTTATTACCTTAATTAAAATAATTATTTTTAAAATAAAATTATATTTAATTATATTGTAATTATAAAATTAGATTTTTTTAAATAAGAATGTAAAGAGAAGAAGATTAAAAAGTGATTCACATAGAGACCTTTCCCTTTTCCATGGAAGAAACCATAGAAATGGAAGACTTATACTGATATATTAAGAATTTGGGATCATGGAAAGGAAATAGGAAGACATGGGAAATAATAATAGAAACAATTATATATAAAACTGAATTTTTGGAGTGGTCTTGATGGATTTGTGAGAAACCCCAATTATATGTTGTGAGAATGATATTTTACTAAATATTTCAACTTAATATAAATAGATCCCATGTATCAAATGTTAAGGAAGATAGAAAAGAAAAATAATTGATTTATGGGGGCAATAAAATTTATAATACCTTAAAAATTCATTTTAACACATGTTTTTAAATTTTTCTCAACTCCTTTACTCGTTGATTTTTTTCATTCATGATTTTTTGTTTTACCACATTAACTTGATTTTTCTTATGTAAATAATTTTTTATTATTAAAATTAAAACTGATACAATTAAATAATTCCAAAATAATGATTTCATATATTAAATCCATTTTATTAGATAAAATTTACTTTTTTATGAAAACACAATTTTAATATTTGCAACTATAATGCACAAAAAGCTGTTTTTAGATGAAGTTTATTTTTAATCAGGAAATTTATGTTTAGTATAAAATAATACATGTATTTTATATTCATTATATAAATAGGATTATAAAAAAAAGTTATGTGGACATTAGTGGAAGGTGAAAGAAAATATTATTTAACTAATAGAAAATACAAAAAAAAATATTTTTTATTGAAAATATTACTTATATCCTTATAATAGTAATCATAGGTTTTTTAAATTCAATGTAGTATTTTTATTTTGTATAATATTATTTATGAAATATATATATTTAACAAATTAAATTTATTTATACACTTTTTATCATTATTATATAATAACAAATATAATCTTTTTTAAAAACCCATACATTTATTATTGACCTAAAAATGAATATTTCAGATAAATATCAAGAATTTATCCTAAGAAAATATTGTTCTTATAAATAAAATATTTAATTTAATTTTTATAATGTAAAATTATAAAATTTATTTATATTACATTTAAATAAATATATAAAAATATAAAGAAAACAATTTTGAAAGGAAGATAAATTTTAAAAAATATTAACTATTCTTATTTTTCATTACTATCAATTACTAATCAAATTGGAGTTAAAGGATTATTCATTTAAATAATATATTTTATCCATAAAAAATATTTCAGTTATTAGAATCGTAATATTTCTAGGCATAAATTTTTCTTATTAGTTATTTAGCGACACGAATTTAATTTATTGAGTATATAACTTGGATAATGGAATTTATTTGTAGAACTTCATCTATTCCATAAATCAGTTACATCTATTGTAAACTACAAATCCTACAACTACATTTTAAAATTTATATATTGTTTTGTGGTAATTGTTTTTGATGTTGCATGTCTCACACACTATCGAATGATCCCATTCAAACTTATTAACCCTTTGTAAATTTCTACCATAGTTGTACCCGCTAGAGAGTATGCATATACTGATACACATAATATAATACAGAAAAAAACTGAGTGGTAAAGTGTCTATGGAAGTTTATATATATAAAAATATTTTAATACAAGGATATATAGAAATTATTTAAAAACTCCATTACCTTACTTTAAATTACATTGATCATCTAATATAACATATGATAACATGAGAATGTACATAAGAAATGGGTGATATATGAAGCCTAGTAATATTATAATCATATAATATAATCATTTAAATTAGTACATTTGAGTCAAGAAAAATAAAATTGTTACATAATATGGTAGGATGCATAATCCTAATTATCTAAGCATGACATAATTTCAAAACATCAACAAATCATAGGAATATGGGAACAACACATAAACATGAAATTATATTATAATGTAAAGGCTAATCATTGAGATATCATAAAATATATTTACTAGTGTAGCCTCCCATGGAATATACATGGTATCTCATGAGATAAAAACTAATTTCACAATACAATATAGTGATATATATTTCTTGGCCTACCTGTGATACGGGTATCATGTACAAGAATTTCTGTTCCACATACATCACTCAAAATATGAATTTTATTCATAAATGTTTATCCCAATATTACAGTTTTTGGGTGTCATACATGGATATATCCAATCAATGGAGGATATGTTCAACTAAGTGGATACCCATGAAGTGAGTCATATTAATAAATAAATATTTTTTAAACCTGAATATATTATATATATATATATATGAGGATTCATTATTGGTTTGTAAAAAAACTCAAATAACTGAAAAACAATTGAACATAAAACCAATTGTGGCCTTTGATTTTTTTTTTGAGTGTTTATTACATCACATTTTCCCATTTTGATGTCATTATATATACAATATATTTATACCATATTTAAATTTTACTCAAAAAATTGATTATTTCAGAGAATTTAATAACATTTAACATTTTATAACTAATATATGGTTAATTCAAAAATAATATTTATTTTTAAAAATTAGTCTTGAAAATATGATTTTTTATAAGTTAAAATAAAATTTTTATTTATGGGAAAATACTAGTTTTTATGAGAGTAATGACTTTATAACCTTTATAAAAACTATATTACACTCTATTAAACTATAATATTATTTCTATTAAATAAGTATTATTGAATAATTATATTTTGATAAAATATAATTTATGAAACAATAAATTAAAATATAAAAACATTCATTTTAAGTGAAACTATATATTTCTAAAAATAAAATTTTGATTCATATATATCAATGTGTATTTTCTATCAAAAACCTTATATCATCCTCCAATGGCCCGAAGGCCTTCATTTTTTATTGATTTTTGATAATCCATCTTTCAAGGGGTAAGGTGGAACCCTTACAAGTCTCGTAGGCGTAAGTATTACATGGCCCGTAGGCCTTTGAGGAATTTAATGCCCCTAGGTTTTAAATATTACAAACAACCCAGACTAACTACATAGAACTGCTCCTCCCTAGCATCTTCATAGTGAAATCATCTTTCCACCTTCGCATGGCTATTCGGCTAGGCTTTCCCATGCATGCTCAGGCTTGTCCCGATTGTAGGTGCCATACCCTCTCATTCTTGCAATCCATTTAGCTTTTTTTATGGTGAAAGCTCCTTGCTCCACCTCCTTTGAAGTTTGTTCCTTGTAGGTTGGTTGGTTTGCATATGTACTAAAGGTGACCCGAAGGCCTTGAGGTGGCCCGGAAGCCTTACTGACCCGAAGGCCTGTGTGGCCCGAAGGCCTTAAAGGAATTGGGGACCAAATCGGTGGCCCGAAGGCCCAAAGGGGGGGATATTCCCGGCTGTTATAGTGCCAAATAGTGCCTGCTACAGTTCCCTCCGAAGCTCTAACAAATGGGCTTCATATGGTATGATTATACTCGTTGAGGCTTCTTAGTCATCCTTATATATCATTTAAGTTTTTTTCAATTGTTATTATATATTAATCTTGATTATCAATGTATATAATATATATTATCAATGGTGATTATGATTACCAATCTTTTATGACTAACACAAACAATATTGTAATATTTTATAACATTCCAAAATGACAAGTGAAATATAGTTCATGTATTTTAAATAACTATATTACAAATTAAGGTATTCATTCATTTAGAAAGGAATTTTATTTATTAAATCTAGGTTAATTGTATTATTCTTTTATTTGATGTCGTATCCAAGACCACATTCTTCTTTTTTATGGTCAGAAACAATCACTACGAGAAAAACAAACTTTTGCAACAGGTTATTTGCGATAGGCTAATTTTGCGTCACAAATAGTCCAGTCCTGAGAGTATTTGCGATGGGGGGTCATCCCATCGCAAATACCTTGTTATTTGCGACGGGTTTTGGTAGCCTGTCGCAAAACATTAATGTGCGGTTTGGCCCGGTTTGCGTGCCAAACCGCCTGAAGCTTATTTGCGACCGGAGGAATATTCTTGTCGCAAATAGTTCATCGCTCGGGGGTATTTGCGATGAGGCCCGTCGCAAATACCCGGTGGCGGTAAATGGTTTTTGTTTGCGAAAGGATGGTTATTTGTGACAGAAAAATGATCCTGTCGCAAATGGTTCACCGCTCGGAGAGTATTTGCGACATGTCCCGTCGCAAATACCCGACGGCGGTAAATGGCTTTTTGCGACGGGATGCTGCCCCGTCATAAAACATGTGTCGTCATCTACAATTTGTGACGGTAACCGTCGCAAATACCCTTTTAACCGCCGGAAGCATTTAATGCGGGCAATGGTATTTGCGACGAGCCCCGTATTAAACGGTACCTGTTGTGACGGGATTACCGTCCCAACTAATCTAACCTATATATACCTCCATCCATTTTTTCAAATCCTCCTCTCAATTCTCGTTTTCTCTCTCTCACTCTCAACCCTGTTTTCAGAGTGAGAATTTGTTTGAGTTAGTTTGTTTTTACGAAATATTTCTAAAGCCGTCTACATCAATAAAAGATCATGTTTAATGGTATTTATATTTTATTTAATTTAATATTTATTTCATTTTTTTATGTTCGATTTAATTATTTTTGATTATTTTTAATTTAACTAGATTTAAATTGTTTTGTTAATAGTAGTTATTTATAATAATAAATTAAAAGTATTACTCATAATTTTTTAATAAATAAAAATAACCAGTAATAGATATGAATAATTAGTAATAAATATGATTAATTAGTAATTAAAAGGAATAATTAAAAATAGTTAGAAACATATATTTATAATTAGTAATAAATAGGAATAATTAGTAATTTTAAGGAATAACTATAAATAATTAGGAACAAATATTCATAATTAGAAAAAAATGAATAATTACAAATAAATAAATATAATTAGCAATAAATAGGAATAATTTGTAATAATTAGAAATAAATAGTAATAATTAGGAATAAATAAGAATAAATAGTAATAAATAGAAATAAATAGTAATAAAAAGGAATAATTAGAAACAAATATGAATAAATAGTAATAAATAGGAGTAATTTGGAATAAATAGTAATAAATAGGAATAATTAGTAATAAATTGTAATTATCAGTAACAAATATGAATAAATAGTAATACATATGAATAAATAATAAAAAATATTAATAAATAGTAATAAATAGAAATAAATAGTAATAAATAGGAATAAATATTAATAAATAAAAATAATTAGAAATAAATAGAAATGATTAGTAATAAATAAGAATAATTACTAATAAATTGGAATAATTACTAATAAAGAGGAGTAAATACTAATAACTACAAATAAATAGAAATAAATACTAATAAATACTAATAAATATGAATAATTAGTAATAAATAGGAATAATTAGTAATAAATAGGAATAATTAGAAATAAATAGGAATAATTAGTAAAAAATCGGAATAATAAGTAATAAATAGGAATAATTAGGAATAATTGGTAACAAATAAGAATAATTAGTAATAATTTGTAATAAATATGAATAATTATTACTAATTAGTAATAAATTGGAATAATTAGGAATAATTTGTACTAATTAAGAATAATTACGAGTAATTAGTAATAATTAGTAATAATAAGAAATAATTAGTAATAATTAGTACTTATTATTAGTAATTAGGACTAAATAGTAGTAATTCGGACTAAATAATAGTAATTAGGACTAAATAGTAGTTATTAGGACTAAATTGTAATAATTAGGACTAAATATTAATAAATAAGACTAATTACTCAAAAATTGTAATAAATAATAATGATTATTATTAATTAATACTACTAATTCAAAATAAATAGTAATAAATAGGTAAAATTAGTAATAAATAGCTAAAAATGACTAATAATTTGGAATAAATAAGAATAGTTTTTAAAAATAGGAATAATTAGTAATTAATATGAATAATTAGCCCTAAATACGAATAATTAGCAATAAATACGAATAATTAGCAATAAATATGAATAAATAGTAATAAATATGAATAATTTGCAATAAATAAAAATAATTTGCAATAAATAGTAATAAATAGAAATAATTAGTAATAAATATGAATAATTAAGAATAAACAAGAATAAATATAAATAAATATAAATAATTACGAATAATTAAGAATAATTAGAAATAATTGAGAATAATTATGAATAATTTGTAATAATTAAAAATAATTAAGAACAATTAGGAATAATTTTGAATAATTTGGTATAAATATTTATAATTAGAAATAAATATGAATAATTAGAAATAAATAGTAATAATTAGAAATAAATAGTTATAAATAGAAATAATTATTGACAAATAGGAATAAACAATAATAAATACTAATAAATAGGAATAATTAGGAATAATTAGTAATAAATTGGAATAATTAGAAATAAATAGTGAAAAATAGTAATAATTGGTAATAATTAGTAGTAATTTGGATTAATTAGGAATAATTAAAAATAATTAAGAATAATTATGAAAAAAAATATTTATAATTAGAAATAAATATTTATAATTTACAATAAATTGGAATATATAGTAATAAATAGTAATAAATAGTAATAAAGAGAAATAATTAGTAATAAATAGGAATAAATAATAATAAATACTAATAAATATGAATAACTAATAATAAATGGGAATATTTAGGAATAATTCAGAATAATTAGGAATAATTTGGAATAATTTAGAATAGATATTTATAATTTGCAATAAATAGGAATAATTAGAAATAAATAGTAATAATTAGAAATAAATAGTAATAAATAGGAATATTTAAGAATAATTAGGAATAATTAGGAATAAATTGGAATAATTAGTAATAAATAGGAACACTTGGTAATAAATAGGAATAAATAGTAATAAATAGAAACAATTAATAATAACTACGAATAAAAAATAATAAATACTAATAAAAATGAATAATTAGTAATAATTAGAAATAATTAGAAATAATTAGGAATAATTATGAATAATTTCGAATAATTAGGAATAATTAGGAATAAATATTTATAATTATCAATAAATAGGAATAATTAGAAATAAATAGTAATAATTTGAAATTAATAGTAGTAAATAGTAATAATTAGTAATAAATAATAATAATTCGGAATAAATAGGAATAATTAGGAATAATTAGGAATAATTAGGTTGGAATAAATAGCAATAAATTGTAATAAATTGCATATCTAGGATTCAATAGCAATAATTTAGAATAATTAGAATTAATTAGGATTAATTAGTAGTAAATAGTGATAATTAGAAATAAATAGTAATAATTTCAATTAATAGGTCATAATTAGTAATAATTAGTAATAAATAAGAATAATTAGTAATAAATAAAAATAATTAGAAATAAATATTAATAAATAGTTACAAATAGGAATAAATAAGAATAAATAGGAATAAGTTCTAATAATTTGTAATAACTTGGCACAATTTCCAGTGGATTGATGAAACTCCTTTTTCTCAATGACTCTTTTGCTTTCATCATTCACCGACTCAAAACATTATAAAAAATATGCTTCTACGTATGTAAATCCAATATCATATGCATAAGTTTGAATATGAATTTGTATGACCACATTTTTATAATGTGTTCAGGGTGTGACAATTGTAAGGAGATGATTAATCAAAGAAAAGGGGGCACTTTTTTCCAACGACTCATTTACTTGCATCTTTGTCACACTGAAATCACAATGTGAAAAATGCTAGGAGGTACGCTTATACATTCTCGTATGCACAAGTATGAATTAGCATTCCTCCAAGCAGATTCTTTATTGTGATTTCAGTGTGAGAAAGATGCAAGTAAATGATAATTCATACAAAAGAGTAACCGTCTATCAATTGGAAATTGTGTTGCCTTAATTTAATGGTAATTATTAAGGATAAGTTGTAATTATTTATCTTTTTTTCATATAGTGTTTTTATATTTTCAAATTATTCAAAAATAGTGATGATTTATGTTTTGTAGAAAAATATAGAATAAGGAAATCGACATCATTAATTTTTAGATGATCGTGCTTGAATAAATCAGCGCAGAAATCCAAATGGTTCTAGTGTAAATCTCATATATATTGAGGGTGTTGAAGCTTTCATTTCATTTGCATCATCAAAACCAGAATATGTTTTTTGAAGGAACCATTAAGTGTCTTTGTTAAAAATGTGCTCTGAGAACATTTGACACATTTGACGAGGTTGGGGGACATCTCTTGTGGTTTTATTTTTCAACCAGATTATGTTATTTGGTATCAAGATGATGAACACAGTTCTATAGAAGATACTAATAACTTGATTCCAGATCCATCACGGTTTCAAAATTTAGTACAAGATGTTGTCGTTCTAACTGTTCAATAATCTAAAACTCAAGATGATAGTGATTTAACACCAGGGTTGGCTCCATCAGGATTTTATGAGTTGTTGAGGTCTACAGAGGATGCTTTATATCCTGGTTGGAAGATATGAAAATTAGAAGCAGTTGCAAAATTTATGGTTATTAAATCTACTAATGCAATGTCAAACAACTTTTTTAATCAGATGTTTTCTTTGGATAAAACATAGTTACATAAAAAAATTTGTTTCCTACAAATTAGTATTAGAGCAAAAGGCTGGTTCGTAATCTGGGCCTTAGTTATCGGAAGATTCATGCATGTTAAAATGCTTTCTTATTATATTCTGGTGAAAGTGATTTATTTGATATTTATCCCACATGTGGACAATCGAGGTATAAAGAATCTCAAAAAGGGAAGTCCAGATCGATTCTAGTAAAACATTTGAGATATTTCCCTTTTACACCCATGTTGCAACATTTTTTTATGTCTCAGAACACAGTGTCAATGATGTCATAGAACAAAACCAAGATTTCATCCGATAAAAGCTTGAATCATTTTTCTGATGGTGATTCATGTAATAATTTTGACTGCCTGCATCAGTCTTTTGTTTTAGAAGCCTGAAACATGCAATTGGATCTTTCTACTGACAGATTCTGTCCATTTGGTTCTTATGGTAGTCAGTATTCATGTTGGCCTGTCTTTATAACTAGGTATAATTTACCTCCATGGATGTTGATGAAGGAGCCCTATATCTTTTTGACTCTATTATTCCCAGGACATCCAAAAAAGAATATTGATGTTTATTTGAAGCCATTGATTTATGAGTTAAATTCATTGTAGTGTGATGGTGTTAGTATATATGATGCTGCTATGAAAAAATAATCATATTAAAAACTGCATTGATGTGGATGATTAGTGACTTTCCAGCATATGGTATGTTATCTGGCTTGAGTACACATGGTCCGAAATCATGTCCTTACTGTATGAAAGACAAAAAATAATTTGTTCTCATCAATGGATGAAAACATTTCTATTATGACTGCACCCATAGATTTCTTCAAACTGATCATCCTTTTCGGAGGAACAAATCTCATTTTTGAAATGGTACAATTGAATGGGATCAAACTCCAAAGCTGATATCAGGTACAGAGTTAAAATCATTTGTATTTTCATTACCTCCCAGAACATTTGGGCCAACAGTAAACCATCAAAAAATTGATGGCTTTGGGAAAGAACATAATTGGATAAAACGAAGAATTTTTTGGGATCATCCATATTGGTCTGATTTGTTGGTCCGACACATGATGGATGTCATGCATATTGAGAAGAACTATTTTGATAATTTATTTCATATAGTATTGGATACACCAGGTAAGACCAATGATACTATAAAGTCATGAGTAGATCTTGCCAAAATTTGCAGGCAACTAGAACTATAACTATTTGAAAATATCAGATCACAGAGGTTAATAAATCCAAAAGCAGCACATACACTGCCCAAAGTGTTTTGCATATTATTTTGTTAGTGAATCTCAGATATGAGACTTCCAGATGGTTGTGCTTCAAATTTGGGCAGATGTGTTAAGAATGGTTATATTACCGGATTAAAAATTCATCATAGTCATGATATATTGGAAATACTTATGCAGATCAGATTCAGAGGTTTGTTGAATTATATTACTTGGAATTTGATAATAGAAATATCATATTTTTTCAAGACATTTGTGCAGTGACAACAGACTACGATGCCCTAAGAAAACTAGAAGAATATGTTACTGTAATTATAAGTAAAATGGGAAAAAATCTTCTTGCCAGCTTTCATTGACTCATTGGAACATCTGGTATTACATTTTCTACATGAACTAAATGTGGAGGTCCTGTACAGTTTTGATTGATATACCCATTTGAGAGATGCATGCCGAAATTGAAGAAACAAATACGTAACAAAGCATCAGTTTAAGGTTCAATTGCTGAAACTTATTTGCAAGAGGAAATTTATTTTCCATCTCTCATTATATTGAATCTAAATATCCATCAAAACACAGTCGCATAAGAGAAAATTAGGGGAATGTTATTGAAGAAATGGAAAATAAATTATCAATTTTTAATCATCCAAATCTTGGCTTCGGTGGAGTTCATGAACGGTGGCTTTCAGATGATGAAAATCACAAAGCCCATATATATTTTCTTCTTAACTTTGAAGAAATGACATCAATTGTGTTGTGAGTGCTTCTATCACATATTCAATAATTTATGTTGTATTATTTAAACATATTTTTTTGTATGTTATATGATAATCATATCAAGAAACAACTTACAAAAATTATAGAAACTTCTCTTGAAGAACGCAGAAAAAAACATTTTTCTCAATGGTTTCAAAATCTGTTAACATAAATTATTGACGGTTTAATATCATTTCTGTTAATTATTTATCATATTGATAATTGTTTTTCAAATTTTCTAGTGTCTCAACATGGTGATAAAATTGATAAGTGACTGCGTATATTGAGTAACCGACCATCCAAAAAAGTCAAATCTTACAATGCATATGTGGTGAATAGTTTTAGATTTCATACACGTGCATATGGGGAATCAAAAAAACAATGAACAGTGGAGTTTTCATGAGAGGATCTTATCACAGAGAAACTGAAGTTTACTTTTATGGCATTCCGGATGAAATTATTGAGTTTTGTTATCTAGGATTGAATTAAATAACGATGTTTAAATGTTGGTGGTTGGATAATGAGAGAGGCTTCAATTTTTATCCGACTAATAGAATCATCGATATTAAATTACAATGTCTTCTTGCATTAAATGAATAATTTTTACTGGCTCAACAGCCACATCAGATTTATTACACAATGTACTGTGCTACTTCATGTGACTTGAGTGATTGGTGGAGCATAATAAAAATGAAATATCTGGAAAATCTGTTTACTCAAATTGAATGTGGTTCCCCTAAAGTGGAAGTAATTGAAATTTTTCAAGAGACTGCTCAAATTCCTACTTTTTTAGAAATAGATGGGAATATCGATGATGACACCCCACAATTAAGGATTGATGATGACGAAGATGTTAATGATGTTACAAATGAATTTGAAAAGAAAAGAGATGAAGAAAATGAAACTCATATGGATATTAAGGATGCTGAGGAGGAAGATGAAGACATTGACATGGATAGCTACAAAGATGAGGATGAAGATGGACATTGACACAGTTAAATCATGGTTATAATCATAACCAATACATATCTATAAATAATTTTTATTTTCAACTATCTCCTGTCAACAAAAATTTTGTGTTTTAGATGGATACTGATATATTTCACGAGTTGCAGGAGGATGTTCTACCTTTGGATGAGGGGGATTTTGGATCATTGGAGCCTCAGCCTACTAGCGGTTCTGGGGGTACGTGGAGTGGGTGCGATCTTGTGTGACTGATGATTCCTGACCCAATCTCGGTGCAACGTCCACATCTTGGCTACGATCTACACACACGGTGGTATGGTAACCTGTATATTTTAATTATCTTTCATTAGTTAATTTATATATATATATTAATTGATTAATTATATATTCATTTTTCACTATTTTGTGCATGTAGCTATTGGACAGGGATGTGCTATCTTGCACAATTAGTTTTCTCAGCCATTGATCACATGGGAATAGTTTCTCGTTGATGTGTGGCACGAAATGTTCGATCATTGGCTGGTATGTAAATAAAAAATATTTATTTTGAACATTATTTTATTAATAACCTTATATTATAAATTATTTTTGGGGTTTGTGGTATCCCATCGATGATAGCATGTGTGACTCTATCTACGCGGCATGGCAGGTGTATATGCGTGACCATTTCCAACATTGTTTTGCAGAATTTGAGAAGAAAAACCATTAAAAAGAAGGAGTTACAGAATTTGATGATTTATGTAGAGCGCACCGACAAGAGTACATATTATCTCACATTTGGGATGGATTATGTTTATACATGTTGGGTGGTGGATTTCAGAGGAGATCTTCAGTGGGGCGACAAAATCAGGGGAGACAGGAGGTGGCACATCAAGCCAGTAGTCGTACATTCAGTACGCATAGAGAGCATCTGGTAAATATATTTTTTAAATATTTTATATAACTTTATATATAAATAGTTTATTTTATATTCTTTTAGGCAGCCAAGCATCCCGATATTATGGAGTTCGATGTTTATCTGAGGATGTACAATGATCCACCCACTTGAGAGATTAGAGGTGATCGCCAGCATCGGATTGTGGTTACTATTATTTTACTTCTGTTTTTTATTAATTGCATAAAATATTTTCACAATTTTAATTTCAAATTGGAATTGAAGGAGTCATATAATGCTACAACCTCTCAGACACAGGATGAGAGTTATAACGAGACGACTAAGTAGACCAGTTCCCACCATTTTCGATGAGGTTGCATGGATATAGGCAACTCAGTATGGATTTTAGAAGGGCTGAGTAGTTGGTATCAGCTCTCATTTGACTCCTGATACTTATTATGGTACTGTAGCGATGTCAGCGTCCAACTCGAGTGGAGCTCGTGGAGAGGCATTGTATTCTGCCTTAATGTATCAAAATCAGTTGCGAACTGAGGGTGAGCTTATAAAGAATTTGCAGAAGTAGAATGAAGAGATGTGTCGGTGGCAGCAGTAGCAGCAGCTGCATCATGAGGACGAGATGCGTCAATGGGAGCAGTAGCGGCAACAACAACATCATTAATAGATGGAGTACATGTGTCGTCGGACTCCTAGTTTAGGGATGAAGTTTACTCCACCATCTCCTCCACCTCATCCACCTCCTTTAGAAGACGACCCCCAGTGATTTTTTTATGTTAAAAACATTTAAAATCATTATTTGTAGTAGTATTAACTATTTACAATTTCAGTCTTTTATATTGGTGCAAATATTGCATAATTTAATTTTTTTAAAACATTATTATTTATTATTAGTGTTATATTTTTTTAATAATTGATTACTTTACTAATAATAATTATAATTTTTTTATAATTTTTTGTAAATATTGAGAATTTTAATATTTTTTTATTTTTTTATTATTTTAATAATATTAATATTAATTTATTATTAATCATAACTTTATTAAATATGTTTTTTAGTATTATATTTATTAATGTTTGTTAATTTTACTAATAATGATATTTTTTATTTTTTTAGTTTTTTAATTATAATAATATAATTTTTTCATTAATCATAATGTTTTAATTTTTTTTTATTCTGATTAGTATTTGTGACGGGGCGGCGGGTCTCTGATAAATTCTATTTGCGACGGAGCCATCACAAAATGTTTATATATATATAATGTATATAATCAGATGATAATTTGCGAGGGGAAAATTTCCCATTATAAATGGTTTATTGATATATAATGTATATAATCAGAAGCATCTTTGGGACGGAAAATTCTCCCATCGCAAATACCATTTTTTGCGACGGGCCCCGTCAGTAATGTCTATTTGCGACGGGATCCCGTCGCAATAGTCTATCACAAATATATATAATTCTAGTAGTTAATGCATCATTCAAGTATAAATAAGTAATACAACAAATGATCAAACCTTTCATCTCTAGAATCCAACTGATTCATCAATGCGATATATAGTATTGGGACCCACACTCCACTTCATTTAGTCTAATTTCTTCACCATATGAAATATACGAAAAATAAATTGTATAATTAAAATGCTTTCTTAAACATATGTATTGGAATAACAACATATGAAATGTGAATACATTTCCACAAGTCAATAAAAGACATATCACGATACAATGTTTTATTCTCCCTGTATTAATAAGTACCTCTTGACCTCTATTTTGATCTTTCTTAATTTTTGGTTTTGTTCACTTTCATTTTGGGCATTTACAAAAAAAAATTGGAATCACTTATGGATGTGGACTATTGGTGCATACATAGTTAAATCCATGCGTTTTGACTTATCAAACTGTAATACCAGGCATGGTCTATTAAAATGGGTATATAGTTTTCCCGAACAAAGCATCCACCCCTCCAAACCATGCACCCCTATGTAGAGTGGTTATGAATGGTTTTCATTCCATTAAAGTAACCCTATTGAAAAAATATACACCATAAATAGAAGCGATTTGTATGGTCCATAATTAAGGTGTACACTTAATCCTAACAATGTGACCTCCCCAGAAAACAATGCACATAGAATTTTAAATTTTTATTTTTTTTTGAAATCACAGGGTCCCATGTTTAACCTCTAATGAATCATATTATAATATTGTCATGACATAGTAATATTACATAGGTCTAGATGATTCTCTTAGGATATTATAAGAGGATTCCCTTCATTCATGACAGATTTTCATAAGGATATTGAGGACACAATCTATTGATCCATGTTCTATGTTCTTAACAGAGCATAATTTTACCTCCATTCATATGGTTGGGGTTTCTATAAAAAGGGTTTATTATATGAATTTATTATCTTTATTGTAAAATTTCTCAATTTTATTCTATGAATAGAATATATTACTTCTTCCAAAAGATTTTATCAAATGATATATCTTCTTAAAGGAAGTTTTATTTAAAAAAAAAAATTCCACACTAAGTGTTTCACTAAATTCTTCTATGGTGGGTTTTGTTCATAAATGGTTTTTCAGACATCGAATTAAACTACCTTTGATTTAAAAACATTTTATAAATTTTGATCCTTGTTTTCAAATGGATCTTGAAAAGTATGAAACATTTCAATCCTTGGTAATATTTGAAACAGTCTTTTCATTCCTAGTATGTGTGATTACACTATAGGTTTTTTGGTGTTGATAAACTATTGTAGGACTTGATATCTATTGGTACAAACATATTCCTCATTTAATAGTATTTTAAGTTTAGTAATCATTGAAATAGGTTAGGTCATAATATTGTGTGCTTTTTCATTTATGATTTGTTTAACTCATGATTTAGTTTATCATGGATTATTTCTTTGCTATTTTCAGATGAGGCTGTATCACATGGCTTCACATGATAAATTATTTCATGGATATATGTTTAAAGGCTTACCATAGGGTGTATGGAAATGAATTCCAATTTTATCACATATACTTGTCATATCCAAAGACTTTTGAATATGTAATTCATTTATGAAAAATATGAATTGAGTTACAAATGGGTTTGTTTTTATGAAAATTCATTATAGAACTATTTTTGGTTTTAAAATATTGAATTATTTAATTCTTGTTATTATACATTGTATAAAATTTGGGGCAGTATACTATTGAGATTTGGGCTAACCCCCTATATTTACCTTTGGGAGGATTTAGATGTTTTGTTGTTGGATCTAGATAATAGGAAGTGAATCATGTAGCATGTTGGTTCCAATCATTTCAATATATTTCTTAGAATGAATTTATGGTGGTGATGATTGGTCCCATGAAGAATTGTTAGATTCTTACAGATATACTTTTTCTTTATCCTATTTGGCTTGTGTTGTGTGGATATTTTTTATCTATATATTCTATGTTTTACTGTAGGTTTATGTCTTTTTTTGTTAAATTAAAGACTTTTTCTTTCTATCTTATTTGTGCCTCACCATATCATAGCTAACTCAGGTGGATGGTTTTGTTCTCCCATGTTGGTTTGTTACGAATTTGGTGTCAGAGCCAATGATCCCCTAGAATATTGATAACACTTCCTATGATTGAATATATTTCTATGGTATACAAGATATGGAACCTTTTTAATTTATGTAGTAATTGCGGATGGGTTACTAGATATCTCACTTCCATGTATGAATATGAGTATCCATTGGTGGTGAAAAATTATTTATCGTGTAAAATAATTAGTTTTTAGACCATTTCAATTATGTGGATGGTATGTTCATTTAAATAGAAATATTTATTCATAATTGTTTTCCTTTCAATCATATAAATCATGATTGTTTTTCATTAATAATGTTATAATTCATTGACCTGATTTATTGAGTTCGATCATTTGATTTATGAGTATTCTACAAATCTGATTGGTTATAATCCTATGCATAATAGACATCCTCAAAGAAGAGATATTCAAAATAAAATAGTGGAATCTCTGATATAGTATCCACATGCGAGTCATTAAGTATAAATTTATTTAGTTAAAGTAGTAATCTATACAATTCAGACTTTAGGTCATTTAGGTGTTAGGAACCCAGGGCGTGTGGTGGACCAAGGCTCCAAATTCACTAACTAGCATCCACCTTTCTTCCATAGTGATATGGTACCATAGGAATCTAAGGAGTGGATTAAGTGGTCTAATAAGACATTCAAATTCTTAAACCCTCTTAAAGACTAGAAGGTGGGTTTTTTATAACATACATGCTTCAAGGATCAGTAAAAATAAGGTGAGAATCTATTGTAAAAGATAAGTTTAATAAGAATTTTACCCAAAAATATTTCAGGAAAATTATCAATAAAAAATTTTACCTGGAGATGTTATGTGTGGGGAATATCTAATAGTTTTTTACCTTTGAGAAATGGTAGATTACCGTTATGGATTATTCCACAAATTTTACCGAGTTAGTGCATGTGGAATTTAAGCTTGTCACTAATGAATAAAAAAAGAATTAACGGATTATGTGGGAATTGAGGAAGAATATATAGAAAATAAGGATTCCCTTGTGTCTTCCAACCTTCGTGGAGGCAGTAAAAAATTATTATTTAGATGATGTAGACATATCTAGGAATACATTTTTGGGTGAGGCTTTGGTTGGTGTTATTTCTAGAAATGGGGTATTTTCTAGCCAGAAAAGAAAGCCCAAGGGTAGTCGGTTTTCTTCAAGGCCTGTTTTGGAGGATTCATCAGGAAAACAACCGTTCATCTTCTTCTAGTGCATATGGATTTTTCATACTAAAAACCTATGTAGAATATCCTAATACATGATATCATTGTGGACAATCTGGTCAACTAAAGTATTTTTGTGAAAGGGAATCCCAAGGAAGTAAGGTTGTAACCACAATCCCCAATGCTTCAATTTTGATATTGATGCATCCAAGGGTGTTGGGTCTCTTCCTCAGGATAAGGGAATGTTTATGTGGCCATGTCTAGATGGATTAATGTGGCATAGTCTGTGCCATAGGAATCTAATGTAAGTCTAGCTATTGTAAAAGGCATGTAATTTATTTCTTCTTTTATAGTTATAGATTTGTTTGATAAAGCTTCTAATAAATCTTTTATATCATTAAAGTGAGTTGAAATTTTGGTATTTTTTAAAACACATATCATAATTGTTTAATCTTTCAACTGATTTGGGAAAGTGGTCCAGAAAATGTTTTAACTGACCTTTATGTTGGGTGATGATAGTTGACTACATGGTGATATGGGAATTGTTAGTTCTTTATGTTGATATTTTAAACTAGATACATGTCATGTATTGAATGATCAATATCAATCCCTATAAAGACTATTGTATTTATTAGTTCTAGTTTTTATCTTTTGGTAAGTTAACTCATGTTTTTCAGGGTGATTGGGTCCCATCACTATGAAGGTATGTGTCTTTTTACCTTATTCTCAGATAATATTATTCAATTTATAGAGATGGGTTTTGATGGAATCATCTCTTTTTTAGTCTATCTTTTCCCTTTACTGGTTTTTAAATACCCCCAGTAATTTTAAATGATTTTTATAGTTTAAAACCAAAGAGAGCGGTCGAGTTTATAATTGACTGCACCCCTGGTACGAAGCCCATTTCTATTTCATTAAATTTAATGGAACCTAATTTGTTGGTGGATAATCATATCTATCTTGAGGACCTCTAGGTGAAGGAATTTATTCAACCCAGTGTTCCACTATGGGTTTCTCCTAACATCGTTTCTAATAAAGATGTAACGAGTCTCATACATTCCATTGGTGATCAAAATTTGAACCATGTGAATGTTAAGAACAAGTATCATTTTCCCAATATTTATGTCCTATTTGACCAAATTATATTGAAACACTATTTTTCAAATATTTAAATTCAATTGAGGTTCGATCATTTGAGATTTTGGGAATAGGATACACCTAAAACAACTTTTTAGAGATGGTATAGGCAATTTGTGTTTTGGGTAATTCCAATCGATCTCACTAACAATTTTATGATATTTATGAGTCTAATAAACAAAATATTCCATTAGTTCAGGGAATATATTTTTATGATTTTCATGAATGCTATTTTTGTGTACTCTGACTCAAAGGGGGAGAATATAGACTATATGGGTATCATTCTTCAAACATTGAAGGAACATCTTCTATACGTAATCACACCAAAAGTGAGTTTTGGATTGGGGTAGGGAAATTTCACTGGCATGTGATTTTGGAGAGGGGAGTCTCAATAGTTCATGAATGATATAAATAATTATTTTCTAGAAGAATCCTATAAATGTTATTGATAACTAGCGCTTCATGGGTTTGGATGGTCACCTTAGGTAGTTAGTTCATGATTTATTAAATATCTCATCTTTGATAACTACCTTAACCCATAAGGGTGTAAAGATTTAATGGAATAAAAATTGAAGATATCCATTAAGAAATTTATGGTGAAGTTGAAATTAACACCAACCATTATTCATCTAGAATAAATTTCAGGTTTTGATATTTTCTGTAATTCTTCTTGTACGGGGTTGGGAAATATCATGATGTATGGGAAATAGGTGGTGTCCTATTCCTCTCACTTTTTATTCCATCATGAGATAAAATACCCTACCCTTGATCATTACTGGAAAGTGGTTTTTCATTAACTCAAAACATGGCATCACGAACTCTTTGGATATTAGTTTATAGTTCATTATGATAATAAGAGTATGAAATCTATTTTTATTCATAGGGATCTAAAATCATAATGTATATGTTTGGTGGAGTACATTTATACTTTTTATTTTTATATTACATACACTGTTGGGAATGTAAATGATGTTGTCAATGCATTGATCTGAAATTTACCAACACCATCCATGATGGAATTGGTTATGTAGAATTCTTTGATGAGTTTGTTTTATATGATGGGGTCAATAGGTGATGAGTTTGGTTGATAGATGTTCTTTTCATTGATAAAATATGACTCCAATTTTTATGGATGAGTTTATCTCAAGAATTTGATAAACACTGAGTTCCAAAACTTTAGAAAAATATTTTATTGTGGGGAGACCTTATGTGAGTGGTCACCGTCTCCCAGTGTTTCTTTATGCTCTTCATATAGGTTAGTTGTCCCATTTTCTTTAATTCAGTTGATGATAGATTGTGGAAACAAATTTTTTTTCCTTTAAACCCTATGGATTCCAAGATGTATCAAAAATTGAGGCATCAATACTCTTGGATGAGTATGATGTATTATATTTCCATTTTTATTTCACAGAGTATCATGTATCATAAAATGAAGGAAAATAACTAGATACCAACTTGTTTGTTTCAACCCTTACACATTCAGGTAAGGAAGTGGGATGACATTTCCATGGAATTCAGTATTGGTTTTCTATTGATTCCTTATGGGAAAGATGTGATTTTTTTAATCATTTTTTGACTTACAGAGTCAGCTCATTTCATACAAAATAAGGATATTTTGAAGATATAACAAATAAAATATTTTCACACTAGAGTGATTGTGAGGATTCATGGGGTACCTTCTGAGATTGTTTGTGATTGGGTAACTATGATAACATATAGCTTTTGTAAAGGTTTTCTGGAGGTGATGGTTTCTTAGTTGAAATTGAGAAAGGAATATTATCCAATGACGTATCTACATACAGAGATATCTATCCAAGTACATGAGTATATTCTTCAGGATAGCATGCATTATTTTTTTGGATCTTGGGAAACTTATTTTTTATCTTTTATAATTTTTATATAATAATATTAATAAATAATCGATAAATATGGTTCCATTTGATTAATTATAAGGTCAACCATGTGGTTTTCCATTTTTTAGTAATATTTGATATAAAATTCGTTGTTTATGATGAGAATAATTTAGGAGATGGTAGAAAAGGTGTCTTAGATCCAAAAGTGGTTGGTATGATCAAGAATCCATCAAAAATATTATCCTGACTGCCATAAAAATATCCAGATTTTACGGTTGGTGATTAGTTTTTTTTCAGAGATTCATCTTTTTTGGGACATTATTAGTTGGGTATGTAGTGTAATTCGACACTATAGTTAGTTATATCGTTTGATATTATGGTGAAACTTCAAAATTTATTATATCAGTTGGACATACTATCTCTATTTACATTTATTCTTTACATTATTTTGTTTTCAAGAATATTATGTATCAATCAAATCATTCCCATGTTATCTAATGTTAGTATATTGATCACGAGTATAATAACACAATTGTTGTAAAACCATTTTAGATTATATATCACTAGGATAGGATACTATACATTAAAATGATTATCTTGGTTTGAGTACTATGGTAGTGTGGACGAGATAGCATGGAGAATCAGAAGTGCTTATCTCTGATGAGTTAGCAGTGGCCTTCTCTTTTTTTATGTTCATAATTTTGGGCAATTATTGTGTATATAATTATTTTTTATGGAAATATTGTAATAATCCATTAACATTTCATATATTCTTCATAAACATTATTTTGACTATTATTTTTATGGGTATTTATTGGGTGTTATTTCTAGTGTTTTCAAAAAAATTATAATCCCTTGGATCTGTACATAGTTGAGGCATAGTGGGGTAATGTTGTGATATTTTACCCAAGAAATTGGGAATAAAAATATGGTTTACTAGATAGTTTCACACAGTGTTTCCAAATTGTGTTGTTACTGATCGTAGTTATGTACTCTTAGGAAGAGGGGTTATGTACAGTTATCTCATGGTTTATGTTACCATGAGGCTAAAAAATTCACCGCAAATATAATCTCAATATATGTAGAATTGGAAAGGTGCACCATTTCTCCGATACATGTTTCCTCTCTAGAAAACTATGCATACGGACTATTACTTCTTCTAACTATTAACTAAAAGCTCTCCAGACCCCATTTTAACCTATAATGGACCCCTATTCTCATATTGGATTGACCTAATCATTTTATATTCATCTTAAGGATACTATATTTCTATCCATTTCATATCTACATTATTCTTGTTAGATCAAACCAAGAATCATGAGGACATGATCTACTCTTCCCTGATCTTCGTTGTCAAATGTGAAAACCACTTCCTTTGTTCTTCATGTAGGTATTTATATACGATGGGTTAGATCAATGAATTGATTAATGTTCATGAAAAAATAATTTGTGTTATTATTTTAGTTTAATTGATTTTTTGTTTTCAATGGACTTAAGGAAAAAATATGTGTTTTTAAGGGGTTGTTTTGTAAAAATTGGGTTTTACACACCTACTATTTTAATAAATGATTGGATAGTGGTTTTGGATCACAAACAGGGGTTCAAACAACGAATTGGTTCTTCATTTCATAAAAAATGTATTACAAATATTTATAATGGTTTTTAAATGGATTTTTAATGGAATGGAAAATTGTAACCTAAGGTTCTTTGGGAATAGATATGAAACTCTTAACTTGTGTGATGCCTCTTGAGGTTTTGTGATATCGGTAGACTATGAAAGGACTCAATCTCAGTTACTACCAACATATTTCTGGTTTCATAATATTTTTTTATAGTATGTATTCTTATATGATAGGGCCCAATAATGTAATCTTTTTCATTTATGGTTTCTTTATCGCATGATAGATTTTATCAGGGATTTTTCCTCCCAGGATTTCACATGATGTTTTATCACAGAGCTTCAAATGATGGATTATTTTAGGGATATTTTTTGATATATAACTTATATTTTATGTTTATTAATTAATATTTTATCACTTATACTTGTCATATTCATGTAATTGGGAATATAAATAGATTTTATGGAAACCAAAGTAAATTATTAAGTAATGGGTTTGGATTTATGAAATGTATTTGTAAAATGGATTTTATTTTTAAATATATAAGTGCTTCATTACTAATAAGAGATATTATATGGAATCGTTCATGGTATTTGACAAGGATTTGTTCTCACACCCAAATTATTTCCTTTAATAGGTTGTAGAAGTTTTATTTTTTGATCAATGTAATGTAAAGAACATAATATAGAATGTCAGTTCCAATCGTTATAACATATTTTATAACATGATGGTATTGTGGGGATGGTTGGTTATAGAGAGACTTGTTGGTTTTGTCCAGTTATAATTTTTTAGTTTCTCCAATTTATATTGGATTTTATGGATACTTTTTTATATATTTATTTCATGTTGTACTCTGGTAGCTTGTCTTGTTTTGTTGATTTTCAAGCCATGTTCCCACTATCATTTTTATGACTTACCATATGATAGCCACCTCGAGTGGCTATTTAGTTGACATATGTTGGGTTTTTACACTATCCATGAAAATAAAAATGGTGTATGGTTCAAGAATTCATATATAAATCCATGTATAATCAATACACATCTATATCATATTAAAAAATAAAATTATTTTTACTGATTCCACAATCAATAAATGAAAATACTCTATCTATAATAATTGTTATAACAGACACTATATGTGGAACGGGTTTTACAGTTAAGAAATTGATTTGAAAAATCAATAAATGTAAGGAATCAATTTTAAAACCCATATAATAAAAGGAATGAAATAAAGACTTATCATTGGGGAAACTAATTATAAGGAAAATAATTCGTATAATAGAGGCTGATTTTGAAATACAATGTTAGTGAAGGAACATTTCACTTATATATATTTGATTAAAATATTTCTAATGGAGGAAAATATTGTACTCGATGAACATATTTAACCAATTAGTAATAGATAAGGACAATAATAAAATAATCCAATAAATAAAATCACACAAGAGGAGGATTCATGACTAAAAAATGAGGTAGGGTGGGTTTCCATACAACAGGTAGTTAATGAGTCAAGTAGGAAAATTAAATAGTAATGATGCATATAAAACCCCAAGAAAATCCATAGTAGTAAAAAATAATATGTGTTTTAGAAATAAATACCATTCATATTACCCAAATGGATTATCTTTTATGGGAATCATAATATTGAAAATGAGATTTTTGAAGACAAAAATCCAATGGGGTATCATTTTATTAAAAAACTTATAAGAGAGGGAGAATGAAGTTGAAAATAAAATGAAATTAATATAATATAAGTCCTAATATAATATAACTAATATGAAGTATAAAAACTATTTATAAGTTATCATTATGTATAATATTAAATATTTCTCACGAAATTAAATTTTACACAAAGAAGCCTTTACATTAATTCATGAATAATTTTATAAATATAATTTATAATCATACTCTGCAAGTATATTAGTTGGTTATTATCTATTTTGATGAATTTAGTTTGTAATTGAAATTGTTTTGAACGACATTCATAATGGTAGTGTTTTTTCATTATTCACCCAAACAATATAATGACAATATCATACAATGTTTTGGAATGTATGTCTTATAAATAAGTGAAATTTAATAATCCCAATCTATGTGATTTTTTATTACGATTCATATAGATGAAATCGATTGGGAGAAAGTTTTAGTGATTTTTCACGAATAGATGTTTGTATATTAATAAATGCGTTTAAAATTTATATTATCATAATAGAACAAAATTCATTATTTTAATATTTATATAATATATTTTCAATAATTAATCCCTCATATTTATCCAAAATATTCTTTTATTTTATTATTCATGTAAGTGGTAAAACAAACCCAAACTTATTGCTATCCTAATTAATAGATGTTTATGATTATGAAAGTGGTATATTTTTTGAATAATATAAATAATCCAAAAAATTATGATTTTATATAGTTATATTTATGTTGTTTAATCATATTTAAGTGTTTTGAATAGATAAAAATGAAATTAAATGTATAATGGGATATTATACTTCGTTGAGGTGATAGTTCACACAATGCAAAATTTTATTTTTTATTTATCCAAGAATGAGAGTGAGAGATGGTGGATTATAGATTGTATCCTCATTGTCTGGATTATATTATATATGTCAAATATATTTATAAACTTCGTCATTAAAACTAGCTGAGAGTGGAAGTGGTGAAAACCAAAGTCATCGCTTAATGGAGGTGGTAGTCAGCACAACTCACAATTATTGGTTTTATTTAACCTAATTAATTTGAAAAAATGTGGTTAATAGTTAATCCAAAAGAATAAAGAAATTATGTATAAAAAATAATCATTCATTTCTATTGGAATTATAAATTTATATTTGGGAGTTTAAGAATGAATATAAATGAATTTTGGGAAAAAGTACTCATGCTGAGGACATTGGAATTCCCCTAGAAGACTCATTTTAATTTGATGAAATATGGAAATATCATGTGAAGAAATGTTCAAAAAAATTAATATTATTATAGGGGTAGTAAAAAAGTGA
Organism: Viscum album; assembly: GCA_963277665.1. Classification (NCBI taxonomy): domain Eukaryota; kingdom Viridiplantae; phylum Streptophyta; class Magnoliopsida; order Santalales; family Viscaceae; genus Viscum; species Viscum album. The sequence goes on along the minus strand of OY728148.1, from coordinate 2,122,963,901 downwards.
TGATTTTCTGGAGGAAAACAAATTTTTGGAGTGGTCTTGAAGGGGTGGTGAGAGGCCTCTTTGAAAATTGGCGAGATTAACATTTTTGTAAATACAACAACTTAATATAAAGAGAGAGAATGTATTATAAGTTATGAAGACCCCAAAATGGGAAATAATATATTGGGTAATGAGATATGGTCAATAATACCTCAAACATCGATTTTCAAAAAAAAATTAATTTTTCAATGTCCTTTATTCAATGATTTTTTATTTTTAAAAATTTGGGTTTTACTATGGTACCTAGTTTTTACCTAAGTATATCATTTTTATTCCTATTATAGAAATTAATTTTATTACATATTTTGAATATGTAGATACCATATTTTGGCCTAATAAGACTTTGAAATATTTCTAAGAATATTTCCAATGATGGGAGCTAAGACGGCGTGCAATTCCGAGGCTCAGTGTGTCCGAAATTAATTGTGTAAAAATATTAAGTGTTTTTATATTATGCACGTCCTATTAACTAAATAAAACAGGATATCTCATAAAAGGTTGATCAGATCGGAAATCCAAGACCATAGTATGGTCTAGAATGCACTGTTTTCCCTAGATGAGACATAAAATAAGTTGGCATGGGATATTCGGAACCCTCGCTCATTTGAGGTGTATTTAATAAATAAATTAAATAATTAATTTATTCATTTAATATATCAAATCTGAATATCTCTCAAACAGGGACTTAGATGAAAAATCTAAGACCGCGAATGAGTTCAAATCGTAGGTTTTACTCTAGGTAGGGTATAAATTTTTTTGGCGTCAGGTGTTCGGATTATGTGCCATCGTGGGAAAATAATTAAATAATTAAATGATTATTTACTTATTTATTTGATTAAAAATACTTTTAACCTAATAAGAGGAAATAATTATGAGGCTTTAAAGGTTTGGCATCAAAATCCCTACAATTATCTAGCTAAATCATAAATCTTCTCTATAAGAACACATCCCTGATGAAGAATGATGAAAGAGCCCTTAGGTCAAGGCGGATCAAATTACAACGAATACAATAGATCTTCCACCTCCGTTGGCAAGCATGTTCTTCATCAGAAAAAGATTAAATCTTGAGGTAGGACTCATCTTTGTTGTCTTTATGCCTTTGATTAAACTTTGACCAAATTGATAATTGAATATTTATTATGCACCTTCTTGCACGATCCCAGAAATTGAAATAATCTGCTTTGAATCAGTTTATAAATTAATTGTCATCATTCTTCATTCATCATTCTAACCGCAATGAATTAGGTCTAATAAAAACTATATCAACGATTAATTTTCAAATTTTCTAATCAAACTTTTTTCTTCCTTCTCCCTCCATTCATTGCCATCGTTTATTATGGTCGGTGGTTCGATAAATACCCGACAAATAATCAATGTGAAACCGATTCATAACGCATCGTAATTTTTATGCTGATACAGTTTCACGATCAATCGTGATGCCATAGGGTTTGAAGGGAGTTTGGAAACAGATCACAGTTTGGAGAGACTGAGGTGCGACCCTTGGATAGTGTATCCCAAACAGGATGGAGGTGGTTGGTTTTCGATGGCCAGGCAGCATTGGTGGTGGCTGGGATGGCATGGCGGAGGCAGTCCGATGGTGTGTGAGGTGGTCCAAGGAAGAATGGCGAGTGCATGTGACAAGGAAGTAAGGAACTTGACCGTTCAGGTGAGTAGACCAGAGATGCATCAGCGCGGCAGGCCAAAGGCAGTGGTGGCGGTTCTGGCTGACGCATTGGGTGCGGAAGAAAGGTTGGCCCGTTAGGTTAGCAGCATGAAATTTGAGAAGGGGAATTAATATTGGAGAGAGAAGATGACAAATATATTAATAATGATATAAAATAAAAGATAATATTAAATGATGAAAAAAACGAGAGAAGGAAACCAGGGGGCGTATCTACCATGCATGAAAAAGGGAGGTCGTAAAAGGGAGTGAGACACACCAAAATTGGAGAGATGGTGGTACATGCATTGGGTATTTGAAATAAAGGAATTAAAGATAATAATATAACAATTGTATTATTATTTTTTGATAAAATACTTTTGCAAATGTAACTTATTCGTGTGAACTCGGTTTCATGAACCGTCTGCGGCAGTGCAACCCAGATTCTGAGACAAACATTCTGAGTCCAATATTGTATGTCTTTTCCGGTTTTTTGGATCGGGTACCCGAACCGATAGGAAAATAATAGATTTAATATTATTATTAACTTTTTGACCTGCTATAACTCAAGCATGTGATGTCCGATTGACTCGCTGTTAGCAGGGACGTGACTCTGTCTTTAATAAGGTTGGTTCAAGTCTATTGTTGGATACTAAATTATAGTTCATGACTCGGGTCCACAAAACAACCAATATTATTATTATTATTATTATTATTATTATTATTATTATTATTACAGGATCTTGTATATGACATATCTCTCTCATACGGTGTCATAATAACGAAACGTATATGATGTTGCGACCCAGAAATTAAGATGAATGTTTCAAGACTAGTTTTTGATATTCAAGTCAAGGTTGAGGCATATGTTCACAAGACCCGGTTCTCACGTGTTGTGGTGAAATGCATCATTTTCATCGGCTATCCGTTTTGAAAAAAATGGGTTTTCCATATCATGTGTCTTTCGGTATGGATCACAACGGTGTGACCAGTTTGGTTAACTGGTTTCATTTGAAGTACGACCGGGATGGATCAAACACAAATCCAACTGGGCCGTCAGTACTAAAATGCCTATAACATACAGAATGGTTATCAGATTGATGCACCTTCTGTCATGTTGGAACCCTTATGACATGGAGGTCCTTCGGGTTACTCCCTTGTGGTACTTCATGGTGGTTGAGGTATGATCGATAACCTGAGGAGCTGGAACATGACATTTCTTTTAGTGATAGTTAGGATGACTACTCCCTTGATGAATCAAGGCATGGGTATTTCTTACTCCTCTGCTCCGGTAGAGATGGGACTCCCCACCTCATGAGTGTAGGTTCATTTTTCTCTGATATGGTTTTCCTATATTTGGATTCGATACTCCACCACACGGCCAGACCAGGTCGGTTGCATGGGTCACATTGTGTTCCGATAACCCGAGATGACATACATGGGTTGAGACTGTGTACGAGCACATGGCCAGCGTACACGGGGCAGACCCCAGATAGATAGACACAGTGTGTTATCTTTCTACATTCCGTGTAGTTTCTTTTTTCATGACTAGACTGACAACATGGGACGTTTTAGACAGGCAGTACCCGGGTTCAGACAACATGATGTGTAACTTTTCTACACACCGTATACTTTATGGAAAATGGCCTGGTCCTCTTGTTCATTGTATCTTGGAAATGTTTCTATTGGGTTAGTTCCCCTTTTTCTCATTCCCCTAATGGTCAGGCATTGATTCCTTCTACAGTAGTATGATCCCTTTAGTAGGACATTCTGTGAAAGAGTCAGCATCCCTCTGAGAGGCCCGAAGTGAGATCCTATATCTGTTCTTGACCCTAGGTATGGGCAGGCATCAACATTACCATCTCTACCGGGTGTTGATCCTATACCTATTTGGTGAATTAGAATAGTCACGGTGTCCGCCATGGCCCTGGCAGTGATCCTCATCTGTGTATCGTGATCTTTCCCACTCAGAAGTGTGTCTACCATAATGAGTGCTTCTAAATATCGTGATCATTACCACTCAAAATTATGTTCTCCCGTAATGAGTGTATCTACCTATTGCGGCTTTTCCCGACGAACGGTGCTTCTCGGACAGAAGTTATCAGCGCTATCATATTCATGGAGTGATTTCTCCCAGACGAGTGCTTTGTGGAATCTTTGAACTGCATCCCTAGCATGGGTATGTGGTTTTGTAACATGTCTCTAGACTGAATGTCTACGTTACAAGTATATCTGGTTGCCCTTGATATATGTATGGGCATATACCTGGTGTGATCTGTGGGATGAAGATCCCCTTACTCTCTCATTTGGGTTTCTTTGAGAAATCATATCCATTACTGGGTGGAGTTGTAACGCCCCGACCCCAGTTACCCAGAGTCGGTGCATTATTACATAACATTGGCATGATCACAAGAAAGATCAAATCTCGAAAGACCGATTGGTTTAGTTGCCTTGGAAACACTAGATATATTCATAAGTTTTACATTGCATCATAAAATGAAAAACTACTACAACAACATAATGTTTCCACAATCCACACTATTAACCCCTCATAAAATCCATGCAGGTCATTCATAATTTACTTCTTCACTTCCTGGGAAAAATAAAACATATAAAAGGGGTGAGCTCAAATGCCCAGTAAGGATAACAATATAGCGGAAACTTTCATAAATAAGAATAAACATTTAAGGCAATGCATTACTAAAACAAAAGCCTTTTAAACATTAACTTCAACATAGTATGGCAAAAGTAAAATGAAATAATGCCATTTACTTATTCACATAGATATTCTACTAATCGAATAATCACATGCAAAAATCAATAACCACTTTCATAATGTTGGAATGCATAATGCCAGACTATCATAACCACATAGCCAAGGCCGCGTGCCAAGACTACAAATAAGATTTTGTCAAGGCCTTGTGCCAAGACACTAGTTTGTCTCATGAGACCTACCGATGCATCGAGGAGCTATAGCGGGCTCCACCCGTCACATATTAAGTCCAATGCATTCCCATATGAAAAGGTTTAAACATAACATAAACATTCGTATTAAACTAGCATACGAAATGTCAATACTTTCACCATAAACCATGAATGGTATATATAAAAAATAGCACATCCATAGTCAAACATATCACAAAACCTTCAATACAATATAAAAGTTTTGTATCATATTATATCATCCTCAAATAAGCATAAAATCCATTAAAGTATGTTGACATAGATGAAATCAAAACTCTTTTTAAAGAAATGTCTCTTTCTATTTTGAAATCATTTAAGAGACATATATTTATAAAATAAAACATTTTCTTTGAAAATATTCTTATAAGCTTGTAAGGGAAGCTTTGACGATTTTATAACGGCGGAAAATAACCGCACCCGCCGTATAAGTTAAAAAAAACATCCTTATCTTAATTCTGTCGAAAAGGTTAAAAAGTACCTTGTTTGGAAAACGACAGAAAGATTCCTCTTATAAAAAGTCAAAAAAAGGTATAAATGACTTTAACCCATATTCTTGTAAAAATGTTTTGAAATACATTTTGAAGAAACATGGATGTGGATGATAACGAGATCCCAGTAGATTATTACGTATAAACAACCTCGGATAATGAAGAGATTGTGAAATAACCCTTACCTTGTACTTTTCCTTGTTTGGGTTCGGTTAACCTCCTGTATAATGGTGAAATAATTGTTATTAAATTATACAAGAATCATATACATTAATATGATATCATATATGATCTTTTAACATTGCTTTATTAATAATATCTTAGTATTATCGTCGTTTCAGGTGATAATCGATTCGTTCCTTTTAAATGTTTGGTTACGTAAGAAATGTTTGTAATGGATAGATTAAATCTTATTCATAATCAGAATGATATTAACATTATTTTTAACCCTAAAATTAGAATAATACTTGAATGGATACGATGGAGGATGGATCTCACCGCGTTCGTGGAGACGGTAGTCCGTACGTACGCACGAACGCTACTTCCATTTAATTTTTATTTTAAAAGAATTGAATCCAAATGATACATAGGTATATTACTATTCCAGTATAATATAATATTTTATATATGTTACTTAAGTTCATTAACACCATCCTTTATACGTTCCATGTGTGGTATGAACGAGTCATATCATTTTAAGGGGGCGGTAGTCCGCACTTCCTCAAATGAAATTATCGTATGTATATACAACATGAAACGAATGATGGTATGAAAGAAAATGGAATTACAGAAGCTTATATATAAAATATATATCATTAATATCATATTTAATTACAGTTCCATCATAATGGCCACCATGAGAGGCGGTAAGATGTATTTGAACAATCATCGTTTCGTGAGGCGTTAGTTTTCCATCCACAGAAACATTATGTTCATCATCCATTAGATGGAGTTGTGTGTATGTGTAGTTTGAATCTTTCTTATAACAACATCCTAGTTTATTGAGGATACTGGTGTTGTTACAAAAGAAAGGAAATAAAAAGATTTTGGGGGTTGGAGAAGCAAAATAAATGAAAATAATTTAAGAGAAAACGTTACCTTTAATTTAGGTAACTCACTTTGGTTGGAACCAAAGGACTTCTTGAAATGCTTTCTGCCTAAGGGGAATCTTCAAGGAGGAGTAGAGGGATGTAGGGAGCTTAGTTGGGCAGAGTTTGGACGAGCCAAGTGGCTTGAGAGGTGTGAGGAATGAGTAGAAGTGGTCTCCTTTTATAAGGGAGAAGAGGGGCTCTTTAGGAAAGACTGAAAGTATTACTTTATAATATAATTATATTCGGTTTATAATGGTCCAACAATCATTTAGGTCGAAGATAAGATGACTCATATTCTAAGTAACATCAACAAATAAGAATTGGACATGTTTTAGATAATATTTTAATCATTATAATCTTATTTATTTAAATGATTTATTAATGAGGTAAACATTGCATCATTATTGTGTCATTAATAATTTAAATTATTTGATGTCTAAAAATTATAAATAAACTATAATTATGTAGGAAATCGTTTTATCTTTCTAAGGAATATTTATAATCGAAAATCCAACATGTATAACCCTATGTAAAAATTGTTCTTCTAAAAGATGTAAGCTTATGCCATTTTTATTTTTATTTTAACTTTATTAATATAAAGTGTCCCTACCACATACAAGTGGCTCCAAGGGGTCCCCAAATTGACCCAAGGATGCTCATGGTCGGGTATGTGTCCACTAATAAGGTTAGGACATGTTTTAGGTTAATTTAGTATTATTATAATATTATTTTTTAACCCTTATTTACCGGATTTACCCTTAACCATGGTAAATAAAATATTTACCACAGTAATTATTCAAAATGTCTAAAAATAAAAGTTACCTATTTACACAATTTGGACATCCTGATTCCAAATATGGAATCCATTTTTCTAAATTCAAAACACAGAAGTGGCAGAAATTAATTTAAAATTAATTCCTGCTGTCAAAACAAAAAAACGTGTTTTTAAGAGGTAATAACTATCAAAAGATTGACACTTGTTTATGTTCGGTTTAATTGTAAAGTTATGTCCAATGACCAACATTATATTAAATGGTAAAAATATATTCTAAATATACTTTAAAACCACTCAAGTTCACAATTTATCACTATTAATTATTTTTATTAAATAAGTTGTTTTTAATTAAAATTTAGTAATTTTCACTATTCATCAAAATATGAAAGTTATCCGAAAAGTACCAAAATTTCCCCTTAGGCTAAATTAGATATTCTGAATCCAAAAATGAAGTCTATTTTGAAATATAAAATATATATGATTTCAAAAAGTAGGTATTACTATTCACAACGGCTAGTTTAATTAGTTGTGGTGTGTGTTAGAACTCGAGGTTGCGTACAACACACGCTATCGCATTATTCGAAAGGAAACGTACCATGGAAGCTTGGGGTGTTACATTCTCCCCTCCTTCAAATAATTGAGTCCTCGCAATTTCTAGGGTATTACTGCATAAAAAGACTCGGGTGGTTCTTCATCATAAGTTCCTCGGGTTCTCACGTTGCCTCTTCCATCTTATGATTTCTCCACAAAACTTTTACCAGACGCGTCGTCCGGTTTCTCAGTACTTGTTCTCTTGTATCAAGAATCTTGACGGGCTCTTCACAATAAGACATATCGGGTTCCAGTTCTAATTCCTCATAGGTGAGTACATGCGTTCGGTCAGGCATGTATTTTCTCAACAGAGATACGTGGAACACATCGTGAACTTTGGAGAGACTTGGCGGCATTGCCAATCGGTAAGCTACAACCCCAATTCGTTCTAGAATTTCGAAAGGTCTGATGTACCTGGGACTCAATTTACCTTTCTTACCAAAAAGTATGACTCCCTTCCACGGAGATACCTTCAGGAAAACATGATCACTGACTTGAAATTCCAAATCCATCCTTCGATTATCGGCATAGCTCTTCTGCCTACTTTGAGCTGCTTTGATGTGATTTTGGATTACTTTCACCTTTTCCACCGTTTCCTCCACCAGTTCTGGGCCTACAAGTTTTCTTTCACCAACGTCATCCCAACAGGTTGGTGTACGATATCTCTTTCCGTATAACGCTTCATATGGTTCCATCTGTATACTCGAATGGAAGCTATTTTTATAGGAAAATTCTACCAGTGGTAAATATTGATCCCACATACCCTGAAAGTCAAGTGAGCAAGATCTCAGCATGTCTTATAAGGTTTGAATAGTCCGTTCTGATTGTCCATCAGTCTGAGGGTGGTATGCAGTGGTCAAATGAAGTTCAGTATCCAGGGATTTCTAAAGACTTTTCCAAAATCTTGAAGTAAAACGGGGATCACGATCAGAAACAATCGATAGGGGTACTCCATGAAGTCTCACAACTTCATTAATGTATAGTCTTGCTAGACGTTCTAGGGGTAGATCTTCTCTTATAGCAAGAAAATGTGCTGACTTGGTAAGACGATCAACAATAACCCATATTGCATCGTTCCTTCTAGGAGTCATTGGTAGCCCCATGACAATGTCCATCGTAATATTGTCCCATTTCCACTCTGGTATAGGAAGAGGTTGCATGACTCCTCCAGGCTGTTGCCTTCCAGCTTTCACTTGTTGACAAACCATACATCTTGACACAAAATCAGCAATCTCCCTCTTCATATTGTCCCACCAAAAATGTTCTTTCAAATATCTATACATTTTGGTGCTCCCAGGGTGTATAGAGAAATTGGAACTATGAGCATCATCCAGCAATTCCCTTTTTAGATCAGGTATATTGGGAACACAAAGTCTCTTCCCGAATTTCAAAATTCCAACTTCATACACAAAGTCTCTCAATCTCCCATCATTCACAGCTTTAATCTTCTTTTGGAATTCTTCATCATCGGTCTGAGAACTCTTAATCCTTTCTAGTAAAGATGGTTTGGCAACCATTTGAAAAAGCATTGATGTTTCACCTTCCCTGGTTATTCCCATGTTCATCTTCACTAGATCCATAAAAATTGGATCCCTTTCAATTCTCATATTGTTCAAAACTCCATGCTCTTTTCTACTCAAAGCATCTGCCACCTTTTTTGCCTTCCCTGGGTGGTAGTGTATCGTACAATCATAATCCTTGAGTAATTCAAGCCATCTCCTTTGCCACATGTTGAGTTCTTTTTGTGAGAAAATATACTTCAAACTCTTGTGATCAGTATAAATCTCACATTTTTCACCATAGAGGTAGTGCCTCCATATCTTCAAAGAAAAGATCACTGCTGCTAACTCGAGATCATTAGTAGGATAGTTTTGTTCATGAATTTTCAACTGTCGTGATGCATAGGCAATAACACTATCATTCTGCATAAGGACACAGCCAAGTCCTTTCTTCGATGCATCACTATAAATAATGAACCCATCATTCCCCGATAGTAGAGTCAATATAGGAGCATTGACTAATCTTCTCTTCAGTTCTTCAAAACATTCTTCACACTCTTTTGTCCAAACAAATTTAACCCCTTTACGTGTGAGCTTCGTTAATGGGTTAGCCAATCGGGCAAAATTCTGGACGAAACGTCGATAATAACCTGCCAAACCATTAAAACTGCGTACCTCAGTTATACTCGTAGGTGCTGGCCATTCTTGGATTGCCTTGGTCTTAGAAGGATCAACAGAGATTCCATCTTTAGAGACAATATGGCCAAGAAAAGAAATCTCCTGAAGCCAGAATTCACACTTGCTAAACTTCCCATATAATTCATGCCTCCTCAGAGTCTTCAAGATAATCCGCAAGTGATTTTCATGATCTTCGTAGGTTTTGGAGTATACCAAGATATCATCAATAAATACCACCACAAATTCATCAAGATACTCCTTGAAAACTCTATTCATCAGATCCATGAATACAGAGGGTGCATTAGTCAATCCAAACGGCATTACAGTAAACTCGTAATGCCCGTACCTGGTTCGAAATGTTGTTTTCGGAATGTCTTCCTTCTTCACACACAACTGATGGTATCCAGATCGAAGGTCAATCTTTGAAAAGTATTGAGCTCCATGCAGTTGGTCAAATAAATCATCAATACGAGGTAGGGGATACTTGTTCTTTATCGTTATAACATTGATCTCCCTGTAGTCGATACATAACCTCATAGATCCATCTTTCTTTTTAACAAAAAGAACAGGGGCTCCCCATGGAGAAACACTAGGGCGAATAAATCCCTTATTACACAATTCCTCTAGTTGTTTATTTAGTTCGACTAACTCTATAGTGGCCATTCTATAAGGGGTCTTCGATATAGGCCTTGATCTAGGAATCAATTCAATAGAAAACTCAACTTCTCATTCTGGAGGATGTCCAGGTAAATCTTCTGGAAATACATCTACAAATTCTTTCACAACAGGTACATCCTCTATTTGAACATTCCTTTCCTCACCCGCAGTTATTTCATTCTCTTCCTCCCCAATAATTGAATTTAGTTGAGCTATTGAGGGTGGATCTAAATAAGAATTAGGTGGTGACGATTATGCTCTAAAAATAAGGTGTTCCTTATCATTATCATCAAGAATCGTAACCTCATTCTTCTTACAATAAATCTTCACATCATAGTCCGAAAGCCAGTCCTTACCAAGGATTATATCAAACTCAATCATAGGTATGACGATGAGATTAGCAGATAAAGAAAATTTATGTGCTCTAATGGGGACTGATTCACAAAACTTTGTTGCAACGATACTTCCCTTAGGAGTTTTAACTGACAACTCCCTTATTAAATCAAATTGGAAATATCTAATTTTCTTAGCAAACTGGGAAGATATGAAACAATTAGATGATCCAGAATCAAATAATGCATTTTCTAAACTTGAGGAAACCATTAAATTACCTGCCACCACGTCTTTCGGAGCCTCTACCTCAGCAGTAGTGATAGCATAAGCCTGGCCTTAATCCCTCGGCCTTTTCTGAGGTAAGTTCTCCTGACGCTTAGGGCATGCATTTGCATAATTCCCCATCTCCCTGCAATTGTAGCACTGAATGTTGGTAGCTTCCTTCTTCCCCTTGCAATCATGAGCTTGGTGGCCTTTTTCACCACACTTGTAACAGACTCCCATTCCCTTCAAGCAAGTACCAGGATGTTTCTTCCCGCATTTACCACAAGATGGATATTCAACCTTTTCCTTCTTCCCCTTATTTCCATTCCCAGATTGATCAGCAGGTCTCTTCTTCTCTTGCTTTGCTTTAAAGTCATAAGACTTATAGAATTCCTTTTCGGTCTTGATAGCACATGAGACAATGTCTTCGTACGATGAAAAGGATTGTGAGACTAATGCTCGATGGAGAAATGGTTTTAACCCATCAAAGAAACGATCAATCTTACTTCTTGGGTTGCGAATATAATCTCCAGCATACCTCGCTAACCTTGTAAAGTTAGCCTCATACTTTGTGACATTCTCATCCTCCTTCTGTCTCAGACTCAGAAATTGCCTTTCCATATCTGCTCGATGGTCGCGAGGGAAGTATTTTTCTAAAAATAGATCTTTGAACTCCCTCCATTCCATATTTGATACTTCATCATCTTCCTTCATGTTCTGAATCAATGACCACCATTGATCAGCATCTCCAGTGAGGCGGTAAACTGCCATGATAACTTTTTCCCTTTCACTGCTCCCCAAAGCCTGAAATATTTTCTCTAGGGAAAATAGCCATTGCTCAGCTACTAAAGGATTTGTATTCCCATTGAACGTTGGTGGTTGTTGCCTCATGAATCGATCTATCCTTGATCCTCCACGCTGCGGATCAGGGTTCTCCATACGGGTAAGGTTATTGTTCATAACCTGAGTAAGTTGTCCCAGTATAGTGATTAGCTGATCAGCACCACTTGCATCACCAGCCCCACTATAATTATCTTGATCAGGAGGGCAATCCCTACATAGAGTGCATGCATTGATACGGTTTCCATTTCTTCCACTAGGCGCCATTTCTAAACAATGGCATAAACTAGATCAGTTTATGAATCAAAATACATAATCCCATACTTATAAAACACTTAACATAAATTGAACTATTTATGGATATAATCCATAATCATAAAAATGTTTTCTTTGAGGAAGTATATACTCATAAACCCTTCATAATGATTTGTAAAGAAAATGAGAGTTATCCTAAGCATATCCCCCGGGAGTGTCGTAACCAAGAGTGCAGCAAGGCCCGTTGTCATGCACCAGTTCTCGTTCGAGTCTAGCTCAAAGCGGTGTTTTCGGGTTTTACCCCTAGGTACATCTGTGCCAGAGGCGCCTCTACCTGCTCGTATCCAGACAGGGATGTATTCCTCGGAAAACTCACAAAATCTCTACAATACCAAAATTCTAGGAAGTTCTTCTATACTAATCCTCAAAGTTCATTTTAGGTATACGTGCTCTAATCAAAGTTTATCTAAATCTAACTTCCAAGGATTGTACTAAACTTCCTCTGATACCAACTATAACGCCCCGACCCCAGTTACCCAAAGTCGGTGCATTATTACATAACATTGGCATGATCACAAGAAAGATAAAATCTCGAAAGACCGATTGGTTTAGTAGCCTTGGAAACACTAGATATATTCATAAGTTTTACATTGCATCATAAAATGAAAAACTACTACAACAACATAATGTTTCCACAATCCAAACTATTAACCCCTCATAAAATCCCTGCAGGTCATTCATAATTTACTTCTTCACTTCCTGGGAAAAATAAAACATATAAAATTCGTGAGCTCAAATGCCCAGTAAGGATAACAATATAGCGGAAACTTTCATAAATAAGAATAAACATTTAAGGAAATGCATTACTAAAACAAAAGCCTTTTAAACTTTAACTTCAACATAGTATGGAAAAAGTAAAATAAAATAATGCCATTTACTTATTCACATGGATATTCTACTAATCGAATAATCACATGCAAAAATCAATAACCACTTTCATAATGTTGGAATGCATAATGCCAGACTATCATAACCACATAGCCAAGGCCTCGTGCCAAGACTACAAATAAGATTTTGTCAAGGCCTTGTGCCAAGACACTAGTTTGTCTCATGAGACCTACCGATGCATCGAGGAGCTATAGCGGCCTCCACCCGTCACATATTAAGTCCAATGCATTCCCATATGAAAAGGTTTAAACATAACATAAACATTTGTATTAAACTAGCATACGAAATGTCAATACTTTCACCATAAACCATGAATGGTATATAAAAAAAATAGCACATCCACAGTCAAACATATCACAAAACCTTCAATACAATATAAAAGTTTTGTATCATATTATATCATCCTCAAATAAGCATAAAATCTATTAAAGGATGTTGACATAGATGAAATCAAAACTCTTTTTAAAGAAATATCTCTTTCTATTTTGAAATCATTTCAGAGACATATATTTATAAAATAATACATTTTCTTTGAAAATATTCTTATAAGCTTGTAAGGGAAGCTTTGACGATTTTATAACGGCGGAAAATAACCGCACCCGCCGTATAAGTTAAAAAAAACATTCTTATCTTAATTCTGTCGAAAATGTCAAAAAGTGCCTTGTTTGGAAAACGACGGAAAGATTCCTCTTATAAAAATTCAAAAAAAGTTATAAAGGACTTTAACCCATATTCTTGTAAAAATGTTTTGAAATACATTTTGAAGAAACATGGATGTGGATGATAACGAGATCCCAGTAGATTATTACGTATAAACAACCTCGGATAATGAAGAGATTTTGAAATAACCCTTACCTTGTACTTTTCCTTGGTTGGGGTCGGTTAACCTCCTGTATAATGGTGAAATAATTGTTATTAAATTATACAAGAATCATATACATTAATATGATATCATATATGATCTTTTAACATTGCTTTATTAATAATATCTTAGTATTATCGTCGTTTCAGGTGATAATCGATTCGTTCTTCTTAAATGTTTGGTTACGTAAGACATGTTTGTAATGGATAGATTAAATCTTATTCATAATCAGAATGATATTAACATTATTTTTAACCCTAAAATGAGAATAAGACTTGAATGGATACGATGGAGGATGGATCTCACCGCGTTCGTGGAGACGGTAGTCCGTACGTACGCACGAACGCTACTTCCATTTAATTTTTATATTAAAAGAATTTAATCCAAATGATACATAGGTATATTACTATTCCAGTATAATATAATATTTTATATATGTTACTTAAGTTCATTAACACCATCCTTTATACGTTCCATGTGTGGTATGAACGAGTCATATCATTTTAAGGGGGTGGTAGTCCGCACTTCCTCAAATGAAATTATCATATGTATATACAACATGAAACGAATAATGGTATGAAATAAAATGGAATTACATAAGCTTATATATAAAATATATATCATTAATATCATATTTAATTACAGTGCCATCATAATGGCCACCATGAGAGGCGGTAAGATGTATTTGAACAATCATCGTTTCGTGAGGCGTTAGTTTGCCATCCACAGAAACATTATGTTCATCATCCATTAGATGGAGTTGTGTGTATGTGTAGTTTGAATCCTTCATGTAACAACATCCTAGTATATTGAGGATACTGGTGTTGTTACAAAAGAAAGGAAATAAAAAGAGTTTGGGGGTTGGAGAAGCAAAATAAATGAAAATAATTTTAGAGAAAACGTTACCTTTAATTTAGGTAACTCACTTTGGTTGGAACCAAAGGACTTCTTGAAATGCTTTTTGCCTAAGTGGAAGCTTCAAGGAGGAGGAGAGGGATGTAGGGAGCTTATTTGAGCAGAGTTTGGACGAGCCAAGTGGCTTGAGAGGTGTGAGGAATGAGTAGAAGTGGTCTCCTTTTATAAGGGAGAAGAGGGGCTCTTTAGGAAAGAGTGAAAGTATTACTTTATAATATAATTATATTCGGTTTATAATGGTCCAAAAATCATTGAGGTCGAAGATAATATGACTCATATTCTAAATAACATCAACAAATAAGAATTGGACAGGTTTTAGATAATATTTTAATCATTATAATCTTATTTATTTAAATGATTTATTAATGAGGTAAACATTGCATCATTATTGTGTCATTAATAATTTACATTATTTGATGTCTAAAAATTATATATAAAATATAATTATGTAGGAAATCTTTTTAGCTTTATAATGAATATTTATAATCGAAAATACAACATGTATAACCCTATGTAAAAATTGTTCTTCTAAAAGATGTAAGCTTATGCCATTTTTATTTTTATTTTAACTTTATTAATATAAAGTGTCCCTACCACATACAAGTGGCTCCAAGGGGTCCCCAAATTGACCCAAGGATGCTCATGGTCAGGTATGTGTCCACCAATAAGGTTAGGACACGTTTTAGGTTAATTTTGTATTATTATAATATTATTTTTTAACCCTTATTTACCGTATTTACCCTTAACCATGGTAAATAAAATATTTACCACAGTAATTATTCAAAATGTCTAAAAATAAAAGTTACCTATTTACACAATTTGGACATCCTGACTCCAAATATGGAATCCATTTTTCTAAATTCAAAACACAGAAGTGGCAGAAATTAATTTAAAATTAATTCCCGCTGTCAAAACAAAAAAACGTGTTTTTAAGAGATAATAACTATCAAAAGATTGACACTTGTTTATGTTCGGTTTAATTGTAAAGTTATGTCCAACGACCAAAATTATATTAAATGGTAAAAATATATTCTAAATATACTTTAAAACCACTCATGTTCACAATTTATCACTATTAATTATTTTGATTAAAAAAGTTGTTTTTAATTAAAATTTAGTAATTTTCACTATTCATCAAAATATGAAAGTTATCCGAAAAGTACCAAAATTTCACCTTAGGCTAAATTAGATATTACGAATCCAAAAATGAAGTCTATTTTGAAATATAAAATATATATTATTTCAAAAAGTAGGTATTACTATTCACAACAGCTAGTTTAATTAGTTGTGGTGTGTGTTAGAACTCGAGGTTGCGTACAACACACGGTATCGCATTATTCGATGGGAAACGTACCATGGAAGCTTGGGGTGTTACAGGAGTTGTACTCTTTTTTGTTCACTCTTGTTGTACATTTTTCTATCTTACTCCTCTCCTCTTTAGTACCTCTATTGCTGCTCCCTTGATCCTTTGAAGCATCATACTGACAATTTTTTTTCTCATCACTACTTGAGATTTGCACTCATTTGGCGTGCCCTTGTAGACGACGAACAGGTTGATTGTGACATCGGAGGAGCTTTAGGATACAGCGTTCTTGGACCATGTGTGGTGGTCTTAGATTGGGATCTAGGAGTCGGACTCTTCCAGCTGTTTTACTTTTTCACCTATTGCCGGGTTGTGGCACTTTTCTAGTTGGGTGTGTATTTTTTCCCATTTCCATTTCAGCTTTACTTTTCATGTACATGTACTATTAGAGGTCGATTCATTTTTTTTTGGTTTCCTATTTATAGCAGTGTGGTACCTTGATTTCTTTTTCCTCTGTACTTTTTCATTGAGTTGGATGCATTTGTGTGTACCTGTTCTTAGGAAAAGGCCTCCTAGAGTTTTTTGTGCCTTCGTCGCTAGTTGCCAGCCCCTGGCCTACGGAGTCAGGCTTGGGTTAGTTGCTGCTCCAGCCCTGTTACGGGTCGGGTCATGACAGAGTGGTATCAGAGGTGGTTTGACCCTCTGGACGTTGTACGGATGTTTCCCTAAAATGGCCTTTATTGGGATTAGGTAAATAGTATCGGTGGGTATTGAGAGTGGCTATCAATCCAGGGAGTCTTGTGATGGTGCAGGCGGCCGACGTAACCATTCACCAGGACCCATATTACCCGCTTGTCGACTCGGCACCCTGAGACACCTAATTCAAGGAACAATGGTACATGCATCATTTACGATTGAGTCATCGACTATCCTTCCCGAGTCAGCTCCCCATTGTTGTAGATATATTTTGATATGCTCATCCGACTATGATACTCATTGATAACATTCAGGATGTCTCCATGATGAAAGTCATCCAGGATAATTGGTATGGTTTGTGGTGACGATTCTGTGAGTGATGAGAGCTCAGTTCAGGACCCATCATGCGAGCCCCTTTCTCTAGGTGGGCAGGTAACATCACCACTACCTGTTTCGATGAAGACAACCCTAGATGAGCAGGTTGAGGATCTGTGCAGGTTGAGCACACTTCGTGAGTTCCAGCACCAGAGACCACTGAGGTTCCGCAGTAATCTTGGCCCTCAGACAGTAGAGTTTTGGCTAGATTCGGTGGTCCACTTGTCTATAATGGTAGTTTCTGAGAATAGACGTTCGAGTTAGGACTCTATAGAGAGATCTATGCTATCATAGTGCCTTTGTGAATCCCCACCTATGTCTAGGTTTGGTTGTAGGCACCAGTGGTAGAAAGCATCTTGTCACGCCATATATCTGGTAGTGACAGTAAGTGCAATAGAGCAGAGACATCTACTATAGCTAGAAGATGCCAGAAGATGAGATCTCAATGCAGGAGATCTTCTCAAGATCAATTACACGCACCTGATCATTTGATTCCTAGAAATCACAATATAAGCTTGGTGGGAGAATCTTCCATATTTGTGAACTCAATCTGTGGTTGTGTAACAGATTCCCTTAGCGGGAAGTGCGAAACGTCCCAGACTCACTTGGTGCGGGATGTTTCAGAGAAGATAACATCCTTGAACCAGACCCTAGTGGAAGAGGTGGGTACAAATTTTCTTCAGTCGACAGTGATCACTCATTCGGCTCTCGATCGTGTAAGGGAGTCTTGGCTGTGATTTATCGGTTGTGAAATCGTGTGTGACCAGATATCCTTAGGTGTTTCACCATATGGATATTCTGAAGGAGGGAATCACGATAATCTGTCCTAGTGAAAAAAAATTATTCCAGTTGTGACATGTGATGTAGAGGTTCGGTCGGTGAGGAAAACATTCCCCCAAGTTCTATCAGGTTGTTTGAGACTGCTTAAGGAGATGGAAAGGTTTCATATCACCTTGCCTTATCCCAAATAGTTGGAGTGGGTATACGATGCCTTACACCTTTCGCAACTGAGGAGATACATGTGTTTTCTTACACATGTCATCAACTCAAGAAAGGCTTATGAGGGTGGACCAACCCTTTGGTCCACATTCTTTGGCATCACAGAAACGAACAGGCTTCCCTCGGAGCGAGAGAGCGAAGTATGGGCTTAAAATCCAGAGTGGTTTTCTTGGTTCTGCATTTCAAGGATGAAAATATTGAAGGAGGGAAAAATGTAGAGAACCTATATTGTCCTAATAGGACTTTGAAATATTTCTATGAATATTTACAAAGCTGGGCGCTGAGACGGCGTGCAATTCTGAGACTCAGTGTGACAGGAATTAATCTTATAAAAATGTTTAGTGTCTTTATTTTACTAATGCGTGGTTATCTAAATAAAATGGGATATCTCTTAAACCGCTGATCCGATCGAAAATAAGAAACCGCGGTTGGGTCCGGAATGTGATGTTTCCCCAAGAAGCGACATAAAATAAGTCAGAACGGAATGTTCGGACCCCTAGCTCATTGGCGGTGTATTAAATAAATAAATGAAATAATTAATTTATTCATTTAATAGCTAAATCCTGAATATCTCTTGAACAGGGACTCGGATAAAAAATCTAAGACCGCCGATGATTTCTGAACATAGGTTTTACCGTAGGTAGGGTATAACTTTTGTTAGCATCAGGTGTTTGTCTTATGTGCCATCATGGGAAAATAATTAAATAATTAAATGATTATTTATTTAATTATTTGATTAAAAACTCTTTTAACCTAATAAGAGGCTATAAATATGAGGCTTTAAAGTCTTTCCCTCATAATCCCTGCAATTATCTAGTAAAAACATAAATATTCTCTAGAAGAACTCATCCCTGATGAAGAATGGTGAAAGAACCCTTGGATCAAGGTGGATCTAATGACAACAAATGAAACGAATCTTCCTCCTCCGTTGGAAATCACGTTCATCAATAGAAAAGGATTCAAGCTTGAGGTAGGACTCATCTTTGGTGTCTTTATGCCTCTGATTAAACATTGACCATGTTGATAATTGAATCTTTATTTTGCACCTTCTTGCACGATCCCAACAATTGATATAAATTAATTTTAATCATTTTATAAATTAATTGTCATCGTTATACATTCATCATTCTAACCACAATGAATTAGGGATTATCAAAACAATAGACAAGGTTAAATTTTGAATTTGTTAATCATGATTTATTCTTCCTTCTCCCTCCATTCATCACCATCGTTTATTATGGTCGGTGGTTCGATAAATACCCAACAATGAATCAACATGAAACTGATTCTTAACACATCATATAGTCTATGAGGATATGGTTTCAAGATCAATCATGATGCCATATGGTTTTATGAGAGTTTGGAAATAGATCATGGTTTAAAGAGACTGATGTGCGATGCTTGGATAGTGTTTCCCAAGAAGGATGGAGGTGGTTTGGTTTCAATGGATACACAGCATTGGTGGTGGACGGGATGGCATGGCGGAGGTGGTCCTATGGTGTGAGAGGTGGTCCGAGGAAGCATGGTTGGTGCATGCGGAAAGGCGGCATGGACCTCGTCTGTTCAGGCGAGTGGACCGGAGATGAATCAGTGTGGCAGGCCAAAGGTAGTGGTGGCGATTCCGGCTGAAACATTTGGTGCGAACGAATGGTTGGCCCGTTAGGGTAGCTTCTTAAAATTAGGTAAGGAGAATGAATTTCGGAAATAGAAGATGAAAAATATATTAATAATGATTTAAAATAAGAGATAAGATTAAATGAAGAAAAAAAACGAGAGAAGGAATCCAGGGGTGTGTTGGCCTTGCGTGAAGAAGGGAGGTCGTGAAAGGGAGTGAGGCGAACCAAAATTGGAGATATGGTGGTGTGTGACATTGGGTATTTGAAATAAATCTGTTAAAAATAGTAATATAATTATTATATTATTATTTTTGTTGATAAACCACTTTTTTGATCATAACTTATTCGTGCGACCTTGGTTTCACAAACCGTCTGCGGCAGTACAACCCATATTATGAGACGACCATTCCGAGTCCAATATTGGTTGTCTTTTTCCAATTTTTGGATCGAGTACCCGAAGTGCTCGCAAAATAATAGATTTAATATTATTATTAAATTTTCGACCTGCTATAACTCATGTGTGCGACGCCTGATTGACTCGTCGTTAGCGGGGATGTGACTCTATCTTCAATATGGTCGGTTCATGTCTAATGTTGGATACAAAATTCTGGTTCATGACTTGGATCCACGAAACACCGTATATTATTATTTTTATTATTATTACGGGATCTTGTATCTGACATAGCTCTCTCATACGTTGTCAGAATAACGAACCGTTTATGACATTGCGACCCTGGAATTAAGACGAATGTTTCAAGACCAGTTTTGGATATCTAAGTCAAGGTTGAGGCGTAGGCCCATGAGGCCCGGTTCACGTGTGTTGCGGTGAAATTCAACATTTTCACCGGCTATCCATTTTGGACAGATGGGTAGTCCAACTTGTATGTTTTTCTATAGGGATCGCAATGGTGTGACTGGTTTCGTTAACTTGTGTCGTTTGAAGTACGGCCAGGTTGGATCGAACACGAATCCAACCGGGCCCTCGGTACTAAAATGCCTATAACTTACAGAATGAGCATCAGATTGAGGAACCGTCTGTCATGCTAGAACACTTATGAAATGGTTGTCCTTTGGGTTACTCCCTTATGCAAATTCGTGGCGGTTGAGGTATGATCGATAACCTGAGGAGCAGAAACATGATGTTTCTTTTAGTGAGAGTTATGATGACTACTCCCTTGATGAATCAAGGTGTGAGTATTTCTTACTCCTCTGCTCCGGTAGAGGCTGGAATCCCCACCTCATGAGTGCAGGTTCGTTTTCCTCTAAGATGTTTTTCATATCTTTGGAGTCGATACTCCACCACATGGCCAGACCAGGTTGGTTTCATGGGTCACCTTGTGTTCCGATTACACCGGCTGACATACATGGGTTGAGACCATGTATGGGCACATGACCAGCGTACACGAGGCGATCCCAGATACATAGACATGGCCTGTTATCTTTTTACATGTTGTGTAGTTTCGTTTTTCACGACCAGCCTTACGACAGAGGTCGTTGTACACGGGAAGTACCCAGGGTCAGACTACATGACGTTTAACTTTTCTACACGCCGTGTACTTTATAGAAAATTGCATGGTCCTCTTTTTCACTGTATATTGGACATGTTTCGTTTGGGTTAGTTCCCCTTTTTCTCGTTCCGATGAAGGACAGGCATCGTTTCCTTCTATAGGAATATGATACCTTCAGCATGACTTTCTGTGATAGAGTCTACATCACTCCGAGAGGCCTGGAGTGAGATCCTCTATACATTCCTGAACCTAGGTAGATTCAGGCATCAACATGACCAAATCTACTGGGCTTCGATCCTCTACCTTGCTGGGGAATCCAAATGAGTCATGGTATCCACCATGTCCCCAGCAGTGATCCTCATCGGTGTATCATGATCATTAACACTAAGGAGTGTGTCTCCCGTAATGATTTCTTCTATCTATCGTGATCTTTCCCACTCAGGAGTGTGTAATCCCATAATCTGTGTGTCTATCTCTTGTGGATTTTCCCAAGGAACATCGCTTCTTGGACGGACGTTATCAGAGCTATCAGACTCAGGGAGTGAGTTCGCCCAGACGAGTGCTTTGTGGAATCTTTAAACTAGATCCCTTGCATGGTTAAGTGTTTATGTAACTTGTCTCTAGAATACAGTCTTGAGTTACGAGTTGTTTCCCTCGAAATTTGGGGATGACCTCCTTGCTTGAAGATTAAAACATTCCAATCAGTTTCTAATGGGTTTGTTCGTAGAACCGGAAACATCCAATGATTCCACACCCATTTGGACCTACTTTCCAAAGTTAGGCGTTCATTATTTGTGGACTGATGAGGCTTAGGAATTTTCATTGGTCGAGAGGATGGGAGGTCATACTCATCACACCTTTTTTAGGGGAATTATTGTCTACTCCAGGACTCTCTTTATAGTTTTAAGTTATGTTCGTGAATCCTTATTACATTACCAAGTATAAAATTATCTTTCCTTCAGATCAAACAATCAATGATCGATATGTAAGAAATTTAGAGAATCTTTTTATACGTATTTGACGTTCTTCATTGATAGAGAATCATATGTATTTGTTAGAGATTCTTAGTCAATGGTATCCTAAGATATGTAAAAGTGTCTTAGTCATTATAATGACCATACTGGTTTTAAAGCAACTTAGTGGGGCACATGATGTTTATTGTCATTCAGAAGGATATGAATTATTTCAGAGTTGGGATCGAACCCGCAGATGGGATACCTACGTATACTTTGTTTAGAAAAGGTATCAGAACCCACATAGTTCGAGTAAGGGAATATGATGTTTATGATTGATGGCTCAAAGAAGGATGTCATAATTAATTTTACACTCTAAGCTCACGTGAGTCATGCTCAGTGTGAGAAACAAGAGATTTGAATACTCTAACCTGTGACATACTCCTGAAAATGAGGCCGAATTTAGGAGAGGACTTATGATGGGGTTTTTACTCCTGATAAGGAATCCTAGATCAAAGATAAATTGGGATAGGTTAAAAGAAATTACGATTGGGGATTACTCCTGAAGAGGAGGCCCATATTTGAGAGTGGGGCTTATTCCTGAAGAGGATGCCCATATTTGAGATTCGGGCTTATTCCTGAATAGGATGCCCATATTTGAGATTGGGGATTACTCATGAAGAAGATTCCCATATTTGAGATTGGGGCTTAATCCTGAAGAGGATGCCTATATTGGAGACTGGGGATTACTCCTGAAAAGGAGGCCCAGGATAATGATTATGACAGGGGCTTAATCCTGAAAAGGAGGGCCAGGTTAAGAGACATGAAAAATTAAGGGACAGGGGGCTTACTCATGAAGAGGATGCCCAAATTAGGGGATTGCGGCTTACTCCTGAAAAGGAGGCCCAGGTTAAGGGAAATTATGGTTGGGGATTACTCCTGAGGAGGATGCCCAAATTAATGAGGACTTGGGAATTACTCCTAAGGAGGTTGCACATAATTGGAGATTATGACTAGGGCTTACTCTTTAAAAGGAGGCCTAGGTTAATGATTATGACTATGGATTATTCCCAAAAAGGAGGCCCATGTAAAGAGAATTATGACTGGGGCTTACTCCTGAAAAGGAGGCCCAGGTTAATGAGTTCTCTCATCTTAAATGATGAGGTTGAATGAATGAAATCTCAATCTTTAGTGACATAATGATGTGTAATTCACTAGTTTTTGAGAGATATTCCACAGAATTCCTTTCAGATAAGGAAGTCAAATCAAGAAATCATGCCCTAAATGGCATTTGAAAAGTGTCTTGATGACTGAATCTTGAATAGGAGAGGTGGAATGGCATAAGAGTGGTGAAATGGGAAACAAGGGCACCCAAAAAGGTAGGGGCGCGCAAGTCCTGGCAGACGTGTAGGTACTGTGTGGGAGCGCACGTCCTGGTCGCGCAGGTATACCTTTGCGACACATGGGTACGTGCGCGAAGGTTAACCAGCAGGGTAATACTTGGGAAACTCCTGGTTAAAGCCCTTAGAATCATCTTGAGGTTCTTCCAGAAGAGTGGCGCGCAAGATCTATTGATGGAGTTAGGTAGTGCGCAAGTGTGGCCATTTCCCTTAAGAGTTGACCACTTAGACGCACAAGTGTTGATGAGTTTCAAAACACAGGCCTTCCTCCCCCTCTTTAGATCTTATGTTCTATGTAAGAAATTACCTTCGAAGTGTTTTGGAATCTTTGAGAATGGGCTAGGGCGCTGGGAGCTCAAATTTGAGTTTCTGGAAAAAATCCTCTCTCGAAATGGGGGGCCCACAGGGTCTATTTATAGGCTGGAGAAGTCCCTGAGCGGTTATCCTATGGGGTGCTCAAGTCACTTGTCCGACCATTAGGCGCCGCGCAGGTAGACTTGTGCAACAGTGATGGAACTTGTGCGGCACATGTGCTTTTGAAGCCTTGTTCATGCCTTTGTCGATTTTTGATGTTTTCTTCCAAGGATGAATCAATTTGAACTAAGATAATCCCCTTTTCTAATCTTTAGACTCTGTGACGAAAAAGGTGCGTCAACAAAAGTGGCCCCTCATAGTTGGATCCAAATGAAATGAGGATGTGACTCTGAAGAAATGAAGAAAACCAAAAGAAAGGTGGAGCGCAAGTCTTTCAGTGCGCAACACTTGGCGCGCAGGTTCGTGTTGCGCAGGGCTGGAGCGCACTGGGTGTAGGCGCGCAAATGGGACTCCTGACCTATAAATATGCGGTCATTTTTTGCGCATAGCATCTGATTCCGAATTCTCGATCTCTCGCCATGCAGGTCACCTTCGTCGTGCAAGTCTCCCATTTTCTGCTATTTCTTCGTCGTCCCACTGATATCAAGGTAATAGGACTTGCGCGGTGATACTTTCATGACAAAAACATGTGTGGAACATTGACACTTGCGCGACACATCCATACTTGTGTGACATGTTTAGACTTGCACGCCTTAATTCCTTTTCCATTTTTTTTCTGAAATTCCTTCACAAATTTTATGAAAAATCAACTTACTTAAAAGTTAATTTACTCAACTCATATGCAGAATCAATGGCTCTTAGAACCGGAATAGGTGATGAAATGGCTAGCAAGCAGATTGATTATATGATGAACATCATTGGCCATGATTATTATACCGTCAAAAGTAGCACTCATATGGATTTGGCTAAGTATCTGAAGAAATATCATCGTGATTTCCACCAAAGCATTTATTTTCCTTTGTATGACTACAATCATCTGAGAGAAGTTACTATTCCATAAGAAATGAAATATCTCCCATTATCGTGGTTTTAGAATTACAACAACTTTGAATCAAAAAATATCTCAGGTGGAGGAGTATTTCTAACAGCTGGAACAGAGGAGAGGGCCCACATGATGCAGCATAGCCCTTGTACGCTAGATCTGAAACCGCATACGCCTGAGCTGCAACCAAATTTCCATCCATCAATCTTCTGAAATGCTCATATGGATCAATCCAAATTCTGGAAGAAAAGTTGGAACTTCTATCTTAGGGGAGGCGTGAAGCCAACTTGTATGTGGGCATACTGGTTGTGACAAAACTATGCAGAGTTTGTCGAGGATCTGAAAGGAGCGGTGATATACGATGCTATCTGGTTTGGGCAAACATATGTTTACAGACATGATAACTTCGTGCCAGAGATACTCAGCCAATAAAGCCCAGAAACTAATTCTTTCCATATGACTCTTGGAAAAGTAGGAATCAGTCTGTGGGATGTCCACAAGATCTCAGGGGCTCCAATTTTGGGTGATATGTATGATGAATTCATTCCACCCAAGGTGACTTTTAATGATTCAGAGAAGACACCTGCTTTAGCTCGAGAATTATTCAAGATCTTCCATAGGCTCAAAAGTTCAGATACCTCATTAACTCATTCTATAAAGGATATTCATCCGGAGGAATGGATGAATATATTTCTTATTGAGAAGAAAGAGAGGGAGCCAAAGGAGAAGGAGCCGAAAGAAAAAGAATCCAAGAAAAATAAATCCAAGGACAAGTGGCCCAAACGTCCTACCACCTTCCCAAAACATGAGAAGTGGGGTGCTCTTGGCACATTCTAGACATCTCTAGAAGAAGGAGAGTTCGAGAAGTGGGGATATGAGGTGAATCAAAGGATCCAAAAGAAGACTCATCCAGCTGGCTTCTTGGCAGTGTGGCTCACCATTTATCTCTTACCAGTCAGGGATTCGAAGGGAGGCGTCGGGCTAGGGACCTTTGTCATTGTGGAAAAGTTGGATGAGGGAAAACTGGTTGGGTTGGCTACCCCCATTTTAGCAAAGATTCAGAGGAGTTTACTTCATGTTTTCATGGGTAAATATTCTTTAAGAATAGTGTGACCATTCAATGTTTTATGGGGATGGATTTCCACTCACTTCAGGACTTACAATCTACAGAATGGATTACAAATTCCTGGAAGTTCTTTCAGGCCGTCAGTGCATGCATTCTCTGGAGTTTCTCCATTATATGTTAATGCCTATGACATAAAAGTGAGGATGAGCATGTTTAAGGAATTCAACTTCTTTACCCGTGGATATCCTCCAACCGGGAGGTTTTTTGATGATGTAATAGCCCATTTGGATTTGAGGGCATACATGCTAGCTTGCAGGGATGGTGTTCTAGTTTCCAGGATTAACGGAGAAATTATATGCGAGGCCTATGCTCCATATAGATTTGCACGTCAATTAAAATGTCTGCAACAGATTTTTGTATCTCCTCTAGTTCTTGTCAGGTTAGAGAAACATCGATGGTTGCTCGGCAACTATGACTGCTGACGTCAAGGGAGAATACTGGGGAAGTATTTGATCTACGAGTCGAAAAAGTGGAACATAATTTGACTACATATTATGTCGAACAGTGGATAGAATCATACCCCAAAGGGGTGCTGAATCACCCAATTTATCAAGTGGGGAAAAGGAAGAGGACTGTAGAAAAAGAAACCCGTCCTCATGAAGGTGATGCTTCCCCACCTAAAGCTGATTCAGCAGATTCATCCTCTAGAACTAATTCACTGTATTCCCATGATGGGGATGATGAGGTACAACCAGTGGAAAAGAGATTTCGTGCCCGATATAATCCTCTGGCCAGAATTAAAAGACCCACTACATCAACTCCTGGTGAGTTACTTCATTGTGGTAATTTAATAACTGCTATTTTATAAAGAAATAAGTCTTATTTTATTAATCTCTATCTATAGTTGTAGGAGCATGGAAGAAATTGAAGTCAAAGATTGTAGGACCTTCCTCGCAGCCGTCATATCTAAGACCAGAGGTTGTCCAGTTATTGTAGAGTTTATACTATGGTACTGAGACCGCATGGCAGGATTTGTGTGAGGGCCTACAACTTCCTGGAATAGGGAATATTCTGGCTTCTACAAATCCCCAATACGCGGATAACCCCAATGAAGTGTGGGATTACATCAAAGAGCTAGAAATGCTCATATACGCCACTGATTAGTCAGTTCCTGTCACCAAGAAGGTGAAGGAAATGATTGATCGTGTTGCCACTGAGGGGGCTGGTGGTTCTGGAGATGAGGAGTGGCATGAGAATGTGGCTCCTGAAGATGTAAGTTTTCATTCTTTATTTTCATTATAACATGATTCCAGTAAAATATTTGTTAATTAAGGAAGTTATTTTCTTCATCTTATATCTTTCTAAGAAAGGAACTGAGGTTCCTTTTCCACAGTATAGCCCTCATGGTACTGCCATCGGGGCTGTTGCTGATTCTCCTCGCGAACTGGGCGAGATATCTCCAGGCCAGCAGGACATAAATGAGGCGTTAGACATAGCCATCCATTTTCCAATCCAAGTGCCAATAAGGCAGACTTCCGATACTCTCAAAAAACCATGGAAGCAAAGGCATCGAAGGAGAAAGTCCACAGTTAAACGCTTCATTAGTAGCGGTATGTCATTTGTGTAATCATGAGTCTTAAACCATGAAAGGATTTCTCATTTTCCTTGGGATTACAGGGGCCTCTTCAATTTCCCCTCTGAAGGAAAGGATTGATCCTCCTTTGAGGACCATGTATGGTGCTATGGAACAAACACGAATTCAAGAAGACTTGGCTACTTTTGAAGAAGAGCCAACATCTATTCCCAGTACTGCTCATGTTGCTACTACAAGTAGAGAAGAACCTGCACCAGAACCATTTGCGGCCACAGCAACTGAATCTTCCATCCTTCCTGAAGAAGCTGTCTAGGGTCAAGGGCCACAGAATAAGGGTCACAAAGGGGATACATCAAATGCTCTCACTGGTGAGACTAACCATGATTCTGAAATATCATTGGATGAAATGATGGATTGTGGAATGTCTTTTGAAGTATTTTATGATCATGGTAATTTATCATGTGAT
This sequence comes from Viscum album, assembly GCA_963277665.1. NCBI lineage: Eukaryota > Viridiplantae > Streptophyta > Magnoliopsida > Santalales > Viscaceae > Viscum > Viscum album. The sequence continues at coordinate 2,122,935,709 of OY728148.1, read as the reverse complement.
TTAGAAAACCTTGGGCATGAGTGTTATCCTTCACCCAGTAAATATTCATATAATTTACACTTCTAATCATGACTAAAAACAATATGCAGTTCTATCCAAAGAAGTTGTTGGACTATCAATGCCTGAAGAGGGTGTTTACATTGATGTCAACCCTACCATTGCAGAAAAATTAGATCAAGTGGAAATAAATCCAATATACTCTCTTAAGACCCATCATGAAGATCCTTTTGAAACTGGGAAAGATGGGGAGGAGTCTACTCATGCTGCTGATCTACTGTTAAGTAATGATCGAACTGAGTTTTCAAGATAGAAAAACGACTTCCATTGTTCTATTAAACTATTCATACTTTTAATTGATCAAACAGGGCTATCAACTTCAATGATTTGAACTGGAGGTGGGGTCTCAACTTCTTCCCAAACAGCAGTAGAAGGTGAAGCAACCAGGGTTAAGGGGGAATAAGAAGAACATGGAACTTCCTTAAGTGCGTTAATCCCAGATTACATGCCCCCCTATGATGATGATGTTGAATTAGACCCAGAGGTGCTTGAGGCGCTATGATTTTCACGATGCAAGGCATGGAACAATATATGGAAAATCAAATTTGAGGTGCCTTTAGAAAAGTTATCATTGAATATCCCTCGATTGTCGTCCCAATTCATCATGCTAGGACTTGGCGGTTTTTTATACCAATAGATCCATAAAAAGGTGAAACAAGTCATCTTCAAGAGAGAGCAGGATAAAAAGTGTCGCGAATATATGACCAGGGTGAAACTGTCAGTCATCATAGGTGAATTTGTGGGTGTGGTATCCCGAGCTGAGGCTGACTATACTGCCAAGATGAAGGAGCTAAAGCATATGATAAAATAAAAAGTCCTCCAGAAGATGCACCTTTATCAACAGTTAAATGTTGTTAGTGGGGAACTTGACCAACGCAATAATTCACTAGAGGGAGTTAAAAAGAATGGTATGAAGACCATTACAGATACCAAGAAAGCACTCCATCAGGGTGAAAAGTGTGACGTTGGTTTAGTGCATGAGCTTCACGTAGCTGCTGATGAATCTCGATATGTGGTTCATCAATTGAATACTTATGTTGAAAGCCTTTTGTAATTGTTGAAAAAGAGAAGAGACTATAGTCTGTGGATGTCCTTCTATCTCCTGTGCATCAATGAAAAAAACACTTTCATCTTCAATCATTTATGCTTGTATTTTCCTGCTACCTGCATTAAATTTTACCTAATCCAACGGGCCTAGTAAGCATAGTTTGATTTTTACTAGGATTAATGTAAATTACCCTACAAACTTTGAACCTTTTAATTGCTCAATATTACCTAAATCATACAAAATGTATGTTTAGTGAGCTGGAACATGACTTTTATTCAGAGTTCCTTTGTCTTTTGTGGGATGTTTAAAGTCATGAACGTCGGACATAAAAAGGTTGATGTTTAAAGTCGAAATAGCATTGACTGAATGAATTATAATTGACTCAATTCCTTGACAATTCATCTGAAAATATAGTACCATACTCATGTATGAGGGAAAAATATGTAAACTATGACTTAAGAATATTTGAATCTGAGGAATGATATGAAAAAGAGCTAAAAGGCATTAGAAGAAGTAGTTCTCAAGAATGAAGTTACCATTATTTGACAAACCCGTTAGGGGGTTGAATTATGCCGGGCCACCTAAGGGCATTGGCTGCATAGTCAAATAATAATATCTTTTGGCTGACAAGTCTGCTATGTAGAATGTTTATGCAAGGCCGCCTATGGGAATGTGATGCATATTCAGGAAAAAGAACTCTCAAAAATTTACATTCCTAGTGCTAAAAGCCTATGAATGTTTATGGATATTCAAATTTTCCAAAGTATAGAGTTTTCTGTATGGAAAGAGGTACTTGAATATGGAGAAGATATTTCCAAACAATATTATCGAAGAACTGGATAGATATAACTCCTACGATGGTCTGACCCAAACATAGGGAAGGAGAATATAAACCATAGACTTGAATACTTTTCAGATCATGAAAAAAGATATGTGACAAATATGTTAAGGATAGATATTTTTGCGGATCCCTACATACTGTCATTTAAGACCAATAAGGACAAAAGAGGCTTTCTTCCCAAGAATGAAGTTACCATTATTTAACAAACCCGTTAGGGGGTTGAATTATGTAAGGCCACATAAGGGAATTGGGTACATATTCAAATAATAATATCTTTTGGCTGACAATTCTGTTATGTATACTATTTTTGAAATGCCCCCTAAGGGCACGTGTTGCATAGTCAGGTAGAAGAACACTAAAAAGATTGACATTTTTGTGACTAGAAGTCAAGAAAATGGCTATGAAGATATGAAAATATATAAGGTTAGGATTATGAAACATAAAGATGGGTATTGTTTATTGTATACAAAGATACACAGATCAATACTAACCATAATCATGTTGTGGATGGGTCCTGAATGGAAATGTTGGACTTGACTACGTATCCCATAAGGATGGGAATCAAGCCATACGTATTTCTTAAACTACAGTTTAACGTCGTGCAGGAAAAAAGGATTAATGATCTTAGTTTAGGGTCATAGAGCTTGGACCATTGTAAGAAATACACAGTGTGTGTTTTCATGTGGAATTTTCAGCCAGGGGACTGAAAGTGGAATTTGGGGTTAGGCCCAAAGACTAGAGGCTGGATTCGAGGGACACTCAAACATTCCTACGTATCCCATAAGGATGGGAATCAAGCCCACATAGTTCTAGAAATACCCCATGTACAAATTTGGTTCGTACATGTGAAGGGTGAAAGGGGACTTTAGTTCAATTATGGTTTAACACAAGATAAAAGGTTTAGCCATTGCCATCTATGCACGTAGTTTTTTTAATGAAACATGATTGAAAAATCAATGTAATTAATTTTTCCCTCTCAGGTGAGTGTATCAAAGAATATTGTAGTTTATTGTCATACTGGACAAAAGTGTTGTATAGTTTAACGTTGTATAACAAGGACGAAAGTGAACCAATGTAAAGATATTGATTCTAGGGGCGGTTTCACAAATCAACATCGTATGAGATGGAGGTGATCCAATTTGAAGAGATTGATTTTGGTCATGAACCTTGGGAGGTTGCCTATGTACCCAGCCTAGAAGGAAAGGATCAAAGTTTGCGTAATTAAATTAAAGAATGAATTAATGATCACGTTGTTCTTGGGGACAAAAACCTAAAAAAATGATGTTGTTGGGACATACACATGGTTAGTATCCCAGAGAGAGTGTTATGGTTGAGGTTTTCTCTAAGCTCACATGAGTCATACTCGGTGTGAGAAACAAGAGGTAACAACAACCTTAACTATGCATAGTTTAATGTCATGTAGGACATATAAAGGGACTATGCAGTTTAAAGTCTTGTAGTTGGGACTATTGGTGATGCATAGTTTTATGTCATGTACCAGGTACAAAGTACAGTTTAATTTCATGTAGGACATATCAAGGTCTTTCTGTACAGTTTAGTGTCATGTAGTTAGGACTATGGGGACAATATAGTTTAACGTCATGTTGGACGAAAGGGGGACTATGCAGTTTAACGTCATGCAGTGAGGACAAAACAGTACACCATTTAACGTCATGTTGGACATATTACGGTCTTTTTCCCCAGTTTAACATCATATTGGACGAAAAAGGGACGATACAGTTTAACGACATGTGGGACGAATGTGCGAATAGTTTAAGGTCATATGCATGGACCGTGGATGGTGTAGTTTAATGTCTTGGTGGACAGTGGTGTAGTTTTAGGTCATACAGGACTTTTGATGGTTATGTAGTTTAAATTATTTCTTTATATAAGAGACTTTTATACAGTTTAGCATCATGTAATTAGTACGTCACAGTTTAACGTCATGTTGGACGTAAGGGACTTGAAAATTGGTTAGGTTCATATGCATGGACCATTGATGATGCAGTTTAAGGTCATACTGGATCATTGATGTAGTTTAAGGTCATACTGGACCATTGAGGGAACGTTTTCACAGTTTAACGTCATGTGGGATAAAAGTACAAATAGTTTAAGGTCATATGTATGGACCATGTAGGGATATTTTTCACAGTTTAACGTCGTGTGGGATGAAAGTAAAAATATTTTAAGGTCATATGTATGGACCATGTAGGGATATATTTTGTGTTTATACAAAATACTTCTTCAAAAATCTAGCATTGGTTGGAGTAGTGATGAGTTCTCCATTCATCGAGATTAATCAATAAGCTCCATTGGAGTAGACCCTATGTATTGATTAAGGTCCTTCCCATTTTGGCTCAAGCTTCAGAGGTTTCTTTCCTGTTATCATTGGAGTTCTGAGAACTAATACCAATTCCCCCTGAGCGAATGAATGAAGATGAACTTTTTTTGTTAAAAGCTCGTGCTATTCTATTCTGATAGACTTTCAAGTGGTGTAAAGTGCACAATATTTTCTCATCTAACTGTTCCAATTCATTCAATCACTTTTGAGATTGTTCATCTGTAAATGATTGATCACAAAGGGAAACTCTGAGTGAGGGTAGTTGTACTTCAATGGGAAATACTGCTTCCGTTCCATATACCAATGATTATGGAGTTGACCGAGTTGCAGTGCGGGTGGTAGTCCGATAAGCCCATAAAGAATGAAAGAGTTTATCCGGCCTTGATTTCTTATCTTTATCCACCATATTTTGCAGTATAATTGAAAGAGTTTTGTTGAAGGCTTCTATCTGGCCATTGGCCGTTGTATGATACCGAGATGAATGGATAGATTTGATGTTGTATTCTTGATACAACTTCTTTACCTCGGATGAACATAAGTTTGTGCCATTGTCCATCAATATGGTATGTGGGAAACCAAATTTGGAAATGATGTTAGACTTGATGAAGCTAACAACACATTTAGAACTGAATTCCTTGAGAGGTATTGCCTCTTCCCATTTGGAAAATTAGTCAGTATCAGCAATAATGTACTTAAACTGCTTAGTCGTAGCCAAAGGTTAAGGTCCCACCACATCCATTCCCCATGTGGAAAATGGCCATGAGTATTTAGCTGTATGAAGCAACAATGGAGGTTGATGAATGAAGTGGGAATGTAATTGGAATGAATGACACTTATTTGTGAAATCAACACAATCTTGTATCATTGATGGCCAAAAGTATCCAAGCCTTTGAATCTGATCAGACAGTCTATGTCCAGACTGGTGGGCACCACAGACTCCTGCATGCACTTCTTTCATGATAGCCATTGTCTCTTCACCATAAATGCATTTGAAGATAACTCCATCAAAACCACGTTTGTAGAGAATTTTCTCTAGGTGATCTGGGCTATAATAAAGAGTAAAATTGACCACACTTCACCGGATTTGTCCTTTCTCGGCTCTATCAGGAGAAAATGTTCCATTTTGAAGGTATTCCCTGATAGGTGACATCCATCCTGTAGTATGACCATACGGTTCAGGAATGGGGCTAATTTCATTAATTTCCTCTATTTTAATTCGAACACAAGGTGAAATTGCACAACGGTGGGCAATACTGATGTTTGTCTTATATTGATTTGGATCTGCCAGAGCTTTGGCTATATTAGCCAATGCATTATCTTGAGCATTTTGTGATCTTGGTACATAAGAAAATGTCGGTTCCGAAGGGAATTCCTCCATTAAATCTCTGACGTAATCATACAAAGGGATTAGTTCTTCTTTTCTGATGGCATAATCCCCATTGAATTGTTTGATTACCAGGTCTGAATCACCTTTCACCTTTAAGTGATTCACTTGTGCTTGAAGTGCTAATTCCAATCATGTGATGAGAGCTTGGTATTCTGCTTCATTATTGGTTCCACCGTCCCACAATAATAAAGAATAAGGTAACACTGCCTTTTCTGGATAAATGAGCACAATTCCTAAGCCAACATTGTTGAATTTAGGATTTTGCATTTTCCTCCCTGTTGGACTTCTGGAAGCACCATCAAAATACATTTCCCATGCTTGAGGGATTTCTTGAATCGAGATGACTTCCTCATCAGGGAATCCAATATCTGAAGATGTGTCTTCTACTGAAGGGTGTTCGGCCATGAAATCTGCCAGATCTTGTCCCTTTATCGCCTTTTGAGACACATACAAAATGTTGAATTGCTGCAAAATAACTAACCACCTTTCCAGACGTCCTGTAAGAATTGGACGACTAAGGATGAATTTGAGCGGGTTATTGCGAGATACCAATTGGACCTTGTGATGTTGCAGGTAGTGTCTCAACTTCTGAACTGCAAAGATTAATGCCAGGTGTATAAAACCCTTTTGAGGCATATTTCGTTTTTGTAAACAACTTTCTTTTATATGGTGTATAAAACCCTTTTGACTTTTACTTTTATACAAAAGGAATCTTTTTCTACGAAGCGTTTTTCAAAATGACAAAAAGGAATGTTTCTTTTAACGTACGCGGTGACAACGACCTTTTCCGCCGCCGCGAGTATTATTTGGTCTTTGGATTCCTGAACAGGCCGTAATGTTTTTTTAAAATGAAATAAATACCATATACTCTTTTATGTATTTTGGTATTGAAAATGGATTTTATAATGGGTTTTTTATGTCAATATATTTAAGTGATATATTGTGATCAAAGTGTGGAAATGTTTTCTTTCCATTATATTGGTTTTATGTTTTATGATTTTTATAATGGTACTTGGACATTTGGCGGGTGGTTACATGATAAAATATATTACGGGTGGTTCCGTGAATACCAGGATGGGTGGTTACATTTTAACCTCCAATGCATTAGGTATGGAAGTCGGCCGTATGGCTATTCCATTAAGTATGTGTGGAAGTCGACCGTATGGTTATTCCATTTAAGTATGTTTATGTCCCAAGTTACCTTTATATGTTATGTGTTCTTTATATGGGTTTTATGTTAATCATTTGGTTACAAAAGGGTAGGTAATGATATTTTATTCAGTGAAGAGTTTTTACTACTTCATGAAGGTGAAGGCATTACTTTGATAATGTATACATGGTTTACTTGATGTTTGAAAAACTAACAGTTTTCATTATTTGTGTATCCCGTACTGAGTTTTTATGCTCACCCCAAGTTTTTTTGAAATTCATTTCAGAAGACTTAATGTGGAATAGGGTAAAGGATGGGTTCAAGGGAAATTCATGCTATCTAAAACATGGAACTATACATATTTCTTTTTAATAGTTTTTATTTTATGGAAACTTAGTCTACTTTGTAATCTTTTGAGATGTAACAGTTATGTACTAATTCTCTAAAAAGTTAAACCTGAAAATATGATCAATGTGAATTATTATTTTAATTCAATATTAATTAATGTTTAAGGTTGGGGACTTATAGTTGGTATCAAAGCTCAGTTCAGACAACTTTAGGAGTTAGAAAAGTGTAAAATTATAAGTTAATTGATGGTATGATCGAAATGATATAGCATTTAAAGATTACCATGTTGCTTCACCAAAGAAATTTCTGTGTTCAAAATGGTTTTTCGTAGAAGAAACAGAACATCTTTTCTAAGAAGGCATACAGAGGGAAATTAACTTCCAAATCACCATACTGAGATGGTCAGAATCAGAACTAAACAGTTTGTTGTAGTGATGGCTCAGTTGACTGAGGTGAAAATTTTTGGTTGTTTTCATTGATGATATTTTGGTGTTTTCCAAAAGTAATGAGGAGCATGAAAGACATTTAAGGGTTATCTTACAAACCGTGAATGAAAAGAAATTGTATGGGAAATTCATTAAGTGTGAGTTTTGGTTTCAACAAATTTCTTTCCTTGGTCACATTGTTTCAAAAGATGGCATATCTGTTGATCCTGCTAAAACAAAAGTTGTTGAAGAATGGCCAAGACCCAAAAATGTTACCGAGATCCGTAGTTTCCTTGGTTTAGCAGGTTAGTACCGAAGGATTGTTGAAATTTTTTCACGGTTATCTAGTCCAAATTACTAAGCTAACTCGGAAGGGTGTAATGTTTATCTGGACAAAAGAATGTGATGATTGTTTTGAAGAGTTGAAAAGAAGATTTCTAAATGCTCCAATTTTGGCACTTCCTTCCAGGAATGGTGAGTTTGTTATCTACAGTGATGCTTCGTTTAAGGGACATGGTTGTGTCATAATGCAGAATGATCAGGTAATTGCATATGCTTCTCGAGGTAAATTACCCTACAAATGATTTGGAATTAGCTGCTGTTGTTTTTGCTCTAACAATTTGGAGGCATCATTTTTATGGAGTAAAGTGTGAAATATATACCGATCACAAATGTTTAAAGTATATATTCACTCAGAAAGAATCGAACATGAGACAGAGGAGATGGCTAGAATTAATCAAGGATTATGATTGTACAATTAATTACTATCTGGGAGAATAAAATAAAGTGGCTGGTGCTTTGAGTCAGAAAAGTAATGCTTCATTAGCAATGTTGTGTTTGGAACGTGATCCTTTGGTTAAGGATTTGATGAAATTTGGCATAGATGTTGTTGGTGCAGGATGTTCTTCTATTTTATTTCAGATATCAGTAAAATATTCTCTATCAGACAGAATCAAGCATGCATAGAAGCAAGACAGTGAGTTGCAGAAAAAGGTAGAGCTGGTTCAGAAAGTTATGTTGCCTGAATTCAACATTGATAATGATTGTGTATTGATATTTGGGAAGAGATTGTGTGTGCCTTGTGATTCACAGTTGAAGAGAGAGTTGTCATGTGAGGCTCATAGTTCCCCGTTTCTAGTTTATCCTGGCAGTACTAAGATGTACAGAGATCTGCGGGAGTATTACTGGTGGGATGGAATGAAAAGGGATATTGCTGATTTTACTGTGAAGTGTTTGACTTGTCAGCATGTTAAAGCACAGCTGCAGTTACCTAAAGGGATGCTTCAGCCTTTACCAGTGCCAGAGTGGAAATGGGAAAACATATCCATGGACTTTTTTGTAGGATTACCAGGAACATATCGAGGTAAAAATGCAATCTGGGTTATTGTTGATCTCTTGACTAAATCTACTCATTTCCTTTCTATACGAGATACTTTTTCACTAGATTAACTTTCCAGTTTGTATCTTAAAGAGATATTCAGGTTACATGGAGTTCCTCTCTCCATTACGTCCAATCGTGATCCCAGGTTTACTTCTAACTGTTGGAAAGTCCTTAAGAAGTCGTTGGGTACTGAATTAAATTTTAGTACAGCTTTTCATCCTCAATCAGATGGGCTGTCAGAATGAACAATTCAGACCTTGGAGGATATGCTACGATCTTGTTCGATTGATTATCATGGAAATTTGGACCAACATCTTTCTTTGGTTGAGTTTTCTTATAATAGCAGTTTTCATTCCAGTATATAGATGGCACCATTTGAGGCATTATATGGGAAGCGGTGTCGAACTCCAGCATTTTGGGATGAAGTGGGTGAAAGGAAGCTGATGGGACCAGAATTGGTAGAAGAGATGGCAGAAAAAGTTCAGTTGATTCAGAAACACATGAGAACATCTTAGAGTAGGCAGAAGAGTTGTGCGGATAACCGGAGGAAGGATCTATATTTCGCGGTAGGTGATCATGTTTTTATCAATGTTTCTCCATGGAAAAGTGTGATGTGATTTGGTAAGAAAGGAAAGCTGATTCCAAGGTTCATTGGACCATATGAAATTTTGGAGAGAGTTGGATCAGTTTTATACAGAGTGGCTTTACCTCTGAGTTTACCTCAGGTACACAATGTTTTTTTATGTTTCTATGTTGAGGAAGTATATGCCAGATTCATCTCATGTTTTGAGCCCAGAGGTAGTTGAGCTGGAAGAGAACCTCTCTTAGGAAGAACAACCCGTCCAGATTCTTGACCGAAGAGAGAAAGTGTTGCCAAATATGGTAATCCACCAGTTAAAGGTTTTGTGGATAAACCATATGGTTGAAGAGGCAACATGGGAATCTGAAAATGCAATGAGGGATAAATACCCCCACATATTTTGATAAGTGAATAAAATTGCGAGGACGCAATTCCCAACAAGGGGGAAGGATGTAACATCCCAGGTAAATAAAGAATAATAAATTTTCATATTTATTAATAATTGTGAATTAAATATTAATTTTACTTTAAAGGGGTTTCTATGTCCGATAGCGTACCTGATACGCAACAAAGAGTTTCATTGAAATCTTACGTTGCACACTAGTAATAAAATAATATTATTTTAAATGGTAGTTAACACATAGCATTTTTATTGGCGGGAATTGATATAAATAACTAAAATATTATTATATATGTTTTTAAATGTTTTTACATTTATCTAATAAAAGATAAAGGCTTAAAATATGAAAAGAATTCAATTTTAGGCGTATATGCCCTAGTTTTCACTAAAGGTTCACATATCACCTTTTGTTGAAGAACCGTCATTAAATATAGTTTTGTTAACTCTAGTACATTCTATTGGACCAAATAAAACTCTTCTTTAGAATTGGGACCTCAAAATTTACTTTGTGTAAATTTTTGGTATTTTTCTGATAAAGTTCATTTTTTAATGAATAGTGTAAAATGTTGTTTTTTAATTCAAAACCTCTTTTTAATCTAATTTATTTATATGAATAGATTATCTTTTGAATTGGTTTTAAAGTGAAATTAGAAATTATTTTTACCATTAAATCCAATAGTGGTCGTTGGAATTAATTTCACTTTGAAATCGGACTTAAACTATTGTCAATCTTTTGATACTTATTGTTTCATAAAAACACGTTATTTGTCATGACAGTGGAATTAATTATTAAATTAATTATTGTGACTTATATTTTTTGAATTTTTTAAAATAGACTTCATTTTTGAATTCGGAATATCATATATTGCTTAGGGTGAATTTTTGGTATTTTTCTGAAAAACTTCAATTTTTGATGAATAGTGAAACCACTAAGTGGTACTTATAAAAACTGATTTTTCGTTTAATTGATATTTTACCACTTCTGTGTTTTGAATTTCAAAAATCCAACATACATGGTTTTCATTATGATTTAAAATGTGGTTCAATGAGATTAATATAATTTTTTGGTGAATAATAACTTTTAAGTTCTTAATCGCGATTAGAGGTAATTAGTGTAGTTTAAGGTAAAAATAATGTTTTAATAAAATGAGATGAGTTTGAGAGATGTCCTACCCTCATTGGATGTGTCATGGCCGACCAAGACAATCCATGGGTCATCTTGGGGACCCCATAGAGCCACTTTGTTTGGGAAATGACATAAAAAACATTTTATTAAATGTTAAAGTAAAAATGACACAAACATGAGATGTTTTACTAAAACAATTTTTACATGGGGTTATAATAGTCAGATGTTTGACAATAAATATTCATTAGAACGATAAAACGATTTCCTACATCATTATATTTTTTTTATAATTTTTAGAAATTAAATATATTAAATTATTTATGACATCATGATGATGCAACGATTACCTCATTAATAATGGATTTAAATAAAATGATAAGATAATGTAAACTCTATGACCTACACATGTCCAAAACCTATTGGGTGGGTATATTTCGAACCCTTATCACCTTATCCTAGAATTATATCAATGTGGGACCTCTTAAAACCGAATATCATTTTAAAATAAAGTGACTTTTCTTTACTTTCAAAGAGTGACCCTCCTCTCCTCTTATAAAAGGCCTCCACCTCTACCTCTTTACCCACACTTCCAAAGCCTTTGCCTCGACCAAAACCTGACCATTTTCTCTCTCCACATCCCTATATTACTTCTGGAATCCTCACATTGGGCATAAGTCTTCCCATGTAAGCCTTTGAGCTCAAACCAAAGAGAGTTTCCCGATTTTAAGGTAATGTCTTCTTTTGAGTCCTTTTGTTTTATTTTGCTTCTACAACCCCCTAAACTATTTTTATTCATTTATTTTGTAACCACAACAGTAGCTACCATATACTAGGATCTTTTTATAAGATGTATTCGAGCTACACTTACACACACCTACATCTAATGGTTAAAGAACATACTATTTCTGTGGATGGAGAATTTCGGCCTCCCGAAATGATGATTGTTCAACATTCTTTTAACACCTTCAAAGGTGGCCATTAAGATGAAACTATATATATATATGATATATAATATGTTTATTTTTTCCTTAAGCTTCTGTATTTTTCATTTTGGGCATACCTTTATGGTTTCCATTATGGATAAACACGATAATTTCATTTTAGAAAGTGCGGACTACCGCCCCCTCAAAGTGATTTGATTCGTTAATGCCATATGTGAGACTTATATAGGATGGATTTAAAGTTATTATATATGATTTTATATTGTAATTATAATATACGTATATATCATTATTATTTCTTCCCATTAAAGTATGATATAGAAATGAAAGTAGCGTTCATGCGTACGTACGGTTTACCGTCTCCATGAACGGTGCATTTCATTTCTTATCCCCAACTGTAATGTACTATTATAAGTACATATATATAATGGATATATATGATGTATGTTACATCTAAATGATTCTGGAATTACAATATACATAACTCTCATTTAGTTTTAATTCCATTAATATGACATAGAAATGAAAGTAGCGTTCATGCGTACGTACGGCTTACCGTCTCCATGAACGGTGCATTTCATTTCTTACCTCTAAATGATTATGTAATATTATAAATGCATTTATATACTGGATATATATGATATATATGATATCTACATCATGATTATAACTTTTGATATAATGGATACATGAACATATTGTAATTATAAAGAGCATATTTTTGACTCAAGTACCAATGATCGTTAAAACGACCGTTAATATCTTAAATAATTACATAGTGTTCATGACATGGTAATAAGTGATATAAAAGGATTAATGAAATTGAAAAATGTTATTAAGCAAGTAAAAATTAACTTATGTTTATTATTCAAGAGGATAAAGAACGATCGAGTCAAGACGGACCCGAGGTAAGGGACTTCGTCTCAATCTCCATTCATTGAGGCATATTTCGTTTTGCACACAACTTTATTTTATACGGTGTACAAACCACTTTGAATTTTACTTTTATACAAAAGGAATATTTTTCTACGAAGCGTTTCACAAAACGACAAAAAGGAATTTTTGTTTTAATTTACGCGGTGACAATGACCTTTTCCGCCACCGCGAGTATTATTTGGTCTTTGGCTTCCTGAACAAGTCATAATGTTTTTTTAAAATGAATTAAATACCATATACTCTTTTATGTATTTTGTTATTGAAAATGGTTTTTATAATGGATTTTTTATGTGAATATATTTAAGTGATATATTGTGATCAGAGTGTGGAAATGTTTTCTTTCCATTATATTTGCTTTATGTATTATGATTTTTATAATGGTACTTGGACATTTGACAGGTGGTTACGTGATAAACTATATGAAGGGTGGTGCCGTGAATACCCAGATGGGTGGTTACGTTATAACCTCCAATGCATTGGGTATGGAAGTCGGACGTATGGCTATTCCATTAAGTATTTGTGGAAGTCGACCGTATGGTTATTCCATTTAAGTATGTATATGTCCCAAGTTACCTTTATATGTTATGTGTTCTTTATATGGGTTTTATGGTAATCCTTTGGTTACAAAAGGGTAGGTAATGATATTTTATTCAGTGAAGATTTTTTACTACTTCATGAAGGTGAAGTCATTACTTTGATAAAGTATAAATGGTTTACTTGGTGTTTGAAAAACTAACCGTTTTCAATATTTGTGTATCCTTTACTGAGCTTTTTATGCTCACCCAAGTTTTTTTGAAATGCTTTTCACAGGACTTAATGTGGAATAGGGTCAAGTATGGGATCAAGGGAAAGTCATGCTATCTAAAACATGTAACTAGAAATGTTTCTTTTTAAGGGTTCTTATTTTATGGAAACTTAGTCTACTTTGTAATCATTTGAGATGTAACAGTTATGTCCTAATTCTCTAAAACTCTATACCTGAAAATATCCTCAATGTGAATTATTCATTTAATTCAATATTAAGTAATGTTTATGTTCGGGGCCTTATAATGGATATTACATCCCAATTAGCACACATATCTTACTCAGATTATTGATTCAAAGGAATAAATCATCTTTGAATACATGCCTATTTTGAGGGAATTCGCTGAAGTGTTTCTCACAATATTGTTTGGTGTTCCTCATAGAAGATATGTTGAATTCTCAATTGATATTATACTTAGAGATTTTCTAATATCCAAGAATCGATATAGAATGGTTGTTCTGGAGCTTGAGGATCTAAAGGAAATCTACAAGAGAATCTGGGTAACGGGTTTATATCTCCTAGCGCTTCACCAATGGGTGCACCAGTCCTTTGCTTCATGAATAAGGATAGGTCAATGTGCCTTTTCATTGAATAGTGTGCACTCAAAAAAATCCCGATAAAGAACAAGTATCCACTACCAAAAATTGTGAACTTGTTGGATCAACTACATGGATAAAAAAACTTCTCCAAGTTATATTTCCCATTGAAATATTACCATATGATGGTGAAGAAAGAGGATATCCCCATGACTGGTGTTTGTACAAGGAACATGCACAATAAATTCATAGCAATGCCTTTCAGACTCCCTAATGCTCCAGAAATTTTCATGGATGTGATTAATATATTCTTTAGAGATTACCTCAAAAAAATTTGTAGTCTCTATAGACAATATTCTAATATACTCTAAAACCAAAAAGAGCATAAGCAGCATCAATGCATGATACTATAGACATTACGAAAGTACAAGATCTATAAAATTTTTAAAAAGTGTGGGTTTTGGTTGAAGGGGGCACATTATTGGGTCATATCATCAAAAGCAATGGGATATCAATGGATCCCTCCAAGACAACTTCAATTGAGGGATGGTCGAGGCCTTAATCGGTGATGGACATTCGTAGCTTCTTAGGGTTGGCTAAATATTATCGCCGATTTGTGAGAAATTTCTCATGACCGTGAAACCCTCTTACCATGATACCTTGTAAGTGAGTCATGTTTTCATTGAGTAGTGAATGTGAAGGGATCTTCAAGGATTTGAAAAGGAGGCTTATCAATGCACCCGTTCTCACATTACCCACAAGTGTAGAACATTTTGTGGTATTTAGTGATGCTTCAAATAAGGGATCGGGCTATGTGTTGATTCCAAATGACAAAGTCATTTCTTAAACTTCAAGACAATTGAATTTTCATTAGAAAAACTATCCAACACATGATCTATAGTTTGATGAAAGAATCTTCACTATAATAATTTAGATGAATTCCCTCTTGGGGGAGAATTGTGAAATATACACAGATAAAAAAATCTACAAGTATATATTCACACATAAAGTGTTGAATATGCTCCATGAAAGATGGATAGAAATAATGAAATACTATGACTGCTAAATCAATTACCACCCTGGGAAAGAGAACATGGTGGCAGATGATATAGGTAGAAATGACCCTGTAATTCTATCATTGATGTGAATTGAAAAGTTATAATATTATTTGATTTTATAATTATGGAAATGGGAATCATAATGAAGGTAAAATCATCAATCCTTTCACAAATTATTTCTCAACTGTCGCTTTTGGAAAGGTTCATGGATGCTCAAAAGGATGATGTGGGAATTTATAAGAAAGTGGAAACAATAAAAAAAATTCTCAGAGTTCTATGTTGGTGAATATGAAATTGTGAGATTTTGGTCAAGACTATGTGTTCTATCAAATTTGGAGTTAAAGATTGAAATTTTGGATAATTAACATAGTTCAAATTTCTCCATTCACCCAGGAAACACAAAGATGTATCGTTATCTTTGAGATAATTATTGGTGGGATAACATGAAGGAGGGGATCATTGAGTATACATTAATGTGCCTGGTATGTTAGCAAGTTATGGCTGAGAGGCAAAAGTCTAAGGGGATGATGAAACCATTACCCACACCATCATGAAAATGTGAAAACATCACCACAAACTTTGTCACCAGACTTCTGAAGGCATCCAAAAGAAACAATATTATCCGAGGTGTTGTGGATCACCTTAAAAAAATGCACACTTCATTTCAATTCAAGAGGATTTCACATTGGATCAACAAGAACATATATATCATAGAAGTGGTAAGGCTACATGGAGTACCACTATCTATTATATCTGATCAAGATATATGATTCACCTCTATTTTCCAGGAGAGTCTTCAACATGCTTTAAATACTGAGCTAAACATCAGTACGACATATCATCCTCAAACTGATGGCCAATCAGAGTGGAATATCCAAACACTTGAGGACGTGTTTAGAGCATGCCTATTAGACTTTAAAAGAGGATGGGATCAATATATTCCCCTGGTTGAGTTATCTCAGCATAACAGTTTCCACTAAAGCATCCAAATTACTCCTTATAAAGCCATGTATGTGAGTGGTGTAGAACACTGACATTGGGCGATGATGTTGTGGAGAGAAAACTCCCAGGTCCAAAAATGGTTGAAAAAATGGTTGAGAAGGTTAAGGCCATAGAGAAACACATTAACGCCCCTCATAGTCGAAAAAAGAGATATGCTAATAATCATCCAGGAGAGATGAAATTTGATGTTGGAGATATGATATTCTTCCACATATCACCATGGAAGAAAATTATTTTTACACCCCAAGATTTCATAGTATGCTCTCTTTTCAATGTAATTCAATAACTTGTGCTACAAGGAACAACAAGTTTGAGAGCCCCCTGACTTACCAAACCAGCCATTTGAAAAATGGTTATGAATATTATTACCTGCATTTTGAATTTTATATATATCCTATATAATTTTAACATTCTAATTCTGTGATTCATAGACATAATATAAGGACAAATTGAATTTTTCATATAACAAATGTATTTTTAAAAAAATGCAGTTTTACCACCTATTTATGGAGATTCCTTTTAAAAAAATATTTGGAACTTTTATATATTCAAATTAATGAAATTATATTAATATTTAGAATCGGGACATAAAAATTTAGTTTGGATAAATTGTTGGTACTTTTCTGATAACTTTCATATTTTTCTTAATAGTGAAAAATACTAAATTTTAATTGAAACCACTTTTTAAATTGAAATAATTAATAGTTTTAAATAATGAATCTGAATGGTTTGGAAGTATAATTAGATTATATTTTTATAATTTAATACAATGAAACTCATTATAAGTAATTTCACATTTAAATTTGACATAAACAAGTGTAAATCTTTTGATAGTTTTTACTTTTTAAAAACCCGCCTTTTGGTTTTAACAATGAGAATTAATTTTAAATTTATTAATACAACTTATATTTATTTAATCTGAAAAAATAGGATTAATATTTTAATTTGGAATAAAAAAATTGGATTAGGTTGATTTTTTGGTATTTTTATGTAAAAATTATATTTTTTTTGAATAGTAATAAACACTGTGTTATTTTTTAAACCCGGCTTTTTATTTAAATAATTATTTTTTTAATATTTATTTTATGTAAAACTAGATATATAATAACCATATAAGTTAAATGTAATTCATTAGAGTCATTTTATAATAAAATTAGTTATATGAATTATTGTTGAACTTTTACCGACTTTTACCCACCTTCTAGAAGCATTTTAAATTTTGCATAAAACATAATTTACCACTTCTGTGAGTTTAATTTCCACAATCCGAGAGACACAGTTGACATTATTAAATAAAATGTTGTTCAATAAGATGAAAATATTTTTTGGTGAATAGTAAGTTTTGACTTTTATTTACCACAGTTAAATGTAAATAGGGTAATTAAAAGTAAAAAGATATTATAAATACCCTAATACATGTCCTAATTCTATTAGATACGTGTAATTAGATCAACAACAACCTTAGAAATAAAATATGATCCTTTTGGTCCACTTGGATTAGATTAGGATATTTATTATTATTTTATTTAAAGAAGAGTTAAAAGTGTTAAATTCAATGTGTAATAACTAAACCATTTTTAATATAGGGTTATGCATAAGATTAATTCTACTATAAATATTCATTAGAGAGTAAAATATATTTCCTACAAAATTATATTTTATTTATAATTTTAATACATTAAATACCTAAATTTATTCATGACATAATGATGTTGCAATAATTGCCTTATTAATGAAGGAATCAAATAATCGGTAGTATAAATATTCAAATAAATTTGGTTTCAAAGTTTTAATGAAAAATAAAACTTTTCTAGGTGAATAAGAATTATTGGGGTTGATAAAATGTATCTTTTTAGAAGTAATAAAGTTGTGATATCTTTCACAAAAACCAAAAACTAGATATTGTCAAAATTGACATAAATGGGTTTTTTAAAAAAATATTATATTATTGAATTATATATCATTCCTAAAAATATATGGTTCAGCCAAAGGGAATAAATAATATTATATATGTCATTAATGAACCAATTTGGGTTCTCCTGGATGTTTATATAATGTTTATTAACCATATAGTGTAAGAATACAAAAAGACACGGTAAAAGTTAAACTATTTAACTAATAGTTAAATCTTAAAGATAAGGTTAATATGATGACCTAAACTTGTCTAAAACCTATTGGTTAAGGTAATTTCCTCCCATACCACCTTATCTACGAAATAAATCAATTTGGATCCATTAGAATCCCAAAATTAATTTATAATAAAATAATATTTCAAGTTTTTCATAAGGTGACCCTCACCCATCTTATAAAATGGCACTTCCCCTTCTCTCAAAATCACACCTCCCAAGACATTTGGCTCCACCAAACCCTTCCCAAATATCCTACCGACATTCCTCACATAAACCTAGAGTCTTTACTTTGATAATAAATACAACCTATGGATCCCTTTTTATCAACTCAAAAGAAAACATCCGATGAAGAGATAATAATTTCATCACCCTCTTTCAAGATCTTTTCTTTTTACACTTCCTTTTTTGTTGTTTTTTCCATAAAAAAATAATAATTCCAGTTCCTCATACATAATGTGATGTTATTATAAATATGTTACAAACATATTCATTATTCTATCCATCCTTTAAATTACAAAGTCACCATAAGTGTGTACGTACGTCTTACCGTCTCCACATCGTGGTGTAATTTGTTATTCAAACACTTCATTAATTGGATGGATATAATGATGAGTATAAATTATTTCAATAATAAATATAACATGTTAATTATTTTTTATATATGATATACCATTCAATTATATATAATTTCACCATCAAAATAATGATATTATCGCTTGTGCGTACGTACAGATTACCATCTCCATGACGCGATGAGATGTCATTCCCCATCGTAACAATTCGAGAATAATTTTCATTTTATTATTGAAAATAATGTTTAAAGACTTTATATAATACTGGATATTAATAAGATACATCTTATCCATAAAAAATATGACTTGTGTAACAAAGCATATAAAGGAAAACGAATCAGTTAATACCTGAAACAATTGATACTACAGAAATATCATTAACAAATAAATTTTAGAAGATAATAAATGATATCATATTAATGTATATGGTTCTTGTATAATTTAATAACAATGATTTCACCATTATAAAAAAGTTTAAACTACCCTCTACCAAGTAAAAGTACAAGGTAAGGGTTAATTATACAATCTCATTATTGTCTGCGATTGTTTATGAGTAAGTATTTACTGGGACATATTTACCATCAATGTCCATATTTCATAAAAATGTTTCCGAAAGGAATGTTTTAAGGTTTTATGGAAGTTTATATTTAACTATATCATCATTTTAAAAGTTTTACATATTTTTTTCTAAATCTTTTTATTAAATTTCCATTATTTCAATCTAATTTTAAGGATTTATTTATATGGAAATAAATGTTTTAAAATGATAATTCCTTTCAGTGTTTCAAAGTGGTATGTGACAAATTGATTAAAAATTCTTTTAAATGACTTACTTTATAAATTATGTGACTTTTAAATGATTTCAAAAAATGAAAGAGATATTTCTATCAAATAATTTTTATTTCATCTATGTAAACATCCTTTGATGGATTTTACACTTGTTTGAAATTGATTCATTGTGATACAAATCTTCCATATTGTATTAAATGTTTTGTGTTATGTTTGAATATAGATGTGTTATTTTTATACCATTCATGGTTTATATTTAAAGTATTAACATTTCACATGAAGTTTTTAATACAAATGTTTCTTTTCTATTTCAACCTTTCATATGAGGAATGCATTGCACTTAGAATGTGACGGGTGGAGCCCTCTATAGCTCCTTGATGCATTGGTAAGTCTCTGGAGACAAACTAGTGTCAGGTAATAAGGCATTCAAAAAAATTTATTTGTATTCTTGGCACAAGGCCTTGACTATGTGGTTATAAATTATGGAATTATGAATTCCATTATTAAGAAATTTGATATTGATATTATATGTGATTATTCAACTAGTAGAATATCCATGTGAATAATTAAATGGAATTATTTGATTTATCTTTTCCATATTATGATGATGTTTAGGTTTAAAAGGATTATGTTTTAGTCTTACACATTACCTCAAATGCATATTTTTATTTATGAAATCTTCCGTTATATTGTTACCCTTACTGAGAATCTGAGATCACACATTTCTATGTTTTATTTTTTCCCGGATAAGAAGAAGTATATTACGATTCACCTGTATGGATAGTCTAAAGGATATGAATGTGTTCAATGGAGAAAATGTTATTTTTTTTATTTTGTAATGTAATGTACAAATTATGAATTTATCTAGTACGTCCATGGATATTTAAATGATTGGTATTTTGATACATGATTTCTTATATCATTCCAATGTTATGTAATAATGCATTGACTCTGGGTAACTAGGGTCAGGGCTTTATAGTTGGTATCAAAGGAAGCTTAGTACAAACCAAGGAAACTAGATTTAGATAAACTCTAATTAGATCACATTACCCTAATATAGACATTTAGGATTAGTATATAATAACTTCAAAGAATTTTGGTAATGTATATATTTTGAGTATTTTCCATGAAAAACATCCCTTTCTGGAAACGACGAGGTAGAGGTGGCTATGGCACAAATTTTCCTAAGAGTAAAAACTCTGACAAGGTGTTTTGGGCTTGACCCGGGGTATCTTGGTACATGAAAATGGGTCTTGATGCACCCATGGTTGCGACACTCCTGGGGGATATAATTTGGATAATTCACATTTTCATTAAAAGACATTATAAAGGATTTAAGAGTTAATATTTTCTATTAATGTTTTGTATTTTATATGTTTGGAATTATGCATTGTCATTCATAAACTAACCTAGTGTATGCCATTGTTTAGAAATGCTTCCTTTTATAAGGAATGAGAACTGTAGCAATACGTATGATCCAATGATTAAGAAGGATCATATCTTTCATGGTATTAATCCATCATTTATAAGGGAAATATTCTTCCACGTATTCTCATCATATGAAGAAATAGTATCATTTGTTAATAAGATAAGTAAGGAATTCTCTGTTTCCAATTTATTTGAAGGGAAGTAATAGAATTAAATGAAGGAGGGGTGAGACAGCTAGAGAAAGGGAAGAGAGGAAAGAGGGACTTTCCCAGATGTGATAATTGTGGAATGAATCAAATTGGTAAATGAATTAATGGAATGAGAGTTTGTTAGAAGTGTGGTGAAAAAGGACACCAATTAAGTGATTTTAAGGGTAAGAAAAAGGTTTCAAAGGTAAAATTCTTCATCTGTAAGGAGTTGGGACAGTACGTGGATTAATGTCCAAATCATCAGAGTGTTCCCCAAATGATGCTATTGGATGATAATCATGTTATGATACTACCACAGATGAAGTGTAATGACTTGTATTATTATGTTGTTATTAAATAATTATTTATTTTGAGTGTTGTATCAACGATGTACTGGTTATATGAATTATGGATGTAAATAAGCACTCTAATGCAATACTTTTTAGTTGAGGATTTGAGATTATATGGCTCAATGAAAAGTTACTCAATAGAAAGTTGAACTTTTTGGAAAATACATAGTTAACGGAACGATATACCTTACTATGGTTCTGATACTAAGGTAGCGATTTTTCAATAAGATATGATTGATTGGGATAAATTATATTCGATATTCTTGACTTCTTTGAAACTAATTAATAGCTTGGTTATTACATATTTGTTAGAGTATACAAATTTTTTGGATATAAGGAGTATATACAATATTCTATAAAGAATATGTGAGAATTAATGTAATCAAGTATATTATTTCCCTATTATTATATGAGTAAATTTATTCTTATGCTTTAGGGAAGGGATCTTAAACCAAAAAAGTGTTATCCTAAAACCTTATGTTTTGTTGAACCGATGATATTTTAAATCATCGAAGATTGATGGCTTTGAGGCCCTCAATTTACACTTGTTTATGATAGATGACCTCAATAAATACGTATAAATATTTATCTTTTTTCTCCAATTATGTGTCTCCAATTTCCACAAATGTTCTCTGAATAGAGGTAATAATTTGGTGGTGACTTTTTCATTTCCCTTTCCCTCTTATTAGGACTAAATTTTATTAAAACAATTTCCGATGTGGGTTTTTCAGAAAGGTATTTTTCTATTTTTAACCTTTTATTTTTGAACAAAAATTTTCAATTGCAAGGACGCAATATATTGAAGGAAGGTAGAATGTAACACCCCAAGATTTCATAGTATGTTATCTCTTCAATGTAATTCAATAGCTTGCACTACACACAAAAATGAATTTGAGTGCACCACGACGTACCAAACTATCCATTAAAAAAGATAATAAGAATAATAATGACTAAATTTTGAATTTTAAATATATCCTATATGATTTTAAACGTAATATTTTGGGTTTAATAGACATAATATAAGGACAAAGTCAATTTTTCATATAAAAGAAGTATTTTTAAAAAAATGAAATTTTACCACCTATTTATTAGAGAATCTCTTTTAAAACAAATATTTGACACTTTTATATATTCAATTTAATTAAAGTAAATTCTTTTTATAATCAAGACATAAAAATTTAGTTTGGATAAATTTTTGGTTCTTTTCTGATAACTTTCATATTTTGATGAATAGTGAAAAATACTAAATTTTAAATGTGGACAACTTTTTTAATAGAAATAATTTATAGTGTTAAATTATGAATCTGAATGGATTTGAAGTATAATTAGATTATATTTTTATCATTTAATTAAATTTTGGTCATTATACGTAATTTCACATTTAAATTTGACATAAACACATGTCAATCTTTTGGTAGATTTTACTTTATAAAAACCCACTTTTTGGTATTGACAATGTGAATTAATTTTTAATTAATTAATTCAACATATATGTATCGAATTCGTAAAATAGAATTCATTTTTGAATTTGGAATTTAAAAAATAGCTTAGGGTGAAATTTCGTATTTTTCTAAAAACATTCAATTTTTGATGAATAGTGAAAAACATTGTGTTATTGTTTAAAACCCACTTTTTATTTAAATGATTATATTTTTTATTTAATTATATATTATGTCAAAATATATATACAATACCTATATATGTTCAATGTAATTTATTGCAATTATTTTATAATAAAATTAGATGTATAAATTTTTATTGAACTTTTACAGTCTTTTACCCACCTTCTATAAGCATTTGAAAATTTGCATAAAACATAATTTTACAACTTATGTGAGTTGAATTTAAAAATTAAGAGAGACATGGTTAACATTAGTAAGTAAAAATTTGTTCAATAAGATAAAAATAATATTGGGTGAATAGTAACTTTTGACTTTTACATTCCACGGTTAAATGTAAATAGGGTAATTACAGGTAAATATGATATTATAATTACCCTAAAAAATGTCCTAATTCTACTGGATATGTTTAATTCAACCAAACAGAACATTAGGAATAAAATACAATCCTTTTGGTCCGCTTGGATTCAATTAAGTCATTTATTATTATTTTATTTAAAGAATAGTTTAAAGTGTTAAATTCAATGTTTAATAACTAAACCATTTTTAATATACGAATATACATAAGATAAATTCGAATATAATTATTCATTAGAAAGATAAAAATATTAACTACATCATGGTATTTTATTTATAATTTTTATACATTATATACATAAGTTTATTTATGACACAATAATGATGCAGTAATTACCTTTTCAATGAAAGAATCAAATAAATGGTATTATAAATATTAAAATAAATATAATTTCAATGTTTTTATAACATAAAATAATATTCAAGGTGAATATGACATGTTAGGGTTGATTCAATGTATCTTTTTCGAACAATTTCAAAAAAACCAAATACTAAATAGTGTCAAAATTGACATAAATGAGTTTTTTTAAAAAAATATTATATTATTAAATTATATAATTTTCCTAAAAAGCTATGGTTCAGAAAATGGTCTTAAATAATATTATATATGTCATTAATGAACCACTTGAGGTTCTTTTGGATGTTTAGAGTATGTTTATTAACAATATATTGTAAGAATACAAGAATACTAGGTAAAATTTAAACTATTTAAATAAAAGCTAAATCTAAAAGATAAGGTTAATATGGTGACCTAAACATTTATAAAATCTATTGGTTAATATTATTTCGACCCATAGCCACCTTATCTGCTAAATAAATCAATTTTTATCCATTAGAAACAAAAATCGTTTTATAATAAAATAATATTTCAAGCTTTTCCTAAGGTACCCCTCACCCCTCTTATAAAAGGGAACTTCCCCTTCTCTCAAAAGCACACCTACAAAGCCACTATTTTCATCCAAAACCCACCCAAATATCATCCCAACGTCCCTAAAATCATCCTACAGTCCTTACATTGATCATTAAGACAACCTACGGAGCCCTTTTGATAAACTCAATAGGAAACACCCGATGAAGATGTAATGATTTCACCATGATTTTCTTCTTCCACTTACTTTTTTATTATTGTTTCCATACAAAAATAATAAATCTAGAACATACTACAGATGGTTTTGTTATTATAAATATGGTACTACCATATTCATTGGTTTATCAATCCTTTAAATGACATAGTCACCATACGTGCGTACGTATGTCTTACAGTCTCCACGTCATGGTGTAGTTTGTTATTCAAACACTTCATTATTTGGATGGATATAATGATGAGTGTAATTGATTTAAATAATAAATATGACATGTTAATGATTTTTTTATATGATATATCATTCAATTATATATGATTTCACCATCAGAAGAATGATATTTTCGCTCCTTCTTACGCACGACATACCGTCTCCAAGACGCGATGAGATGTCATTTCCCATCGTAACCATTCATGACTAATTTTCATTTGATGATTAAAAATAAATTTTAAATAATTGATATCATTATGGATATAAATAAGACATATCCTAACCATAACACACCTGACTTGTGTAACAATAAATATAAAGGAAAACGAAATAGTTGACACCCGAAATGAAGATGCTACTGAAATATCATTAACAAAGAAATATTATATGATCAAATATGATATCATATTAATGTATATGGTTTTTTATAATTTAATAACAATTATTTCTCCATTATACAAGAGGTTAATCTAACCTTGACCATGTAAAAGTACAATATAAGGGTCAATTCAATAATTTCATTACTATCCGGGATTGTTTATGAGTATGTATTTACTAAAACATATTTACAATCAATTTCCATATTTCTTGAAAAAAATTCAAAATGAATCTTTTAAGGATTTATGGAAGGGTATATTTAACTATATCATCATTTTAAATGTTTCAAATATTTATTTTCCTAAATATTTTTAATTAATGTCCATGTTTTAAAACTGATTTTATGAATTTATTTATATGGACATAATTGTTTTAAAATTTTAATTATTTTAAAATTTTGAAATTTTTATGGGACACTTTGATTCAAAAATGTCTTAAAATGATTTCCTTTTAAAATTATCTGACTTTTAAATGATTAAAAAAAGAAATATTTCTCTCAAATAGTTTTGATTTAATCTATTTCAACATCCTTTAATGGATTTAAAACTTTTTTGAAGTTGATTCATTATGATACAAATCTTCAATATTGTATTGAAGGTTTTGTGAATTGTTTGACTATGGATATGTTATTTTTATACCATTCATAATTTATGGTTATTGTATAAACATTTCGTATGATAGTTTAAATACGAATGTTTATGTTATGTTTCATCTTTTCATACGAGTAATGCATTAGACTTAGTAATTGAAGGGTGGAGCCCGCTAAGCTCCTTTTTGAATCGGTAGGTCACATCAGACAAACTAGTGTATTGGCAAAAGGGCTTCAAAAAATTCTATTTGTTGTCTCGGAACAAGGCCTTGAATATGTGGTTATGATGTCTGGAATTATGCATTCTATCATTATGAAATTGGATATTGATATTACATGTGATTATTCGACTAGTAGAATATCTATATGAATAAGTAAATGACATTATTTTATTTATCTTTTCCATATTATGCTGATGTTTATGTTTAAAATTCTTGTGTTTTGGTCTTAAACATTGCCTTAAATGTTTATGTTTATTTATGAAAGTACCCTCTATATTGTTATCCTTACGGAGCATATGAGTTCTCCCCTTTCTGTGTTATATTTTTACCGGGCTGAGAAGAAGTTTATTATGATTGACCTGTAGGGATATTCTATGGGATATGAATGTTTTCAATGGAGACAATGTTGTTGATGTTTTTAATTTATTATTGTAATGTAAAACTTATGAATGTATCTAGTACTTACAAGCCTACTAAACTGATTGGTCTTTAGAGACATGATACCTTGTATCATGACAATGTTATGTAATAATGCACCGACTCTAGGTAACTAGGGTTGGGGCATTACATTTAAGAGACTTGGGAAGAAGGGAAAGCTTAGTCCAACGTACATTGGCCCTTTTGATATCCTTGATTGCATTGGAGAATTGTACTATCGACTAGAACTCAATCCGAACTCATCTCACGTACATTATGTATTCCATGTATCACTCTTAAGGAAGCATATTCCTTACCCATCGCATGTACTCAATCTAGATGTGGTACCATTGGAGAATGACCTCTCATATGAACAGAAGCTGGTGAAGATCTTAGATCCTAGGGAAACAAGTTCTAAAAAAATAAGACAATACACCTTGCAAGGTGTTTTAGAGATACTAATAGTTTGAAGAAGCAACATGGGAATTAGAGGAAGTGATGAAGCAGAGTTACCGACATCTCATTTAGTGTGGGAAAAGGAATGTTCGTGGTGGAAATTTCATAATGGGAAGATTGTAACGACCCAAAAATTTATTAATAATTAAAATTATTGATCTAATTAAATGTTTTATTATGTAAAATGGTTATATAAGATATGAACTTCCTTGGTTTTATGTTTTAAAATACTGTTAAGAATTGTTACTCTTCATAATATAGTCATCGAACAGTGACTACATAACTTGTATAAATAGAGGGATTTAACAAATCCATTTTACTCAAAAAAAGGGAAGGGATGACCTAATCGATAGAATTTCTCCATATGAAGACCATTTGTCAGAGCTTGGAAAGGAGATGGAATCTTTGGGCTTCGATATTGATCAAGCCAAATCTAAGAATCAAAACATTGAGATTGAGTTGAACCGCCTATAAGAGTAGTAGAAGTTAATAGTTATTACCACCCAAGAAATGTTTGTTGAGCCTCTCCAATAGTCTATCACCATTACACACCTTACCCTCAGGTCTTATGCGGGTATAATAGTGGATTATGCAATAAAACCCTACCACTAGGACTATGTGCATTATTTTTTTTAAAATAATGAATATACATACATTTTATTACTGTTACATTGTAAATAGTTTTTAAAGCAGAAATAGTATTTTTTGTTAATATTCAATTAATAAATCTATTTTGATGACTTATTGGATTTTTTAATTAAATAATATTTTAATAAAATATTATTATTAAATTAATTTTTATTAAATATAAATGATCTTTTAATTTTTATGAATATAATTGTAATTTTTATTAAGGATTGAGAGCTGTTTTTATCAAATCCAAAGAATTTTTGATAAATGTCTATTTTTTATTTTAAAAGAAAAAATTAGCATATTATGAAAATTATTTAGATAATATCAATATTATTTTTGGAATCATGAAGTCTATATTATCCAATGATTAAATTTTCATAATTTTCGGAGACAGGTGAATTTTTGGGTAAAAAGTAAATACTGTTTAAATATATAATTTGTCTTATGACATCATAATGACCCATGAGTGATGTAATAAAATATTATAAATAGTATGTTCGGAAAATATATGTGTTTCCATTAAAATAATGTGATTTTAGGTTTGTTTTATTTATTTTAAAAAGCCTTAGTAGACACTCCAAGACTAATAAAACATTTTAACTTTTGCAATGATTTTCTGGAGAGTGTGACTCGCCTCCAAATAAGCGAGCCTAAAACATTAAAATGATTGGACATTGGCACTATAAATTAACATTTTACACTCCCCATTAGAAAAAACCATGGGTAAAAACCATGGTATTTTTTGTGGTTCTGAATAGTTTAATGTGTAGTATCCAAAACATAAATAATAATGAATTCCCTCTCTTTTCCAATATAAACCTACCCAATCTCCCAATTATCTTCAATCAAAACCTTTGGATCTCGACCATACTCTCCGCTACTCTCTCTATAATCCTCCCTAGGTGCTCCAATCTTCAATTAAGCCTCTCCCAATCCTCTCCAAAGCCTTTGCAATCACACTTCCAAGTAAGAGATTTCTTCCTTTCTCACTTTTTTCCAAAATTCTTTATGTTGTTATAAACTTTTTTTCAATTAAAAATGTTGGGGTATGGTTTATATCCACACCCATACTTCCCTCCTAATTTTTTAATGATGATATACATCTTTTTCCTCTCATTAATTCCTCCCATGTACCCCAATTCCCATGCCAAAATTCTGTAATGAATTTCTCTCTTCTCATTTACATAAAAGCAATTACTTAATATTATGCATCTAAATTACATTAATTTTTCTAGGATATAATGTTCTATGACCCCAAATACTTTCCATTTCATGTATAAATTATGATATTCCTGTTTCTCTCTCATCAACCAATTTTACGATTTCTATTTGACTTCGTTATGTTGTTTAAGGTACACCAACATTTCCCATGAAAAAATAATCATGTAAGTGACAACCATACAAATTTATCAATCAAGGGTATTCACTATTATGAATAGGTACCTATTGATTGAGGACACACATTAATTTATTCCACATCTTTTATTCATGGAATAAATTATGATGTTTAATGAATCCTTGTAGTATGATCCATGTAGCACACAATTACATTAAATGAAATGTTTATAAAGGGTGCTCCCTAATTGCACTCCAACACATTGGGTAATGACTAGTATCATGATACTTTAAGTTCAATGAGGGTATAATCATTCTAATTCAAGTGTAATGAGGTTTTACTCATGATCATTTTACAATGATCCTTGTCTCATTCTTATATCATGTTAAATTTTTTTGCCACATTTATGTGTTATGATTACCATGCTATAACATGCCTTTATGTTCATGTTTCTCTTAAGATCCATTGATATGCCTATTTCCTAACATGTATTTTATTCTTAATTTTATTCCTTTTTTACTCCCTTACTGTGATTTATTGCTCACCCTTTTATTATACTTGTCCTCAGTTTATCCCAT
Source organism: Viscum album (assembly GCA_963277665.1). Classification (NCBI taxonomy): domain Eukaryota; kingdom Viridiplantae; phylum Streptophyta; class Magnoliopsida; order Santalales; family Viscaceae; genus Viscum; species Viscum album. Next base: position 2,122,906,015 of record OY728148.1, on the reverse strand, counting down.
GAAATACTATGTACAAAGGAATCCTTGTGGTAATGTTAAAGAGGTTTTCTATAAAGTTATGTATTTCATGCTTTATGTTGTTATCTAATGGGTATCCCTCTACCCAGTTAAAGAGGTCATTGCTTTTCATTAATAATGAATGAGGTTTTGGCCACAAACTTTTAAAAAAAATTATGTTAAGTGTGAAATAATGAACAGGGTTGTTATAAATTAAATATTAGTTGATATTTTATAATTTCCCCATGCTAGTTCCTCTGTAATGTAATATATATAGGTTCCCATGTGACCTCAATCTTGCCACCCAAAATTAAATTGGGTTTTTACTAGCAGAAAGGTTCTACGGAATATAATGGGGAGACTGTTACCTATAGAATAGAGTAACAATCACAAAAAATATTATATTAATCTATCATGCCATAAAACTAGACCATATTACAATTGAATACAAAAATCCATAAAGTAGTAAAAAACAATGTCATTTAATATTAAATTCAAATGATAAAACTGTAATGAAGTTTGTATGACTAAAAAAAATAAAACTAACTCCATAATGATATCTGCCAAAAATATTGGTCTTCAAAACTATATGTAGCCCATGTAAATGATCTAAACACATACTGAAATGAGATCAATCAATAATAGGGCCCATTTCCAGTTTCTAGACCTATATCCATGAATTCTTCCAAGGTATCAAATGACACCTAAGTATAGTGTGAGAGAAATATTGTAGGTAGACTGTTGTAGTGTTTAAACAATCAAATCTGAAAAAATAGTTCATGAAAGAGTATGATCAATAATGGAATGATTTCAAAAATTTATTGAAAATTTCAAAATATTCCAATCAAATTAGGAGCTCTTGGTTTATATAAAGGATCTACTAAACATATTTCATCAATAATTCATATACTTCATACCATTTGAAAATTCTTCCTCTTTAGATGAATCACCCATACTGCAGGTGGATTCTTCTAATAAGGATGAGTCACCATCATCATGTATCTCTCTATAATTCATAATGTAACATTCATATTTCCCCTTGAATCAATATTCCATGATAATTCCACTCTATTATAATTCCAATTCTAGAGCCACTAACATGATCCCATAATGCAATAACCATACTAAGGGTGAAGTATCATGTAAATTTGAATAATTGTATCTATGTGAGTTCACATGATTGAGACACTTACAAGTTCCCATAGTGAATGTTCATACCTAGAAAAAAAGTATAACTAGAACCAGTTTGAATTCCCTTGCAAGGGAAACTTATGTGGTAAGAGTTCATCAGACCTTTTGCAATTTCCCAAACCAAGCCAAATTTTTGACAAGGAAAACAATTGTAAAGGTTCCAATGCATTCCAACACATCAAACATGCCAAAAAAATTTCATATGAAATATTGGCTAATTTATAAAAATAAACAATTTTAAACTGTTTACTCCACTATTACAAGTTTCCAATTTTAATAAAAATTGTAATAATTCCAATCACATTCCATATATTCCCAATTTTCATTTCACATATCATTATATATGAATTCATTTATTCCATTATAATTATCTCTATTTTATGCCACGTAACCACTTTTAGGACAAGTGACTCATTACTAAGACAAATAAATTAATTAACATATAAGACAAATCACTCTATTATTCTATTACACTAACAGTTTCAAATTCAATATATGGTTATAGGATCATGTGTTCTATGTTTGATCCTTGGGTGATGGGTTTCCACAAGCCTTAGGTCGCCACAAGTCCTAGTCTCCATTAAAACCAACATAATGATATAATTAAAATGTCTTTGAAAAATAATTAGTCAATTTTAATAGGTTAACACTTGGTTCAGGTTTTCAACATGGTGTACCGACAATATCACATAGGTTTCTCAAACTTAGGAATCAAAATAAACCTAAAAGAGTTGTTTTACATAGAAACCTCAAGAAATGAAGAATATTGAAACCAATATTGAGTCCCATGTCAACATAAACAACATTATCCCTAATTAAATCAATATATATACACATTAATGTTTAGATGAAGGGGGGTAAAAGCACAATACACGAATAATTCTTCAAATCCTATATTAAATAATGGTTTAATGTTGTTAGGAGCAAACCACATATGAAAGAACAAAATCACGGTGTTGGAGAAGTATCAAGAGCCTCATAGAACACGTTAAATTCCTAAACCCCATATTAGGGTATAACAAGGTGTAATTTGAAGCTTAAAATAGGGTTTATAATGGAAAATATTGTTTCCCCCTTCTTATATGGTCCTATCGTAATTCAAATAGCTATAATGTGGGTAACACCAACAAGATGATGTGTCTACTCGTGTTTGTGGATGGATGGAGACACCAATGACTATATAATGGGTCTCATGTAGGGTACTGTTTCTACTTATGTGACATCATCTGGACTATGTGTCTCATCAGGGATCTAGTGGGATACACCTACAAGAGATTATCACTACAATATCTCTTATGCTACATGATTTCTCCAGTCATCCACTTTCTCAGCTTCCCAGAGCCCCAAAATCCTCCTCATAATCAATTCAATTCAACAATGGGTCTTGATTATAGCTCATAAGTATTTTCAACCAACAACCTAAAAATTAGTATACTTGAAAAAATATGGGATCTTACAAAAATCCCATAAAATAATATCTTGATGTTGGGATATGATCCCAATCCTCACTAAGAGGTATCAGTGAAAACGTTGGGCCAGAATAGATTTATATAAGACTACCACTCATGGGTATCATATTTTTCATTCCAGTTATACCACTTCATATGTAATAGTGGAACATTATTTCATTGAATATTAGTCTCACTATGATCCATATTAGAGATCTAATTCTTCTCAATAGATGCATCTACAACAATCTCAATATCATCAACATCTATAATTTGAGAAGGGTCTGGGTGATATATAATAATTTGTGACACATGAAACGCATCATTAATAAAACTGTATTATTTTGGATGGCCCTACAGGTATTCCACTAGACCAACACTATCCATTATTTTAAATGAATTATAGTTCATATGGACATGTTTTTCATACTTCTAAATATGGAATTTCCCCAACCTAGTCAATACTTAGATAAAAACATAATGATGAATCTAAAACAACAATCTCTATCGTTGATATATAAAATAATATTTATTTATTATATATGGATACTAACCATTTTATAATCAATATATCCTAGTAATATATCTATTATGGGATAATAGGTTCAACGTGCGTAGACCTCGCCCATCTCTAGCCATTATAATGTTAAATGACATGGCCTAGAAAATAAACACATTAAGGATCATTTTTTATCTATTTATCGATATATTTATTAAAATATAACTACATGGGTTTTATATGTAGGTACCAAGAACCAATGTATTAAAAAACATAAGGTTATAACATATCCTCAAGAATCTAAATTGTTCACTCATATTGAAAATTAGTATGATGATGTAGGATTATGATCAAAAGAACCTATGATCAAAAATATATATAAATTCCCAACAAGAACCGTGATGTTAGATAAATATATTGATAAAAAATGATTCTCTTTAGATCACAGTGAAATCAAACTATCTCTTTACCTTATATATTACACAAATCATCAATGTTGAATGTCTAACTAATATACAGGAATTTGGAAACCTTCATCAGTCAGTCAATGATTACCCATTCAACATCATTTTTATGAGGTTTCCTAAGTAATAATATCATGAATTACACGGTATGATCATCCTACATATGTTTAGGAGTGGGAAACATTTATAGTTCCCTAGAAGACCTCAAATTCTTTAACTTAGCTCTTAATAATTGAAACATTTCACCCCAAAGCCTCCAATCTACTCCTTCATACACAAGTATAGAAAATATAAATCCTGATACAATATACTTAGAAGGGATTTTAAGACCCTTATAGATTAATGTAATTTTTTATTATCACCATATGAATGTCCATAGTAATTCTTATATGACCATGGACAATAAAAACCACTTAATTACAAATAGACCAACCCAATAATGGATTTACTCCAAATAATACATCCCTCCCGGATAAACTCTTTGGATAAAATAAATTACCTCTCTTAATCAAATATAAAATAATTTAATTAATATATGTCGATATTTGAGTTGCTCACCCAAGGGCTCCTAAACAAAAAAATGAATATCTGTAAAGAGTTCCATAATCTTCCACTCATAACATGATTCTTAGAGTTACACTGAATGAATCTTCTTTTTTAGTGCTTCAATAATGACATTTCCCTTTCCATGAGTATATATCATCTCATGTACAAAATAATACAGATACTCATCCCATAATTTCTATGGAAATAATAGGTCTCACAATGGAAAAATGTACTTTAAAATATTATGATCTAGGTGAACCATGAACAACTATCTCAAAAGATAATTTGTACCACAATCCAGTGAATGTACCACCAAAACTAACTCATGATCCAATGTATGATAATTTCTCTCAGGAATTACTAACTATCAAGATCCATATGAAACAACTTGATCCTCCTATATCAAAGCATCATTGATTTAGAATCTGATGATTTCACAACTCATGATATACTCCTTACCTTACTCATGTATGTTGTAGAATGGTGATGAGGTTAATCATCTCTTAAATTCCTGAATATATGCCTTATAATAATTAGTTCAAAATAAATTCACCACTTTCTTGACCATCCTATATATTTGTACTTCAATAAGCAATAATTCCTAGATGAAATGATGGTAGACCTTTCTATACCCGAAAATATCTAGAACATGATACCATTAATGGGCCATTCTCTAGACACAAAGACTCCAACATTCTATAATTCCCCTAACACTCTATCATCTCAGAAATTTCAACACAAAAAAGTCCACTATATCAATATTTAAATGAAACACTAATATATTAGAATATAGCTAATGCTCCCTTTGCATAATCAAGATGATATCAATATGTTTTAATTGATTATCTCTAAACTAGGGGAACACCCACATATCATCGAAGAAACACACCATAAATTGTTCATGAAACACACATAAGATCTAATTTTTCTTGGCCATGAATACCGTAGGGGTGTTCATCAGAAAAAATAGAATTACCTCAAACTTGTACAATCCATACCGTCTCTAAAAAGTATTTCAGGGTATTTTAAATGCAATTACACTCAACTGATGCGCCCCGTACCTCATGTAAGTCTTATATAAAATATGGACACCTCCAATATATTCAATAAGATAAATGCTGAATGAAAGAGGATACCGATTCTTGATTATCTTCTAGTTCAGTATTTGGTAATACACCAATAAGAAAAAAGAATCATCAAACATATGGGGGAGAAGAATAGAATAACCCCAGAGTGATGTACAAGGTTGTTTGAATATCTTATCTCTAGATATTCTAAAAACACTTTCAACTATCAAAGATCCACTTGTATTATGTTTCATGGAATGATAGAAAAAGTTTTTAATTGAAACAAAAACATTATAGTTAACTGTATCTTCTTCTATACTGGTAACCAAGATAACTTCTCAAGAAATAGTTCAAGAATGAGGTCTACAACTAGAGGGAAAGTACTCTACAGTGACACACCATCATCTATTTCAAGGATTTCTATGTTATCCATGAGAAAATATAATCTATACTGAATTGGTCCTTTATGACCAGCAAAAAGATATTGTCCACCATAGTGAGTTTAGATACTACTGTATAGAGATTGAAAATTAACTCTCATCTAATGACATTCAATAAGGTATTTTTATAGAAATTCAGAATCCCAACTCAGAATCAAATATAGTCCTACTATTTTTAGTATAAAAATATCCCAAGATGAATGAATCCCAATAATTTCAAGGGAAGACTACGTATGGTGTCTGATACCCTATGTTCACTCCCCTAATGGGGATTAAATGGTCTTAACACCATCCAATATTTCCACACCCAAACTCAAGTAATTAGACATTTTAGATGATAAAATGGAACGTGATACCAATATATCAAAAAACCTGTGCAAGGGTAGACGAAATAAGAGTTGTACATGTAATAGTTGATGTTCATGCATCTATACTAGTATGAGTAGACTATATAGTTTAAATATAACTCACTCATCTTCCATGGGATCCATGATGAATCCTCTATGATGCTATATCTTGCTAATGCAGTTACACAAGTCTAATCGTACCACTTTCCCGACCATGGACCGGTCATTTATAGGATCTTTAACAACCAATATTCTAAGGGGTATCTGAATCTTTCCTTTTTTATAATTCTTCCCCTACTCCTCTACCGTTATTAAACTATAGTATAACTTTTATAGATATCCCATATTTCTAAATGTTAAAAACTATATAGTATAGAATGGAAATTGGAAGTTCGTGTGACCATCCTTACCCCACTAATGTCATTTCCCATGGTCATAGTCCTTAAGAAGATGTCCAATCCAATGACAACTATTCCCACTCCTTCCCAGGTGAAAACTATTATAGTAGGGAATATTACTACATGATTATGTCCTCCCAAATCATTATACTATGAAATCCTTCCCACTAATTGGGGCCTCCCTCCAGTTCCCTTCGATGATAATGTATAGATTCAACACATCAGAGAAGTTACTCAAGATAATTACTTTTTCCTTTGTAATTATTTCATAAAAAATAATATCTTGGAAGCATTTCACATTGTCTATCATATCTGGTTCAAATTATGGTGAAAACACTATAAGTTAGTAAAACATCTATTGTAGTCCCTCACATATATGCTTCTTGTGTTAGGTAATTGTAAACTCAATCCATATCATCCCTATGTGTATCTATATATAAATTACTCAATAACATTTCCCCAAAATAATTATTGGTTATATACTCTTGATAACTTGATTTCTCGATTATGTCCCACCATTATGTGGATGGTCCTTATAGAAAATAATAATAAATATTGACCCTCATGTTTTTTTGTCTCTAAGTGTTTAAAGATCATATGAATGGACTTGATGTACAACACATAAATCAAGGGTCCTCCCTCCCATGTGAGATCATAAATCAAAGGAATTATGCAATTGTTTTCCCTCTCTAGTGATTTCAAGACACGTAGGAAACTATTATGAAGCTGATAATCAGTCGGGTTTCCTAGAGAAAAAATATATTCTGGAACGACTATGTTAAGGGTGTTCTGAATACAACTCAAATTATTATAAAACCATGGATACCATATAGTTTTTACCCACACGATTCAATAGACTACTCGGATCATAGTATAGATAATAATATCAACCTCAAATGATCAGAATAACAATGGGGAACCATTAACATGTGGTTACTCTTGAACAGGTCAAAAAAAGTGAATTGGCATGTCATACTGGTTCCATTCAATCATTTTTATCCCATATATCAAGGGATTAAATTTCATGATATAGATTAGAAGTTATGTAACCTATTATATGTATGTACCTAACATGAACAATGCCTTTCAACATATTCCCATATATTCCTAAAAATATTAATACATAGGCTCCTCATCCCATACTGTACCATGACTAATGTTTTATAAAATAGTATCATCATAAAACATGTGCATCACACAAGGTAAAATAACATCAAAACTATGTCAAAATAACATTATGAACAATAATATCATACACAGGAACATGGATTTTCACTCACACATGGGTAAGAAACTATCATTTAAGAGCTAATTTCTAAGCCCCAACACATCATAGTATACATTCTATATTCCCCAAATATTATATCAACAGAGAAGACCAAATATCTAATAAATATGTGTCACATACCTAGCCTCTTCCACCATCACGTGAGAGAGAAAGGTCACTACATGACCTCAAGAACACAAACCTTTACTCTAGAGGCTTCAGATTAGCTACATGGGCATACAAAATGTAGTGGGGACACAATACCTTATATAATATATTAACAGTGATTATAAAAACAATATATATCAATAATGTCATACAACTCTAGTATAAAATATATTAATATATAAAATGAAATATTAATAATAATAAAATTTAATGAAATACACTATGACAAACTAAATCTAATGTTAAATGTTATACTAGTAGAAGGCTAAAAATATAATCCATAACAAACACTCCAAAAATCATAATCTAGAATCTCATAGATAGTCCCATATCCACGATCTAGTCCTATTCAGTAAATAAAGCAATCAAACATAGTGACCATTATTTTCTCCATACCTACACATATGAAATCTATTGAGGTACTAAATGGCACCTGAATAGGGTAGGGGAAAAACTCAGTATGTTGACCACCAAAATGTGTAAATAATACATTATAAATAAATAAAGAATGTAAAAGTATGATAAAAATAGTAATTAATTCATAATATAATACATAATAACAAAAATATATTTATCAAACCCGGAACATTGGGTTAACACTCGATGAAGGACAGACCGTCATCCTCGTGATACTAGATGTCTCATTCCCTTGGTAGATTCTCATATATAGGATGAATCTCTTATACCACTGATGTATTTACATACTGATGATGGATCATCCATATCTTCTATCTCTCATTTTGTTATTATGTATTATAGATCTCACACTCATGAATCATATGTACATGAGAACTATACTCTATTCAATTCAAATTCATCGTTTTGTTTCATATTCCCATGGAATATTACCCATTACATGGGTAAAGTATCAAGTAACTATTAATACTGGGCTCTATGAGACTTTTCATTCCGGAGTCGCTTATGTGTTCTCATGTCACAACACCATTCCAAGCGAAAAGAGTCATTGGAAACTGTGTGAATTCATTTACTATAACCACTTATGTAATAAGAGTACATAAGACCTAATTTTAATTCCCATATTATGGATATTTTAATAATTATGAAATAATTTCAATAAGTGTTAATGAGTTTCAAGTCATTAATAATGAAATACATGTTAGGTCATGAAATAGTTTTATTTTATACAACTTTCAAATTATTTTACATTTATTCCATTATACCAAGTTCCTAAGTATAACAATATTTGAAATAATTTGATTCACATTCCATATATTACCAGTTACAATTTAATATTTCTTTATATCCATATTTCATCAAGGCATTATGTTAATTTCAAATTCATGTCAATGAAACACTTTCATGTAAATTTATTATTTATCAAGAATATAACATTAATACACATTATATAAAATTAACCATATTAATAATTTCTATTAATAGATTCAAATTCATCATAGGAGTCTTGTTTCTTACATTCCAATTACCAACCTACTGTTAAGGGTTGGTTAAACTATCAGTTGTCCCTAAGTCCCGATCGCAAAACAAATGTATCCAATGTGATGCGTTGGATTCTTAATCATAAGGATTCAAAAATTTTAGTTTTTCACTAGTTTAGTTAGGTCATATGAATGGTGGGCTAGTGCAATCTCTCATGTTTCACATAGTAGAGAAAATAAATAGAACTTATGGTGTTGTTATTGACCACCCACCTCAAGCAAAGATGAAGAAGAAAACCAAAATTAATCTCTAGATTAATGTGTGACACCAAAATACCCTATGATGATAATAGATCCACAACAACAAAAATATAATTAGTTGATTTAATGATAATACAATAAGAATTCCACAAGATTGATAGGGATTCACAATTGAAATTTGAATGTATCAATCCATTGATCAGTGTGCCAAATTACAATATTGGATAGGCCTTTAGAGACTTTGAAAACCAATAAAATTCAGAAATATCATATTATTTATTAATTATGTGTAATTAAAAGTTTAAACATGTTTTCATGGGAGGGGGGGGTACAGTTTTACCACATGTTATTCAGGACTATCCCCACATCACTAGTATTGATGAGGACATAATAAGAACGATTGTTGGTCTCCTTTTAGTGAACCAGTATACATGTATCCCACATGTGAGCCTATGGGTCTCACCAATGAGTTGGTGGGACACCTATAGCATTACCATTCTACTAGGTCGCCCACCAGTGGGCTGGTGGATTGCACGGAATGGTTAATGTCACTGTAATATTTATCATGGCACATGATAGCTCTAGTATTCCACATGATCATATTTTTCACTCTCCCAAAAACCTTTGAGGAATTGATTCAATCCACGAATGGATATTGAATATATATCATAAATAGGTTTGAATAAAAACATATTACAAAATTGACCTTGAAGATTATGGTATATTACAAACATTATTTGAAAAGAATTATATTGTAATAAGATCATAGAGAGAAATAAAACATGACCTAGTTGAGAATTTAATGAAGAGATCATAGTTTTTAGATTCAATGAATTTTCTATATTCACGATATGGAGAAACATTCATGTGATTTTGAATAAAAATTAAGGATAATAAATATTGAACTCAAATAGATAACCTGATACTATACTCTTTCAGATATATATATCTATAAATGTATTATTAAAATGATAGAGTGAGTATCAATAATCGGGATCCAAAATACATTAAGGATTAGTAGAACCTATTTTTCTATTAATGAAGAAGAGGAGGAGGATGAAAATGACGGCGTTGACGGATACATGTACATCCCTACAATAATCCGATATTATGGATACAAAAATAATATGTTTGAGGAAAAATATTATGTGTTTATGTTCATACATATTAATGCTTCTATGATTGAGTCATTAATAATATGGTTTATGTGTTTAATAATATTCTATAATATTTTTTCTTATCAAACACCTCTTCACAGGGAAGAATATTTGGATATTTATTGTAATAAAATATTTAGCGGATTGATGTTTTTTAATAGGTTAATGGGAGGACCCAATATACACTAGTGAGATATAGTATAATAAACAAATTGGGAAACTATAAATTAGAGGGAGCTGGTATAAAGAACATAACTGTAGATATTAATGAATTTTTGGGGAGATAAACCATTGTTATTCACCTACATAATATATTGGATATAAACGTCTGAAAATCAACCTAAACATAGTATGGAATAAATTCAAAAATTATGGTTGAACCTTGTAAACATAATATGTGATGTTCCTTCCAACCTTTTTCACTAAATGTATTATTGATGGATTTAGGTAATTTATAAGATGATTGATATATTATCATCACAGATAATAGTGGTTCAAATATTGATAGTGTGATTCAAAAGTATAAATTAATTTTTTTTAAAGGTCATATTAATTCCACCATTTAGTTGAATACATGATCCTACTGGTGGATAATAAGTTATATCGTAGCAATTCTAGGCTTCCCTATATAGGATCTATTTTTGTTCATAGATTTATTGGATATATATATATATATAAATACATATAAATATCCATATAAATATACATATATATACATATGTTTATATATTTATATTTGATGTTCAGACATATCGATAATTCTAATTTTCATCAAATAGAAAATATAGTTCTCATCAATATAGGTGTCAACCTCAAGGATTTCCCCAAAACAATGATTATCATAAAGAAGAAAGTGTAAGGGAAATCAAGTAATATTTCAAATAAGAATGTGGTTTTACCACTAAATATATGTAGTAAAAGTGGTAGTTCATCTGATAAAACTGTTAAGGATCATCCTCTTAAAGAATATGGTTCAAATAATAAAGGGAATATAATAAATAATGTATTTGAAAATAATTACTATGAGTTTAAGGATTAAATGATAAAATATTCTATTAAATTTATTTGACTTATATTTGAATTTATCTTGTAACTAAATAATGAGAATATATAGTTGGTAGTTGATCAAAAATCATGAAAAAATGTATTACAGTCAATGTTTTAAAACTACAACATTCCAATCAAGGAAATGAAAGCCTGTGGGAAATCCTTAATTATTAGTAATTAAAAAGTAACAATGTTCATATATTCATTACAATATAACATTTATTTTAATTCACATATTAAGAAAATATTAGAATAATATATGCCTCATATTGAAGAAACATGTAATGGTACTTTTGGTTTCTGGGATTCTCCAATTCAGATCAATTCCAAAAAGATTAATTATATTGGTAATAATATTAAATGAAATGGAAAGAATAATGATTGTCATATTTAGAATATAAAAGTTGAATGATACAAATAAATGAATTCTATTGAGGATGATAACATTTCCCTAAACATTAAGGGTTTTTAATTGGATGTTACACTGGAAAATCAAAAATAATAAAAAGGGTAAATCTTCACAAACTAAAAAAGAGAACTTTTCTACCATGAATATTTGTGTTAATATTCATTCTTACAAAACAAATAGTAGAAAAATTTATATTGAAATAAACAAATAACCAATCCACTACAAGCTGGTGGAAAATGGGTAAACTTTTCCAAAACAAAATTATACACCAATACTATTTCATATTAAAATACAATTTACAAATCTAAATTATAGTAAACATATGATATTAAGAGTTAATTGAAATCCAAAATAACATAAATAGATTATATGATATTGTTCAATACTATAATATTTTAAAATATACCACAAAATTATGAAGCATTTACCAACATTAGCAATTTACAATTTCTTTCAAGACTACAACTAAAGGAAGAAAACAAGGTTTTTGTCTGGTTTTTTGATATTAGAGGTTTTTTAAAAGGTCCATTTAATGTTGGTATAATATATCAAGTCATAATAATCATTGGAATTTTTTATTAATATATAGAAGATATGAATTCTATAATAATTATTCTAGGAATAGGTTATACCCATTGAACAAGATGAATCTATCATTAAAAGGTTGATTTTAGAACATGGAAATTTTTTATAGAAATTTCTACTCATGTGGTCATTCTGATGATGATTTCTGGTTCATTCCTACCAAGAAAAATTCATATACTGATGGGAAAAAAACCACAGTAGAAGAAGATGAAAAATAGAAATGGTGGTGAGTGTACCATGGGATCCAACTGAAAATAAAATTCTGATAAAACTATACCCATAATGATTATTGAAAAGTACATGACAATAAGAACTAATACAAGATTTTAATAGTATAGGGAAGGACAAATCATAGATTAATTTTATGAATCCAAGAAGTCTAATAATTAAGGAATAATTATAGATCTTTGATGTGAATCAATCCATGTATGGAATAATAGAATTTGATGGCTAGAAGACATATATGAAAAAACTAAAATTTCATGATAGGTTATTTGAAGTGGAAAACCAATGAACTCATTAGATGTGGTGTGGAAGGTGAAAACACGCTATTGACAGTCCATTATATATCAGGAATGTTCTACATGAATCATAATATATTTCTGAAATAAATTAAATCAATATTTATGTCATTTTCAAGTAATGTGAATTTGGGAAATGATTCATATCTTCTTATAGACACTAACAAAAAAGGAAGATCCAAAAAACATGAATACTAATAGGAAAATTAATATCATAGTACCCATGAATTCTTAAATTTTGGGAAATAAAATTAGTGAAAGAATAAATAGTTTACCTAAATATAGATATAATGTGTGAATATTATTTTGATTGAGGAGAAATTTCCAACATTATTGATAATGATAAAGATAATAGGTATCTCACCTTATTCATATATAATTGTTTGGGTATGTTTAAGTGTATGGAATTTAAGGTGATACATATTGGGGGAGATATTTTAAGGATGTGATAATTATATTTCATAATGATATAACCATCATTGAATGCTTTGATTGATATTGTAACACTAAATTACATCATTTTAAATGATACCATAACTCAATTATTAGCGTTCACGAAGATCATTTGTGTTGAAGTGTTATTGAGTGCATCCATTTAGGGTAGTTAATATATTATAATATTAATGAACAATATTATTTATATCAACCAAAAAATTATTATTATTTTTAATATAGGTTTTAAAAACTAATAACGTGTTGTTTCGTTGATACAGTCAGCTCTTATTTTTTAGGGGAAAATGTGAATAGATGGAATGGGGTAGATAAATTTTATACATGATTTTTTAATGTATTTTCATATGTGTTTTTACCTTTAAATATTATTGAATAGCCTCTTTTTTGAGTACTCTATGATTATGGCATAAAATGGATAGACTGATGGAAAACTTTGAGGGATTGGTTAATCACACTTTTTTCTACATAAATCTAGCCCATGTAGAGTTAGATTTAATTAATTTATGTCTTATTTATTTTAAAAAAATTATTACATTCTTCTCTCAAGTTTCACAATTTTCTACTATTGTGGTGATGATAAAAGTTCCAGAAATAATTTGATGATTAAGATTTTATCTCTTACTCATATACCTTTTCCTTTACTATCATTATTTTAGACAATAAAAGTTTAAATGAGTACATATTAATAGGGAATAGTTTATTGATGTTTAAAAAAAATCCAAGGGGGAGTTTGAAGATCCCAATAGAATATTGTTACTCTATTTGTTTTAAATATTTAAGGATACCATTTTGATGTGATGGTATGAATGTGTGTCAGGTGATATAGGAATATCCTTATAAATGAAGAAGCATGATAAATCTTGGAAGAAGCTACATTTCATGGATTATTTTGAGAATTCCATTTATATATTTCTAATGAGGATTTAGAGAATTTACCCCTTCTAAAAGGGTAGGATTACAGTATTTTGGAGAAAAGTATCAAATATATTAGATTATTTATGCATTTTATTTTAATAAAACATATAACTGTGTTATTAGATAAGTATAAAAAACTATATATAATAACTTCATGGAGATTACCATGGTGTCTATTGATCAACATAAGGATCATTTCATAAAAGAGAAAATGGTTGGATAAAAGTTTAACAATCCATTATTGTATTATATAGGAAAACATATTATAATATACAGATAATAAATCAAGTATAATAGACTAAATGAGGCTGACATAATTCCATAGTAAATATGGTAGTGTAGATTCTTTGAAGAACTAAAATTTATGTTCCCCTATATTGAAATACATTGGAAATTTGGGTAAAGTGGTCTTGAATAATTATAATAATTTCCAAGTAGAATACAAATGTTTTAGAGTGGCTAAAGAATACTTAAGTAGATCTATTGTCAATGTATAGAATATTGTTAAAAGTTATTAAATTTTTAGATGAGGGTGAAAATTAAGAAGGAATTTAATCATAAGATTCATCGTGGTGACATATAAATGTCACTTCAATATTTTTCACCATAAATAATTATAACTTTATATTTATAGAGTATATATAAAAAATATTATATGGGGAAGATTGTTTAATTGTTGGAAGCTATCGGAATACATAAAGTTACTCTAAAACAAATATTTGAGGAATTTCAAATGTACCAACTTACACTATAACAGATAAGGGATGTATTAAAATTTTTTATTGAAATACTATAAATTAATGGAATACATAAAATTCAAGTAAATTATACTTAAATGTTTTTTATCCAATGCATATTAGAATTTGAAAAATCTCCAAAGTGTATTGTGATGTGTAAGAGTAATCTTCAAAACATGAACGTGTCATTTAAACATCAAATAACAATATTCAATGGTAATATGTTAGTAAACGTTTACAAGTCCCATCCCCAATAGAATATGTAATAATCATTTTTCAAAGTTGAAAAGTAGATGGAGTGAATAAATTATAAGAGATAATAACCACAATATGACATATAAGAGTAATTTCATATTATGTATATGTTTCCCATTATAATTCTAAAATGTATTGAATCATAATGAGTTATGTAAGTCATTTATTCACACATAATATCTGTTGACTATAAATTTGGAAAAGTTTTCTATCATCACAATGGTATTTAAGATTCAACATAATGATACATAATGGTTATATTAAAGTTAAAGTTGACAAATAAGGGTCTACTGGTTAAAATAATTTTAATAAATGATATTCATGACATGTTGGTGATTATAATTATGTAAATATTTTGATATATGGATAAAAAGAGAAATTTTATTATAGTAATTATGATTGAACCATACCAAAAATGATACTGGCATGCCATAATGATAAATGGAATGGGAATCATGAATTATATTCATTTCATGATATGATATGCCATTTCATGAGTAAATTCTTATAAGTGAACATTTATTCTAGAATCAATTAATTTATATCTGTTGTTAACTAATATTTATGGATTTATATATGACAAATAAGAAATTTCAAATATGATTATTTAAAATAAATTATATTTTTTAAGAACTAGAAAATTACCTATTTATATTATTAATAAATTTAAATGAGAAGATTGTTATTATGAGAATTTCAATTGATACATGATGTTAAAAATGGAAAATATTATGATATCTTGGAGAGAATTCCCATATAAATCTATTGAGATATTAACTACTAGGACATGATATTGAGATTGAAGTAATTTTCTTTGTTCATAAGACGGAAATAAATTCACATGATTTTGATTATAAGTAATTGAGAAGAAAGTGAGAAGTAAAATTGGGGACCTAATAAAATATTCATGGATTATTATGTACATAATTTATATTATGAAGAAATAAATATTGTGACAATACAATAGGGAGAACCTGATTTCATTCAAAAAGATAAAAAAAATATATGTTGAATAAGGACATGAAAAAGAGGAAGATCAAGGGTAAGAAAATATATTTCATTCCCCATGATTAGATTGTATCATAGAAGTTAGGGGAGAATTTTTAGGTATAATATTATGAGCTTCTATTCATATACATTGATTATTTATATATTTATTTATAAATAACAAAGATTAAATGCACAATTCTAACACCCGTAGATTTTCTGAAATATTTTTTTGGGTTAATTTAAAATATTGATATTTTTCATTTCATGAATCATGAAATATAGCTTCATTTATATGAATGAACGAATTTATTATTTATTTTTATTCTATAACAAGTTAATATTTAATTATATTCACAAAAATATAAACATGTGCTACACACAACACTGAGTTGGCTTTCATTACACGCAAGACTGGGTTTTATCGTCTTTTAGTGGAAAAACAATTTTAAAACTACATTTTTACACTTTTATAAATATTATTTGTCAAAATATAATACATTTTAGAATTATAAATTTAAAAAATATATTATGATTAATTTTTGGTATTTTTATGAGAATTTTTGTTTTTTGATGATTATGGAAAAATACAATAATTTAGTAAAAAATTTCCCTATCATTTAAATAATAATTAATGTTAAATTAACTTTTAAATTTTATTAAAGTAATAACAAATCAATATATATCTATTATTTTAAATTAGTTCATTTTAATATTTCTTATATTTAATTTAGATATAAATACATAATTAAAATTTATTCACTTCACATCTAAAAACCTCTTTCTCAACATGTCTTTGAGATTAGCATTACATTTAATATAGAAACTTTTGTGAATTGACTTTTGAAAAATTGAAATATATTTTTGTAATTAGGATAATATTAATAGTATTATAATATCAACTTATTTTTTGAAAAAAAAAATTATAGAATTTAATTAAAATTAATTACATTGATTAAGGTAATCATAATCTTTAAAAAGGAAAAAAACCTTAAACTAAGGAGAAAAAATGACATTGTCACTTGTCCAAAATCCAATTCTTATATATATTCTGACGATATACCCATTTTGTTCAAATTTAATGAGTTAGTGGGACACATGTTCATAAAAGTGACCCATATAATAAATTAATTAATGAAAAATAAAAAAGGGAACATTCCATACCCTTAACATTAATTATGAATTAGAGTATAGAAGATGCTAAATATTTTTGGATATAAACATTATATTTAATTGTTTTATCATTTTAATTTAAATCTAATATTTATGGATGATATATTTACATTATGTTCTTAATAAATTCTAGTGCATGGATTATTTAGTAAATAATTAAATAAAAAAAGGGTTATAAAAAATTAAAAGTAATGTAAATTTAATGAATTATTGTGTAACATTATTTTTGTATATGGATATTTATTTTTAAACGACATTGAAATTAATATATTTTAATTAAATATTTGTTTTGATATTTTTTAAATTGGAATTAATTTAATAGTTTCAAAATTGACATTAATGTTAGTTTACAATAAATGATATTTTATTAAATGATTTAAAATTAATAAAAATAATATATTCTTCCAAGTAATTTTTAAGTATTAATGAATACCAATATTTTCCATTAATGGCCCAATTTACCTTATATAGGTTATTAGTAAACCCATAGTCAGTAAAAACATTGTGAGCATGAGTGGGGTTAAAGTCATGTTTTGGAATGTTAAATGATATTGTTTTAAAATTAATTTCCAACATCTAAAAGATATATTTTTTTGTCATATTATATATAATATTTATAATTTAGTGGACCTATATTGTCTTATAAATTTGAAATTTATTTATTTGTAATGTTTAAATTATATATGGTGGGAAACAAGTTACCGAAATTAAAAACCAAAATGAAAAATATAAGGAAACATAAATACTAAGAGATATTTTATAAAAATTCACTAATTTTTATGTGGTGAATATTTTAATCGACCATAGTTTTACATTAATCCATTATTGTTCTATTTCGTAAGAACCAGACGTAAGAGAGACCTCCAAATAGTGAATATCTTTTGGTATTTATAGGAGTGATACTCCCCCTCCCTTACAAAAAGGCATTCATTCTTCCCTTTCCATACACATCTCAAGACACTTAGATCATAAATCCTATACCTATAGAGTCCCCCAAATTTAAACCCTTAAAACTATAAGCATATCCTTGGTTATAAAATCAAACCAACTAATCCCTATTATTTAAACAAAATTGTGTTACCTGGAAAAGTTGTTACATTATTCAATGATAATTTATGATTTATTTGATTCTCCACCATTTAATTTATTTTTATCACATGATTATATAATAAAATCATATTACTAAATATATTGAAATATTTTTATGGTAAATTTTTTACCTATAAATACATACACTTCCATAAAATTTGTAATGAACAAATCATTCTTGTATACGGAGAACTATCACCTCAAAAAACGACATCGTTATTTCTTCTTTTACCACCTCTCACTGTTGGTAATTATGATAGAAAATATCTTTAAATGATATATATGATATTTGTTATGTATTTATTATTCTTTAGTTATTATATAACATATTCTTTTATGCTTTCTATTTTTTGTAAATAGGATAACTTAGTTTGTGGTTGTGTGGACTACAGTCTCCTCAAAGGGATGTGATTCATTTAGACTTTACATGGAATGTAATAAGCATGTTTTTAGTGAAATTATGTTATATATATTACATAATAATTATACCATAATTGTATTATAAATATAATTAAATATATTTAATTTAATTATTTCAATAAGTCAATATAACAGATACAACGTTCATGCATACGTACAACCTAACCTCTCCATGAACGGTGTAGTATATTTCATATTAATGTATTTTATAGATTATAATAAATACATATATAATGAATCTATAGGATATATAAATATTTTTTTACATTATTTAAATAACCTAATTATTATCTATGTAAGATGATAAATAATAACAATTCAGAAGATGTAGGCAATACAAAGTGGATATTTCCTGAAGCGTAACATTAACATGGAGCTGTCAATAAAAGGGTAATATAAATTTATTATAAAATTATATGTTTTGATAGATTTAATAATATGGTTCTTTGAATGATTTCTATTAAACCTAAAGTCATTATAAAATAATTTTTTATGATTACAATTAGAGTCAACACATTTGGTATGGGGGTTCTCATTTAACTTTTATTTCATTGAGACTTATGCTTTATTCGCCACTCATTTATTTTGTGTGTCATGTATAATGAACATGGATATATTTTTTGATTAATAAAAATATAATTACTGGAATTCATATAACCATTTTATTTTCTACATTTCAAGGGTTTTATAGTTCAATATTTACATAACATGTTTTGAAATTTTGTCTCAACTTTCATTCTTTAAGATACATGTCATTTATACATCTATATTTTTCTATGACATGTTAATAGCGTCCATCGAAATTCTACAACATGAATATAATTAATTTTATTGTATTTTAAGCTATATTTAATTTATTCCATTCATGGGGAAATTGTTTCAAAGTTACCAAACTGTTAGTAGTTTATTTTTATAATCTCATCATTTATCGAGATTATTTTTTCTTATTCTTAAATCGATGCATCACAACCCATCGTCGGAGCCGATGCCATGACTACCCCTGGCCCGCCCTCTATAGGCCAGTGGATGGTGACTAGCACCATAAGTGAATCCCCAATAAAAAAGGAAAGAATATCCTTTAAACCTGTAACGCACACAGTCTGAACACAAGAAGTGGAAGCAACAAGTACTAAAATAGAAAAGAGAAGTGTGCTGAAAGTATGTGGGCCAGAATACAAACCCAACTGAACAAAAAAGTAAAAGTACAAGTAAAAAAATGGAAAACAGCTCCTTTATCATCCATTTTGGAATCCTACATGAAGGTTAGGAATAGAACTCGAACAACTCATCCCTAAGGTAGGTCCCATCTAGTCCAGCTCTGAGCAGCCTCTCGTTCGTCACCCTCAGTCTCAATCACTGCTAATCGTCATCTGCACAGAACACAACAATGTGCGAGTGAAGCCTGTGAAAGGGTGGGTATAACAATACTCAGTAGGGGACCCTGAGACCCCCTAAGTACTTTCAGAATACCCTAAAGATAAACCATATTAATATGATACAATCACGAAGTATGAACAAACCCTAATTAGGTATATGGACATACATATACCCAAGTTACCAGTCACAGTCTGGGTCCAACTCTCGAGCCCAAGAACAACCCAGTCCACAAAGGAATTAAATTAAATCACCTCGATGATAATGATTGAAAGTCAAGACTCAGCTCACACAGGTATACAGCACATGAAGAGGGGTGGAGATGATTAGATGTATCCCCTTAATCATCTCCTCTGTCGAACCCAAGTTGGATCCTGGAATAGTATCAGTGTTGTAGAACCCGCGTAGGATCCTGGTACAGAAGTCATCAATGTCGAACCCACGTAGGATCCCGGTACAGAAGTCACTGCTATCGAACCCACATAGGATCCCTGTACGGAAGTCATTACTATCGAACCCACAGAGGATCTGTGTACAGTATCCATCACTGTCGAACCCACATAGGATTCTAGTACAGTAGTCATCACTACGAGCCCTAGGGTTTCCGCACACAGCACGATCGATTCCAGGAGGGTCCACTGCTCGATCCAAGTGTCAATACATCAACTATAAAAATGTCCTGATTTTATGTGTCCCGTAGTTCCATATCATCATAAGGAACCCAACGTGATAGACGGTGCGTCAATCACACGTTTGGTCTGTGAGTTATCTGCATTTCCCATCCATGGGCTCTGTCGGTTTTAGGCACAAACCAACCCGACCATACCCCAACTATGTCCAAACCTCAAGAGGGGTATTCCAAAAGATCCATCCTACTCTAAGCCTTACTTTTCCACAGACGGTTCATCGTTTGGACACTCGTAGCCCAAAATACAGACGAAAAGGTGTAAATGACCATAGCAGGACCGGGTCCGGTCCGCGGGTGCGGCCTGACTGGATTGGTCACCCCGAACCAAGGGAGTGGCCCAAACCAAAGGGGCGGCCCGACCCTACCCGAAGGTGCTCCATGGCAAAATAGAGGCCCGGACCAGGGTGGCCCAGGCCGTGGCGGCTCGACCATGGGCCCTGGCCCGTCGGGCCGCGGCCGAATAGCCGCACAGCCTGGCCGGCTGGCTGCATGGCCCGGCTGGCCACGCGGCCTGGTGGGAGCTGCGTCCCTCGCTTCCGATCCAAATCGGTGTTGGGCGCCGGTTCTGTTTATCACGCACCCGCGTCCAGAGAAACTGGCCGCCCATTCCTCCTCCACCACGGTGCGGCTACACCGCGGTTAAGCTGGCCTCCGTGCGGCGCGACGGTGTCGTGCCCCTCAGGCACCATCGTGGCTCGGTTAATGGAATGGGACGGCAGTTCCACACCCTTTTGGTGACCCAATGGCCTTGCACCACTGGCTTTCTTCGCGGTCGGCTCGTTGTCGGTCTCCACGTGTATCACCTCCATCGTCATCAATAAAGATCCAACAAAATGGGGAGGGTTGGGCCGTGTTCCTGTGGTCCGACCCCTCCTTGTTACGATGATATCATTTAGCACACCATTCCAAAAATTTAATAATGTAGAATTGAGGGTAAATTCATACATAAATACAACCCCTACCTTA
The DNA here is from genome assembly GCA_963277665.1 of Viscum album. Classification (NCBI taxonomy): domain Eukaryota; kingdom Viridiplantae; phylum Streptophyta; class Magnoliopsida; order Santalales; family Viscaceae; genus Viscum; species Viscum album. Next base: position 2,122,883,749 of record OY728148.1, on the reverse strand, counting down.
AAATTGGTGATCGAAGATGGAGTCGCAGAAGATGGATGTCGGTTCGTCGACGTTGGGAAATAATGTAACTGAGGACGGCGTCATCGGCGTTCTTTAAGGATGGAAATTCCTCCCTTGTTCCGGTAGGAGAAAGAAGAAGATGTATAAGGAATTATTAGAAGAACGGAGGACGTTGCAGACATTATTCATGTTCTTCTTTGGAAGGAAGATGCATTCTTCGCGGGCGATGGTTCTTCGTTGGAGAGGATAATTCTCCCAAGAATCTCCCAAGTCCACTCAAAGATCCACCCCCCAAATGAAAGTTGCCAACCAAAACAAAATAAAATAATAGGCTTAATCTATTATTTTATTATTGGAAAGAATTTCAAAATTTTCAAATAGTTTAATTAATTGAGGCATTAATTAACTTTTAGGTGTGTTGGCACCATTATGAGAGAAGGTGGAAGTTTCAAAATTAAATTGGGAGTTCCAAGGGTTTAAGGGGGGTTAAGGGGGGTTTGAGATTGTGTGAGCCCCACCACATAATATCCTCCAAAGGGAGGTTATGCGTGGGTGGGCCTCACCCCAGACCTCCATTTGGAGGTTTTTAACTACCAATCAAATAAAAATTTGCTAGACATATTTTTATTTAGTTTATTTGGAAACCCCAATAATTAACTTCCAACCTCGATAAAGTGCTACTACGGTAAAGGTATCCTTAAGAGAATATCGTTGATGCAAGTTCAACGGTGCCCTCAGATTTCAATTCCGAGCACTGGTTAAAAAGATATAAAATCATGCACGTACGTTTACTGAACGTACCAGAACGAAACTTCCGAAATTGATTCCGGGTACACCAGGCCTCAGAATCAGGTTCCGTCAGAAAATGCGGGCTCATAAAATTCCAATGAATTTAAGAAAAAATATTTCCATGTAATTTCCATATCTTTACATTCTCCCCACCTCAGGGCTTACATCCCCATAAGCTACAACTCACACTAAGGAAACAAATGGGAGTTTTGAGCATGCATCTGAGTCTCCCACTCCCATGTGCTCTCCTGGAGGTTCTCGTGCTACCAACGACATGCACCAGAGGTATCATCCACCCATGGAGGACCCAATCCTATTGATCCTCAATCTCAACTAGATCCAATGTGAATGTCTCCCCATCATCGATGTCCAGCTCCTCATGGTCTATGATGTGAGATGGGTCGTGCACATATCTCCTCAGCTAAGATATGTGGAAGACTTCGTGCACCCGGTACAACTGAGGGGGATGAGCCAATTAGTAAGCCACCTTTCCTACTATACTGAGGACCTGGAAAGGTCTGATGAATCGCAGAGATAAATTGCTGCCTCGGCCAAATCTCCGTAGTCCTCATCAAGGTGAGACCCGTATAATGAGATGGTTGCCATCCTCGAACACTAGTGGTCTCTGTCTCCTATCAGCATAGGAAATATGCCTACTCTATGCAGTTTTATCTGCTCCTGGATGTTCTGCACCTTCTCTATCATAGAATGCACCATCTCCGGTCCTATAAGTGTTGACTCCCCTAGGTCAGTCCAGCACATAGGCGATCTGCATGGTCAGATGTATAGTGTCTCGTAAGGTGCCATCCTGATGGTGGAGTGGTATTTGTTGTTATACACAACTCTACCAAGGGTAAGTGATAATCCCAACTATGACCAAAGTTGAGGACACATGCATGTAGAATGTCCTTGACAGTCTGAATAGTCATCTCAGTCTGACCATCTGTTTGAGGATGGAAGGTGCTGCTTAAGTGAATCTGTGTCCCAAAATCCTCCTACAACCCCTTCCATTGCCGGGGAGTGAAACGAGCATCTTGATCAGAGATGATCATCGATGTAACACCATGAATCCATACTATCTCTCATTCGTATAGGTTTCCCAGACTCTTTAATGAACCCTTCTCTCTGGTCGGTAGGAAGTTTGATGACTTGGTGAGTTAGTCTATGATCACCCAGATAGAGTCGTGTCCTATAGATTTATGTGGAAGTCCCATCATTAAATACATGGATATCCCATACCACATATACTCTGGGACTTCTAACGATGAACCAATCCTATCGAAACCTGGTGCTCCACCTTCACTTGTTGACAAGTGAGGCATCGTGAGACAAACTCTGCTACTGCCTTCTTCATACTTGGCCACCAGTGTTGTCATCATAGGTCCTAATACTTCTTCTCCACTCTTGGATGTTCCACTAAAGGAAATGTGTGGAACTCCCTCAACACTTCCTCCTAAAGTTCAATTGGTACAATGATACATCCTCTGAAAAAAATGATGTGCTCCCCACCCTTATAAAATCCATTAGGTACCTACCCTGTAGATATCTGAGCACATCATGTATCACAATCAATGTCCCCATGTTGTGCCCCCTGACTCGTTGATGAAGTGGAGGAGTGACTGTGAGAGACTGCAGAAAGGTTGATCCATGTCTATCTAATAAGGATATCTGCAATGTGGCTAGCTGCTCAGTCACCTCCCCTAGCAGCTGAATGCCTGATCTCCTACTAAGAGCATCGGCTACAATGTTCCCCTTCCCAGGAGTATATAGTATATTGAATTCATAATCCTAGAGGAATTCCAGCCCAATTTGACGTCTCAGGTCTAGGTCCTTCTAAGAGAAGATATACCTGAGACTCTTGAGATTAGAGTAATCCATAATCCATTCTCTCAAAAAACTATGGGTGAGACTAGAAAATTGTAAATAACTCGACTACACCCTTATTCACCTACATCCTACAAGAGCTTCTAAGATTTATCCTTTTTTCAAAAAGAGAAATCTGGCCTCATCCCATGGATGAACCACGTCATAGTAAATCATGACATGAACTGTATAAATTCATGCTATGGATGACATCGTAAGGCCTCGATGCTACTGCCAAGAGATCCAACCATTACTCTCGCCTCCAAGGGTTGAGTCACACTATCGACATTAGTGTGTGGTCACTGGGTCTATTTAAGTAGAAATATAAAACCTGAGGGTAAAGTCAACGATTTTAACCAGAACCTCTCAGTATAAAACACTCAAGGAAACCACAAACAGCAACATCAATGAAGTTAGAAGCATCATGAACAAAGGAATCTATGTCTGAAACTAGTCCCGCTCTTGTACACCTGCTTCCGTAGCTTCAGGTGGACCATATCAGGGTGGGGGTAGTGGTAGGACCTCGAAAAATCACCCACCACCTGTGCTCGACCAGCTCCTCTGCCACGTTCGCCTACTCCTGGTGGACCACCATGGTCAAACCTCTGCCTCTGCATGGGAGGTTCCTCAACTGTTAGATGATCGTCTATACGGTGGGTCAGATAGCCACGCACCATGAGACCCTGCCCGCGACACACATAGCACCGACTGCTCCACATATGGATGGATCTTTCTCGTGTTCTCCACACAACCGAAACATTATCCAAGGGTTTCCCACCTGCTGGCCTGGTCCTCTTAGACCTCTGTGAAATCTATCTACTTCTGGATACAAAAGAATCCTATACGTGTCTCCCTGTGGTGGGTCTCGCTGCTGTTGTCTGCTCAGCAAGAAAAGTCTCCACAAGAAGGGCTCACTCCAGCACCCCCACCTATATTGGTATATTGAGGGAGATCACTGAAGCCCTAATCTCATGCATGAGTTCCTGCTTGAAGGTTAGGGCCCTAAATAATGGTTCTCGTACCATATTTTTGGAGTACCGCAATAGGTCGGTGAACCTCGAGGATTACTAAGCTACCATCATGCTACCCTACTGTAGATGCAGTAACTCCTGTATCTGCACCGCACGAAGGGTGGTTGGAACAAACTATGACTGGAAGTGACTCTAGAAGTCCACCTAGAGTACTGATGCCTCGTCACGCGCTTAGAGAATAAGGCTCCACCATCTTCATGTTTCTACATGTAGGAGACTCATGGAAAGGATCACCATGACGTCGGCTGGTGTCCCTACCAATCTGAAAACTCTCACGACAACCTCCATCCAATCCTCAGCTGACTATGGGTTCATCTATCCCCAGAACCTAGGAGGCCACTAGTGCTGGAACTCATGCAATGCACTCAGATGGAGTGCACTCTCTACAGCTGCAGCTGGTGGTATCATTGGCCCAGCAAGAAGTGGTACCGACGGTACCCCCGCTGTGATGGAGCCCTGCACTGATACCTCGTCGCTCAGTGGGCTACCATCTCATACAAAACTCAGATCCTTGGATGGCTGCCTACGTGGGTCAATCCTGAAAAGCAATAGGTGCACCACGGTCAAAAAAGTTATAACTGGTGATCTGACTCAACGATATCACAAAGGAAACTCTTGAAACACACATGCAATCATTGTTTTCATGCACTAAGTCAGAAATCAGAGGTCAGGGACTTGGTGTATAGATACATCAGCCACCGCACCAACACTAGACTCCCTAGACTGAAAACCACAATCAATACTCTTAAAACTATTTCTACACAGTAAGAAAGATCAGAGTCCTATGTTTTTCGGTAGAACCGACTCCTCTGATACCAATTTTTCACAACCCATCCTCGGGGCCTGTTCCGTGACTACCCCATGCCCGCCTTCCATAGGCCAGGGGTTGACGACTAGCACCAAAGGAGAATACCTGATAAAAAATGGAAGGCATTGCCATTAAACCTGTAACACACACAATCTGAACACATGTAGTGGAAGAAATATGTACTAAAATAGAATAGAGAAGTGTGTTGAAAGTTAGTGGGCCAGAATACAAACCCAACTGAACAACAAGTACAAGTACAAGTAAAAATGGAAAAAAGCTTTTGGATCGTCCACCGGGTAATCCTGCTTGAAGGGTAGGTACAAAACACAAACAACTCGTTCCGGAGGTATGTCCCATCCAGTCCATCTCCGAGAAGCCTCCCATCCATCACCCTCAGTCTCGATCACTACTGACAATCTTCGGCATAGAACACAAAAATGTGCGGGCGAAGCCCGTGCAGGGGTGAGTATAACAATACTCAGTAGGGGACCCCGATACCCCTGAAGGTATCCCAGAATCTACTAAGTATAACCCACAGTAGTAAGTTACAATCAAGTAGTATCAACCAACACTACGTAGGTATATTCCCAATCATATACCAATGTTACCAGTCACAGTCTAGCTCCAACTCTCGAGCCCAAGCACAACCCAGTCCATAAAGGAAGTAAAGTCAATCACCTCGATGATAATGATTGAAAGTCAAGACTCATCTCACACAGGTATACAACACATGAAGAGGGGTGGAGATGATTAGATGTATCCCCTGAATCTTCTCATCTATCAAACCCACATAGGATCCTGGAATAGTATCAGCGCTGTCGAACCCATGTAGGATCCTGGTACAGAAGTCATCCCTATCGAACACACTTAGGATCCCGAAACAGAAGTCACTACTATCGAACCCACGGAGGATCCCAGTACATAAGTCATTGTTTTCGAACTCATGGTGGATCCTCATACAGTAGTGATCACTGTCGAACCCACGTAGGATTACGGTACAATTGTCATCGCTACCAACCATAGGGTTTCCGCACACAACACGCTCGATTCCGGGAGGGTTCTCTCCTCGAGCCATGTTTCGATACGTAAAATATCACAATATATGGGGTTGATGTATCTTGTAGTTCTGTCTTATAATAAGGAGCCCAACGCGATAGGCGGTGTGTCAATCGGACGCCTCGTCTGTGTGTTTTTGGCATTTCTGTTCCAGGGGCCCGGTTGGTTTTTAGGCTCAAACCAACCTGACAGTACCCCAAGTGCATCCACACCTGATGTGGGGTATGCCAAAGATCTGTCATACTCTAACCCTTTCTTCTCTGCAGATTATTCTTCATTCGGACACCCTTAGCCCAAATTACAGACTAAAAGGTATAAATGGCCATTGCGGGTCCGGGTCTGGTCCGACCTAGTCGGACCGACCCGGTCCGAACTGGGGTATAGCCTGGTCCGCTGGTGCACCCTGACCCAAGTGGTCATCCTGAACTAAGTGAGTGGCCCGTCCCGAAGGCGCGGCCCGGCCAAAGGGCGTCCATGCAGAAGGGTGTCCCGGCCGTGTGGCCTGACCCAGCTGGCCGGCTGGCCGCGGCGGGCATGCCGCAGGGCACGACTAGCCATGATGCGGGGGGGGGGGGTGCTGATTCCGATCCAAACCGGCGCTAGGTTCTGGTTCTATTTAGCGTGCTCTTGCAGCCGGAGAATCCAGCCACACTTGCCTCCTCCAGAGCGGCGCGATGGCGCCGTGGTTCAGCTGGCCTCCACGCTACACGACGGCGCCAAGCTTCCTCCACCGCGGCCCGGCTTGGCCATGGCCTCTAGCACCATCGCACTACATGATGGTGCATCGCTTGTCTTCTAACCACCGCGGACCTCCAGGTCACAGGTCTCTCTTCCGGCATGGTGCGACGGCACCGCGCCCCTCCGGTATCGTCACATCCCGCCTAGCCAAGGCTCAGATCTTTGCATTGCCCAGTGGTGTTGTGCCCTTGTGGTGACTCGGAGGCCTTGCGCCGCCTGCTTTCTTTGTGGTCGGCTTGTTGTCGGTCGCCGAGTGTAACGCCTCCATCATCATCAATCAAGAACCAAAAAAATGGGGATGGTCGGACCATGTTCGTATGGCTCGAACCCTCCTCGTTATGATGATAACATTTGGTTCACCATTCAACAAATTTAACGACGTAGAACAGAGGATAAATTCATACATAAATACAACACCTACCTTGTAATTGGTGATCGACGATGGAGTCGCAGAAGATGGACGTCGCTTTGTCGACATGAGGAAAGAAAGTAGCCGAGGATGGTGTCATCTGTGTTCTTTAAGGATGGAACTCCCTCCTTTGTTATGGTAGGAGAAGGAAGAAGACATCCAAGGAAGACGTCTTAGAACGGAGGACTTTACCGTTGTTCTTCAAATTCTTCATTGGAAGGAAGAGGCGTTCTTCGCGGACGATGGTTCTTCATTGGAGAGGATAATTCTCCCAAGAATCTCCCAAGTCCTCTCAATGTTCCACCCCACAAATGAATGTTGCCAACAAACACAAAATAAAATAATAGGCTTAGTCTATTATTTTTTTGTTGGAAATAATTTCAAATGATTTCAAATTGTTTACTTAAGTGATCCATTAATTAAACATTAGGTGTGTTGGGACCATTTTGAGAGAAGGTTGAAGGTTCAAAATTAAATTGGGAGTTCCATGTGTCAAAGGGGGGTAAAGTGGGGTTTGAGATCGTATGGGCCCTACCACATAATATCCCCACAAGGGAGGTTATTCATGGGTGGGCCCCACTTCCAACCTCCCTTTGGATGTTTTTAACTACCAATCAAATAAAAATATGCCAGACATATTTTATATTAATTTATTTAGAAACCCCAAAAATTAAATTCCATCCTCAATAAAACACAACTACGTTAAAGGTCTCCTTAAGCGAATATCAGTGATGAAAGTTTAACGGTGCCCTCAGATTTCAATTCCATGCACCAGTTCAAAAGATATAAAATCCCACACATACGTTTACTAAACTTACCCAATTTTTTTTTTCAGAAATTGATTCGGGGCACACCGGGCCTCGGAATCAGCTTCCGTCAGAAACTACAGACTAAAAAAATTCCCATGCATTTAAGAAAATAATTTTCCATGGAATTTCCTGGTCTTTAATCGATGAAATATTATGATCTATATCTCAATAATTTTTTTTTTATTTTCATATACTCTAATTATTCTTGATATATTAATGTATATTTACCATTTTTAAACTATTAGGTACTTATGATAATTAATAAATTGTTTTTAATAAAATATGACTTTATCTATCTCTTTAGTCAGAAATCTATTTTCCCAAAAAAACAAGTTTTCATAAAAGGTGTTTCAAAAATGTTTTATTTTTCAAAAGTCTTTTAAAAATTTGGATTCTTTATTCATATTTTTTGAAATTATTTTCAAAGAATGTTTTTTCAAAATGTTTTTATATATTCTTTACTATGTTATCAAAGAAAATGATCTTAAATATAATTTTTTATTTCTTTTATAATGTTCCAAGGAAAAATGTTTTCAGAATAATTTTAATGATTATTTTATTAACATTCAATGAAAAAGTATTTAAATTTTATTTTATGGATTCATTTATAAGTTTTCAAGGGAAATTATTTTCAAAATGAATTTGACATTTCTTTTATATTTTTTCAACCAAAAAGGATTTCAAAATGATTCTTATGTTTATTTTATTTATTTTCAAAGAAAAAGATATTTAAAATATTTTATATTTTCTTTTATAAATATTCAAGGAAAAGGTTTTTAAAGATCTTTTGAATCTTCCTTTATAATTTTTCAAAACTATTTTAATATAAAAAATGTTACTAAAATTAGTCATGTTTTAATGAGTGTTTTGAATACGGAGAACAAATTTTCCTTAGGAAAATTTTTAAATGATTTTTTAGAATAGGTTTTAAATTTGGTTTTCAACGAATAGGAATTTTTAAATGCTATATGTTTTAGAATTTGATGATTTGAGTGATTTTTCAAAATAATTATTCATCTTAGAATATTTCCATAGTTATATTTATGTATTAATAGGTATTTTTTATGAGGACACAATTTATATCATTTCTATTGATGAGTAATGTTTTGATGGAATGATGTTTGTGAAATATGGTTCTTTTCAATGGGTTATTCCCTAATAAATGATCATGAAACCTTAATCCTTTTAATGGTTATTCTAGGATTAAATTATTATGAAATCTATCTATTTTAATTGGTTATGATATGAATAAACAATAAGGATACCCCTTTTATTTCACGGGTTATGATATGATGTTTATGAAAACTATATATTTTTATTGGTCATGATAAGATGATTTTTTATGGAACACGTATGTATGATTTCATTATGACATGGGTGGGACCTATATCTCCCTCACAATAATTAGTTAAATATTTATATCATATGTGGTAATGTTTGGAAAAATTCCAATGATCTTATTACTCAATGATAAATAGGTGTTTCCCAATCCATAATGGAAAACATGTGTTTACTGATCCCAAATGGGAAATAGGTGTGCCCTCATCCAAAATGGGAAACATGTGTGTCCTAATCAACTATTGCAAATAGGTGTGTCCAGATCCAAAAATTGGAAACATGTGTTTCCTGATCCACTATGTTAGTCATCATTGAAGTTAAACTTGAAAAATATAATGTATTTCTATAGTTATAGTGGTTCCATACATATATGACATGAGATTATGGTTCATGATTGATTTATGATAATTTATCACTCTTATGACTCATGTTATAAGATTTTATAATCATTATTGTAGGACACATGATTATGATCTCTGATATGATGGGTATGATATTCTAATGTAAATAACATATTCAGAAACCATTATACTCATGTTATAATTACATATCTCCCCTATTTACACATACTCATATTATGAGACCACCACTTTATTATGTTTCCTTTCTCCATGGTATAAAGAATTGTTTTAAGAATGAGTATTAAAGGGGATGATCCTTAAGGGATATATTAACGGTATTTCACCATGTTAGAATTTTTTTTCCATCTTTCCAAAGAAACTAAACTATTACATCCCTCTAGAATGTATTTTTTTTTAATGTGGGGTATATTTATATAAAATGATATAATATCCTTGTATTTTATACCTAGGTCTCTATAGTTGGAATTAATGAAATGGTTTAGTCAACCATTGGAAATTAGGATGATAAAACCTTAGTGATATCCCTAGGTATATTTCTACGGATTCTTCATGGTATGTCACTAAGGATAAGACTAAGGGGCCATTTATTTAATATCAGGTGTCATGATTCAGTAATCCTATAAATAATTATTCAGGATTGTGGTTTTTATGCTATGATAATTTCTTCTTAGACTATGCTTTTTGGTATTAGTCAATAGAGGGAACTATAAGTAATTGGGTAAAAATTTAATGTTCCAAATCTAGAATGTATGGGAATTATAATAATAAATGTCCTAAGTGTAAATATCATGAAGATAATTAGGAAGGTGTTACGATTATTTGATGTACTACTGAAGATTAGGAGTCCACTGAATTCCATGTGAATGGTATGGTATGTTCTTCCAATATTTTTTAAATTAAACATAAGAAGAAAAATTATATTGAGGTAATGGAACCTTAAGACATGATTCATTTTTTATACTATATGAAATAGGTATTAAGGTATAAATTGATGATGCGTGAGTAATGGTTTTGAAAATAATGATTCATAATTGAGGTGTATTTGTTTTGGAATTAAAATATTATGTTATATAAATCATGAAGTATATAAGGATTTTTTGTAGATGTGTTTATTTAATTATTTTTATGAATTTTATAAATTGTTTCTTCCTGGGTTTTTAAATCTTGTTTAAAATCAATACCTTCTTAAATATTTCAATTAGTTGTGGTTTTTTTATATATCATTAATAGAAACCCAACTATGAGAGTTCAATCATTTTTAAATGATGTTTTTGGATGATTTTAGAGGTATGTATAGTGCTTTGGGTTTTTTGGTAGAGGGTTTTGGGGGATCTAAGGACAAATGGACTTTTTTGGAATAGTCGGTCAGGGTGAATGGTTTAGGGAAAACCATGATTCCACATCTTTTTAACCAGCTAGAAATTTTTGAAATGCAGCATGGTTTTTGTAAACTGTGTGAGGGAGGTTCATGACCATGCCTGGGTGTCTGCATTTGTTGAGAAGGATTCCACAAGGCTTACACATGGTTAGTGAAGACTGTGCAGAACGATGCATGGGTATTGGCACTTACGTTGTACCTCAACACTATAGCTCACATGGTTATAGCATGGTTTGGAAAAACATTCAAGTTAATTATACAGCATGTACATAGTGTTTTTTAGTTTTTATTTTTCTATATTTTTTCCTCCCATTCCTTCTCCTCTTAGACACATGAGGCATAGAGGGTTCTCCCTCTTTTCTATCTTCCAACAGATTTGATCCCCCTCCACTTCTGTAGTCTTGTCTTTAATCTGTTGGTGGTTTTTGAACCCCATTAGTATGGTTAACCGCATGCATGCTTATATTCCTCTTTATTTTCAAGTCATGGAGTGTTAGATCTATTAGAGAGGTTTCACCATAATTTGGGGGGATTTGGATGGGAACTAAGATTTACCCAAAACAACTTTTAATTATATCTTTATATCGTATGTGACTTTGTCTATGAGTCCAAGGTTAGTGGTCAATATCTTAGTTTTTCTTTTCACATTCATTTTGAGGGTGTGTGTATTAGTACAGGTTTAGGTATTTTTAAAAAGACCTATTTATATATGTTTCTTCATATCAAAGTGATGGTGTGATGTTATAGGATTCCATGGGAATTCACAAGACCTTTTTCACTCAATAGAGGTTGGGATAGTGGTCATTTCCTCTTAATGTGGTTAGGATTGGTGTGCCAAATTAATTTAATTGTTTTGTTATATGTTTATTGGGTTTATTTAATCGAATCTGGGGAATTCAATAACTCATCAATGATATATTATGTTGGTTTAGTGGGAACAATTCTATTTTATTGATTTCAATTGATTGTTTAATGTCAATAATTTATATATACATTCATGTGATATACTATTGAGGCACATGTGGTCGTGATGAGATTTTCATGAGGTTGGGATGGAATGGCCATCCGAATTAAGTTATATTCATCATGGGTTGGGCCTGGCCAAGATTTTCATGAGCAGTTGGAACCATAGGATTGGGAGTTGAGGGAATTGGATTGTGGTGACAAGGACCTTAGGCCTAGAATGGATCATCATATGGAAATTGAAAGGCTACCTGTTTTGAGTGACATGGGCATAGACGAACGTGGTGCCATTGCTGTTGTGGGTTATGAATTATATTTTGTGATTTTTGCTAACCTCTGAAGGCCAAAGGGACGAATTGAGTCATGTGAATATAGGTTGACTCCATGATGAGGAGTTTTTAAATAAACGTGTGGGTAGAGGACCCTAATAGTGAAACTTAGGAAATGTGGTTCGGAGTTCGTACTATTGAAATCCAATTGAAAGGTGAGGAGCCTTCAGTTAGTAGTGATGATGCAATCATTTGGGGGACTAATTCTTATTGTTATTGAGGTTGTGGGATGAGAATTATTTAAGGATAGGCGCCGCTATTCCTCTGGATGTCAGCATTTTATATCACATGTGATTTTGTAAAGGGGTGAGAGGGATCAGATGCTATAGTTTAGGGATGCCTTTATGATGCTAGTTATTCATTTGAGACAGAAGGTTTCAGGAGGAATATGGTTCTTGGTTAATTGATTTAATGTGGAACATGAGGATTCACCAGAGCTGTACGACATTTGTGGTACCATGGAGAATGGGATAAGGATGATCTCATACTATGAGATTTTGGCATCGGATGAGGCATGTGATGGTTTCTTGGTGGCTATTGGGTATCAGGTAAACCTTCTCTATTTATTGCATTATACTATTTACTTTTTACATTATTCATTCCTTCTTAAACACTTTTCTATGGTACAAAAATTATTGTGGTATCCTAATGAGACATGTTCTCACACCATATATTGGATTTTTGGGATATGTATACACTTTATGTCATTAAATTCAGGTAAAGGATCATCTTCTGGAGCTAGATCATCGTAACTGATTTCATGGAGATTGGCACAAAACCTTGAGGTTATATGAAGTCATGGTTTATGTTTAGTTTCTTTTCTATTTCAGCATGATATATATGTATTACTAATACTAGGAATCCATTAGAAACAACATTTTTTTATATTGATATGTATGAGATGTTTTGATATGAATACACTATTTTGTTAGTGCTACAAGCAATGGGTTTGGAATGCTTCCATGGTTTTTTACATTCTACCACTTTTATATTTATAGCTTCATTTTTTATTATATTGATTGTTCTTCCACCATTTGCGATTCTGGATCAAGTATGCTGACTCTTTATTTTTGATCCATGTTATATTATATACTCAGACCATTATTTTTATCAATTCCATAAGTAAATAGTCTCACCAACATTTTTAATTACACCCTCAGTGATAGTAGGTATACATTGGAATATGAGGTGGCATGCCTAAGACCCCGCGGCCAACTGGCTCGAAAGCACTCTTTGGAGGGCTAATCCGGTTGGGATACTACAAGTGGTATTAGAGCATCTCTTGACTGGGACTTCATAACAGTGCTTGGATAGCTATTAATTAGATAAAGACTACATTTTATTTTCTTATTTTATTAATATTTATTATAAGAATTATTGGGGTTAGTTATTGGTTGGAACAGGGTTTATATCTTATTCTGGGCTTCTATATCCCCATGTATAAGGGACGAACCATGTTTCCTTGTATGGGATCTCTTGTCCTTTTTTACTCAGTTACAGTTTATTCAATTTCTACATCAGGTGGATTATTTTGAAATGGTTTGTTTATTTTTACAAAATGAGACATAGACCATTAAACTGTAATGGAAAATGACAAGATAACCCCTTGTCCTAGTGAGTAAAGGTGTGAATTATTTCTTTCTTCCTTCTGATATGCACATTTTTAGGTATTTGAATTTTGTAAATGAATGTATCCCTTGTAATGTGTGTATACAATGTGGTAAATATAATATTCTAGTGAGATTAACTATTTTTTAAGTTTAATAACATATATATGAATTCTTTTGGATATGTGATACATGCCTTGATCTTATAAGAACAAATTTGTACTATGGCATTGGGTGATTTTTATCACTTGGTTGGGAGAATCTATCATTACATTGGGGAAATGTTGTTTGTTAGGATAGCCTTGGATTGGGTTACAAATAATACTTGGCACTGTTGAGGATGTGTAAATAAGTAATGAGACCATAATGTCGTGCGACATGGTTGAATTAGGGTAGAGTAAGGCTACCGATTTGATGCTTCCTTTTTACTGCATGCCCTATTTATAGATATAAATATATATATTGGTCTTTATGTCCATTTATGGTATTCAATGGGTTTCTACCTAGACAGCCTAAATAGATCATCAGGGATGGGAGGATAGGGAGCTTTTAGAGCACGGGTAGGTTAAGACCCTTGAGGGCTAGGTAGAGCAGGTATAGGCTTTGGTATATGATCCCGTACAGGTGGGGCAGCCACTAGATCATGCAATGTTTGGGTGATGTATCAATGAGCATCTATGAGCAAGACAGGTGTGGGTTCTCCTAGGCATCTACTAGGGTTATCAGAGAGAAGATACCTTATAGATTACCTTACTTAGGATTTTATCTTTCATCACCCACCGCATTTCAATGGTAAGGGCAGACTACAGGATCATGGGAACAGGACTAAGAACATGAAAATGATTTCTGAGAACCTAGGGACACCTCTATGGAGGAGGGTCAAATTTTCTAAATACATGCTCAGAGGGCCAGCTAAGCACTGGTGGGATGTGTAGGTTTAGGATGGAAGACATGATGGATTGGTCTTGATGGAAATTGAGGCTAGGTTCTTCGATCTTTTCATCCCAAATACACTGAAGGTTGAAAGGGATCAAGAGTTTGTAAGCCTTCAAAAGAGCAACATGTCCATCATGGACTATGCAGTGATGTTCACTTAACTTCATCACTACACAATTGGCATGGTTAGTGATGACACCTATAGGGTGAGGTGCGTAAAGGATGGTCTACGGAACAACATTTTGTTGTAGGTAAACATCATTAGGTTGGAATCATTATTTGAGGTAGTGAACCTGGTGCTCCTTGATGGGGAAAACCTCACAGAATTGTCTTAGACTAGCTAAATGGATGATTCAGATGACATCAATAGTAATTCTTTAGGTTTAAGGAAGCGAGGTCGGGATATTTTCCAGCATAGCATTTAGACCAAGGAATCGATGAAATCGCCTTGTAGTGTCTCTTCGATGGTTTCCCTTTAATGTGGACTTCCATGACATGTTCAGACTCAAAGTGAGAACACTGCAAATGAACTAAGATTGTCTGGGTAGTTCAGGAATATTGAGAGGTTCTATTGGAGGGCTTCTCATTCCGTAGGGGGAAAGTTTTAAGGGATAAAGTTGGATTCTATGGTCAGTTCAGTATCATTACTAGTTTAGTGTAGCTGAGGTTTAATTTCACCTGGAGATCTTGGAACAAACATTGAGACCCATTACTGGGGTTAGTGGACTGTGGATAAAGCATCACTATAGGTAGCTCATGATTTAGAACTTTTTTTTCAGGACTTATACATGTCCCAGAGATACTAGGGGTTGAGAGGACTAGTGATTTAATATCGGTCATAGGTATACCACTAGTTTGGCCATGATTAATTTATTTTTCATTTGTAATTTCCTATTGAATAATTTCTGTTTTGTTGAATGAGGTGCATAGGCTACATAAATGGATGTAATAGATGCTGGTTAGTAGTTTGGTATCATATCTAATGTGTTGTATATAGATATTAAGTTTGAGGAACAAAGTTTCATGTTTGAGCATCGATGGATGAAAGTTGATTAAGGTGTGAATGTCCAGGGCATCAAGTTAATGCAGGACTAACTGGAGGTCTGAGGCATTCGTGCACCGATGCGGTATGGTACATGATTGATGTTTATGGTACCTATATTTATCTATGTTTTGAGGTGATTAGGGACCTCATGGTTCCATATGTGACATGGTCTTGAGGAAGGAACTGATGTAGTGCGGGATTTGAATGGGAATCTGGTATGACACAGTAGCACATGATGGGGTGTAGGAGTGATAATGTGTCATGGGACGACACTGGGTCCGAGAATAGGTTGTGGGATCATTAATTGCATTGATATTTGGTTGGTATGTGACCGAGAGGGGAAATTACTATGTTGGGGTGTTCCATTGAAGTTAGTTGAATTATACCCACTAGATCAGGGTATTATAAGTTTATTCTAATTGGATGGGTATGTTTTGCAACATCATTGTGTTTCATTAGATATATTAAGGGTTATATATGATAAGTTGGGGAGATTCTAACAAATAAGGGTTTTTAATCAGGTTGAAAATCAGGCCTATTTAATTTTTAAATTTGTGGGGTTTTGTTTTCTATATTGTTGATCAAAACTCAATTCTGAGAGTTCCATCAACATGAAATTATTTTTTTTCATTTTACTAGCTTGGAGTGTGTCTCAGATGTTTCTAGAAATGTTTTTAGGAGTGTGAGGAAAAATGGAATGTTTTGGAAAAGTAGGTTAGGGCACACTATTTAGAGTAAACATTACAACACCTTCTAGTTAATCGTGCTACATTTTTTTAACTACCATACGATTTTTTTAAACAAAGAAGGGGTGTCTATTTTTTTTGCAGATGCTTGAAGACAAATTTTTTATTGTTGGAGAAAACTAAACAGAAAGACACATATGTACTACTATTAAGTCAATACCAAAATACTGTAGGTCACATGGTAACCGCAAGGTATGAAAAATGGTGTGGGTAAATCGTACGGCCTATATAGGGTGTTTATTTTCGGTTTTTCTTTTTTATTAGTCATCTTCCTTTTTCTCCCTTTCCTTAACCTCTTGTATACACACTCTACAACGGGTTCTCCAAATTTATCTCTTCCATCATATTTTATCCCTAACCCCCATTGGTTGTCTGATCAATGATTGATTGGTGGAGTTGGAACCCCATATTTAAGGATAACCTCAGGAATGCTTCTCTTCCTATTTGTTTTTTTCTCAGATAGTATTAAATCTGTTAGATCCATTTCCCCCTATTTTTTGTCCTTTGTATGGGAACTCGGAGCTTTTCCAAAATTCCTCGAATTAGAGGTTTATATTTGATGTCCCTATGTTTATGAGTACAAAGTAGGTGGTGCATACTATACTTTGTATTTTTGGGGTTGTTCTGGGGGTGAAATATTTAGATTGCATTTGGGTATTTTGAGTGAGACCCATTTATATGTATTTCATCATATCAAAATGACTTTTTGGCCTTATGGTATTCCATGTGCATTCCAAAACCCTTTATCACTGATGTGAGGTCGGTTTAGAGGTCATCGCTCCTTGGCATGGTTTGGATGGGGGTGAAAAATTAATTTAATCATTTTTTCTAAATTGTTTGGGTTTAGTTAATTGGATTTAATGCATTCAAAACATCTATATTGATCTGCTATGGTTTTTACTGGGAGGCATTATATTGTACTAATCTGAATTTCCTTGTTAAAGTGAATTATTTATATATTTTTTCTTATTATATACTGCTGACACCCATGGGGTCGTGTAGGGATCGGCCCGAGGTTGGGATACCATGACCATCAAGATTGAGTGACGTTGATCAATGGTTTGGCTTGGCTAGGATTTTTTTGAGTGTTTTGGACCACATGATTTGGCATCATGGATGGCGTATTAAGGTGGTGAGTCCATCAGGTCAATCATGGCCTGTGATATTAGAAGGGAAAGCATATCTGTTCATATCAACATGGTCACAAGGGAATTAGGTTCCAATGTTCATGTGTATTAGCAATTATATTTAGTTATTTCCACTCACACATGATGTCCAAACATCCTAATTGAGTCTTGTGGACATAGGTTGACCCTGTGATGAGGTGTTTTTAACACTTATTTGGGTAGAGGCCAAAATAGTGTGGCTTATGACTTGTGATTGGGGGTGAAAACCATATAAATTCATATGGAAGTTGAGGAACCTTCATTTGATAGCAATGAGGGGGTAATTTTTGGGTTGTGTCTCACTATGATGGATGATGTTGGCCTATATTTATTTGATGACTGGAATTATTTTTCTTTGGGACATCGGGCTTTGAGATGATAAGTGATTTTTAGCATGGTATTGAGGGACTATATACTATTTTTAGCGAATGGCATCGAGACGTGATGATTCATTTGAGATACAATTTTTCAGGGGACACATGGTGACACGTTACTTTATTTAAGGTTCAACCTATGGGTTCTCCTGAGCTGTATGACTTCAAAGTTACCTTGGTCCATGGACTAAGGACCTTCACATATTATGAGATTCTGGCATTGGATAAGGATAGTGATAGTTTCTTGGTGGTTGTTGACATGCAGGGAGACATTTTTTATTTATTTCATTGCACTGCTTTTTCTTTTTTCATTATTCATGAATGCTTAAACACTTGTGTTAGGTACACACCATTAGGTGGTATCCTACTGAGATACATTCCCACAACCTACATAGGCCCTTCGGGATGTGTGTAGTCATTATTTCAATATGTTCAAGTAAATGATCAGCTTCAGGAGCTGGATATTAGTACCTGCTTCCATAGATACTGGCACAAGACCTTGAGTTCATGCCTAGTCAGAGTTTGTATTTAGTTTATTTTTGGTTTTAGTATGCAATATATATATGAATTGTACTTGTGGATAATTAGGACCCATTTTTTGTATATCAACATGTCTGACTAGTTTTGATATTCGTGATATATTATATTAGTTCAACAAATTTTGTGTTTTTTAGGATGTCTTGTTTACTTACATTTTAGTGTGTCTGTATTTATAGGTCCTTCTATTTATTGATGTTGATTGTTCTTCATCCATAGTTGAATATTGTTTGATTCTTTCGTGTCTTTATTTCCACTTCATGATCTCTTATATAATCATATAGTAATATTTTCTATTCCCAAATTTTATACTCTACCAAACTTGTTCAATTACGCCCTCTATTCTTATCGGTAGCCTTTGGCATACAGGGAGGCACCTCTATGGCCTAGTGGCCACCATTATGACATCACTGTTTGGGTGGTTAATCAGGTGAGGATGCTAAATAAATGATACTAATGACCTAGAAATTTTAAATAATGGATGGGATGCATTATGGGAAATTAACCCATAACATGTTCCTAAGGATTTATATGGGTAAACGAAGTGATGATATGGATCGAGTAAATTGGATTGTACATATGACCTCATTACTGATAATGGATTTGTTAAAAAATTGGGCTCTATTTTCATGGATAAAGTTTAAAACATCCTAGATTTAAGGAATATATTCAATAATATTTTAAATAAGGGTGCATGCTTATTTTTAAAATGGAATTATAGTAATTAAAGTAATTTTTATGTTTCAATATAAGATATGATGTGGGTATTCACAAATTTTTAATGTGACACCAAAGAGATACTGTACGATATATGGTGAGATGATTTAGAGCCCTTATTTCTAAATTTTTTGATTTTTATATATTGTATGGTTTACAAGGATGACCATTTATAGAATGGTTTATGCTAAACAGAAAATGATTTCATCTATATTAAAGTAATATCTATCCACGAGAGGATTTATGCATATATGATGACTTGTTCTGGCCTTCTTGTTTTGATAATGACTGATGGAATGGCCATTCATTCCATTTATAAATCCCATAATCAGATAATTCTTACAGACTGAAAAATTATCCTTCAATTCTTTGATTAAAAGGTAGAGTGGAAAATAGAAAAGAATAAAAAAGTGTGATATTGTTCTCAATTTGGTAAGTACATCTTCTCAGGGAAATTATTGAACTCTGAGGAAATAATATTGAAACTGAAATTTTTTTCATAGTACCTCCTTTTCTGATAAACTAAATGGCCCATTAGATTAACATAGATTTATGGATATGTGATTATTAAAATTATCCTGATCTTTTTCTCTATCACTTTCCATCAAGACATGATGGTTATATTTCTCTTCCATTTCCATATTTTCATATTCCTCCTATGTTCACTTATGAGGAAAAATAGTTTTGAAATTCTTTAGGTAACCGTTATAGTTCCAACATTGATTTTTTAAAGGATGTTTTAATATTAATTTTTATGATGTGGGATTATATAAAAGGAAATTACAAATATTAATCCTTTAATAACCATGATTAATTTCAAGCGATAAAATCATTTTAAGGGGGTATAATGTAACACATCGTGATTTTGTGAAACAATTGCATTCCTAATTAATTTAAAACATTGTTATTTTTCATTTCATGCAACACTGAATGTCGATTATGTTATAAGAAATCACAAATATATTCTTTCATTTTACACTACACCATTTTAATCATTTGTTATACACTACACCAGGATAATCTTGTGTTACATGCTATACGAAGTCAGCATGGGTTACACGCAAGACCGAGTTTTATCGCTCTTTAGTGTAGAACCTATTTTAAATAAAATTGTATCATTTATAAAATTAATTTTTGAATTACGAATGTAAATTTTATCTAAGGGTGATTTTTTTTATTTTTCTATGAATTTTCATTTTTTGATTAACAGTGTGAAATACTGCATTTTAGTAAAAACTGCCTTTTGTTTAAATAATTATTAATGTTAATTTAAATTATAATTTTTTTAAAATCAATATAGATAAATATATATGTATTAATCCAATTTCTTTCATTTTAATCATTCTTATATTTAATATAGATATAAATACATAATAATAGTTTAATTATTCCATATTAAAGACATGATTTCTCACTATGTCTGCGATATTGGCTATAAATTTTACCTTTCCTCTTCTATGAATTAAATTATGAATAAATTAAATAAATAGTTATAATCAGAATAATATTTATAGTCTAATTATATCATCTCAATTATTTACAAAAAAAATATTACTAAATGTAATTAAAAATAATTACAACGATTAATGTAAAATTAAGTTCAACATGGGACTAAATCATAAACTTAGGGTCCAAAATGACCCAGACACTTGTACAAAATAAAATGGATGAAAATAGTTTGACCATATACCCTTTTGTTCTAATTTTATGAGTTAGTGGGACTCATGTTCATGAATATTGAAAATATAATAAGGTAGATAATGAAAAGGACAAAAAAGGAGCATTCTTTTCCATTAAAATTTGTAAATCTTTACAGTATGGGAGAAGCTACATATTATCATTTATAAATATTAGCTTAAAATTTAATTTTTTATAAATATAATTTAACTTTAATATTTAGTGATCATATAATTACATTAAATTCTTAAGAAATGCTTACACATTGAATATTTGATAATAAATAAATAAAATAAATGATGCTAAAAAAATTAATGTAATGTAAATTTAAAGTATTATTGAGTTAAATTATTTTTTAGATGAATATATCTTTTTACATGGATTTAAAATTAATTCTTCTTAATTCTATCATTTTTCTGAAATTTTTAAATTTAAACTATATTAATAATATCAAAATTGACATTAATTTTATTTTACAATAAATGATATTTTTTAAAATAACTAAATTTAATATAAAGAATGACACATGAAATGTAATTTTTATGTGTTAGTAGATACCAAATATGGTCCATTAATGGAAAAAATTACCTTTTATAATTAACATGTTTACCCATTTATTGTAAAAGCATTGTGAGCATGGTCCGAGTTAAAAAAATATTTTTTGTGTTAACTGTGTTTTAAAATTAATTTTCAATGCACATGGGTTTTTTAATTTGTAAATTATATATCATGTTTATATTTCAATGGGACTGTATTTTTAAATAAATATCTCCTTAATTTATTCTTTTTGTAAAATTAATTATGTTGCAATGCAAGTTACCTAAATGAAAAACTAAATTGAAAAATATAATGAAAGATAAAGAAAAAGAACTAAATAATAAAAACTAACATCTTTTTGTGTGATGGAGATTTGGATTGAACGTAAATTCAATTTATAAAATTATTTTTCCATTTTATTAGCCCATTATGTATTGGAGGACTACCATGAGTGATTACCTTTCTGTATTTAAAAGAGTGTCACTCCACATCCATTGTAAAGATAAATCCACTCTTCCCTTTAATTACACCTCTCATGACATCTTTGATTGTCCTAAAAAATCCCAAATAGTCTCAAAAATCCATCCCCGAAACTTATAATCATCACCATGGGAATAAATAAATTCCTCAAATCCCTTTGATACAAACAAAAAAGGATTTACTGAAAAACGATGTCATTATCTTCAATGTGCATTTAGGTTTCACATGTTTCTCCACCGCTTAATTTTATCTTATTGAAATTTTATACAATAATATCAATATAATAAATAAATTTAAATTTATTTATGCTAAGGGTTATACATACACCTACATACACTTACATAAAATTGGAAACAAACTTACAATTCTTGTGTACAGTTAACTACCGCGTCAAGAAATGAAGTTTTTCATTTTTATACTTTTCCACCTCCCATGGTTGGGAATATGATGTGAGATATATATTTTTATGAAATATATGATAATTATGATGTATTTAATATTATATAATTATTATATATAACATAAATATATGATTTTTATTTTTGAATATATGATAACTTCATTTGGGGAAGTGAGGACTATCGCCTCCTCAAAGCGATGTGATTCATTCATAGATTACAAAGAATGTATTGAGGATGGGTTTAGTGAAATTATAAAATTTATATGTCATAATAATTATACAATAATTATATTATATATATAAATATATTTTCTTTACTTTACTTTTTCCAATATGACTGTATAATTGAAACAACATTCATACGTACATACGGCCTACCATGTCAATGAACGGTGTAGTCCATTTCATATTTGAATATTATATATATTATTATTAATTAATATATATTGAATATATATGATATATAAATCATTTTTTAAATTATTAAATAAATAAATCATTATCTATGTAAGATTATCAAAAAAAATAATATGATCTTTGAAAAACAAAGCAAATATTACCCAAAACATAACATTAATATGGAATTATAAAGAAATAGGTATTATAAACTCATAATAAAATGATATTTTGAGTTTGATATAAGAATTTGGTTCTTTAATGGATTTATAATAATAAAATTTTTATTATATCGGTATTTGGTATGATTATGATTAGAGTCAAGACATAAGGTAAGGGTTTTATCATTTCAATTTTTTTAATATGAGAGTTACACATTATTCACCACTCAGTCCATTTGTGTGGTGTTTATACCACCCATGGATATGTTTAATTATTTTTATATGTATAATAAAATTAATTTAAATAACCATTTTATCGTATATATTCATTGGGTTTATGATTCAGCAGTTACCACATTGGTAATGTAATTTTTCCTCAATATTATTTCATTGAGATGCATTCTAGGTTATGGAACTATATATTTATACGAGGTGTGTATGCTTCACTTTGACATGTCATATCATCCTCCAATGGCCCAAAGAACTTCATTTATTATTAATTTTGATAATCCACCTTTCAAGGGGGGAGGTGGAACCCTTACAAGGCCCATTTGCATAAGTATTTCATGGCCCATAGACCTTAGTGGAATTCATTGCCTATAGTATTCAAACATTACATATAACCTAGAATAACTACTTGGAACTGCTCCTCCCCGGACTCTTCATCGTGGAATAATCTCTCCACCTTTGCATGGCTGTTCAGCTAGGATTTCCCATGCATACACAAGATTCTCCCGATAGCAGGTGCCATACCCTATTATTCTTGCAATCCATTTAGCTTCTGCACTAGTGAAAGATCCATGCTCATTATCTTTCTGAAGCCTGTTCCTTATAGGTTGTCTGGTATGCATCTACACTAAATGTTTCCCGAAGGTGTTGAGGTGGCCCAAAGGCCTTACTGACCCAAAGTCCTGGGTGGCCCGAAGGCCTTAAAGGACTTGGGGACCAGATCGGTGGCCTGAAGGCCCAAACAGGGGAATATTCCCAGCTACTACAATCTCTCAAGAACAATAATTTATCTTATTTACATATATATATTTATGATATATTCATGTATTTGTACCATTTTTCCTTTATTTTGTACTTGATATAATTAAGAATGTGTTTTTTTGAATATTCAACTTTATCTCTCTCCTTTGTCAGAAAACTATGTTATTTAAAATTCATGTTATCTAAAATGGGTTTTCAAAAAAGTTTTACATTTATATTTTTTTTAAATGCCTTCAAGATTTATTTTATACGTTTTCAAAATATTTTCAATGAATTTTTTTTTTTAATTTTTTTTCAGTCATCTTTTATATGATTTCAAGGGAAAAGGTTTTCAAAATGATTTTGATGCTTATTTTATAAGTTTTCATGTAAAAAGGGTTAAAAAATTATATACATGATTATATTTTATGTTAATAGTTGAAATGGTTTTCCAAATTATTTTCAAATTTATTATAAAATTATTGAAGGAATATTTTTTCAAATTAATTTTCAATATTCATTTATATTTTTTTAAGGAAAAAGGATTTCAAAATTATTTTCAATATTTTTGTATAATATTTCAACAAAAAAAATTTAAAAATGATTTTTATGTTTTTTTTATAATATTTCAATTAAAATTTATTTCAAAATGATTTCAACATTTATTTTTATGTTTTCAAGGAATACGTTTTTCATGATGGTTTCATCCTTCCTTTATATAATTTGAAAGATATTTTGAATAATTTTTTTCCAAAATGTGTTATGTTTTGAAGACCATTTTCGAATCGAAAAATATATTTTACCCAAGAAATGTTTAAAAAAATTAATGATATGTTTTAAAATATTTTTTTATTGAAATGAAAATATAAAATGTTATATGTTATATGTTATAAAATGTGATAATTTAATATAATTAATCATATAAGATGAAATAAATGGTTATAGTTATGTTTTACAAGGGATATGATCCAAGGAAACCATTCATTCTATTAATTTGAATAGGTTATATTTTGAAGGAATGATGTTTATGAAAACCGTTTCTCTTCGAAGGGTTATACCATAATAAATTATTATGAAACCATATTCCATTAATAGGTTATTCTATGATTAAATAATTATTAAACCCATCTACATTCCATATGTTATGATATGATTAAATGTTTATTACAACCATTTAATTCCATGGGTTATGATATGATGTTTTTGAAAACTATTTATTCTTATGGTTAATGATACGATGAATTTTTTTATGGTACATGAACGTATGATTTTACTATGAGATGGGTGGGACCTATATCTCCCTCCCATACAATGAGTATATATTTATATCTCCTGAGATAATGTGGGGAAGTATGTCGATGATCATGATCCAAAATTTGAACATTTTATGTCCTAATCCACTGTGGGAAACATGTGTGTCCTAATGAAAAATGGGAAACATGTGCGTCATGATAAATAAAGGAATAGGTGTGTCTTGATCCAGTTTGGGAAATAAGAGCGTTCTGATCCAAAAATGGAAAACATGTGTTTACTTATACAATATTATGATGGTATTCGTATTTATCCATGAAACATGATGTAGTTTCCAATTATTAAAATGGTGATACACTTATATGAAATTAGATTATGATTCCTGATTGATTTATAATGATTTATCACACATATCATTCATGTATTATAAACATAAAATCTATATTACATTATTCTCTATTTTGATCTTTGATATACATGGTGTTATCTTCTATTGTTAAGATCATGTTCTCATACCATTATACTCCTGTTATTTTTATATATCACCCATGTTTCCCCTTTTGTAGCATTTGACCTCACTCATTTATAATGTTTCCTTTCCCTAGGTTACGAACAATGGTTTTAGGTAGGATTAAAAAAGGGGAATAACTTTAAGGGAGATATTGAAGATCTTTCACCATGTTATTTGATTAGGTATACATATTTTGAAAGACACTAAACTGTTACGGTCTTCACGCATGTATTTTTGTATTATGATGAATTATCATCTAAAATGGTGTAATATATATGTATCTTATGCATGATATCTATAAAATTACTATACAAATTTTTTTGAAAAAAATTGAACAATATTTATGAAGAATTGTACCATGATATTTTGATGTGGTGACAAAATGAGAAGATATAAGTTATTTTACAGTAGTTTATTGTGGGGATCCACTATAATCTAGTGAAACCTGGTATAAATAACTTTTCAGGATACTATAAACCTGTTAAAGTTAGTATAAATACCCTTTTAGGTGACTGTTATTGATTTTTTTATGATAACCCACTTTTATTAAATTCCATAATATAGAGGATATATGTATCTTAGAATTGCCCCAAATATCGCAAGGAGGAGATTCACACAATGTGGTCAAACCTTTTAAAAATGTTGTATGCTATGTTTTCATATTTTCAATCATGAATTTAGTGTGAATTCATTGAGGTAAATCATAAATTGACTCATATATTATCTTTACAGATAAAAAAGGTTCAAATAATGAGGGGTTCATTTAAAATGATAAAATAATCCAATAAAATGGTGACACTAATTTCACCTTATTAGATATCTTCATGATACTATTTTATAATAAATGAATTATTAGTAATTAATTTAAATTAAAAATATGAAAACACACCATTTAAAATGTTATTAATATAAAAAAATAGTTTTCCTAATATATAATTTTTTCATATAGATTTAAATTTCTTATAAGTTTAATTTTTATTTGATTAAATTTACTTTGAATTTTTAATTATCATTTAAAATATTTGTATGATATAGGTTAAATATTATTTTTTGTATAAAAATAATTAACATGGTAAATAATAAAATAATGTTTAGTGAGGAAAAATAAAATATAATGAAATTTGAATAAATAATTAAAATTTCATTGTAAGGTTTTTATCTATTCCTTAAATTCAAAATTTCATTTCATAACTATACTCGTTATACTCCCTTATAAATCTATGTTTTCGCTTTTCAAAACTATTTTTTCCTATTAATGTCCCACGTTTTCACCTATAAAAGGGCCTCTCCTCCACCCAAATCAATAACATATATAATGGTTTATTCTGAAGCCTAAATATTCACTATTTACTTATCTAGGAATCCTAAAACATGTTTTTATGCACATTTTTTCATAGGATTAACAATATCCGTTAAAACTAATATCTGTTTTAAGAGAATATATTATGTATTCATTGTATGTAAGGATATCATATCTTTGTTTTTTGCTTCATCATCTACCTACTCCATATTTTAATGTCACAATTTATTAACATCTACTTGAAATTATAATAATACTATAATAATAATATCAAAACTAAATCACATCGTATTCATATCCATCCCCTGATAATAACATAATCATGTCTAGGTCAGATTAACAATTTTCATGGATGACTCCATACAATATTTATTTTGTATTTTTATAAAAAATTAATTAATATTCTTATATGACATTAAAAATTGAAAACAATTGGCTTTGTAATACAAATATTAATGTTTAACACATTATTAATATAACATCTTATATTTGAAAAATATTGCTAAAACTAGTGTATTATGAATTTTTGTGTGTGGTGTTCCGCATAGAAAATATATGGAATGATCCTAGAATATAAGAACACATTATTGAATTACTATTTTTGAACTATTATTTTTTTTATTATGATTAACCCATGAATAATGAATGATAGTCAGGACCTTCATAACAAAACAAGGAAGAAAAATTTCATAATATTTATAAATCATTAATTGTACAATCAAAAAATAAGTAATAAATAATAATATATTAATATAGAATATTATAAATACTAAAAAGGTTTGAAAAGTATATAACTAAAGATACTATTTTTACTATATAATAAGTTTCATTGTTTAAAATATATAACGACTACATGGTAGACATTTTTATTGAATCAATTTCATTTAATTGGGTTCTACACCTTCTTCACTAATTATGTTCTTATATATTTTATTTTTAATATCCTATGATTTTATTAAAATTTATTTACAAATTAATTTCTATGTATTTAAATTTCTTTTCATGGATTCCTTTTAAATTGATTTTTACATCATAAAATGCGATGATTTAAAGGTTTCCTTTTTATAATCCCAAATGTTTTCATCTATTATATATTTATTGACTATCATTTCATCTATATTTAATTCCATAAGTATTAAATATTTTACATATTATATTTAATTTATTTTGGGGTATTATTTGTCTCATTAAATCACACACTATTTTTTAGTTCATATCATATAATATTTAAAATGTTTTCCTCCACTAACTCTCTACCTTTTTTGTTCTAATGTATTCTAATATTCCATTATTATATTACATATAATTTTATTCATTATGTGATTTTATTATTATATTATTATATTTTATTTAAAGGATTTCTGTTTACTACTCATATTCACCATTTGATTATTTATTAATACCATAAAAATCACGTTGTTCTTAAGGGTTTCACTCAAAATTTTCTTTTATTGAGACATGTTTCATATTATGCATCTTTATTTCTTTATAAGGTGATAATATATATCCATTAATATATTTTTACCCAAAATCACTTTTGATTAATGGCTTCTACAATTCTATTCCAAAATCTCCCTTTCAATGGATTTTAATTAAAATATTACCAATGTTATTAGGATTTATCATGACTCAATATTATTTTCATTGATCCATCATCATTATTCTATGAAATTGTCCCAATATGGTCGATATAGTAGGACCATTGAAAAAAATGTAAGTTTTACCTAATTGTTTTTGGTATATTACAATTCCATTTTAAATTTATATCTAGAATATTTCTTTCATCAGAAAAAATTTTGTTTTAGAGGGAAAATTTTACTTTCTATAATTTCTATTTATCCACCATGTCCATATTATTTTACAACACAATCAAATATTTTTTAAATTTTAAGGAAAATATGTATTATATTTTCTACGATTAAATTTGTTATTACATATTTTTGAAATTAAATTTTATAATTTTATTTATTCATTTGGGTTTCATTAAAATGGATAGATTTTCCTAAAAAGTAATTTCATTAAACTTTTCTCTATATTATATCTAACATTACATGTTACTTATACCATATCCTTTTTTCATTTTTCAGTGTTCCATTATTGGGACATTTATTTCAAAATTAATTTTTAATAAAATTATTGCTCAATTTGAGAGGGATTTCTAAAGTTATGTAAGCTTAATTTTTTAAGATAATTTTACCAAGAGATTATGAAAAAACTTATCATGATGCTTCCTCTATTTAGATATCTATGTCAAAATATTATTTCACCTACAGAAATATAAATCTTATTTCATCCTCTATAATCTTTTATGAAATATTGTTTTGGGTGACAATGTTCTGGGTATCATATGATAAATTTCAAACTTCTCCACATGTGATACCACATAAAAATTATATGTAAACCATTTTATTTCTACGGGTAAATCAATCATTTAAATTCAATTGATCTAAGTAAGAACACGTTTATATGGTTCATAATTTTTTATGAAGTGTTATTGAATCAAGAAACCCTCTAATGTATTTTAATATTCTATAAATTTCATGTGATTATTATTGGATGCGAGTAATGATTATAAATACACTATATGATATGGGATGGGGTTCCCTATCCAAAAACATGTGGGGCATGGGTAGTATTGCTTGATCCATTATGTTATGGGATAGATTTTGTGGTTAACTATGAACTAGGTTATGATATTTTATATTTTATTTTGGTCCAAATTTATATGACATATATATATTTGTCATTATTGTTATCTTATGATTCAAAATTCAAATTCTATGGTGAATTTTAATCCATTATGATGATTCAATTATGGTTCTGCATTCCTATTATTTGAAAATTGACCATGGTATACTTTATTATGATCCCATATTATGATTCCATAATATCATTCAATAATCGGGTATATCTACCTAATTCATATCTTCTATCATGTTTATTATCTAATAATATATTTTATTTAAATCGTTGATTTTTTTTCTTTTTCACTTATTAAGCATCATTACTCTCTCTATTCATATGTTTCCCCATTTCCCCATGAAAATATGTATAGGAATAAAAACTGAATTAATTCAGGTGTGGATAATTTTTTTTGGAAATGGTGATTTATTATTATTTAATTTTATAGTTATGTGGATAATATAAAATGAATTTAAAATTATTAGTATTGGGTTTCCCTTTTAAATTTTGCTATGAAATGTTTAATTATAGGAAATTATTTATGATCTATATATGTCATTATTGGGACATCTATATTGGTATCAAGGTGTGGTTTGGTTATTTTTGGGGATTAGGCTATTAAGAACGATGGTATAAAAATAAATTAGCTCATGTTAACTTGATTTTGTTATATGTTAAGACATATTATGATTATTATTTTATATTAATATTATTTGTAACACTAATTTTAATATTACTCACACTAAAAACATTGGTATTAGTTGATAACCAGACACATGATGAACCAAAAAATATTGAATCTATCATAGAATAAAGACCATTGTTCTTCTGCAGATTATTTAACCAATTAAGGGTTGGATAATGCACCATCATAAGAGAATTTTTTTTCACATTCATGAAGAACGGAAAACTCATCTTTTCAATCTAATATTGATAAAGTGAAGTTGATAAATGAAGTAAATGTATTTATACATCATATGAAATTCATTGTACGAAATCAGATACCAATTCAGAAGTATGATTCTTAATACCTTTTAAATATGAATACTTCTAAAAATAGTTGGTGAAAATAAAAATTTCAATACGTTTATATTTTGAGGGTAATGATGTGTTTTGAAGTATTAACCTAAATATTATGGTTGAGTAATAAATATATTAAATACTATTTTATGTCTCCCCTTTCCTGTTTTTCATTGAATATTGGAAAATTAAAATTTTAAGTATAGATTATTTTTAAGGGAGAGCAGTGAATGTAGAATCCATGGTTTTAGAAAACATTTCTTGTCCCTCAAGTTCGTTTCTGTTATTATTATATATATTTTCAAATTTATTAGATAGAATTTTTATTCTGTGTAAAATAAATCAGAGCATATCTGAATCAAATTAACAATATATTATTCATTTATAATATAACATTAAAAAAATTCAAGTGAACTAGAATAATATATCAAGGATTATATTTCATAAAAGTGCATTATCATAAATTAGATAATAAAAATTAGATTATAATATTTTTACATTTATGAAATCTCATGAATCATCATCACCTTTGACCATCATCATTAGTACAACTAATACTATAGTGAGTGAAATAAAATCATGAATAGATAAATCAATATATTAAATTCCAGAAAACAATCTATTGATTGTGAAGTATGACTTGAGGATTTTCAATGATATGAAAATATTTAATACAATTGAGTTAATACAATCATTACATGCCAACTTTAATTGGTATATACTATATTTTGGGTTATTTCTTTGTATCAAGATGACCTATAATATTGTATATAAAATGAGATTTCAACCCCTAGATACCCACAAAATTGAGGGATTTCTCATTTTATGCTCTTATATGGTAAATTTCTATAGGTATTATAGATGGAAAAAAGAGGTTAGCATCATTGGGGAGTATTTATGGGCTTAGGAAAGGGGACACATTGTGCGAGGGAATGATCATTTTTTTGTGCATGGCGGTGAGGTTGTGGTGGGTTGTTCGACGAATGGTGACGACATCCTAAATTAGGCAACAACCTCAAAATGAAAATTTTGTTGATTTTTGTTTTGCGGTAGTCCTCATAGGAAGGAGCAGTGGAGGGAATAATTAGTGGAGGATTGTTGATGTATGGTAGTGATGTGGCAGTTTATGATAGACAGAGCATCTGGTTCGACATAAGTGGGTGTAGGGGTTATATATATATATATATATGGTTTATATGTCATTTTATTACACCAAATCACGATCCTTGGGAAATTTAGTAGAATTTTACCACAGATCTATGGGTCATGCCATGGTTACATCACGACCCTATTAAAAAATATTTTTCTTTCGTTAAAAAAACATTCTTTGTTAGTATCCATTTCAA
Source organism: Viscum album (assembly GCA_963277665.1). Classification (NCBI taxonomy): domain Eukaryota; kingdom Viridiplantae; phylum Streptophyta; class Magnoliopsida; order Santalales; family Viscaceae; genus Viscum; species Viscum album. The sequence continues at coordinate 2,122,852,018 of OY728148.1, read as the reverse complement.
TTCGGTATATAGACATTGGATATAATAAATATAAATATATTACCAGTTCTGAGTTTACCATTATGTAGTATGTATAAATAAAATAAATTTTTATTTTAAAAATATATATTTTCAAAATAAATAATTTATTTAAAATAAAATCAAAATATTTGGACTAAAATAAAATAATACTCATTCATTTATGAAAACGTATTCTAAACATTTAGTGAAACAATTTGTTTATATATTTTCAGGCTATATTAAATGTATTAATTTAAAAGAATGATTTAAATAAAATATATTTATTTAGTTCAAGGAATGTTTAGTAATATAAATAACCAAAATTAATAAAATAATAAACAAATTATAATAATTAAAAAATTAATTATTCATGTTTAAACAAATATGTTTCCTTTAAAAAAAAATTTATATATTATATGTTATTATTTAAAAATTTATATTATCATATTTGGATTATAAAATGTGATAAAATTTAATTTTTATATTTAAAAACAAATGAATTAATATTAATACATTGATTATTAATGGTTTAGTAATAATAGAAAAATTATCTATCGTATAAAAAGACACTTTTCTGAAAAATTGTTTTTTATACATTATCCATTTTTGTTTTAAAAATAAAATATATAAAAGTTAAATTATGATTTTAAATAAATTCAATGAAAAATTCATAATCTAACATAATAAAACTAGTTGAATTGTTTATAATTGACATGAAATTATAATAAGAACCCTTAACGATAAAAAATTTCTATAAAAATAATTTTTTTATATATTATTTTCTTCATATTAAAGTTATATTTTTTAGAATTGGAATTTATATTTGACTATATTAATCCTATTTTTTATCCATCTTGTTAAAATTTTGAAATTTATGATATTTGTTCTATAAAAAATAATAATGACGATATATAATTAAATCATCTAAAACGAGGTAGAAAGAGGTAAAATGACATGACCCATAATCTTAGTAATTAATTTGATATTTATATATAATATAATTATTTTTTGGACATTGGATTTAGCTGTATAACTCCAATCAAAAATTATTTACCTAAATCACATAACTCATATGACATTCCATGTTTTTCTTTTTCGAATCTCATGTTTCCAAAGAAATCTACCTCATTTTCACCTATAAACAGACCTATCCTACACCCATGTAAAAACCACACAAAATGTTTTATTTTATAGGATTAATATATTATATTTCACCCCCTAATAATACACAATCTTTTACCCGTTGTATCACAAGGATTCCCTAAATCCTTCAAAATTTAGATGGATTCCATTTGAATATATTATTTCTTCCATCTAAGATATAAATTTTTATAATTATATTTCATTTTTTTTCTAATTTCTATTCAGCAAAATAATTATATTTTACTAGTATATTAGAATCTATATAACATCATAATACTTAATTTACAACTCTTTTATAATAGATCAACTTCATAATCAAACTTATCCAATGATTAAAACATGTTTCTGTTTTGGTCAGTTTAACCACCAATATGAACGATGAAATAAAATATTAATCTTGGTCAATCATGAAAACATAATAAATATAAATTTATTATATTAATAATATAATAATATAAATTTTATGGTTTTTAATAGTGATATAATTATTTTACTCATTATTAGTATAACACATTTTACTTGTTCTAAATTATCTTTTGAAGCACATATATGTATTTCATCAGGGAGTTTTGTATTTAGTAAATCCATGAAATGAACATGGAAGATATGAACATATTATATAACTATATTTATAATACCATGTGAGACTCCTCCAAACTTAAGACTTAGGTTTAGTGTATAAAATGTACTCCTTCTAAACACTCTTCAATACCACCTAAGACGACTAAGTATAGTGTATGAAAAGTTTAATATAATTCAACATTATAACTCACTATAATCACTGAAAATGAAAACAACAAAAGATTTTGTATATTTTTATATTATCTATATAAATATATTATTTCACAAAAATTCATGAACATATATCAAAACATTTTTTCATATTATTTCATTATACACAAAATCCTAAATGTAATTTTCTTGGGAAAATGGAAACATAACAAGGAATGACCTCAATTTATAGTATGGTAAATATTATTAAAATACCATTAATATGTTAAATGATTACAATATGAGAATAAATGGTATATATTTTGAGAAATAATTATTGTATATAAGGAATTATAAAAGGAAATGTTATAAAAAATGATCACAAATATACCATGGGAATAGGAGTGAGAAAACAAGTGAAACTAGACATGATCCATTGAGAATAAAATAATAATATTTTTTCTTCATAAATATTGTGAAAATAGTATAATAATGAAAATTTATAACATATTTAATGGATAAATACCTTTAAAATAAAATCATAATTGACATGGATTCACCGTATATTTACCATAGTGGATCAAGCATCAATAATCATCTCCCATTGTTGACCATGTATTATTACTCAGTTCACATTTTAATCTAGTTAGATATTAATATTTACCATATAAATTAATGGGTTATATTGGGCCCACCCATTATATGATGATAATACATACACACATCTTCAAAATGAAAAAAATTTCACATCATATAATGAAAAAAACAAAACAAATAAAATGGGTTTCTTATTTGTTTACAAATGGTATCGCAAAATTTGGAAATAATAGTTTGATGGGTTTATAAAATAATTAAATCAAAAGAAATTAGTAATCTCAAAATGGAATTTAGAGATTTAATTATGAATAATAACTTTATATGAGATGATTTGTTTTTCAAAATAGGAAAATTGAAGTGAAATATAAAATTATTTTTTATAAAACATTTATCAAAATTAATATCAAGTGAAGTAGTTACATGACACATTCAAAAATGTTGTATTTTTCCATAATAATATAAAAATTCAAACAATATTGTTAGATAAATCAATATAATTGGAGACATTAAAATATATAATGGTTATTTCCAAAACTTTAGAGTAGAATATAAATAATTGGACCATAAAATGGAAGAAATAATTTTAAAAATTTTAGACTATCATTATTAAAGAACACGTCTTTGAAAGAGATAATACAACATGTTTTTAAAAATGAGTAAATATAAATATAGGGAAAAAGATATAATAAATTTCCTAATTTAGAAATATTTATTGAAAACAGTTTTTTAAAATAATAATATTGATTTTGAAGAGAATTATATTTTTAAATATGATATGAATTATTCTTAATGAAAACATACATTATTTTTTATAGATACTAATGCATCAATGTATACTATTTTGTTCAAAAAAATTATTTTACCAGTAGAGAAATAAAATGTACTATAGATATTATCAAAATATAAGAAATTATTAATCATTATAAAATCAAGGGTGAAAAACAAGGACTTGATGAAAGGCGGTTATGTGGAAAAAAACACTTATAAATTTTTTAATAATTGAATCGAAAGAATTTTTAGGGAAGTACTCATAAATATACATTAAGATACTATAAAATAATACTTACTAATAAACAGTAATTCCAATGGTAGAGTAAATAGGACATATAAATGAAGAATATTTTTATATTCTGAAAACATTTCTCAATGAAGGGAAATTGAGATAAAACCCTTAATTTGGATTCCGAGTTGATCAGAAATTCTCAACCCTCTTGTATGAAAAACAAAAATTTCACACTCAGGTTAGTTGATTCATCTTTTGTCCCGGTTTATGGTGGTTTCTTTCTTATTTTCTTGGGAACCAGGTGTTATTGGTATGAATATTTGAGGTATTCATTCCTTTTATAATTGGAATACCATTCTCCCTCGGGTTCCATTTGATTTTTTAGAGAAAATCTATTTTTTATATTTAAAGAACCTTGCACATGATTTTATCATAGTTATTAGTATCAGTGTTTCCTTCCCAAGTTGTAATGACCCACATTTTTAACTGGACTAAAACCTGAATGAATTTTAACTTTTTCTATTACTAAACGAGTCGTTTTTAGAACCGACAATTAGAATTTAATTCTAAGAGTTGTAACCTTTCAAAGTGATGTTTTTGGACTTGTGTGAAGCCCTGTTATGTTTCTCGGGTGTTGCCTGAAGTTTCAGAAGTGGCGGGGCCGGGTTTTCTACATTATGGAAACATACAGAGGGCGCACGGTTTGTTTGAGAACAGTATGTCCCACTAAGGCAGGCCGTGCGGCAATTTAGAAAGGGGGCATAGGAGTTTTTCATGGGTTGCGCACGGTTTCCCAAACCGTGCGCTCAGCCCATGCGAGGGTTCTCCCTTAGACAGAGGGTGTCGCACGGTTTGCACACGGTCTAGAAAACCGTGTGGATCAAACCGTGCGGGCCAATCTATTTAAATAAAATGATTAAATTTAAATTAGAATAAAATAAAAACATAAAAATAAAACCATAAACTCCCTCACACTCACTCATCTGAGCTGCGCGACCCAGCACTCGAGAGGGATCCCCCCTTCACGCGACGATCTCCTTCTCCCTATAACCTCCTATTTATTTTTTTTCTCCCACCAATTTTATCCAGTTCCTTCTTAGAATCTCCGAGGTAAGGTTCTCTCCCACACCTCCTCTTGTTTTCCGGCCAGATTTCGCCCTATTTTTCGAACTGTGGGACTCGATCGAACCCCAGGAATTGGGGGTTTCTTGATACCTATTTATCATTCATTCTAGGGTTGTTCCAAGGTTATATCAGGACACTTGGGTTCGATTTTGGGCATCCTCCGCCAAAGGTGAGGCGGATACAGGTGGTTTTGGTTGCCGACTCTGGTTCGAGGTAAGGGTTGTTTCCCCCTTTTTGTTTTTCAGCACCTAGAATGGTTTCTTTAAGTGTTTCAAGGTTCCTTATATTTATCTGTTAGTGCATTGAAGGGTTTGTCATGGTTTCGAGTCGCCAATGTCTAGGAGACTCTCTTACGCAGGAATAGGTATGTAGTAATACGTATGTGGGTTCCCCCGGTATGTGTATACTCATGCATGGCAGCGACTCTACATGTCTGGGGCTAGGTGTTCCCAAATATATAAATAAACATGCTTGTTTAGGTGAGAAGAGACAGTCTTATGTGTATAAGAATATGTGTAAGGATCCTCTTTCTCATGCTCATGGACATGTGGGTGTGTTCATATAGGCTAGGATTCCTTATACGTATGTGAAATTACATATTCCTCATGGGGGCGCCGCAACAACTCTTAGCTAGAAAGCATCAATCTCCATAGTGGAAAGATGGATCCACCATGAGGTAGGGTCCCTCTCCTTGACCTTTAATTTAATGTAATGTAGTAAAGAGTTATTTTTTCACGGTATTAGTATTTTAAATCTGTAAGTTAGTCATGAATACATTCTTCTATGACAACACTTTTAATTGCAGGAATAAGATAAAAATGGTTGTCTGCTAACTAAACTCACGATTTAATAATAATTCACCTCAATCAGAGGTGCGTTGTCTTCAAGAAAAAAAATAGTGATATACTTTTTATGTTTTCCTGGTGGATTATTTTGGTGCCTCTTTGATGCTTTGTGTGTAAACTTTCCTTGTTGAGAAAAATAGAATGATATGGCTATGATACTTGTGTTTGGGTCAATTTTCCATGTTAGGAAAACTGAGTAAGATGGTTACCTTAGTGGGATGACTTAAGACTATATGACATGTTTCCTATAGAAGGTATCAAAGGGTTAAATAATGATAATAATATCCATTAAGATGAAATGGTTAAACTAGAAATTAAGAGACTATGGTGGTATGACAATGCCTTGGGATAACGTATTGAGCACAGATTATGTTAGTAAACTGAATTTGTTAACTAACCGATATAGATACTTAAGTGGAGTTTCCATAATTATAAACGTGATAAATATGTTTTTGTTGTTATTATAAATACTTAAGAAGAGTTTCCTTAAGTATACTTGTGATGAACGTGCTTAGGGACACTTATATAGAAATGAGAAATATGATTGATTGTGAATATGGGATTACTTGTTGACTGATTATGAGTTAATTCCATAAGCAGTATACTATAGAGATGTTTGTATTGTGAGTGCACACATGCTGATGCCACATAATGAATGATAATAAATGTGAGTGCATGCTAGGGCCACCTAGGGACAGATACGTGGTTGGATGGGAGGCAGTTATACCCCATGCTAGTGTGACAGTACATGTCTGGAAGGGAGGCATTCTTACCCCTTTCTAGTTGACTTCAGTTGATGATTACATGTCTAGATGGGAGGCAGTTATACCCCATGCCAGTATTATGAATTTGACAGATGGGAGGTAGTTATACCCCTTGAAAGTTAAATGAATGTGATTGAAGGGAGGAATTCTTACCCCTTTCCAGTTGACTTATAGGGACAAGAGGAATTCATACCTCATGCCAGCTAATCTGGATTGATGGAAGAGAGGCATTCTTACCCCTTTATAGTTGACTTATATGGATGAGTGGCATTCCTACCGCATGCAGCCTTTTCTTATTAATGGGTGGGAGGAATTCTTACCCAACACCATCTATGATCTAAATGCTTTTTTATATATATACAGTGACAAGATCGGGTTACTTTATCGGCAGTGAGCGGAATCTGGTATAACCATCAGGTGTCCCTTGGAAACTTGGAGAGGTTTTATTTACTTATGAAATTCTGCTAACTTGTTTCTTAATACATTCTCATTGTTTAATTATTATACACCATCTAGATTGGGTTTGACACCAGTGGTGCCAACCTACCGAGATTTATATCTCACACCCTACTCGTGCGGCCGTTGCACTGGGGTACCCGAGTAGACCTTATTGCTTGCTGAACATAGGTTGTGTGTTGTGCTATTTGTACTTGAGGAGTTAGGATCATAAGACCAAGAGGGAGCTTGGGATGCTCAGGGGATCGCCGTCGGGCTTTTCTTTCCTTTATTTTTTGAATTGTTTGTAAAGCATGTTGTATTGATTCCTTCTTTCATAACTGTATCGCCATTTGTACATGCATGCATTGTAAATTGGCTTTTTCTGCCTTTTATAAAACGGTTTTTACCTGTCTTTTTATTTTTCCTTTTAATTTTTTACTACTTCTACTATTGAATATTATTTACTCTAACAATATCATTGTATTACTCTGATATGAGGGTATAGTCTCTCCACTATCAGATCTCATGACCATCGATTCTATTCGGAAGCCTCTAGCGTACGTGGAGATGTGCTTAAGGCCATGTGACCTACTAGTCCGGCCACTGGTTCGATGGTAAGCATGGCCGGGATGTTACAAAGTGGTATCAGAGGTGTTTCATTTCATTTTCCTTATGGTTTTGGGTTGGTATACTGGAGATTAGGAAAGTGTCGGCACTTGGCCAATAGTTGTACATGGGACTGATCACCCCATGTACAGGAAATGGCCAAATGGCCAGGGCGGGGAATTGGTGTTCATGTTGTTTTCTATTACATTGCATATGGTTTCACCTTGAGTGATTGTTTTATTTACGCTACTTATGGTTTATGAAATTCCTAGAATTTTACCCTTGGCCGGATATAGAATGGAAGCTGCACGGCATGCATCATATTAGGCACATAGTAAATTAACATGCCATGCATAGTTCCATGCCATGTAGTTGCATTAGTAATTGCCTGCTAATCTAATTTTATGCCTTGACTGATATGCCATGCTTCTATGATATAACATGTTCCGTGTTTACTGCTTGTGATAACATGCTAGTTATGTTTTAACATGTGAATGTTTTCATGGGCTAAAATATATTGTCTGTGATTATGACGGGAGTCGGTTTTCAGTTGTAAGGTGTATGGGTGCCTTAAAACCGGGAAGGAGATCCAAAACCCAATTTTTTAAGTGTATGGGCGATTTATAGGTATATGGACACCCATATACTTGGGCCGTTGTATGTGAGCATGTTATAATCTGGGTTAGAATCTAGTTTTGATAAAAAGGGTAGTCAATTTTCAATCCATGAAGTGTTTGGGTTCTTCATGAATTTAGAAATGGAAACCCATGTTAAATGTAAAGGCTTGCTGTATTGTGAAATGATTAAATGGAAAATATTTCCTAATATCAAAATTGAAAGGTTTTGGATAACTGTTAAATGTGCAACAGGACCCGAGTAGGTCAGTTAAAAAGTGTTGTATGAGATAACCCGGTTTGTGGTGTTTGAGGAAAATTGAACCATTGCTTGGGGTTGCTTCTTGAAGAATCTGGGGTATATAGAATGAGACCCTAGTAGGTCACCCTTTTTTATATGGTTTTGTTTTTCTCTTTTGATTGATAAAGACATGATGTCTATGAATGTTTAATGTTTTAAAAAGGAAGTTTTTTTGAAACATTCCGGTTTCCTTTGGTGCGCAGATGAAAATTTGAAATGGTTAATGTTTAAATGAGATAAAATGTAAAGGTATTGGTAATGGAACCCATGGTGGTGCGTTGAAACCCTAGTGTAAGGGGTAGTTTTGAGATTCTCATCGAGTTTCCTTGGAACGGGGATTTAGGTGTTTCTATAACTGTTATTTTTATAGCGGTGGCTTGATGATTGGCTTTTAAGCCTAGTGACTTTGTTTCTCATGACCGGTAGTTAGGGTCAATGTTTGTTCTTCGTAAGGGGCTTGCCCGTGGTTGGTAGTACCCTTAGCATGTTAATGTCTTTCTTGTACCATGAGTTTTCTAACGTCAGGTGTCTTTTGGGTGTCGTTTTCCCTTGGTGGACTCTCGTTTTTCTAATAAAACCCTTGTTCAGATGGATGGTCATTGGGTTTTGACTTTCGTTGTGGCTTTGGGTCATCTCCTCAGTAGAGTGGCATGAAATTAAAGAATTGTTCCATCCCAAAGTTCAGGATGGATTTCGAATAACTTGTGTGTTTTGACATGCTGGTTTCCTTTTTTGGATCTTCATCATTTTTTTGGTGATGTGATTGTGGCGGAGGAGTGTTACACGATCATTTTTGGTGTTTCTGTACTAGCGTGTTTGTGCTCAGTTATGTTATTACTTTTCCCATCGACGACTTGGACACTCCTAAGGTTGGGAGCACGTTGCGTCGAATCTGGTAAATGTGTCCTTTCATGTTGAATGGATGATTCTTGGAATACCATTTGAAATGGGTTGGTCGTGTCTGAATGCCTATGAGAAATGTGAGTTTAAAACATGTTGATGTGTTGGCAGGTGAAGCTGAGTTTCTTCCTTAAAGTTGACTAGTTGAGGTTCGACTGTTCTTCCTTCCAGTAGTCTGGTATGATTAAGTAGAATTTGTTCAATCCTCTTACTGTATTCTGTTTAACGAAGAACATTTCCCTTATCTTTTCATCATCCAAGATGCACTAAGATAGTGTCTGTCTTATCCTTGATATTGCTTTTATGCCATTGTTCATGATCAGATGGTTCTCTTTCGGCGTTGCATGCGGGATGCATGGATTCTTGTATGGTTTGATCTTGGAAATGTCATCAGAAGTCGCGTTTATGCTTTGGTGGACATGTTTGTGCTAAACGTAAGTTTCCTTGGAGAAAGACATTGTGGTTTTGTTTGAAATATGTCGGCCGTTTAGGCCAAGCATTCTTGTAAATAGTCATCTGGAGATGGCTTGACTCAGGGTTCTTGTTTAATGTCTGCAGTTAGTGACATACCATTCTCTGGCACGCCTTCAGGTAGAGGCGAGTGTGATTTGTGTTGTCTGGTGCGTAATATGAACAACCAGCTCTACATGGGCCTTGAAGTTTATGGGGTAATCGACCGTTTGATATGTTTCAAATCATGATAGGAGAATCATGGGAATGGTTATTATGTGCAATGATAGTTAATTCCAATGGTAGTCTGAACCGTAGTTTGGAGTTTGTTTCTTAACGTTAAAAATCTAGGGTGTGAAGTATATATGTCCAGATTCTTGGAGAGACGATGACAGGTTCGAGTCTCTAGGTAGATGGGCTCAGGAAGAGTCCTCTTGGTGTTTCGATTGGGAAATGAGCGTTGGCTCGAGTTTTGGTGGCTTAAGGGCCATAGGGATTAATGTATGATTGAGGGTGTGTTGGATGTTTTTGAGCGCAACATGATCGTTTGAATGAAGCTTCACGACCCTTGTATGTTGGGTGATGTGTACGTTGTTCCCAAAGGCTTCTTATGGAAAATAAGTTCTAAGGTGGGAAGCTTCTAATGACCTACATTTTGAACCAGACTAAAACCCGAAACAATTTGATCTTTTTAGATTACTGAATGGGTAGTTTTTAGAACCGAGCTTCAGAATTGAATTCTGAGAGTTGTAAACATTCAATTTAGTGTTTTGGGACTTGGGTGAATCCATGTTCCATTTCCTGGGTGTTGCATCAAGTTTTAGAAGCGGCGGGGCTGGGTTATCTATGTTTTGGAAACTTACAGAGGGTACACAGTTTGTTTGATAACCGTGCGGCCAGCTGAGGCAGACCATGAGGCATTTTTGAAACGGGCCAGAGGTGTTTTTCACAGGCTGCGCATGATTTCCCAAACTGTGTGCCTAGCCCCGTGCGAGAGATCTCTCTTAGACAGAGGGTGTTGCATGGTTTGTGAACGGTTTGGCAAACTATGCTGATCAAACCGTGCAGGCTGGTTTGTTTAACGAAATTGGTTAAATTTAAAATATAAAAAAATAAAAACCTAAATAGAAAATTAGAACCCCCCTCACCCTCACTCGTTTGATCCACGTGACCCAGCCCTCGAGAGGGATCTCCCCTTCTTGCGATGAGATCCTCCTCTCTATGGCCTCCCCTTTCTTCATTTTCTCCCACTGTTTCCTCCGCTTCATACTTCGAATCTATGAGGTAAGGTTCTCTCCCTCCTCTACTCTTGTTTTCCGGCCGTATTTTGGGCTATCAGTAAACTCTCTAGATTCGGCTGAACCTTAGGTATTGGGGGTTTCTTGTTTCATATTTTTCCTTCATTCTAGGGTTGTGCCAAGGTTTCCTCGGGGCCCCTAGGTTAGAGTTTGGGCATCTACTGCTGAAGGCGAGGAGGATACAGGCAGTTTTGGTTGTCAGCTTCGGTTCGAGGTAAGGGTTGTTTCCCCCTTTTTGTTTCGCATCACCAAGAATGGTTTCTTTAAGTGTTTTGAGGTTCCTTGTATTTATCTATTAGTGCGTTGATGGTTTTGGCGTGGTTTCGAGTCGACAAAGTCTAGAAGTGTCTTCTTCGCAGGCATAGGTATGTAGTTATATGTATGTGGGTTCCCTCGGTATGTGTATACTCGTTCATGGCAGCGATTGTACATGTATGGGGCTAGGTGTTCCCATGTACATAAATAAAAGTGCATGCGCATGTGAGCGGAGACAGGCTTAAGTGTATAAGAATATGTGTAAGGATCCTTCTGTGTATGCTCGTGGCCATGCGGGTGTGTGCATAGAGGCGAGGTGTCTTTATATGTATATGAAATCACATATGCCACATGGTGGAGCAGCATCGTCTCTTAGCTAGAAAGCATCAAAAGCTGGAGTGGACGGATAGATCCACCTTGAGGTAGAGTCCCTCTACATGTCCTTTAATTTAAAGTAAAGTAGTAAAGTGTTATTTCTGCATGATCTTAATATTTTAAATCTTCATGTTAATCTTGAATAAATTCTTATGTGAAAACAGTGTGAATTGCAGTAATAAGATAAAAATGATTGCCTTCTAACTAAACTCACGATTTAATAATAAAACCCCTCAATCAAAGGTGCACTGCCTTCAAGATTAAAAGTAGTGATATACTTGTTATGCTTTCCTGTGGGATTGTTGTGGTGACTCTTTGATACTTTGTATGTGAATTTTCTTTGTTGAGACAAAAATAAAGATATGGTTATGAGACTTGTGTTTGGGTCAATTTTCCATGAAAGGAAAATTGACTAATATGGTAACCTAAGTGGGATGCCTTAAGACTAAATGACATGTTTCCTCTAGAAGTTATCGAAGGGTTAAATAATGATAAAAATATCCTTTAAGATTAAATGGTTAAACTAGAAATGAATGGACTAGGGTGGTATGAACACGCCTTGCGATAAAATAATGAGCTTGGATTTTGTTAGTAAACATAATATGTTAATTACTTGATATAGATACTTAAGTGGATTTCCTTAAGTATAAATGTGATCAATATGATGTTGATGTTATTATAAATACTTACGAGGAGTTTCCATAAGTATACTTGTGATGAACGTTCTTAAGGACACTTATATAGAAATGACCTATATGATTTATTGTGAATATGGGATGACTTGTTGAATGATTATGAGTTAATTCCATAAGCAGTATACTATAGACATATTTGTATTGTGAGTGTGTACATGCTAATGCCAAATAATGAATGATAATAAAGGTGAGTACATGATGAGGCCACTTAGTGAAAGATACATGGTTGGATGGGAAGTAGTTATACCCCATGCCAGTGTGATAGTACATGTCTGGAAAGGAGGCATTATTACCCCTTTCTAGTTGACATCTATTGATGATTACATGTCTGGATGGGAGGCATTTATACCCCATGCCTGTATTATGAATGTGACAGATGGGATGCAGTTATACCCCATGCCGGTTGAATGAATGTGATGGAAGGGAGTCATTCTTACCCCTTACCAGTTGACTTATAGGGATGATAGACATTCCTACCTCATGTTGTTTTTTATTATTAATGGGTGGGAGGAAATCTTACCCCACCCCATATATGATATAAATTCTTTAATATGTATATGGTGACAAGATCAGGTTACTTTACCAGCAGTGATCCGAAGCTGGTATAACCGTCAGGTTTCCCTTGGGATCGTGGACAGGTGTTATTTACTTATGTAATTCTGCTTACATTTTCTCAATACCTTCTCATAGTTTAATTATTATACAATGTTTTTGTTGGGTTTGACACTAGTGGTACTGACTTACTGAGATTTATATACCACTCCCTACTATGGATGCCATTGCACTGGGGTATCCAAGTAGACCTTCTTGCTTAAAGGACCTAGGATGTATGCTATGTTGTTTGTACTTTCGGAGTTAGGAGAAAAGGACCGAGCGAGAGCTTTGGATGCTCAAGGGATCATCATCGGTCTTTGTTGTCCTATAGGTTTTGTATTTTTCGTAAAGCATGCGGTATTTATTCTTACATTCATAACTGTATCATCATATGTACATGCATGCATTGTAAACTGGCGTTTACCTCCTTTTATAAAATGGTTATTACCTTTCTTTTTCTTCGGTCTTTCAATAGTTTACTGCATCCGCTATTGAATATTATTTACACTGACAATACAGTTGGGTTACTCTGATATGAGGGTATAGTCTCCCCGCTATCACCTCCCAAGACCCTCACAGCTAGTCGGCTGTAACACCCCAAGATTTCATAGTGTGTTATTTCTTCAAAATAATTCAATAACTTGCACTACACGCAACACCGAGTTCAAGCGCACCATGACTTACCAAACAAGCCGTTCAAAAAAGGTTATGAATATTATTAACTAAATTTTAAACTTTATATAATCCTTATAATTTTAGAATCCATATTATGAGTTTCTTAGACATAATGTAAGAACAAATTCATCTTCAGTATTGTAGTTTTACCAACTTTTAATAGTGAACCCTTTTTAAAAAAAATATTTTAAACTTTTTGACTAAATGGGGACATCAAAAAATTTAAAATAAAACATCCCAAGCTTCCACGGTAGGCTTTCCTTTGAATAAAACAGTAGCGTGTGTTGTACGCAACTTCGAGTTTTAACACACACCACAACCGATCAAACTAGCCGTTATGAATAGTAATACTTAATTTTTTGAAATTATATATATTATATATTTCAAAATGGACTTCATTTTTGGATTCGGAATATCAAATTTAGCCTAAGGTGAAATTTTGGTACTTTTCGGATAACTTTCATATTTTGATGAATAGTAAAAATTACTAAATTTTAATTAAAAACAACTTTTTTAATCAAAATAATTAATAGTGATAAATTATGAATTTGAGTGGTTTTAAAGTATATTTAGAATATATTTTTACCATTTAATATAATTTTGGTCATTGGACATAATTTTACAATTAAACCGAACATAAACAAATGTCAATCTTTTGATAGTTATTATCTCTTAAAAACACGCTTTTTGTTTTGACAGCGGGAAATAATTTTAAATTAATTTCCGCCACTTCTGTGTTTTGAATTTAGAAAAATGGATTCCATATTTGGAATCAGGATTTTCAAATTGTGTATATAGGTAACTTTTATTTTTAGACATTTTGAATAATTACTGCGGTAAATATTTTATTTACCATGGTTAAGGGTAAATCCGGTAAATAAGGGTTAAAAAATAATATTATAATAATACTAAATTACCCTAAAACGTGTCTTAACCCTATTGGTTGATACATGGTCGACCATGGGCATCTTTGGGTCAATTTTGGGACCCCATTGATCCACTTGTAAGTGATAATGACACTTTATTTTAATTAAGTTAAAATGAATACAAAAATGGCATAAGCTTACATCGTTTAAAAGAACAATTTTTACATAGGGTTATACATGTTGGATTTTCGATTATAAATATTAATTAGAAATCTAAAAAGATTTCGTACATAATGATATTTTATTTATAATTTTTAGACATCAAATAATTTAAATTATTAATGACACGATAATGATGAAATGTTTACCTCATTAATAAATCATTTAAATAAATAAGATTATAATGATTAAAATATTATCTAAAACCTGTCCAATTCTTATTGGTTGATGTTATTTAGAATATGAGTCATCTTATCTTCGACCTCAATGATTTTTGGATCATTATAAGCCGAACATAATTATATTATAAAGTAATACTTTCACTCTTTCCTAAAGAGCCCCTCCTCTCCCTTATAAAAGGAGACCACTTCTACTCATTCCTCACACCTCTCAAGCCACTTGGCTCGTCCAAACTCTTCCCAAATAAGCTCCCCACATCCCTCTCCTCCTCCTTGAAGATTCCCCTTAGGCAGAAAGCATTTCGAGAAGTCCTTTGGTTCCAACCAAAGTGAGTTACCTAAATTAAAGGTAACATTTTCTCTTAAATTATTTTCAATTATTTTGCTTCTACAACCCCCAAACTCTTTTTATTTCCTTTCTTTTGTAACAACACCAGTATCCAAAATATACTAGGATGTTGTTATAAGAAGGATTCAAACTACACATTCACACAACTCCATATAATGGATGATGAACATAATGTTTCTGTGGATGGCAAACTAACGCCTCACGAAACGATGATTGTTCAAATACATCTTACCGCCTCTCATGGTGGCCATTAGGATGGCACTGTAATTAAATATGATATTAATGATATATATTTTATATATAAGCTTCTGTAATTCCATTTTATTTCATACAATTATTCGTTTCATGTTGTATATACATACGATAATTTCATTTGAGGAAGTGCGGACTACCGCCCCCTTAAAATGATATGACTCGTTCATACCACACATGGAACGTATAAAGGATGGTGTTAATGAACTTAAGTAACATATATAAAATATTATATTTTACTGTAATAGTAATATACCTATGTATCATTTGGATTCGATTCTTTTAAAATAAAAAATAAATGGATGTAGCATTCGTGCGTACGTACGGACTACCGTCTCCACGAACGCGATGAGATTCATTCTCCATCGTATCCATTCAAGTATAATTATCATTTTATGATTTAAAAATGATGTTTAAGGACTTGATACCATTCTGGATATGAATAATATACATCCCATTAATAACGAATATGGCTCACATAACAAAGAATATAAAGTAAAATGAACCCGTTAACACCTGAAATGACGATAATTCTAAGATATTATTAACAAATCAATGTTAAAAGATCATATGTGATATCATATTAAAGTAACTGATTCTTGTATTATTCAATAACAAGTATTTAACCATTATACAGGAGGTAAACCTACCATCGACCAAGGAAAAAGTACAAAGTAAGGGATTCTCTTATCTCACTTTCAATTCCGTGCGATTTCCATTGTTCGCTACTAAATTATTGAAAGTGGTGTATTGTGTACTTCCATTTGATATATATTATCATTATTCACTTTATATTCTTGTTATTCTGTAAATAATTTGGTGGTTATTAACTTTTGGCCATGCGACTCAGTTGATTAACGTGGTAAGGGGTTTCTTGTCTCACTTTTAATTCCGTGAGAATTTCATTGATCACCACTTAATTATTGCATGTGGTGTATGTGTACTACCCATGATTGTATTCATTGTGTAATATACTTTATTTTATGGGTATTTACATCGTCATGGTATGATCTTTCTTTCATGGGTGTTTTTTTCTTAAGTTACCTAATCAATAAGGGAATTTGAGATTTCAATTTCCACTCATTTGGCTTTACGCATATTTCATTGATTATATTACCCCAAGATTATGTGTGGAATCACTATTCATTTGATTATGTCATAATTTCCACTCCCCTTCCTGTGGATATACTTTTGATACACATAATCACTCCATTGAAAATTCTCAAGTCATTGATATGAATTTGATAAGAGTAATTTTAACTCTTTCACCATTTGTTGAGTTAAACATCCAATTCATTGGTGTTGTTTTTACAGGAATATGTGTGAATATACTTTGATTGTTTTACACTGAATATCCAATCATATTTAGTGTATTTATATTTTTCACACATAATTATGTTGTTGATTAATCCTTAACCTAAGGATATGGCCTTTATGAGAGATTTCATCTCAACTTACATTCCATTGAGACTTCTTTGTTGATATACACCAAATCACTTTTATGTGGTGTATATAATGTACTTTGACATAGTATATCATGAATTCCCTTTATTCTCATGATATTACAAAGTTTTGATTACCTCAATTATTTTCATTCAAGTGTCTCTCTTTTGGTTAGAATCTCTAACTAAAATACCATTTTTAATTGTTTTAAAGACTTATTCATCTAAATCTTTCTCATTAATGTCCATGTTTTAAAAATGGTTTTAAGGATTTATTTATATGGACATTAATGTTTAGATATTAAAAATCCTTTTAAAAGGTTTCAAAGTGGTATGGGACACTTTGATTCAAAAATCTATTTTTAAATGGCTTCTTGACAAATAGTGTGACTTTTAAATGTTTTCAAGAAAAGGGGGATATTTCTCTCAAATAGTTTTGATGATTATTTTCATCTATTTCAACATCCTTCATTATTCATGATTGAGGTTAATGTGATACAATACAATCTTCCATATTGTATCAAATGAGTTATATTTGATTGTGGATGTTCTATTTTTATACCATTCATGGTTTGTGGTTAAAGTATTGACATTCCGTATGCTAGTTTTAATATGAATGTTTATTTTATGCTTAAACCTATTCATATGAGGAATGCATTGGACTTAATAAGTGACGGGTGGAGCCCGCTATAGCTCCTCGATGCATCGGTAGGTCTCATGAGACAAACTAGTGTCTTGGCACAAGGCCTTGGCAAATTCTTATTTGTAGTCTTGGCACGAGGCCTTGGCTATGTGGTTATGATAGTCTGGCATTATGCATTCCATCATTATGAAAGTGGTTATTGATATTGCATGTGATCATTCGACTAGTAGAATATCCATGTGAGTAAGTAAATGGCATTATTTCATTTTACCTTTGCCATTTTATGCTGAAGTTCAAGTTTCAAAGGCTTTTGTTTTAGTTATAAATTGCCTTAAGTGTTTATGCTTATTTATGAAAGCTTCTGCTATAATGTTATCCTTACTGAGCATCCGAGCTCACCCCTTTCAATGTTTTATTTTTTTTTCAGGATTATGAAGAAGTAATTTATGAATGACCTGCATGGATAGTTTGAGGGGATATGAAGACAAGATGTTTTTTTTATGATGTAATGTAAAAATTTATGGATGTATCTAGTTATTCCAAGGCTACTAAACTAATCGGTCTTTCAAGACTTGATCTTCCTCATGATCATGCCAATGTTATGTAATAATGCACCGACTCTGGGTAACTAGGGTCGGGGCGTTATAGTTGGTATCAGAGGAAGTTTAGTACAAACCTTGGTAGCTAGATTTAGATAAACTCTAATTAGAGCACGTAAACCTAAGATGAACTTTGAGGATTAGTATAAAAGAACTTCCTAGAATTTTGGTATTGTAGAGATTTTGTGATTTATCCGAGCAATACAACCCTGTCTGGATACGAGCAGGTAGAGGCGGCTCTGGCACAGATGTACCTAGGGGTAAAACCCGAAAACACCGCTTTGATCTAGACTCGAACGAGAACTGGTGCACGACAACGGGCCTTGCTGCACTCTTGGTTACGACACTCCCGGGGGATATGCTTAGGATAATTTACATTTTCTTTACAAACCGATTTAAGTAATATATACAAAAGATGAGAGTAAATGACCTTGGTTAATCCTAATATGTTTCAAATTGAGAATATGGTGACATTTTAATCTCTAAATGATTTTACGACTACTATTACTCACACAATGCTTTCTGGTTTTAGTCAATGGATGGATTCCAAGGAAGGCAGAGTGACTTTGAGAATGATGTACAAGGTGGGAACGGTGGTGGAAATGAGCAACAAAATGGAATGTTGATAGGCGTAAAAGATATTGTCTTTATGCCAAATCAGTTTTCCAAAAATATGATCAACAACATATATATTAACCAACTCCCAGACTCAACAAGGAAGAGAAAGGTGATAAATGATAAGATCTCCAGCAATGGAGACCATGGAGAAAAGAAACCTCAATTTTCATCATGCAGGAATTTTGGAAAGAGACACCCAGGAAAGTGTCTCAATGGGACAACGAAATGTTTTACGTGCGGGAAGGAAGGACATAAAGTGAAGAATTTCCGAAGAAAAATGAAGAGTACTATGGAAGAAGATAAAAATGGTCCCAAGAGTCCATTTACAGTCATTTGCCGTAAATGTAGGGGACCTGGCCATTACCCGAGTGAATGTCCTATTTTATAGGATATTTTCTTGCTCAAAGAAGAAGCTATGCAGAAATAAATGGTTGGAGAAAAATTTAAAAAGTATTATCACTCCTTGTTGATGGTTTTACTTTGGAATAATTTTCTCTTGTATTTGTAACCCCTCAGTTTGCCATTTGAGGAATAATTGTCTCTTCTCTTGTGGATATAGGTATAAATAACCATTTGGTTTTATATGATCATTGGGGTTTGAGAAAATGATAAGTTATTATAAGTTGGGATGAAAATGAAAAGTATGATATAACATTTGTGGTTAAATTATGTTATTTTGAAAAATTTATCTCATTTTGGTAATATTATAGAATATAGTTTTTGAAAAAGGACAACACGTAGACCGTGTGACAACCCGTCGCGTCGGACAAAGCTGTGGGAATCGAACCCACAACCAAAGTGCGATTGGGATTTATCGCCTACCACTGGACTACGTGAAGTCCCTGGTTAGTATGACTATTTTTTTTTGTTAAATGATTTTATTGATCAATAATAAGATGATTTGGGTTCTTATGTCTTATCAAATGAATACCCTTGGTATAGGAAAATGATTTGGTGATTAAGTGATAAATGTTATTTTGGAAGATGTTCGTTTTGTTAGGAACACTATATGCCCAAGGAAAATAGAATACAATGAGGTTTCATTTGTAGAGTAATGGTGGATTTTTATCTACATGTTTATTGTTGATTTATAGTGATTTGGGTTATTTATGGAAATGATTAACCTATAACAGAGAATATGTGATGATGTTAATTACTTTTAAGTATGTGACTTTAAGAGTATTTGATGTCATTTGGAGATACAATGTAACATGGGAGACTACATAATCAAATTCTTCTATGTTTTGGGTTTCAATATTAGTTTGGATTATATTAAAGGATTTTAAGGACAATTGGTTATTGAATGGTATCTATTTAACTTTGGGGTATTGTTGGTTTAATTTTAGAAATTAAGATTAGTGCATATTTATCTCAATGAATATCCTTTTGGGGGATCATTAGATCATTCACTAACAATTTTGGTTTTGATTAATCTTAAAAGACAATGTAAATATATGGTTTATCCTGCATGGATCATGTGATTCTATAGAAGTTTATTCTAGCTCTTCCAGTGTGACCAAGTCTTCTTGAATACTCATCGTTTAAAAAAATTGAGTTAGTGGTGGAAATTTATTAATGAATGAAAAAATACTTAAAATTTAAGTATATCTTATAATGTTCTTAGTCAATATCATAAATGAATTCCTCTTCCTTATGTAATGTAACTTTAAAAAAATGTTGTCCTAGATGGTACCTTAAATCATCACTAATTTATGGCTTTGGGATTGTTGGTCTTTTCATAGCCATGTTCTCTACCACTCTCCATCAGATAATTGATGGTTATATTTCTCCTCCATATCCATATTTTCCTACATGGAACCCTAGTATGTGTTATTTTCGGTAATATTCATACTTTCCACTCTTTATTTTAAATAGAGGCCTCATTAATTCATTTTTCGATGTGGGATTTCAACTAAGATATTTTGAAATGTCAAAAATGTGTGATCCCAATACCCTATATTTTGTTGAACCGATGGTACTTCAAATCATCATAGATTGATGAGTTTAAGGACCTCAATTTTATACTTGTTTGTGATTGATGACCTCAACCACTACCTATAAATATTTACATTTTTCCTCCAATTATATGTCTCTAATTGCCACCAATGTTCTCCTAATCGAGATCATAATTTGGTGGTGACCCTTTCATTTCTCTTTTCCTCATATTAAGACTAAATTTTAGTAAACCAATTTCCGATGTGGGTTTTCCCACAAATATATTTTCTATTTTCAACCTTTTATTTTCGAAGAACAATTTCAAAATGCGAGGACGCAATTTATTGAAGGAGGGGAGAATGTAACACCCCAAGATTTCATAGTGTGATATTTCTTCAAAATAATTCAATAACTTGCACTACACGCAACACCGAGTTCAAGCGCACCATGACTTACCAAACAAGCCGTTCAAAAAAGGTTATGAATATTATTAACTAAATTTTAAACTTTATATAATCCTTATAATTCTAGAATCCATATTATGAGTTTCTTAGACATAATGTAAGAACAAATTCATCTTCAGTATTGTAGTTTTACCAACTTTTAATAGTGAAACCTTTTTAAAAAAAATATTTTAAACTTTTTGACTAAATGGGGACATCAAAAAATTTAAAATAAAACATCCCAAGCTTCCACGGTACGCTTTCCTTTGAATAAAACAGTAGTGTGTGTTGTACGCAACTTCGAGTTTTAACACACACCACAACCGATCAAACTAGCCGTTATGAATAGTAATACTTAATTTTTTGAAATTATATATATTTTATATTTCAAAATGGACTTCATTTTTGGATTCGCAATATCAAATTTAGCCTAAGGTGAAATTTTGGTACTTTTCGGATAACTTTCATATTTTGATGAATAGTAAAAATTACTAAATTTTAATTAAAAACAACTTTTTTAATCAAAATAATTAATAGTGATAAATTATGAATTTGAGTGGTTTTAAAGTATATTTAGAATATATTTTTACCATTTAATATAATTTTGGTCATTGGACATAATTTTACAATTAAACCGAACATAAACAAATGTCAATCTTTTGATAGTTATTATCTCTTAAAAACACGCTTTTTGTTTTGACAGCGGGAATTAATTTTAAATTAATTTCTGCCACTTCTGTGTTTTGAATTTAGAAAAATGGATTCCATATTTGGAATCAGGATTTTCAAATTGTGTAAATAGGTAACTTTTATTTTTAGACATTTTGAATAATTACTGCGGTAAATATTTTATTTACCATGGTTAAGGGTAAATCCGGTAAATAAGGGTTAACAAATAATATTATAATAATACTAAATTACCCTAAAACGTGTCTTAACCCTATTGGTTGATACATGGTCGACCATGGGCATCTTTGGGTCAATTTTGGGACCCCATGGATCCACTTGTAAGTGATAATGACACTTTATTTTAATTAAGTTAAAATGAATACAAAAATGGTATAAGCTTACATCTTTTAAAAGAACCATTTTTACTTAGGGTTATACATGTTGTATTTTCGATTATAAATATTCATTAGAAAGCTAAAACGATTTCCTACATAATGATATTTTATTTATAATTTTTAGACGTCAAATAATTTAAATTATTAATGACACAATAATGATGCAATGTTTACCTCATTAATAAATCATTTAAATAAATAAGATTATAATGATTAAAATATTATCTAAAACCTGTCCAATTCTTATTGGTTGATGTTATTTAGAATATGAGTCATCTTATCTTCGACCTCAATGATTTTTTGATCATTATAAACCGAACATAATTATATTATAAAGTAATAATTTCACTCTTTCCTAAAGAGCCCCTCCTCTCCCTTATAAAAGGAGACCACTTCTACTCATTCCTCACACCTCTCAAGCCACTTGGCTCGTCAAAACTCTGCCCAACTAAGCTCCCCACATCACTCTCCTCCTCCTTGAAGCTTCCCCTTAGGCAGAAAGCATTTCAAGAAGTCCTTTGGTACCAACCAAAGTGAGTTACCTAAATTAAAGGTAACATTTTCTCTTAAATTATTTTCAATTATTTTGCTTCTCCAACCCCCAAACTCTTTTTATTTCCTTTCTTTTGTAACAACACCAGTATCCACAATATACTAGGATGTTTTTATAAGAAGGATTAAAACTACACATTCACACAACTCCATCTAATGGATGATGAACATAATGTTTCTGTGGATGGCAAACTAACGCCTCACGAAACTATGATTGTTCAAATACATCTTACCGCCTCTCATGGTGGCCATTAGGATGGAACTGTAATTAAATATGATATTAATGATATATATTTTATATATAATCTTCTGTAATTCCATTTTATTTCATACAATTATTCGTTTCATGTTGTATATACATACGATAATTTCATTTGAGGAAGTGCGGACTACCGCCCCCTTAAAATGATATGACTCGTTCATACCACACATGGAACGTATAAAGCATGGTGTTAATGAACTTAAGTAACATATATAAAATATTATATTTTACTGGAATAGTAATATACCTATGTATCATTTGGATTCGATTCTTTTAAAATAAAAATCAAATGGAAGTAGCATCTGTGCGTACGTACGGACTACCGTCTCCACGAACGCGATGAGATTCATTCTCCATCGTATCCATTCAAGTATAATTATCATTTGATGATTTAAAAATTATTTTTAAGGACTTGATACCATTCTGGATATGAATAATATACATCCCATTAATAACGAATATGGCTCACATAACAAAGAATATAAAGTAAAATGAACCCGTTAACACCTGAAATGACGATAATTCTAAGATATTATTAACAAATCAATGTTAAAAGATCATATATGATATCATATTAAAGTAACTGATTCTTTTATTATTCAATAACAATTATTTCACCATTATACAGGAGGTAAACCTACCATCGACCAAGGAAAATGTACAAAGTAAGGGATTCTCTTATCTCACTTTCAATTCTGTGAGATTTCCATTGTTCGCTACTAAATTATTGAAAGTGGTGTATTGTGTACTTCCATTTGATATATATTATCATGATTCACATTATATTCATGTTATTCTGTAAATCATTTGGTGGTTATTAACTTTTGGCCATGCGACTCAGTTGATTAACGTGGTAAGGGGTTTCTTGTCTCACTTTTAATTCCGTGAGAATTCCATTGATCACCACTTAATTATTGCATGTGGTGTATGTGTACTACCCATGATTGTATTAATTGTGTAATATACTTTATTTTATGGGTATTTACATCATCATGGTATGATCTTTCTTTCATGGGTGTTTTTTTCTTAAGTTACCTAATCAATAAGGGAATTTGAGATTTCAATTTCCACTCATTTGGCTTTACGCATATTTCATTGATTATATTACCCCAAGATTATGTGTGGAATCACTATTCATTTGATTATGTCATAATTTCCACTCCCCTTCCTGTGGATATAATTTTGATACACATAATCACTCCATTGAAAATTCTCAAGTCATTGATATGAATTTGATAAGAGTAATTTTAACTCTTTCACCATTTGTTGAGTTAAACATCCAATTCGTTGGTGTTGTTTTTACAGGAATATGTGTGAATATACTTTGATTGTTTTACACTGAATATCCAATCATATTTAGTGTATTTATATTTTTCACACATAATTATGTTGATGATTTATCCTTAACCTAAGGATATGGCCTTTATGAGAGATTTCATCTCAACTTACATTCCATTGAGACTTCTTTGTTGTTATACACCAAATCACTTTTATGTGGTGTATATAATGTACTTTGACATAGTATATCATGAATTCCCTTTATTCTCATGATATTAAAAAGTTTTGATTACCTCAATTATTTTCATTCAAGTGTCTCTCTTTTGGTTAGAATCTCTAACTAAAATACCATTTTTAAATGTTTTAAAGACTTATTCATCTAAATCTTTCTCATTAATGTCCATGTTTTAAAAATGGTTTTAAGGATTTATTTATATGGACATTAAAGATTAGATATTAAAAATCCTTTTAAAAGGTTTCAAAGTGGTATGGGACACTTTGATTTAAAAATCTATTTTTAAATGGCTTCTTGACAAATAGTGTGACTTTTAAATTTTTTCATGAAAAGGGGGATATTTCTCCCAAATAGTTTTGATGATTATTTTCATCTATGTAAACATCCTTCATTATTCATGATTGAGGTTAATGTGATACAATACAATCTTCCATATTGTATCAAGTGAGTTATATTTGACTGTGGATGTTCTATTTTTATACCATTCATGGTTTGTGGTTAAAGTATTGACATTTCGTATGCTAGTTTTAATACGAATGTTTATTTTATGCTTAAACCTATTCATATGAGGAATGCATTGGACTTAATAAGTGACGGGTGGAGCCCGCTATAGCTCCTCGAGGCATCGGTAGGTCTCATGAGACAAACTAGTGTCTTGGCACAAGGCCTTGGCAAAATCTTATTTGTAGTCTTGGCACGAGGCCTTGGCTATGTGGTTATGATAGTCTGGCATTATGCATTCCATCATTATGAAAGTGGTTATTGATATTGCATGTGATCATTCGACTAGTAGAATATCCATGTGAGTAAGTAAATGGCATTATTTCATTTTACCTTTGCCATTTTATGCTGAAGTTCAAGTTTCAAAGGCTTTTGTTTTAGTTATAAATTGCCTTAAGTGTTTATGCTTATTTATGAAAGCTTCTGCTATAATGTTATCCTTACTGAGCATCCGAGCTCACCCCTTTCAATGTTTTATTTTTTTTTTCAGGATTATGAAGAAGTAATTTATGAATGACCTGCAGGGATAGTATGAGGGTATATGAAGACAAGATGTTTTTTTTATGATGTAATGTAAAAATTTATGGATGTATCTAGTTATTCCAAGGCTACTAAACTAATCGGTATTTCGAGACTTGATCATTCTCAGGATCATGCCAATGTTATGTAATAATGCACCGACTTTGGTTAACTAGGGTCGGGGCGTTACATTGGCAGCCTCTGGTGTATGGGGATACGTGCTTGAGGCCATGTGACCTACCCGTCCGGCCACCGGTTCGATGGTAAGATGGGTCGGGACGTTACACAGGTAATTTTGTAGTATGTGTATAGGTGAGATAGATGTTTTCACAAGACCGGCGCATGACTGTGTGCCTCACCTAGAAACCATGTTTTAGGTCAAAACCTTGGCTAGAAGTAACAAAACAATTTCACATAGTGTGTCAGAGCATGATTATTTCCCATATGGTAGGTTTCTCCTTTGGTATAGGTGGTACCATGTTCGCTACACGGTTTCACAAACCCTGAAAACTAACCATACAGGTCGTCCATGTAATTAATTTTTATTTGGGTTCTTTTCCCTCTACCCAATTTTAAACCACAAAAGCCATATCTTTTCCCATTTGTGGTCCTCCACCCTAGACGCCTCCTCCCCTTCTCATGACTCCCTTGTAATTCCATTTTTGGGAATATTTGGGGAGGATTCATCAAGGGATTTTCATGTAAGTACATCTCTCCCTAATGTTTCTCTTCCTTTCTAGGGTTTTGCATCATCTACTTCGAGGTTTCGGTTTTCTAGTGGGTAGGGTTCTGATTTCTGGGTTGGGTCTTAAACTTTTGGGTTTAATCATATGTTTTATGTTTAATCTAACTTCCCATGGGTGTGGTTTAGGTGCTATTTTGATTTCTCATTGTAGTTCCCGATCATTCTTCATATGAGGTGGGATCCCTTTTCAATTCTCCTTTAAATTTATGACTACATTGTTTTCTAGATTTTTTCACCTTTTTTAGTTTTTAAATAGTGGTGCATCATTTTTAGAATAATTATTTTATTTTAAGTGATGTAATTGATACTTTTATTTATTGTTTCAAAGGGTTGGAATGGGTTTTTTAACACCACGTGCATGACCAAATATCTAGATGTCTTTTATAAATCTTTTTTTATGTGAATTGGTGTTTTTGGTTTTTTTAAATAGATGCCTAAGAGGATTTTAGTTTTGAAAATGGATTTTGTATGCCTAGTTATGAAAAGGATTGATATATTAAATTATTTTGAGGACTAATTGGAATTTCTAAAATATATTCATTTGGACAAAATCTCCGTGGAGGGAGTCACTAGCATTGTTAGTTGACAATGATGTGAGAGTGTCCTAGGTATGTAACTCCTCTTGTGTGATGATTATTTTAAGGCATGGTAAAACTACTTGAGGAGGCTAGGGTGGTTCTGAATTGCATAATATATATGGTTTCATGTATGTATAGTTTTTTGTTTGGATTTTTTGTCACACCCATTTGTAAACATGACATTGAAATCTAGTATAACTATGAAGATTTTTTTAAATGATTTTTTCACTAGTTTAGTTAATGAATTAGCTATTGGAACATAGTAGTGAGATATTTTTCTTTTATTTGTAGGGGATCATTCCACCCTGTCAGGACAGGTAGGGAAATGATCAGGCATTTAGGAATTTTGATTTTATCAGGCAGGGAATACCTTTGGGATGATTCACATGTATAGTATGTTCTGGTTCTCATGTGAGATCCTAGGTACTCATGTATTTCTCAATAATTAGTACCATTATCACATTTCCCTTGCTATGAGACTATATTCCACGTGCATTGTTTTTTATTTTCGTGGTAAATTGTGATTGTTTGGTTTTGTAAAATTTGTTTAAAGAACGTTTTTTGAAATTAATTTTTCCCATATCCATTTTTCATGAAATTTAACATCCTTGTGAACCTAAATATCCACCATGAATGGATTCTTATTTTAAAATTGTGGGTGAAATGGATTGTGATTTGTATTCTTTTTAATTAAAACTATGGAAAAACCAATATTTATATAATTTATTTCAAACATGAAATCAAGGTATCATTATTTAGAGCATATACATTGGGAATAGATTTAACGAGGATTACCTACTAAGTTTTAATAATCACACCAATAGTTTCTTCATTTTTTATCATGGGGATCATGTATTGTCTTTGCATTAATCGCCATATTTGATATTTGGTTTTGGATTGGGTATTTACCCATGACGTCACATGGGGAGGTCGTGGGTGTTAGGATCAGTTGGTTTTCGCCTGTGTGGATTTGTTTCCCAGTTGGTTTTATTTTCTTTTTAACTTTTGTGTAAATGATGTATAGTTTTGAAAACTTATTTTTCTATCCTTCTTTGTTCTACATATTTTGGTTTATTTTTATTTTTTGAAATCATTCCCCTTGCCACTATAATAATTCTTCTGGGACTTGTTGCCAGCCCTGGGCGATCAAGAACACCTCTTATGCCTTACATGAATCGGCTCAAGTTACTAGTTTTGATCTACTTGGGCTAGTTTGTGACAATAACCATATTAAAAAATTATTCAAAAAAAAAAATCATATATTTTACCTTTTTGAAAATTTAATTATATTTATTAATTATGCATTTAATATTTTGAAATTGTTTATTTTCATCATTATAAGTTAGTGACTTTAATGGTTTCCCACAAACATTAAACGTTAGACATCGTTCCTCCTTATTTGATACCTCATTAAAAATTCCTAGATTATTTATTGTACTAGAATAGATTTTATATAATGACAGAGTATGAATTAATTCCATTTCTATTTATTGTTAGTTATGATTAATAATTATTAAATCAATACTCATTCCATTTAGTTAATTTTTTATGAACAAAGGTGGTATATCAATTACATTTTTAATAATTAATATTACCATCAAACAGCTAAAATAAATTCATTCTTTATGATTTTTATATACTATAGTATCATAAGTTTACATTCATTATTCATCCATAATAGAAACATATAGTATTGTTCATGTAGATAATTAGAATAAACTAAGTTATTACATGTTTCAATCAATAGATAAACATGATTGTGAAGTTATTTACTAATAATATCATTATGAAATGGATAAAATAACAACATTTAGGTGTTATTAATGACATATGATATAATTTATAAGAATTTGTGGCATAATTTAATTTAATACTCAATTATTTATAATGAAGAAATCCCTTCTCTCTTGGTTATTATTATTTTTGAAACGCCTGACCCCAGTTTCCCAAAGACAGTGCCTTATTACAATAAATTGGAATATAAACATGGAATGTGTATCCCAAAGGACCAAGTAGTTTAGTATATTTTGGAAACAATATACATACATATGTTCAACATTATAACTTGAATTAAAATACAACGTATATGTTTTATTTAGAACATCAAAAACTATATGTTTATCTCTATAGGTCATTCATAATAAGCTTCTTAATGTCTAGAGAAAATAAAAATTAATAATGTGGTGAGCCCAAATGCCCATTAAGATTAATAAATATAGTGGAAGATAACATAAAACTTAGTCTTGTTTAATAATTAAAAACACATGCCTTTAAAAATAACCATGAAAATAATATGGAAGGAATTGGAGCTGGGTAAATATTTACATAATATGAAATAATCAAGGGTATTATAAAAGTAGAATTACCACATGAACTATCATTTTATAGCTTCATAATGATGTAAGGGAATATTCTTGACCTTATGACACATATTTTCAAGGAATATTCAAAGACATCTAAAATGATTAAGGCCTCAGCCAAAACCATATCTCAAAATGGGCATGGCCTCGGCCAAGTCCATGTCTATTTGTCTCATGAGTCCTATTGATGCATTGAAGGGATATAGTGGGAACCAATCATTGAATAATAATTTCAATTCATTCCTCTCATGTGTAGAGATAAACATAAACAACATATACATTCATATTGAAACTAACATATGAAATGCAACTGACATTCCCCCAATCATTAAACATAAACACTAACCATTAGAAGTATTATGGTGAATGGTTTCAAGAAAGCACATCCATAGTCAAACTGATCATAAACCATTAAAAAAATATTGTATATGATATCTTTAAATATTATTCCCATTTATACATAATAATCAATAATATTGTGGAAACAAATGAAAATAATCATATAAAACCCTTAAGTAATTCTTGAGATTAATATTATTTTACATTGAAAAGAAGTGTTCTTTTAGAAAAATATTTATCTAAAACAAAAAATTAATAATATAGTCTTTTCAAAATAAAATGATTTTTTTATGAAATAAGGGTTTCTTAATACAGATTATATATTTCCCTCGAAAATAGGTAAGAATTCGGTAAATTCCATGGAAACGAGCTCATATTTCGCAATGAATTTTTGAAATATCCTTTTAAAACTTTAACTCCATATAAAAAAAGGAAGGATTATTGTTTGAAAACATATATAGAACACTCAAACAGAATTTGGGAGGAGTATATAATAATTCATAAGAATTTAATTGAGATAATTAGATAATAAAAGTAACCCGAGTGAAAATGGGTGTTTGGGTGGAAAGCCCTTACCTTAAGTACTAATATGTTCTCCTCTTGAACATAAGGTACTAGAATAGGAAATTATACATATTAATAACCTATTTCAGAATCTATTAGAAACGTATTTGGTTTATCATAAATTTTTTTGTTCATTTTTTCGTTATTGATAAGTTATAATATTGAAATTCATCGTTCCAGAGTGTTCATTTTCCACATTTTCATAGTCGATTCACTTGTTTTGAAGTAATAGAGTTCATGTATAATGGATGTAAATATATATAAATGAATTTAAACATTATTTATGAACATACATAGGTTTTAATGGTCATTTATATCATCTGGTTACATGAAATGAGGATGAATCATTAGATGAAATATTAATGACAATCACATAGATTAATTTAGTTGTATTTCGATAATTAAAAACTACTTTTTTCATATAAATTAATAATATTTACATATAATAGTTCCTGAATATTATGTACCTTATAATACATATATTATATCCTGGTTAAACCATTAAATTTTTTTCATGACCACCGTTTAATGAGATATTGAAGAACGAAACTTTGTCATCCACGAAGCTTCTAAATTGGATCTCACAGATGATGATTTCAATCATAAAATAAAAGAGAGGGCAAGTATATCGGTGATGGTTCTTCCATTAACATGATATAATTACATTATATAGATAATAATATATTTATAATGTCCATTTTGAACTAGGATATGATGAGGATATAAAAAAAGAAGATAAATTTTAATGAAACTAAATGAAAAAAGGATGGTTCTTTTCCTCTTGAAATAACCTCCTTGAGAACCTTGTTAACAGAAGGTATTTAGGTCTTCTAGAAAGAAAAGGATCTACGGGATGTGGGTAGTGACTAGGGATAGTTATTTTTGCAGAACTTTGAGGATCTTTAATGCTTAGTGGAGTGAATAGAAGAGGGAGTTTGGGGGGGTTATAGTGGACGAGAGGAGGGAATTTTGAATATTTTATTCATTTTCCGAAGACAACAAATAATGTTAATTCTTAAGAAAATGAATATTAATATGTGCATGTGAGTTATAATCAAGGGTTATTACATCACTCATAAGGTCATGAATAGTGTATTTGAATGATAATTTCTATATAGGGTATTTTACCATATTTCACTATTCATCAAAAATTCAAGAAAATCATAAAAATCCAAAAAACATCATCCTAAACATTTTTCGACATGTAGAATTCAAAAATGATTACAATTTTTAAAAAGTAATTTTCTAAAGATGAAAAATATAATTTTTATATAAAATCATACATTATTCCTAAATTAACAATTTTAAAACTATAACTCATTTTATATCACTTTGGTAAATTAATTAATATTTCATTATCATATAGACATAAGAAAATAAAATAATAATATGATATACTAATCCTAGGGTATATATTACTATTCATTTTACAATTCATATGGGTATGCTTCTATTCACCACAAAATAAATTTGGTTCTATCAGACTCCAAAGGGAATACTAATCTCAACTATGGATGCCCATTTATTAGAAATTCAAAACATAGTAGATGAAAAGTTATGTTTAACGAATAGATTATAAAATGTGTTGTTTTGTAGAGTCTCAAGGTTTCAAGCATTCAATACTTATTTTCAAATCCTTGGGGTGTTAAATTATCCATTCATTACAAAAATTTCATCCTCGAAATTCACAGAATGTTACCTCACAAAATGATTTGGTTAGGTCTTAATAATAATCTCCTCAGGATCCCTTGTTGGCTATTAAATTTTAAGATATCTCTAAAGTATCATTACCAGAAGATTCACCTGATTCCTCAACACAAGTTCTTTAGTGTCCAAAATTCAGACAGGCTCTTCAGAGTAAGATTGGTCAGGTTCCAATTCTATACCGTTAGATGTGAGGACATTAGTTGGGTCTCACATTTACTTTTTCAGGAGTGATACATAAAAAACATTTTGTACTTTGGATTTGTTAGGTGTAATATCCAAATGGTATGCAATATCACCAATTCTCTCCAGAATTTCAAAAGGCCTAATGTTCCTTGGGCTCAATTTCCCTTTCTTCCCAAATCTTATTATTCCCTCACTACTACAAAAATGGGCAAGGGAAGCACCACCTTATATCAGCGCTAAGCAAAGACCACTGATAGAGAAACCCTATATCAGCACTAAAATCTAAGCGTTGATACAGTGACCCTTTATCAGTGCTTGAAATGTACTGATAGAGAATCCCTCTATCAGCGCTAAAATGTTAGCGCTGATACATGAAGGATTTATCCGTTCCTTTTTAGTGTTGATAAAGAGGACCAATATCACTACTTAAAAAATCTATGATAAAGGTAGTCTATATCAGTGATTTGTTAGCGCTGATAAAATTGTAGTCCATTTTTTTATAATGTCAATCACACAGTGCCCTCGTTTTATCGCGACCTAAAGCTTCCACGGTACTGGAACCCTGTGACTCCACTCCACTGCCCGATGTGCTTCACGTTGCCGGACCACTTCCGTGCTCGAGCTTCTCATTGTTAGTCCTCTACCGCCTGCTGAGCTTCGTGTTGTCGTACATCCACCTACCTCGAGCTTCGCTTTGCCGGACCTCTGCAACCCGCTGATCTTTGCGTTTCCAGACCACTGCCGCCCTTGATCTTCGCGTTGCTGGTCCTCCGTTGCCCGATGAGATTAGCACGTCAGACCTCCACCTCCCTTCAAGATTAACTTTGCACGGTCTGAAAAATCTTTGAACCCCCTTGTAGTGGATTATTATAGGATTAATGATTTACATTGATTTTGGGATGTTACTATTGATGATTTTGATGAATTATTTGCTTTATGTTTGGGAGTTGGTACATGGGAGACCTTTGATTTGTGAGTAATCAAATGGGTTCTACTCTAGAT
Organism: Viscum album; assembly: GCA_963277665.1. Taxonomy (NCBI): domain Eukaryota; kingdom Viridiplantae; phylum Streptophyta; class Magnoliopsida; order Santalales; family Viscaceae; genus Viscum; species Viscum album. Next base: position 2,122,819,195 of record OY728148.1, on the reverse strand, counting down.
AGCCTTGAGGTGATCACTTTAGTCTATTTTAGATGTCCCCAGGAGGCCTCGTTTATATTGATTGTCTGGTCACATAACTAGGTGGTGTTCCGTGATTGAGTCAATTTCCATTAGAAACTATAGGTCAGATATCATCCTATGTTTCTCCAATTAAAATTAGTTTCTTTCCCATAATTATTTTAATGGATTATTTTTTGATTATGAGTTACTCCCATTGATTACCTTTATTATTTACATAATCTATAGTTTTGTTTTTATCTAACATTGATTACTTATTTTTTCTTTTATCATAACTACATTATTCTAGTATTTTCTATTAGTATAGTTTTTTTACTGTAAATCAAAATGTGGAATCCTTGGGGAATGTTTGACATGGGTTTGATTTTCTTTAAAAGGTATTTCTTAATATGTGTGTTTTTCTTTTTATTAAAGTATATTAAGTTAGGAAAATAGAATTCCTTGTGATTTTTTTCATGTATAAAAAATGAAATATATATTTTAAAAAATTGTTGACCATAATGTTTTGTTTTTTTAATAGATTGTGTGAAATTTTTTAATAGATGGAGTGGATCCGTGAGTGATAGAAATACTTATTTTCATTTATGGATGTGTTGAGGTAGTTCAATGACTGAGATGAGCCAATGATATATAATTTTTCAGTCTCTTGATATCCCATGATATTAAATGGGAATCAATCCTTATTTAGTTCTTCAACATGGTGTGGTAAGTGATCGGCATCAGAAAGAGGGAGCCCACTTGGTTGAAGGATAAATTCATTTCAATGTTTTATATCATACAATAGGGACATGAAAATTGTTTTATATCTTCATACGTTGGACACACATTTTAATATCTTGTGATTAGGATTAGGATAATCTATTTTAAGGTTGAATATATTTTACCAAAATGTCACATGGTTTCATATAATGCTACTGGAACATATATTGATGGTGAGGTGAATTTTCAATCCATAGAGTCCCAACACCATGTGAAATATGGTTAGAGGATGATAAAAGTTTAATTCCATGATTAATAGACCAAAGTGGGTGTGTCCCAGAATATTTGGCGTGTCGTGCAAGAATAACGACCTGATGTGAGAAGGGGATTGTGGTGGATCAACACCACACAAAACAATATATAACTAGGTTGTTGGTTTTTTAGTTAAAATCCATATATATCGGACTAAAGTGATGGTTAATTCATGTAAAGTATCTCTTGAGAAACCTGGTATTGGTGGAAAGATTGATATGCTCACCATCAATGGTTTTCAATGAGTTTACAGTATCCGAGTGAAGTTTATGAAAACATTATGGTCCTTCACACTAGGATTCTAGTTTCACTTGATTCCTCCTAGGTATCATAGATTCTATTAGATCCAAAACCATGTCACCATAATGTAAGTAATGAAGGATAACCTTTTTCTTTAAGGACAACACCACCCAGTTCTGATGCAATTCTAGGTCATCCAATGCTTCAACCCTATTTTCTTCGAGGGGTTCCCCCCTTCATTCCTTAATGCCATCTAAGTTAAATTGTATGGATCTGCATTTGTATGTAATGATGCCCAGACAACAAATATTTCTAGCCTCTCCACCCCTACCTCCATTTTTTTCCTTCTCCCTCGCTGAGGTTACTGACTGCTTCTCTGTAGTGGACAACCCCCTTCCTAGCAGTGTTTGTTCTGTATCCCTAGGCTCTGACCCTGTCATATACCTCCAAATACTTATTGATCCAAATATAACTCCCTCACCATCCCCCATGTTTCATTACCCATCCTTCCCATGCCCCTTTGGATCCTCATCTCCCACTCATGTGAAGCTTACCAACCAGAATGGATTAAGAACATGTTCAAAATGAAGGGACCTAAATGAGAGATCATCCTCCCACTTCAATAAGGCTACTAGCTCTTGATCAAATGCCAGAGCCATGTCCTACCCATCATTATTATCTTCATATGTAATGCTCATGGTCTTAGTGGCCATGTTAAATCGGACTTCCTCACTATATAAATCAAAAATCATAATTTTATTATTGTTGTTGTCAAATAACACAAAACCCCCTATAATAATCATTGAATTCTACTGGAAGATTTAGTTTCATGGATTTATACACTCTAACCCCTCCAACAGAGCCAAATAGGTATTTTGACATCATAAAAAAGAATTTGAGACTGGTCAAGATTTCAATCAATTCATCACTACCAAGGTGTCCAACGGTGACACCTCTTTCCTTATGAATTTTGTATTTGGAATCTATGACCATCTTCAATGTGAATCTCTATAGAGTGAACAAAATACCTTCGATCTCAGCCACCATACATTGTTTTTTGGGGGTGACATTAAAGTCATTTCCAACCCAAAGGAAAGGAAAGGTAGAAGCCTATTCTAGAGGAAGGCCATCGTGGAGTTCGTTCAGTTCATGGCTGGGAAGGGCCACATTGATCTCAGCTTCTCAGGTGGCAGTTTCACCTCATGAAACAACTGCAGGGGCCATCACCACTTGTGGAGTTTATTGGATAGGTGACTAGACAAACTGAATTCCACTAACCTATTCTCAAATACCATGTTTTTTCATCTTGCTTGAGGTATTTTGATTCACTCCCCCCTCTTGGCTTCCATTTCTTCTTGGCATCATCATCAGGAACGGTTTCACTTCCACCAGCAGTGGTTTAACATCCTAGGGTACTTAGAAATGGTCTGTTAAATTTGTAATGAACCCTTGTAGGAGTACTGGTCCACCTTCAACCTCAGTGACCTGACCTCGAACCCTGATTGGTGCATGTTCGCCCCTTCCTCCTCAGGAACCTTCACCACCTGGGACTACTATCGCATATGGGATCCTTCAGAGTATTATGATAGATGGAGTGATACCTTGGGTTTATTGGATTATTAACACCAGTTTGATAATTATGTGTGACTATATACTTATTATATTTTCTTATTATTTCTCACACACCACCACTTGAGTCGAGTAACCTGATTGAAATCCATATTGGTACGTTTGTTCTGATGTGGATATGGTTTTTTATGTGTTTGTGACATGTGTATGTGTGGATATATGGGTATTTAGGCATGATGATATTGAATGTAGGGCAGAGACCTAGGAGTGGTAGATGTCTCATTCTTGATTATTCTTGTGTTTGGTCTGGGTGATTTGAGGATACTATAATGAATCTAAAGTAATTATATTTAATAAAGATGAATAAATATTAATGGATAGGCTCTATTAATATCTATTTTTATAAAGAAGTGGTTCTATTATACTATATTTGGAAGACTTGTTTTCTGTAATTGAACCATAAATACTCATATTTTAGATTCAAATAGGATGAAGATGAATAAAGATTGGATGGATGCTAATCATTTGACAATAGAGTATGAGAACGGGGTGAAAGAGTTCATCAAGTTTGAAAAGGATCATGTAAAGGATCCTTCTCAAATCCTTTTTCAATGTGTACATTGTTGTTATTATTGACTACTTACTCCAGAGGAGTTGGAAGAACATTTGATATGTCGTGGAATAGATTGGAGTTATAAATGTTGGAATAAATATAGAGAAAATAGAATGTAGCTACTGTCTGGGATAAAACTGTTTTTTTATGGATCATCTAATATGAATACAAATATGGATAATTAAGAAGACTGTATGGAGGATGTGATTAAATATATCAATAATAATAAATATTTTATTGAGGAAATGAAAAATAAAAATTAAGATGAACTCCGTTATTGCCCAAAATTGTTTGAGATGTTAAAGAGTTGTGCAAAGACTCCATTTTATGTTGGTTTCACTAAATATAAAACATTTTCAACTATAATGAAGTTATATAAATTGAATACGGGCAATGGATGGAGTGATGTCAGTTTTACATAACTACTTTCTCTATTGAATGAAATGCTCCCGAAAGATAATGAGCTCTTAAGTTGGACATATGAATCTAGATGAATGCTATGCTCGATGGGTATGATTTCTGAAAGAATACATGCATGCCTGAAAGACTATATGTTTTTTCTCAAGGAGAAAAAGTCACTTACAGAATTACCAAAGTGTGGTGCTTCTTGATACAAGAAAGATAAATCCAATCCTACGAAAGTTGTATTGTACTCTCCAATCATTCCAAGGATTAAGCATCTATATGGAAGTGAAGAAACTGCAAGGACATTGTCGTGGCATGAAGATAAAAGAAATAAAGATGGGAAATTAGGTCATCTGACTGACTCTCCTCAATGGAAGAAAATTGATCATGAGTATCCGGAATTTGGAAAAGGTCCAAGAAACCTTCGCCTTACGTTATCTAATTATTGAGTGAATACTTTTGGTATTCAAACCAGCACTCACAGTACATGGCCTGTTATGTTGGTAAATTTTAACTTTCCACCCTAGTTATGCATGAAGCCAAAATTCATCATGTTATATATGCTTATATCAGGATCAAAACAACCAAGTAACGATATTGATATTTATCTAGATCCTTTTATCGATGATTTGAAGTTATTGTGTGATTTAGTTGTTATGTCGTATGATTCTTATAAAAGTGAATACTTTACGTTGAGAGTGATGTTTTATGGGATAATAAATGATTTCCCTGGTTATGGAAATTTTTCAGGATATACCATTAAAGGAACTCAAGGGTGTCCCGTGTGCGAAGAAGATACAGAATCAATTAGGTTGAAACATTCATCGAAATCTGTGTTTCTACGAAATCACAGATTTCTACCTCATTGGCATAAGTATCAATCTTGGACTACATCATTCAATGGAAGTTTAGAACAATGCACAACACCATCTCCACTAATATATGTATATCTATTTGAGAAAGTAAAAGATCTCAACACTGTTTTTGGTAAACTGTTTTCAAAAAAACATAACAAAATAGGCTGGAAAAATAGATCAATTTTATTAATTACCATACTAGAATTGTTTGTAGGTTAGAAATTTTCTTAATGTGATGCATGTGAAAAAAACATTATTTGAAAGTTTTATCATAACGTTGCTAAATTCCCCTGAAAAAACAAAGGATGGAATTAAGGCAATGTTGGACATAGTTGACATGGGAATACGAGAAGGTTTGGCCCCCGTGAAGGGTGAAAATCAAATGTTTCTTCTTCTAGTTGCGTGTACTCTTTCTAGGGAGGAGATATATCAGTTTTGCAACTTCATAAATGATGTAAAGGTTCCAGAGGGGTATTCATCACATATCAAGAACATTGTTTCAATGAATGATTTGAAGTTAAAAGGTTTGAAATCACATGATTTCCATGTTTTGATGCCAGATCTAATTCCAATAGCTTTACGTTGAATTTTTTCCAAGAATTTTCGTTATACATTAACCAATTTTTTTTCAAATCTATATGTAGAAAAGTTTTAGACCCGGCGAAATTGCAATCTATGGAAAACGAAATTGTCATCGTATTATGTGAATTAGAAATTTTCTTCCCGCCAACATTCTTTGATATGATTGTTCATTTGATGATTCACTTGGTCAGAGATATTTGACTTTTTGGTCCTGCGCACTATATATGGATGTATCCTGTTAAACGGTATATGAATATTTTGAAAGGGTATGTCAAAAATTGAAGTTGGCCAGAGGGTTGTATAGTGGAGAGATATATTATTGAGGAAGCCATTGAATTTTGTACCGAATACCTATCTGTGGTGGAAAGCATTGGTCTCCCGAAATCTCGTCACACTGGACACATTGAGGGTGAGGGAATTTCTGGAAGAGAAGTTGTGACAATTAGTATTACAGATCATAAGCATGACCATCTTTATGTTTTGTATAACAGTTTGGAGGTTTCTCCATATATTGAAACTCACAAAGAAATTCTTAGGCAGTTGAATCCATCAAGGAATGAAAAATGGTTATCCCCGCATTTGTATTGTGTTGATCCTTTTTGAGAACAATCCATAGGTCTTTTGTGATTTGTAAAAGTCATCCTCGCCTCAATCTGAGGCACGGTGTGACCGCTATCACTCAATGGGTCTCTCTTTTGTTTAAAATGGACACAATTTTAATTGAAAACAACAACTGAACTTTGAAAATCAGACCAAAAACATTTGGATTGTCTTGATATTTTTAAAGAATAATTCATGGGTCCTTTGTGCCATGTATGATTCATCCCCACCTCAATCTGAGGCACGGTGTGGCTGGTACCAGTCAACGGTTCCCTCTATTGTTTAAAATGGACACAATTTTAAGTGATAATAACAACTAACCTACGGAAATCCAACCAAATGAATTCAGATTGTGTTGATCCTTTAGGAGAACTATTCATAGGTTTTTTTTGATGGATAAAAGTCATCTCCGCCTCAATCTGAGGCATGGTGTGGCTGGTAGCACTCAAAGTGTCTCTCTTTGGTTTAAAATGGACACAATTTTAAGTGAAAACAAAAACTGACCTATGTAAATCCAACCAAACACATTCGGATTGTCATGATATTTTATAAGAATGATACATGTGTCTTTTGTGACATGTATAAGTCAACCCCGCCTTAATCCGAGGCATTTTGTGGCCGGTACCACTCAAAGGGTCTCTCTTTTGTTTAAAATGGACACAATTTTAAGTGAAAACAACAACTGACCAACGGAAATCTGACCAAACAAATTAGGATTGTATTGATCCTTTATGAGAACGATCCAATAGTCCTTTGAGACATGTAAGATTCATCCCCGCCTCAATATGAGGCATGGTGTGGCCGATAGAACTAAAAGGGTCTCTCTTTTGTTTGAAATGGACATAATTTTAAGTGATAACAACAAATGACCTACGGAAATAAGAACAAACACATTATTATTGTCTTGATATTTAATAATAACAATACATGGGTCCTTTGTGACATTTACGGGTTAATCTTTCCTCAATCTGAGGCACGTTGTTGCCGGTACCACTCAAAGGGTCTCTCTTTTGTTTAAAATGGACACAATTTTATGTGAAACAAAAACTGACCTATGGAAATCCAACCAAACGCATTAGGATTCTATTTATCCATTAGGAGAACGATCCATGGGTCCTTTGTGACGTGTATGAGGAGTCCCTTCCTCAATTCAAGTCATGGTGTGGCCGTTATCACTCAAATTGGTCTCTTTTTGGTTTAAAATGGACACAATTTTAAGTGAAAACAACAACTGACCAAAGTAAATCTGTCCAAACACATTCGGATAGTCTTGATCTTTTATAAGAATGATACATGGGTCCTTTTGATGTGTACGAGTCATCCCCTCCTCAATCCGAGGCACCGTGTGGCTAGTACCACTCAAGGGGTCTCTCCTTTGTTTAAAATGGGCAAAATTTTAAGTGAAAACAACAACTGACCTACGGAAATTCGACCAAACCAATTTAGATTGTGTTCATCCTTTAGGAGAACAATCCACGGGTCCTTTATGACATGTAAGAGTCATCCCCACCTCAATATGAGGCACAGTGTGGCCGATAGAACTCAAAGGTTCTCTTTTTTGTTTAAAATGGACAAGATTTTAATTGAAAAGAACAAATGACAGATGAAAATCCAACCAAACACATTCATCTTGCCTTGATCTTTTATAAGAAAGATCCAAGGGTCATTAGTGACATTTACGAGTCAACCCCACCTCAATCTGAGGCACGGTGTGGCCAGTATCACTCAAAGGGTCTCTATTTTGTTTAAAATGGACACAATTTTAAGTGAAAACAACAACTGACCTACATAAATCCGACCAAACACATCCGGATTATGTTGATCCTTTAAGATAATGATCCACGGGTCCTTGGAGATGTGTAACAGTCAACCCCGCCTCAATCCACGACATTAAAATGGACACAATTTTAAGTGAAAACAACAAATGACCTACGGAAATATGAACAAAACGAATTCAGATTGTTTTGATCCATTAGGATAATGATACATGGGTCATTTGTGATGTGTGTGAGTCAACCCTGCCTCAATCCGAGGCACAGTGTGACTGCTATCACTCAAAGGGTCTCTCTTTTGTTTAAATTGGACACAATTTTAATTGAAAACAACAACTGACCTATGAAAATCAAACCAAACGCATTCGGATTTCCTATATATTTTATAAAAATGATCCAAGGGTCCTTGGTGATGTGTATGAGTCAACTTAGCCTCAATTTGTGTCATGGAGTGGCTGGTACTACTCAAAGTGTCTCTATTTTGTTTAAAATGGACACAACTTTAAGTGAAAACAACTACTGACTTACAGAAATTTGACCAAACGCTTTAGGTTTGTGTTGATCCTTTAGAAGATCGATCCAATGGTCCATTTTGACGTGTATAGGTCATCCCCGCCTCAATACGAGTCACAGTGTGGCCGCTATCACTCAAAGGGTCTCTCTTTTGTTTAAAATGGACACAATTTTAATTGAAAACAACAACTAACCTATGAAAATCTGACCAAACACACTAGGATTGTCTTGATCATTTATAAAAATTATCCGTCGGTCCTTTTTTACATGTAAGTGTCATCCCCGCCTCAATCTGTGGCACGGTGTGGCCTTTACAACTCAAAGGGTCACACTTTTGTTTAAAATAGACACAATTTAAAGTGAAAACAACAATTGTCCTAAGGAAATCCTGCCAAACATATTCATATTGTGTTGATACATTAGGAGAACAATCCAATGGTTCTTTTTGATGTGTAAGAGTCATCTTCTCCTCTATATGAGGCTCGGTGTGGCCAGTAGCACTCAAAGGGTCTCTCTTTGGATTAAAATGGACACAATTTTAAGTGAAAACAACAACTGACCTACGGAAATCTGACCAAACACATTCAGATTATCTTTATCTTTTATAAGAAAGATACATGGGTCATTTTTGATGTTTACAAGTCAACCCCGCCACAATCCAAGGCATGGTGTGGCTGATACCACTCAAAGGGTCTCTCTTTTGTTTAAAATAGACACAATTTTAAGTGAAAACAACAACTGACCTACGAAAATCTGACCAAAAACATTCGGATTGTATTTTACCATTAGTAGAATGATCCACGGGTCCTTTGTGATGTGTATGAGTCATCCCCACTTCAATCTGAGGCACGGTGTGGGCGGTAGCACTCAAAGGGTCTCTCTTTGGTTTAAAATGGACACAATTTTTTGGGAAAACAACAACTGACCTACGGAAATCTAACCAAATGAATTTGGATTGTCTTGATATTTTATAAGAACAATCTATGGGTCCTTTTTGATGTGTAAGAGTCAACCCCACCTCAATCCGAGGCACAGTGTGGCCGGTACCACTCATAGGGTATCTCTTTTGTTTAAAATGGACACAAATTTAAGTGAAAACTACAAATGACCTACGGAAATCCGACCAAACACATATAGATTTTGTTGATATTTTAGTAGAACGATCCATGGGTCCTTTGTGAAGTGTATGAGCCTACCTCAATCTTGAGGAATAGTGTGGCTAGTAGCACTCAAAGGATCTCTCTTTGGTTTAAAATGGACATAATTTTAAGTGAAAACAACAATTGACCTACGGAAATTCGACCAAACGCATTCGGATTATGTTGATCTTTTATAAGAATGATCCATGGGTCCTTTTTTACATTTACAAGTCAACCCCAAAACACCCTAGACCGCCCCACCTAGACACCAACCCATCCCCTGGACACCCCAACCCCCTGTAAAGCCCCCCCCCCCCCCCCCCCGACACCCTGGACACCAGCCCACCCCCTAGAAATCCCCCCGCCCGGACACCCCCATCCCCTCCAGACACCCCCAACCCCTCGGACAGCCACCCCAAACCCTTTAACATCCCCCACCCCATAAATTCTGAATTGAATTCTTTATGTACTTAATTAACTTATGAATTTTGTGTTAATGGTTTACGGGTATAATTGTTGTATGGGTATACATGGTCTAATTAGCTTATGATTTATGTGTTAATTTTGTATCTGTTTACTTTCCCTAATTAGCTTATTAATATGCTGAATTTTTTTCATGTGTTCAGGTGTGATACTATATATTTTTTCATAATAGTAGACAAGACATTTATTAGTGCCTTTTCTAGCACTAATAAATGGAACTTTTATCAGCGCAAAATGAGCACTCATAAAACACACATATCAGCGCTCTTTTAGTGTGGATAATGGGTGTTTTTATCAACATTATTTTAGTGCTAATAAAGTCCACGTTTATCAACACGTTTGTAGTGCTGATAAAGGTTTCCTTTATCAGCTCTTTTTTATCGCCGATAATGGTTTCCTTTATCAGCACTTTTTTAGAGCTGATAAAGTACCCCTTTACCAGCACTCAGTAATCACTGATAAAGGGTACCCCCCCTTATCAGCGTCGAGCATTACATAACGTTTTTAGCACTGATAAAGCCCATTATGAGCGCTTATAAAGACCATTTTATAGTAGTTCCATTCATGGATATAATTAAAAAAACATGATCTCCTACTGTAAAATCAAAATACTTCCTTTTATTATCATCATAGCTCAGATCATAATCATATACATGGTTTCATTGAGGAAAAATTCACAATCAAATCATTCATAATGGATTGTAATGAAAATATAAATTATCCTAAGCATGTCCCTTAAGAGTTAAAAACTAGGTTCCCAGTAAGGCATATTTTCATGTACAAAAAAACCTAGGGTCAATCCTGAAATTCCTTGTCAGAGTTTTCACTCCTATGTTCATTTAAGATATAACCATTTCCACTTGCTGTTTCTAGACTGGGATGTATATATTGGAAATATCTACATAACCTATTCCTTACAAAAATACCAGAATTTTCATGTATGTTTATCCTCGAAGAATATCTTATGGGTTTGTTCCCTAATCAAGGTTCTATAAATCTAGTTTCCTGGTTTTCTACTAATCTTCCTCTAATACCAACTATAATGCTCAACCCCAGTTTCCCAGAGTTGGTGCCTTATTAAATTACATTGGCATATAAACAATGAATACTCCTCCCAATGTGAAAAGTAGTTTAGTAGATTTTGTAAACAATATGCATACATATGTTCAAAATTAAAAATTGAATTGAAATACAATATATAAGTTATATTTGGAACATCCGCAACAATAAATTTATCTTGACAAGTCATTTGTAATAAACTTCATCATGTTTTGAGAAAACGAAACATAACAAAGAGGTGAGATTGAATTCCCAGTAAGACTAATAAATACATCAGAAGATAACATAAACATTAGACTTGGTGAATAATTGAAAATATATTCCATTAAAAATAAACTTGAACAAAATATGAATGAATTATGAGCTGAGAAAATATTACCATAATAGAACATAATCATGTGTATTCTACTAGTCTAATAACTACATTAACTATCAATTTATATCTTCCGAATAAGGAAAGTGAATTTTCTAGACATACAAAAACATATTTTCAAGGCCTCATCCAAGACGTCTAAAATGACTAAGGGCTCTTCCAAAACCATATCTCAAAATGCGAATGGTATCTGCCATGTCCACGTCTATTTGTCTCATTAGACCTACTGATACATCAAGGGGCCATAGTGGGACCCAACCAACACATAATAAGTCCCATTCATTTCTCATATGAATGGGGATAAACAAAAACAATGTATACATTCATATTGAAACTAGCTTATGAAATGTAACAAACTTTCCCTAATCATTAAACATAAACACTAACCATTCAGAGTAATATGGTGAATGGTTTCAAGAATGCACATCCATAGTGAAACTCATCATAAAACATTCAACAAAATATGGTAGATTATATCATAACATATTAGTCCCATTTAAACAAAAAAATCAGTAAGTGTTTTGAAACAATTGAAAATACTCTTATAAAATCATCATGTAATTCTTGAGATAAATACTACTTTACTTTGAAAAGAAGATTCATTTTGTACAAAATATCTATGTCAAAATAGAAGTTAAATAATATATTTTTTTCATAATAAAATCAGTGTTTTTCTAAAATAATGGATACCTAAAATAGATTTTAGTGTGCCCTTGAAAATATGTTAGAATTCATGAAATTCCATTGAAATGGGAAAATATTTCTGGAAGAATTTTTGAAAGATACATTTAAAATGTGTAACACCCCAAATAATTAGGAAGGAATCTGGTTTTTAAACATATATAGAGAACTCAAACTTAATTTATTAGGAGTAAATAAAAAAATTGAGGTAATTAAATAATAAAAGTAACCCAAATGAAAATAGAGGTTTGGGTGGGAAACCCTTACCTTATGTCAGATTGTGTTCTGCACGTGAACATAAAGTCCTGGAATATGAAATTAGACTTATTAATTAATTATTTCAGAACTTATTAGACATTTATTAGTTTATCATAATTTTGTAGTTCATTAATGTCCTTATTGATAAGTTATAATATTGAATTTCGTCGTTTCGGAGTGTTTGTTTTCTAGATTTTTATAATTGGTTCACTATTTTTAGTTAATAAAGTTCATGTGGAATAGATGTAAATATATAGAATTGAATTTAAAAATTATTTATGAACATATATATGTGTTAATGGTAACTTATATAAATTGGTTACATAGAATGAGGATGAATCATTAGATGTAATATTAATAACAATCACATAGATTATTTTATTGGTATTTGGAGTATTAGGAACGATTTTTATCATATAAATTAATAATATGTACATATACTACTTAATGAATATTAAATAGGTTATAATAAAATTATTATATCCTTGTTTAACCTTGCATTAACAGTATTGAATCGGAAATTGAAGAATTAATCTTTGTCGTCCATGAAGGTTGTAAATTGGAACCCACGGACGATGATTTTATTTATAAAATAAACAAGATAGTAATGATATTGATGATGGTTATTAAATTAACATGATATAATTCATGTATTTAGATGATATTGTATTTTTCATTATCTTTTGGGCAAAGGAGTTTATTATAAGATAACAACAGAAGAAAATTTTCAAATGAAACTAAATGAAAAAAGAAAGGTTATTTACCTCTTGAAATAACCTAATTGAGAACCTCCTTAAGGGAAAGGGTTTATGTTTTTTGGAAATACATAGATCTCATAGACGTGGGGAGTTACTAGGGAAGGGTATTTGCCCATAACATTTAGTATATCTAAGGCATATAAGAGTGAAGAGATTATGGAGTGAGGGGGGGTTTATAGTGGGGGAGAGGATTAATTTTTTTTTATTTTATTCATTATTTTATTAATTTTCCATATAAAACCAATAATATTGAATCTTGTCTCCAAGAATCATAATATGTTTATGTGATTTAGAACCATGTTTTCTATCATCATTAATGTGGTTATAAATTGTGTATTTAATAGATAATTTGTATATAAGGTATTTTGCCTTATTACACTATTCATCAAAAATACAAGAATTTCAAAAAAATCCAAAAACATTACCCTGAAGATTTTTCGATATATAGAATTATTAAATGAACACAATTTTTTTAAAAATAAATTTATATTTATGATTATTTTAATTTTTAAATAAAATCATACAGTTTTCAAAATCTAATAATCATAAAACTATAACTCATTTTATATCACCTTTAAATTTAATAAAGATTCCATTATCTTATAGCCATAGGAAAATAAAATAATAAAATGTTTTTTTATTCTTAAGGTCCATATTAATATTAATTTTAATATTTATAAGGGTATGTTATTATTCACCAAAAAACATGTGGGTTCTATCGGACTCCAAATGACTTACTTATCACAACCCTAGATGATCGTTTTTTGAAATTCAAAACATAGTAGATGAAATGTTATGTTTATCATCTTGATTATAAAATGTTTTATTTTATAGGCTCTCAGGGTTTATTGTATTCAATATTAATTTTCAAATCCTTTGGGTGTTAAATTCCCCATCCTTATAAAAATTTCATCATTGAAAATCACAGAATGTTACCTCACAAAACTATTTGTGTAGGTCTTCATCATAATCTCATCAGGAACCCATTTTGCCTCTTCGATTTAATGATTTATCCAAATTATATTTTCCAAATGAGTCATCTAATTCCACAACACTTGTTCATTAGTGTCCAGAATCCTGATAGGATCATTACAATATGATAAGTAAGGGTCAAATTTTATACCATCATAAGTGAGGACATGTGTTGGGTCTGGCATGTACATTCTCAAAAATGACACATGGAACACATTGCCTACTTTTGGAAGGCTAGGCATCCAATCCAAATGATATGAAATAGCTCCAATTATATTTAAAATTTCAAAAGTCCAATTGTACCTAGGGCTCAGATTCCATTTCTTCCCAAATCTTGTAACGCCCTTCTATGGTGATACATTTAGAAAAACATGATCTCCCACTTGAAATTCAAAATCCTTCCTTCAATTATAAGCATAGATATTCTCATAATCATATTAATGGTTTTTTTAGGAAAAATTCACATTTAAATAATTTATAATGGATTGTAAAAAAATGTGAATTATCCTACACATATCCCCTGGGAGTGTCAAACTATGTGGGTAGTAAGGTCTATTGTCATGTACTAGGATACCCTACATCAAGACCAAACCTCTTTTTCGGATTTTTCACTCTTAGTTACATATGCACCAAATCCAGGTCCACAAGTAGTATACACACAGGGATTTATTATCTATAAATATCCACATAATCTATTCCTTACCAAATTACAAAGATGTTTTTTGTATGTTTATCCTCAAAGACTATATTAGGGTTTTTTCCTTTATCTATGTTCTCTTAATCAAGTTATCTTGTTTTATACTAACCTTATTCTGATACCAACTATAACTTATGACCCCAGTTTCCGAGAGCTAGTGCCTTATTACATTACATTGTCACTTAAACAATGAATGTGCATCACGAAGGACTAAGTAGTTTTGTAGCTTTTGGAAACAAGATACATACATAAGTTCAACATTATAACATGAATTGAAATACAACATATATGTTTAATTAGGACCATCCACAGCTATAAGTTTATCTCTGAATTCAATTCATAATAAACTTCTTCATGTCCCGAGAAAATGAATCAAATGAAAGGGGTGATCTCAAACACATAGTAAGAGTAATAAATACAGCCAAATATGACATAAATATTATACATGGTTAATAAATGAAAACTCATCCCTTTAGAAATAAACATGAATATAATATTGCTAGAATATGAGCTGAGTAAATATTTCTATAATATAACATAATAATGGGTATTATACATGTTGAATAACCACATGAAATATAAATTTATATCTTAATAATGTGGGAATTTCATATGTCAGACATTTTAAAATGAATTTTCAATGCCTCGAAGAAGACGTCTAAAATGATTAATGCCTCTCCCAAAACCATATCTCAAAATGGGAAAGGCCTAAGCCATGTCCACATCTATTTGTCCCATGAGACCTAGCGATGCAGCATGGGGCTATAATGGTCCTCATCCATAACATAATAAGTCCAATTCATTCCTCATATGTGAGGTGATAAAATTAACAACATATACATTCATATTGAAACTAACATATGAAATGAAACTAAATTTCCAAAATGATTAATCATAAACACAAACCATTCAGAGTAATATGGTGAATCGTTTCAACAAACCACATCCATAGTCAAACTAATCATAAAACATTAAAAAAATGGTAGATTATATCATAAAATATGAGTTATATTTATATATAATAATAAATAATAGTGTTGAAACAAATGAAAATACTCTTATAAAATCATCGAGTAATTCTTGAGATAAACACTCTTTTACATTGAAAAGAAGAGTTCTTTCAGAGAAATATTTTTCTAAACCAGAAGTTATGTAACATATATTTTTCATAATAAATTTAGCGATTTTATAACATCATGGTTTCTAAAAATATATTATAGAGTTTCCTTGAAAATAAGTGAGAATTTGGGAAACTCCATTGAAACGGGCTCGTATTTCAGAAAGACTTTTTGAATGATTTTTTTAAAACATGTAACTCCCAATAAAATAATGATTGATTATGGTTTTTAAAGATATATAGAACTCTAAAACATACTTTATGATAACTACAAAATAATTCATAATAATTTCATTTGGGTAATTAGATAATAAAACTAACTCGAATGAAAATGGATATTCGGGTGGAAAACTCTTACATAAAGTCAGAATGTGTTCCCCTATTGAACATTACTTCCTAGAATATGAAAGTGGACTTACTAATAACATATTTAATAACCTATTAGAAATTTATTTATTTTATCATAATTTTTTTATTTCATTTATTTCCTTATTGAAAAGTTATAATATTTAATTCTGTCATTCTGGAGTGTTTGTTTTCCTGATTTTCATAATCGGTACACTTGTTTTTATGTAATGTAGTCATGTGCAATGAATGTCAACATCCACAATTGAATTTAAGAATTACTTATGAAAATAAATTGGTTTTAATGGTCATTTATATAATTTGGTAACATGTAATGAGGATTAATCAATAGATGAAATATTAATGAAATC
Source organism: Viscum album (assembly GCA_963277665.1). Taxonomy (NCBI): domain Eukaryota; kingdom Viridiplantae; phylum Streptophyta; class Magnoliopsida; order Santalales; family Viscaceae; genus Viscum; species Viscum album. Next base: position 2,122,802,762 of record OY728148.1, on the reverse strand, counting down.
ACTTAGATTATTTTAGCGGTATTTTTTATATTAGTAACTATTTTGCTCATATAAATTAATAATATGTACATATACTAGTTCCTAAGTATTAATTAGGTTATAATGCATATATAATATCCTGGGGAAACCATAAAATTGGTTTCATGACCAGTATTTAATGGGAAATTGGAGAATGAAACATTATCATCCATGAAGGTTGTAAATTGGAACCTCACAGACGATGATTTCATTTATATCATAAAAGATATAGAGTAATGATATTGATGATGGTTCGTCCATTAAAATGATATAATTCAAGTATATAGATGATAATGGATTTATCATGGTCATTTGGATATAGGATATGAGGATAAGATAACAAAATAAGATAAATTGAAATGAAACTAAATGAAAAAGATAGGTGTTTTGCCTCTTGAAATAACCTCCTTGACAACCTCCTTAAGGAAGGGGGTTTATGTATATTGGAAAGAATTAGAGATCATGGATGTCGGTAGTGACTAGGTATGGATATTTTGGAATAACATTGAGAAGCTTAAAATCATAGACGAGTGAATATAAGAGGGAGTGAGGGGGTTATAGTGGAATAGAATAGTGAATTTTGAATATTTTAATCATTATATTATTAATTTGACAAATACAACAAATAATATATATTCATGTGTCCCATAGTATTAATATGTGCATTTGAGTTCAAACCAAGTGTTATTACATCTCTCATGATGTCATAAATAGTATATTTAACTAATAATTTGTATATATGTTATTTACAGTATTTCACTATTCATCAAAAATTCAAGAATTTCAGAAAAATCCCATCAAATTACCCTAACCTATTTTCAACATTTATAATTCAAAAATGATCTCAAATTTTTTAAAATAAATTCCCAAATATGAGAAATTTAATATTAAAATAAAATCATACATTATTCCAACACTAAAGATTTTTAATCTTTAACTCATTTTAAATCATCTTAAAAAATTAATCAAGATGTCATTATATTATATCCATAAGAAAATAAAATAATATTTTGATTTAATATTAATATGGTCTATATTACAATTCATTTTACTATTCAAATTTGTATGTTTCTATTCACCAAAAAATCATCTTGGTTCTATCAGACTCCAAATAACTTATTGATCACAACTCTAGATGATCTCTTTTTAAAATTAAAAACATAGTAGATGAAAATATATGTTTAATAGATTGATTATAAAAGGTGTTGTTTTGTAGGGACTCACTGTTACATGTATTCATTATGTATTTTCAAAACACTGGGTTGTTACAATTTTACATTGTAAAATTTATAATGGTCCTTTGTTGTTAATACTATTAATAAATTTACTAATTTATTTTTATGTAATATTAATCATGTTTTAAATTTTATATTTATTTATTAAATACAATTTCATAAATATCAAAGAATAGTTGTGATTAAAAATGAAATATGTTTTTAATGGAGTCTGTAGTCCTCTTGTAATATAGGCAATGTTTTCATTTTAGTAATAAATGGAAGGAATGTATGAAGGTTGCATTCCATTAATATAAAAGAATTTATTTATACTAATTATACTAATTTTCATTATATTAGTATGGTTATAATATTTTTAGATGAGGGTTCCTGACAAATTTAGAGAATGAATTGTATGGATTGGATGTTTTGAATTATCTCTTAAAGGTATTATTGAAAATGTATGAATTTTGATAGTTTATTGTAAATATGGGGTTCCAAAACTAATATAATCACCTTTGAGAGTTAAAATGGGTGCACATTCAAGTAAAATTAGAAGGATAATTTTGTCTTGATTTGGGTAGAAGTGAGACACTTGTATCAGTGAATAATGGGTACTTTTCCTTATAATACAATTTTTGTTAAGGGGTAAAGAATTAATCAAATTAGAGTTATTTTTAGAATGGTTAGGTGGATATATGTGTATAAAATTACAACCCAAGAATGTTCTTGTAGATGTTATATACATCAGGATATTTTATAAAACCTTACGGCACATTATGTTACTTATTTTACACTGAATAAACTTGATTAAATATCATCACATGTTAATTATTCCTTTAGTAACAATATTATATGGCCATTATTAAAAAAAATTAAAATATTTTTAATATAATTTAAATTCTATGTTTGAGGATATTAATATTTCTTGTAAAAAATATTATATACAAAAAACTATTTTCATAGTAGAATTTCATATTAAAGCTTTTCTGATCTTATTTTTGTTATCTTATCATTAAATGGGGGTTAATATTTTATATTTTTGTTTAAATAAAATAAAAGTGTTATAAAAATAAAGATTTGTTTAATTTATTTTAAAAAATTAATATAACATTTATAAAATTTTTTTTTTAAAAAATAACTATTTTATTATGATAACTAATATTGAATTTGGTAACTTATTTTAATGTAAAAAATGAAAATAAACTTCATATAAAATTTTTATTTGATGATAATAATTATCAAAAAAATATTATTTGAATTAATTTCTCTAGTTGATAAAAATTAATGATAATGTTATCATTTATATCAAATAACTATTTTTGGGAAATGTATATATTTCTTAGCATAAAAAGAATTTATTATAATTTTTTGACTAGTAATTACTATTGTATGGATATCATTATAGTTTCCTCTATATATAATCAATAAATAATTAAAATTATTCATTACTAGTGGTTAAATTTATTAGGTAAATGATAATCAACATAGGAAATAAACCTCTTTGAAATAATATCAACTACGGATAATATTTATCAAATACCATTAATATTATTTATTGATACCCTAAAATTTTAATATTTTCAATGCATTGATTTTAAATTATTTTTTATTAATTTAAAAATATTTTTATCATACTTTCATAATTATAATAGTGTTTAATTATGAACATATTTTTAGAATTAAATATTTCAGTTAAATATTTTATTTTGATTTTTGTAATTATTATTTGTATGTTATCTTATTTTTAATTAAATTTGAAATATACACAAAATCAGTATAATTATTAGTTAAAATTATATCCAATGGTTATATTCCACTTTTTAAAAAATATATTATCGTCAATACATCCAATAAATTAATTAAATTTTTATAATCCAAATAAAATGTTTTAATTCATAGTTTTTTTCTTCATTTTTCATAATGTTCTATCCTTTAACGTTGTTCTTACTCATTGTAGGTTTAGTTATAATAATATTAATTCTCAATGGTGAATATGATCTTGGTGATCCCTTATTAATAATGATATTAATATTTTCTATTTATTTCCCTATTTCAATTTATCCACTTTTCATGTATGAAATTATCTATTTAATGTAATAATATAGGATATGAAATTTATAATTTCAAGTGATTTGTTTTTCTAAAGTTTCACTATAAAGGAATAATTTTTTGTTAGTATATTCCATATCTTGTTATAAATCACTTCCAAATCAAGAATAGTAATGTGAATGAATAGAAACATATTAGAACTCTAGGAATACCCTTTAAGTAATTATAATGGGTCTTAAAATATGGGGTGTTAAAACATCAATATTGTAGAGATGATATACTCATGAATTACGATTGACGACCAAGATTGATTTACCAAAAAAGACAATGAACAATTAGAATTTATAACAACTAAGGATATATATAAAATACAAATAATAACAAAATATATTAAAAATTAATATAAAATTTAACATATATGTGTTAAATATAAATAAGATTATAAAGTGTAAAATTATTTAGTATAAGTTTATATTACAATATTTGACTTTGCATTCGAGCAAGCACGATAACATGGTATGGGTATTGGTTGACTCAATATCTTTCCATTTGGTTGTACACCATTTTATTTGACTATATACTTAATTTTTTTGTTTATCTTACCATATTATTGTATTAGTTTTTATTTACTAATTATTTAATGTGAATTCAAATTTATTTCTCATAACCTCATTTTTAATCATTTCTCACTTCATAAAATATGATGATGTAAGAGTTTCCTTTTGACAACCTCATCCATTCGAATATTTGTTTCATTATTGATGGTCATCTTATATATACCTCTTTTAAAAATTATGGATCTTTTTCAATTCCTTATTTTATTTATTATTGGGTTATTACTTGTATTCTTGCCACTCTTATGGACTCTAAGTTCATATAATACTTTTTTATAATTGGTTTATTCAATTATTGTCTCCCTTTTATGATAAAATTATTTCTTATTATCCATTATTCATTTATATAATATTTTTTCCCTATGGTTGTATTTATTCTCTATAAACATTAATTTTTAGGAATTCCATTTTCTCATCATACTCGCTCTTTTATTATATCTAATAATTAGAAATTATTATATTTCATAGGGGTTTCATATCAATTTCACTTCATCAAGGCATGTTTCATATTATAAACATGTATTCCATTATATAGTGTATTTATAATACAATACAAATATTTTATCATAATTCCCCTTATATTTAAGTCATTTAAAGTTCTATTTCATGGAATCTTTTACCATGGTTTATTATTCATACATTACAAAAGTCATAGTCATTTTTCTTCACTAGATCTTCTTTTCCATTATTTATCCTCTTCATTTAATTACTATGTAATTCTATGTTTAATACATTTTCCCTTGAAATTTTAATGTCATGTTTTATCTTGTTTTTGTATATTTCATCTCCTTTCAATATAATATCTATAAATAATTAATTTATCAAAAAACTTCTTCTCAGAAACCAAAATTGTAACTCTATGTGTTAGTTATTTATAAATTATGTCCATATTTAGCATAATAAAAAATCATTTTCATTATTTAATGATAAATATATTTTCTCTTGGATTCTAGTCACACCGTTGTTTAACTTTTTTTAGATGTATGTTTTATACTTATTTTTGTCAATGAGGTTTCATTAAAACTATTTTAAATGATTAAAATTAAATTTAGTTTTACTTTTTACCATGTTTTATATTCTAATTGAAATTTCTTATTCTATAAAATTTATTTATTTATTAAGGTTACATTGTTAGGAAAATTACATTTAAAAATAAATTTTCAGTTTTTTCACTGTTTGATAGTTATTTTTAAATTAATGTATTCATTTTTCATAAAAACATTACAAAAATATAAGTAAAGTATTCATATGATTTTTCTTCAAATTTCCTTTAAATATCTAAATTTTCAATCTTTTATGGAATTATGATTCTTATTTCCTCCAAAAAAAATCTATTATTTAAAATTTTTTTGTGATTAATTATTAATCAAAAAATAATTACATAACCTATTTATTATAATCAAAAATACCATGAAAATTTTATATAAACCATTTTCATTCATTATATTAACTAAAAATTGATGTGTAAGATCCCAGTTTTTGGAAGGGTATGTTTACGTTAGGTTTTTGTTGAATCCATTGTTTCGGACTTCAAGGGATGTGTTCTGAAAGTATGAGAGGTCTTGGGGGTGTTTTGGGGGATTGGAGCACAAAACAAAGGAAAACTGGGAAATACAAGCCTGGACGCACGACCTGCGCACGGCCAGGGAAAACCGTGTGGCCTACCTATGTAAATTGCGCAACCCCTCCTCCTCCAGATAGTAGCATGCGAACGGTTTGTGCACGGTTTGTCAAACCGTGCAGCCAAACCATACAGCCTCTTAATGATGGAAAAATTTACAAAATTGCTACCCCGGGATTTTAAGAACCCACACAAAATTCCCTCTCCATTCCTCCCTTTTCGCCATAGGAACGAACCAAATCTCCCAATAACTCCAAGGGGTCGATATCGCTTGTTTATAAGTAGTTTGTGGTGCTGTTGGATGCAGATGGAAGCTCTGGGTAAGGCTAATACCATCCTTACTTCTCTTTTTGTTTTAGGTTTTGTATCTTATCTCCTTCTTGTTGTGAAGCTCTAAAACCATATCTTTTGGGTGATTTCTAGGTTGAATCTCCAAAGGCTAGATTTATTGAGGTCTAATGAATCGATTGAGTTCGTGTTCAACTGCTGTTTCAAGTTAGGTGGTCTACAAACATTATCCCATAGTTTTATGGTGGATTTATGCATGTGTGGATTTTCTCATGGTTTCCTTTTGTTGATCTTTGATCAACCTAGATGTGTTTGGTATAATGGATTCTTAAAAATTGTAAATGGGAACTCTCACGATCCCCATGGGATGCGTTGAGAATGACTTGACCTAATTTGTGCCATCCATGGTGTGTGGTGGCTTTTCCTGGGCTTAGGGATTTTTATTAAATAAGTGACCTTGTTGTAATAAATGGTAGAACCCTTGAAATTTTTTTTGGCATGGTTGGTTGAAGTTGGAAAAGAACTTAGGTGATCCACCTAGACGTGGCAATAACCCAAGGGTTGTTTGGAATGGGTTGAATGGTTGATTCATGGAAATGATGAACGGGTTAAATGGGTTAATGTGTAAACTGATTAAAGACCATAATGTGACAGATTATTGGATTAGTGTTTAATGCTTAGTGAGATAGGCATACCACATGATAATTGGGTGAATGGTTATACGATGTGAAATGGTAATGTGTTAATGGGTTAAGGAATAATCTGAATTCCTGTGTGGTTTGTTGTGAATGGTTTTCATCAAAGGACAATGGTATGGGCTGTTGATGGTTACTTATAAATTCTTATGCACATGGCTTTTTAGTGTGGGGTGTGACATGAGGATCTACGCCCATGGGTCGATTAATGACTGATGCTCTGAACTCCACCCTAAATTCATGGGTTAGGAATGGGGATTGGTGTTATATTCTCCTAAAATTTTCATCCACCTGGACTGATGCTTCTAGGTGAAGAGATTGTTTCTATGAGGGGTTTGTTCCTAGTGAGATAGGACAATGATGTGTTTACCCTCTTTCATGTGATTGTTGTCCTTAGACCCATGTAATATAATGTTTGTGATTAACCCATATAATTTTGTTGAAATGGTAGGTGATGATATTTGGTGTGTAATGAATGGTAATGGAAGTGGAAATGGATTTGGATCTGAACAGTTTAATGGCATCTTAAATAATTACTTGACAATTATCATTCATATTCCTTTGCCTTGCACTACATTTTCATACTGGATATTTTGTAGACACCGTTGGTGGTGGCCTACTAAGTTGTAATCACACCCTTCTCGGGCCTCCGTTGGGTTCTCGAGCAGACTTCATCTTTGTAGGTCAGGAGGAGGGAAAGGTTCTCTGCTAGATAGTTCAAGGGACATGGGTAGAACTTGTTGGAGGATCCGGACATGGAGTCGGGACCATTTTTGGGATCTTGGCTGTTGTCTTCTTTTTGGGCTTTTGTTCACTTTTTAACTTGTAGTAGGACATGCCATATTTATTGTTGTATATGGTTATCATACTGGTTCCTTGTTTATTGATTATTATTTTCGCTATTGGATTATTTCTGTTGTGGCTTACTCTGATAGAAAGGGGTTATAGTCTCCCCACTTGACCACATAGACCCCCTTTTCTAGTCGGCATCATTTGGAGTATGGGGTGGCTCACTTAAGGTTATGTAACTACCCGGCTCAGAGCACCGTTTTAGTGCATTTTGGGTCTGGGACGTTACAAAGTTGTATCAGAGGAGGTCTTTCTTCTCCTTCTCTGAGGTCTTGTTATTTGGGATAGGATTCCAAGGGTTAAGATGTGTCGGGCCTTGGTAAATGAGCTCATGCTTGGGTGTAGTTGACCCATGTACGAGGGAAAACCCAAGTCACCCTTGGTGGAAAATGTTGTTCTTAGTTGTGCGTTGTTACAATTGATGATATTTCACCATTGGGTAATGAACATGTGGTTTGATGTGACAGTTTTATGATATTTGGAGCATGGCCTTAAGCACATGAGAATTTTCATTCATGCATCGTTGTAGGCACCAAGGGAGATAGGTGACATGCATTGTGTTATGCACACGCACGGGGTGGGTGTGTGAGGCATGAAAGTATGGTGCATCATGAATTTCATGAAACCATGAAAAAAATGAGAAGAATGAAATAAAACAAGTGGGAAAATGATGTTTAATGAAATATAAGGGTTTGAAATGAAGTGGGAAAATGTTTTTGTAAAATTTTGTGTGAGTGTGGTGGAAGTGCATGGTTGATTACCCCTTGTGGACCATGGACCACGTTAGGGACGGTCGGGGCGGGTAATTTGAGGTGTTAATGTTGTTTAATTTTTATATGAAAATAGGTTGTTGTAGATAATAAAGATATTTTGATGATGTCGTTAGAGTTTAATGGTATGCATGCTGAATCTCGTGCTTGGCAATGTAGAGAAATGCCACTACGACGTCGATTACCAGTTGGGCAACGTGAGGATGTTTTAGAGAACACTCCTCTAGTATAAGTGCATGAAAATATGGTGATCAATGAAGGAAAAGGATACCAGTTCTGGGAGAACATGGCTCACCTTATGAAGATGATGGATCAGGACCAAGGGGGGGTTGCACCGAGTATGTTTGAGCTGACCAGGGAAATCCACCTGCAGCACCCTCCAACCTTGACTGGAGAGGGTGGGCCAGAGGCGGGAGAGTTCTAGTTAGAGTCTGTCCAGATGATACTGGATCATTTGGAGCCCCCTGTTGATAATCGTGTAAAGTTGTCTGTCTATATGTTATGGGGCAAGGAAAGGTGATGGTGGGACATTCGGGCTTATATCGAGTAGGCTGAGGGGATGTCGTGGAAGGTTTTCTAGGAGAAGTTCCTAGATCATTTCTTCCCACATAATTCGAGGAAGGAGCGGGTTGTAGAGCTTATGATCCTGACTCTGGGATCGCTATTGGTGATGGACTATTCTAGTTGCTTCACTGATTTGTAAATCTTTGTCCTAGTGCATGCAGGGGATGAGGCAGCGGTAGAAAAGTGTTTCCATGATGGGTGGATACATGAGATTAGGTCTCAAGTAAATATCTTCCGCTTGAAGTGGTTTTTAGTGGTGATGGATCAGGCACTCATCTCTGAAGGGAAACTGAAGGGAGATTTGGGTGGTGGGCTTGTCGTGCCAGCTGGGTGGACAACTGGTGCATCTTCTAAAGGTCGGAAGTGCCATTTGGAAAGCTTCCAGCAAGGTGGTCAGAAGAGAGGGTCAGCCTCTTAGAGTGGGAACTAGGTATCCTGTTGTCAGTGCCGTAGGACGGGGCATATGTTTGGTTAGTGTCCTTGACCTCTAGTTGAGTTCCATTCGGGCAGTAGGATGGGGAATGTGCATAGGTTCTTCTGGAACCCTCGGTAGAAGGGTGAGCATGATGATGAAAAGAAGGTACCAGATTTGGGAAGGGGATTAATTTCCCCATATCAGGAAGACAGTTGGAGCTCCACAGGCTGTACTGGCAGGGGCAGTGGATGTGGAACTCCAGGGCAAGATCTCTCAAGCTAACAGGGAAATGTGGCACACGGTTCTCAGGCTGGGGCCCGGGGTAGATAGGAAGGTCAACATCAGGTAGTTCAGTTTTGGCCTGGTGATGGCGAGGCCAGACCGTCAACTGTTCTAGGTATGATCCCTGTAGCTTCTATGTTTGCTAGTTCGTTGTTTGAAACAGGTGCCACAAACTCTTTTTTTCTTTTCAACTTGTGGCAGTGTTGGGTTTACTAGTGGATAGGGTGTGTGGAGTTATATCAATTGACACCCCATTGGGGGTATAGGTTGTGGATATCAAGTAGTGAAAGGGATGTTCCTTGGAAGATGTTGGGTATCATTTTATATTTTACTTGTTCATTCTCGATATGTCCGGGTTTTACCTAATACCTGTAATGGACTGGTTGGTGTGGTATTGGGGGCACAAAGACTATTATCATCATAGAGTATCGTTCAGGTCGCTTGAGGGTGACGCTTATGTCCACCGAGGTGAATGGGATGTTCGAGCAGGGCGTGTGGGGCCATTTTTTCAATAGATTAGTGGACTCACGGCTGAAGTGGCATGTATCATTCTTGATTATGATGATGGAGTGGAAGAATATAATTTTCCTCCCATGGTGGATCAATTTCAGGATGTGTTTCCTAATGATTTCTCGGGGTTACCACCCGAGAGGGATGTCAAGCTCACTATCGAGTTGATGCCGAGAGGAGAGCTAGTTTCTATTCCACCATACCAAATGGAACTGGAAAAACTCCAGGAACTGAAGTTTTAGCTTTAGGAGTTGGAGCGTACGGGGTTTATCCATACTAGTACGTCTCCTTGGGGATATCCTGTGATTTTTTCAAAGAAGGCTGATGGGTCGTTGAGGCTATGTGTTGACTATCAAAAGTTGAATCAGATGAAGGTGAAAAATAGGTACTCTCTTCCATGAATTGATGACCTTTTTGATCAGTTGAGGGGTGAATCAGTGTTTTCTAATATTGATCTGAGGTCAGGTTATCAATAGATGAGGTTGAGGTCTTCTGACGTACCGCAGACTTCTTTCTAGAGTTGGTATGGGTTTTTTGAGTTTGTGGTAATGCCTTTTGGCTTGACCAATGCACCAGTGGTGTTTATGGATTTGATGAACCGAATCTTTCATCCCTATATATATCAATTTGTGATTCTATTTCTTGAAGATATCTTAGTGTAATTAGAAACTCTTGATGACCATGCCCATCATCTTGACATCATCTTGGGTACGCAAAGAGAGAATCGGCTATAAGCCAAGCTATCAAAGTGTCAATTCTAGATAGGTGAGGTGCATTTCCTAGGTCACATCATCTTGAAGGTAGGTGTGATAGTGCATCCAAAGAATGTGTATACATTTGTATCTTGGGAGTAGCCCAAGAGTGTTTCTGATGTTCGGAGTTTTCTAGGTTTGGTCGGGTATTACCGAAGGCTCATTCATGATTTCTCTCTCTTGGTAGCACCACTCTTGGGCTTGAATAAGAAAGGAATCGGGTTTGAGTGGTCTTATGATTGTGATAATTCCTTCCAAGTGTTGAAGAAGTGGTTGATGACCGCACCTATCTTGATCTTACCTGAGCCGGGTAAGAAGAATATCGTGTTTTGTGATACATCCGGAGTCGAAATTGGGGCTGTGTTGATGAAAGATGAGAGGTTATGGATTACGGGTCAAGGTAGTTGAGATCCAATGAGCAGAACTATGCCACTCATGACCTTGAGTTTGTTGTAGTGGTTTACTACTTGAATTTATGGAGGCACTATCTATTGGGAGAAGGGTTTACTGTGTTTACCGACCAAAAGAGTTTAAATTAGATCTTCTCGCAATGGGATTTGAACCTTCGGTAGCGAAGATGGGTTGAGTATGTACAGTATTTTGACTCTGATTTGGTGTACATACTGGTAAAGGGAAACAGTGTTGCTGATGCCTTGAGTAGGATGGTTCAGAATCAGGTGGTTCATGAGTCCAGCACCGAGCGGAAGGTGATGGCTTTGTTTGCATAGATGCACATGGAGGTGGAGAAGGAGAGTGGTTAGGTCACTTTTGCTTCCATAATGATGGATTTGACACATTGAGTCGCATTTAGGATGGTGAGCTTGATGATCCTGAGTGTTTGATCATGAAGTAAAATCATAATGGTTGGGAGGTACCTTCTGGTTGGGCTGCCGATGTGGAAGGTGTTGCTCATGTTCGTGATCGTGTGGTTGTGACAAAGTGTGTGTGGGAAGATTTGATGCATGAGTTCCATGAATCAATGTGGGAAATTAATCTTGGTTGTACCAAGATGTAATGTGATCTCCATAAGCAGTTTTGGTGGGCTGGAATGAAGAAAGAAGTTATGGGATTTGTGGAACGGTTACTTACCTGTCACCAGGTGAAGGCCGAGCATCAACGCCCAGGTGGTTTGCTGCATCCATTACCCATTCTGGAATAGAAGTGGGATGATTAAACAATGTATTTTGTCGTGGGTCTTCCAAGGATACCGCAGAAGAATCACGCAATCTTGGTGGATGTGGATCGGTTAACAAAAGTGGCTCATTTCTTACAGATTCATGAGACCTTTACAGACCAATTGGGTGAGTTGTATGTTCGGGAAATAGTGTGGTTTCATGGTGTTATGCAGACCATAGTTTCGGACCAAGATCCACGTTTCACATCGTGTTTTTATCCAGGGTAGTAGAAGGATATTGGTATGTATGTGTTTTTTAGTACGACTTTCCACCCGCAGACGGACGGGCAGTCAGAGCATATGATCCAAGTGTTGCAAGACATGTTAAGAGCTTGTGTCTTGGACTTTGGTGGTTCTAGGGAGAGGAACCTATCGTTAGTTGAGTTTTCCTACAACAACGGTTTTTAGGCTATGATTCAGATGGCACCATTTGAGGCACTCTATCAGAGGCCATGTAGATCTCTGTTGTGTTGGCTAGAGGCCGGTGAATCTGAGTTGATGGGGCCAAGTCACATGTAGAAGACATCATAGAGAGTTAATTTGATCAGGAAGCGGATGGCTATGGCTCAGAGTAGGTAGAATTCTTATGCATATTGGAGGCATATCCCTCTTGAGTATTTGATGGGTGATAAAGAGTTCCTTTGGTTGTCTCCAAGGTTGGGTCACTGTCGGATTCAAAAGCAGTGTAAGTTGGCACCCAGGTATGTGGGACCTTTTTTGATTGTTGATAGGATCGGACCAGTGGCTTACTTATTGGGTCTTCCACAACAATATGGTGGTATGCATGATGTGTTTCATGTGTCACAACTTTGATGGTATCACCCTGACCCATCTCACATGGTTGATGTAGAGGATGTGGAGCTTGAGGCTGATGTGTCCTTTGAGGAGCATCCGGTTCGTGTGGTGGATCATAGTGAAAACGTCTTGCAAGGAAAGGTTGTGCCATTGGTGGGAGTACTATGGCCGCACGGGAATGTTTAGGAAAAAACATGGGAGCGGGAAACGGTTATGCGGGCTCAGGGGCCTGAACTCTTCTCTTCGGTGGATCAATGAGGTTTGGAAACTCGGCTCGGGGACGAGCCGTTATACGGTGGGGAGGTTGTAAGATGCCGGTATTTCTAAGGGTATGTTTTCGTTATGTTTTGGTTGAATCCATTTTTTCCTGCTTCAAGGGATGTCTTCTGGAAGTATGAGAGGTCTTGGGGGTGTTTTGGGGGCTCGAGGCACGAAAGAAAGGAAAGCTGGGCAAGACAAGCCTAGGCGCACGGCCTGCGCAAGGCCATGGAAAACCGTGCGGCCTACCCAGGTAAACCGTGCAACCACTCCTCCTCCAGATAGTAGCATGCTCATGGTTTGCACCCGGTCTATCAAAGTGTGCTGCCAAACAGTGCAGCCACTTAATATTGGGAAAAATTACAAAATTTCGACCCCAGGATTTTAAGAACCCACTTGGGATTTCCTCTCCATTCTTCCCACTTCACCCAAGGAATGAAACAAATCGCCCAAGAGCTCCAAGAGGTCGATCAACCTCGTTTATAAGGCGTTTTTGGTGCCGTTAGATACCGATAGAAGCTCCGAGTATGTTTAACCTCATCCTTCCTTCTCTTTCAGGTTTAGGGTTAGTATCTTCTCTCCCTCTTCTTCCGATGCTCTAAAACCCTATTTTTTGGGCGAGTTCTAGGTTGAAGCTCTAAATACTGGTTAGACTGAGGTCTAAGGACTCAATTGAGTGTGCGTTCAACCACAGTTTCAAGGTACATGGTCTAAAAACGTTATCCCATTGTTTTATGGAGGATTTATGAATGTGTGGATTTTCTCAGGACTTCCTTTTCATGAGCTTTGATCATCCTTGATGTGTTTGGTATAAAAGATGCTTAAAATGGTAAATGGGAACTCTCTCGATCCCCTTGGGATGCATCGAGAATGACTTGACCTAATTTGGGCCATCCATGGGGTGTGCCGGCTTTTCCTGGGCTTAGGGATTGTTATTAAACAAGTGACCTAGTTGTAATAAATGGTAGAGCCATTGAATAATACGTTTTCATGGTTGGTTGAACATGGAATAGAAGTTAGGTGATGCACCTAGACTTGGAAATAACTTAATGGTTGTTTGTAATGGGTTGAATGGTTGATTCATGGAAATGATGAATGGGTTAAATGTGTTAATGTGTAAAATGATTAACGACCATAATGGGAAAGATTATGGGTTTAGTGTTGAATGATTAGTGATATAGGAATAACACATGGGAATTGGGTGAATGGTGATATGATGTGAAATGGTAATGTCTTACTGGGATAAGGCATAATGTGAATTCCCGTGTGGTTTTTTTTGAATAAGGGTTTTCAAAGGAAAATGGTATGGTGGGTAGATGGTAACTTTTATAAGAATGTGAACATTGATTAGTAGTGTGGGGTATGACATGAGGATCTATTCCCACGGGTCGAGTAAAGAAAGATGCTCTAAACTCCACCCTAAATGCATGGGTTAGGAATGGGGACTGATGATCTATTATCCTAACGGTTGCATCCACCCGGACTAAGGCTTCGAGGTGAAGAGATGGTTTCTATGAGGGGTTTGGTCCTAGTGGGATAGGACAATGATCTGTTTACCCTCTTGCATGTGATCGTTGGCTTTAGACCCATGTAAAATAATGTATGTGATTAACCCATGGAAATGTGATGAAATGGTAAGTGATGATATTGGGTGTGTAAAGAATGGTAATGGAAGTGGAAATGGCTTTGGCTTTAAACTAGTTAATGTCACATTAAATAATTACATTAAAATTATCATACATATTTTTTTTTCGTGCACTACATGTTCATACTGGATATTTTGTAGACACCGTTGTTGGTGGCCTACTGAGTTGTACTCACACCCTGTTCGGGCTGCCGTTGGGTACCCGAGCATACTTCATGTTTGCAGGTCAGAAGAAGGGAAAGGGTCCTTTATAGATAGTTGAGTGGACATGGGTAGCACTTGGTGGAGGATCTAGACTTGGAGTCGGGACCATTTTTGGGATCTTGGCCATTGTCTTTATTTTGGGATTTTGTTCACTTTTTCACTTGTAGTAGGAAATGGCATATTTATTGTTGGATATGGTTGTCCTACTGGTTCCTTGTTTATTGATTATTTTTTCCTCTATTGTTTTATTTCTATTATGGCTTACTCTGATAGAAATGGGGTATAGTCTCCCCACATGACCATATAGTCCCCCACTGCTAGTCGGCAGCCTTTGGCGTGTAGGGAGGCGCGCATAAGGTAATGTAACTACCCAACTCGGAGCACCGGTTTAGTGGCTTCCGGGTCGGGGATGTAATAGATGTATAATGGATTTTATCTGCCACAAATATATATAGTTTATTATTATGTGACATTGTGTTTTAGATTATATAGGGATAAAAATAATTTGTAATGGTTTATATGTCATGTGATATTGTGGGGCATGGATAATGATTCTTGGTAAACTTTTGGACTTGAGAAGGGATTCTTGATCTGGTATTTTATGGGATGTGGTTTGTAATGACCAAAAAACCAGTACCCCATATCTAGTTTCTTACATTTTTACATTGGAATAAGATACAATGAATCACATTCTGAAGGGGTAAATAGTTTAGAATTATAGTTAAATAAATGACATACATTAATCATTTATTACATTTGAAAACAAAAATTACAAATTTCTTTGAGATTACAATTAATCAATCATTAATATCCATTAATATAATTATTAGTAAACTTCTATGAATCCTCATAATGAAAACAAAATTATGGTGAGTTCAAATGCTCAGTAATGGTTTTGTATTGCCGATGTTATCTTGAATCAACAAGCAAAATCATAAAAATTAAAATAACTAAACACAAACTCCATATAATTAATAATACTAAAGTAATAAATAAGGAATGGTAAATAACATAAAACATGTTAAATTTAATAAATAACAAAATTATGAGGGCTAGATAAGGTTTAATTAATATATCAATTTAAATAACTAAAAAAACATACCATTTAACCAATAAACTGAGAATAAAAAATTACTCCAAAGAAAATATCAGAACAAAAATATCATAGATATTAAAAAAATAATTCTTGATGACTTAAGATCTTAATTATTTGATTTCATCATTACAAGCATCATGATACTTCTAATTTCTATAAATTTCTCAAGGAATTTTAAAATATTTGGGTAGGTATAAATTGAAAACACATTAAAATAAGGTTATCCAGCTAATTCGTCTAATGAGACTATCAATGCATTGAGTGTAAGTTTTTAATATGGACCACACATATTTCCATGTTTAATGTATTCCTCATATTTGAAATAATCTATTTAATTTATGAAACATATGCCATATCATCCAATATCCATATCAAGTAATGGATATATATTTGTTAATATGTCCCCATTTCATAAAATGACATTAAATGTAAAACAACTTATGTATAAATTATTTTATGTTATAATAAATAAACATATTGATCAAAAATAATTTGGACATTTAGTAAAAATTTAATGTACAATTACCACCCAAAAGTGAATATTTCAAGGGAATGTTAATAAATAAAAAAATAAATCAAGAAAGTGAATTTTGACACTGTACATGTAGAAAATAGTCAATAACCATACCTAGAAATCATAATTATGGTATCAATAAAAGACATACTTAGTGATTTATAGGAAAAATAATGTGTTATTATCATTGATTAGTAAAAATAGTAGAAAAATATATTTAAAGACATTCATGAGGGAAAAATCTGTTTAACTTTGAAAACATTTTTAAATCCTAAAGATCAAAAAATAATTTTATATTAAATTTCATTGACAACAACATTTTATACTTATGAAGTAATATTAAAAAAATTGTATGGTCATGATAGTTATTCCTTTAACTATTTTGGTAAAAAAATGGACTTGTTTGGAAAATTAAATCAATATTTATATAAAAAATTCAAAAAGTAAAAAATGGGTAAAAATATATTTAATAAATAATTTGGTAAATGTTAAAACTTTTTTAGAAAACATGGTTCTGGAAGAAGAAGTGGTTTTAACAATAGAGAGAAATAAAGTTAGATTTGATTAAAAATAATTATCATTCATTTTAAGTAACAAATAGTGAAAAATGGGAATATTGGCAATAAAAAATAATGAAATACCAAAGGAGAATAAAATTAAAGGGTATTATTAAAATATTATCAAATATTTTATTTCAATATAAAATCAACCCCAAAGAATCTCGAATATAATGACATTGTAATATAAACCCTCAAAAAGATCATAACATGAAGTGAGAATTAATAAAGGAATAGTTTATCTGTATCACCTTTCAGTCCACATAAGACAAGTGGAAATAAAAAAATTTAATATTCGATTCAATAAAAAATATTTTAAAAGTATTAAAGACAGTGAATAAGTAATATAACCCGATGGAAATAAATTGCATTATGTAATTATTTACCACTTGGTAACATTTATTCAAAAATTAATTTGGTTGAAATAGTTCAAATCGAAATTAAAATTTTCAATATTTATTATGTAATATTGATATTACATGTAATAGGGGTAGTATATATACCAAATAAATAAAATTATGTTCATAGAAATACAATATTCCTTATTGAAATGAAATAGAGATCAACTTACTTAACTAAGACTTCTATTTAGATGAACATAATTCAAAGTAATATATAATGGTTTTAAGAATGTTATTAATTTATACTAGTTGTTTTTTGAAATTTATAACATCATATATAACCATTTTATTATATCTTATAACCCATTAATTATAAATCTTTCTTTATTTTAATTATTTCATGTGTTAATTTCCATGTTTTCTCAAGAATGATTTATTGTGAATGTTCAAATTCCATGGTACAGAACATTGATCCAAATATAAGGAATGATATTAATATTATAAATATTATATTTAATCATTATATAAATTTATAGAATCATTCTTAAAGGTTTTATATGGATAATTAATTGCATCACTTCATGGAAACAGAAGGTTGTAGGTTATCATGAGCAATTAAATCATTCCATTAACAAGAAAAAGTATAAGGAATTGGGTGATATATTAATCTTTAAAAATTCATATCTTATTATATATAACTTATAAATTCATTAAACATGACATTATTACCTTCTATGTAAATTGTATCTGGAAAATGAATCATATCACTTCGTAAGGAGTTTTTCCTCCTTACACACGAGAAACATTATCATATTTTAAACGACATTACTGTAAAAAGGTTATTTTGTCCCCAAATGAAGCATGTGGGGTTGGAATGGCGTTTTATGGTGTTAGTGGTATAATAGTTACATCAAACAGATATCCACATCCCTTTTAGGAAGTTTTAAACCTGTTTTATTCATGGAACTAAAAACACCCAATTGTTCTATATCCATAAAGGACCTTCTTTACAATAGAAGGTTCTCATTGGGGAGTTTAGAAAACTATACTTAATAAATAAAATTTTTATTTAAGATGGAAGGTCGGGTTCATAAAACCTTCTTGGGGGTGTTATTTCCTACTTTGGGACTCTATTATATATTTAAGATATGTTCTTGATTCCTTCATTAATTAACAAGTCTAACAAGGGTCACTCATGAATTAAAAATAAATTATTATCATGTGTGGATCATAGAATACTCTATTTTTATCTATGTTTTTCATCAATGGAGAAATTTTAATGTTTTTGAGGTTCTTGGGAAATGTTATCCTCTCATTTTCTGGTTATAGATTATTGGGTTATTATTATGACGATGATGGTTTTCATCAATAGAGTGGGGTGTTCTAGATTGTATTGTTATATAGGAATATTGGAGATGTTTTGATGTTGATATCACTCACATGAATGGGAATCCAATGTATCCTTGTAAAGGGGATCAGAACCCATATAGTTTGTCTTCAAGTAATGCAGAACATATTTATTTTTAAGGTCATATAATAACGAACAAAACAAGACATTTAACATAATATGATACTAACATGTAGGTGAAAGGTGATAATTCACATTTTTTGTATGTGACTTATGTCAAAGAGGACCATGGAACCAATAAAGTATATAGATTCCATGGAAAAAGAATTCTAAACCAAGAATGTGTACAAAAAAGAATTAAGGTTGATTTGTGTGAGGGTTTTGGAACTCAGAGATGATTTCTACATATCCCATTTGGACAGTAATCAAATCCCACGTATTTAGTTTGTGAGGACCCATGCCTAAGGAGGCACTTATGTTTTCCTCGGAGTTGATTATATCCCTTTTTATGAATAATATGGGCTTTATTACTGACAAATATTCCATGCGAAAAGGGAAGTGGGGGGTGTCTCTACTCATGATGGTTTAAAGGCATAGTTCAGGCTTACACTGAAGGAGGAGTCCCATGGATGTGTCTGGTTATATGGTTGGGGATTATTACTGAAGAGGAGGCCCATGATGGGTTTAGGATTACACATGTAATGATTACCATGATGTTTATTTCTGGGTGATGTGATTGGGACGTATTAAAATTTAGAGGCCCATGATGGGTTCGGGCTTATATGTGGAATGATTCCCATGATGGTGATTTCAAGGTGTCATGATTGGGACTTGTACCAAGTAGGAGGCCCATGATGTTTTTTAGATTACACATTGAATGACTCCCATGATAGTGATTGCATTGTGGAATGATTATGAATTATACCAACAACTCATTATGGGTTTGGTCTTACACAATGAAATATTCCCTTGATGGTAATTTCAGGGTGTCGTGATTGGGACTTATAAATATTAGGAGACCCATGATGGTTGTGGTGTTACAATTTTAATTCTGGCCAGTTATTAGGGATCATATGGATTTTATAATCACCTCCAACCTCTAATCTCATGTGAGTCATGATATGTGTGAGAAACACGAGGAAGTGGTAGATCTGGGGAACCACATGATCCTTCTTCCATTGGAGAAAGAGAACAGATATACAAAAGAAGAAGAAATGGATTTGATTAATATATTCCTCTCAAATATTTCATAAGTAGGATAGTAACATCAGACTACCCATATAGGTATGACCTAAGAGGGGAATAGAAAAAAGTGTGCAACATCCTACCAAAATGTCTACAGAGTTACACTTAAGGTGGACTCCCTAAAATTGGTTTCAATATGAGGATATCAGTCCCTTTTAATGGGAAGTGAAAGTGTGATCCACACCATCATTGCTTAGAACTAGATTTCCAAGGTCTCAAAGACCAGAAATATAGTAAAGTATCCTCGTCCTTATATATTAGACTAGGAGGTACCTAACACAACCCCCAGGGTTGGGGTTCTTGTGAATGAAATAATCCATACTCAAAAACACCCCAATAACCCTACCTATTTGGTAGGACAAGTCTGTACAACTCTGGCCAAAGAAATGCATAGTCGAGTGGGAGACACAATGATAAAACAAATTCAATTGTTTTGAAAGTTTTTAGGATAGGTTGGATGTGTCCATTTGGTCCATCTCATCCAATGAAAACTGGGGAAGGATGTACGTTCCATTAATGTCTTAGAAGAGGGCCTCTAAAGTGGATCACATAGGGTTGAATCTAGTCAAGCCAAGGGGGTCTCACCCAGGGTTTTTCTGCACTACATGGGAGTGCTTCACACACATATTCTTGTATGAGAGGAAAAATATTCTCACATATATTCCAATGTGATATGAGGGTACATTGGGATAAAACATATCTAGGAAGAAACACTTGGGTGAGGCTTTCTAGAAGTTTTCGAGGGTATCCAAAAGTGTTCTCCGAAGTATCTTCTGCATGTCCCCAGTTAAAGAATGGGACCCTGTTCTACTGTTCTTTAACAATGAGGGAATTTTTTTCTCATGTAGGTGTTGCTTATTTTAAACACAATGATGAATTTGTTTCCACAATCCCCCCTTTAATTTCTCTTTTTAACAAATTAGAGGGACACCTAAACAGTTTCTAATGTCTTGGGTTAATTATTACGGGCAGCCATGCAATATTAGTTTATCAAAAAATATCATTGATACAAATGAAGAGATATATGGTCCTATTTATTTTCAAATATGAGACCCTATTTTAAAGTGATTTCTCATGAAAAAACATCATACAGGATAATGTATAGGTCACTCGTGTGTGCTGATGTGAAGGACCATGACACCGAATGATGTATAGGGCCATCATGTAGGCTCATGTGTAGGTTCCCTATATGTCGACATTGTTCATTAGGACATTCATTTAAAGACTTTAGTAGTGGTTTTAATCCTTGAATTTCAATACATATCTTCTTCTCTTATCCTTATGGTATTTTTCTTTAATACATTTTCATCAATGTGAGAAAATAGAGTGCCAACAAAATCCCCCCCCCCCACAGGATTGGATTTGGTCAAAAGAAGAGGAAATGATCCTAAGGTAAAGTTATTGGAAGGGCATGTGGATGGGGGAGGTCATTTGTGATGGTCTCCCATGAAATTCATCCACTCGTGTCAATCGTGTAGGCTATCCAAAGATATAGGCCATGCATAGTAGAACCTGCATCTATAAATAGAGATGTAGGATTTAGGAGATGGTCCTCATTCTTTTGTACCACCGGTATGGTCATGCTATTGTTCCATGTAGACCTTTAACTTATGATTTATCACAAAATAACCATTCTCATGGACGATTCATCGACCAACATACATGATACCAATGTTTGGTCAATTGACCAGTTTAAATAATCTTGGGAGAGAGAGCTTCATGAGGTCACATGCACAGTTACCCTATGAGAGATCATACCTTTTCCAAATTTCCACAATTTTAAAATTATTTTTAGCTGAATACATGCTTCTAATGGAAATATTGGTGTTTTTTAATAGGTTTAATAGCCACTCAAAATACTATAGTTTCTGATGAATAATATGGAATTAACATTTAAGTGATGGTAAAATATTTAGGGCCCAACTACTATGACATTTTTTATATGAATCTACTTGATCTAAAGAGAAATTTAAAGAAGTGTCATCATGACTACCATGAGTGTAATTATTTTTCACTTTAGGGACATTCTCATTTAAAGGATTTACTCATTCTAAATTTGATGAATTACACTCCTATTTCATGTTTTCAACACTACATAGTGTTTACATCCACTAATGTTTCTAGCATGGTTTCTTAAATAAATGTTGGGACATTATCCACATCTTATGTTATGCACCCTAGACAGTGTGCCCCTAATTGAAAGCTAAACATGCATAAATTAAATCTACATTTGATTCCCATAAGTCTTCTATCATTCCATGATATAACATACAATGAGTTGGAGGGAATACTGAGATCTCCTCCAAGGAGGGGGTGTTAGGCCTGAGTGGAATTGGGTATACTGGGTGCACCAGAATATTGCTAAATTTGTGACTATGTTGAAAGAAGTAGGAATCTATAAAACCATATAGGTGGCCCAGACATATGAAAATATGAACTATTAATTCAACAATTTGTTACTATACTGATGGATACTTCTAAGGATAACGTTACACCTAATGCATGGGTAAATTGTTATCAGCTTGTGGGATGTCCACAACATCTTTCGGGAACTAATCATTGAAGATAAGTATGACAAGTTCATCCCACAGAGAATGATTTGGGATGACACTAAAATTATTCCACCTACAGTTCATGAGCTTCTGATGATATAATATGACATTAATAAGGAAGAACCCCTTCCAAGGGGATATATTCATCCCGAATCAAGGATGAGTTATTTCCCAAAACTAAAGGGGGTAGGCTCCCCTAGTAACCATCCTATGGGGTTTCCTAAGATGGTGAATTAGGAATCTCTATGTAAATCGTGGACCAAATTGGAAAAGGGGGAGTACAACCAATGGTGGTATACACCCATTTCTAGCGTACCTTCAAAGACACATCTTGAAAATATTTTTTCCATATTTCTATGCATTCACATGTTCTAAATCCACGATTCTAATGGTTTCATAAGGAAAGAGACATTATCCATTGTGGCCTAGTTGAACAAGAAGAATCATGTAGGGTTGGAAATCCCTATATTCATGAGGATTCACAAATACATACTATATATTAAAATATTGTAGGCCCCTTTTTGAATTAAAGGGTCATACAAGGTATGGTGGGAATGGTTGACATCCCACTTTTGATATTATGAAGTATAATATAGGGTTTGGATTCACAAGGGGAAGTTTCAAAAAAAATTCGAGGTCGTTTTTGGTTTTCATCCCTTATCCTAGGATCCTATTGATACCTTGAGAAGACTTAACCTTTTCATGGATATAAATTTCTTCTTATATGGTAACCCACCTAGTAAAAGATTTAATGGTAATTGAATGGAATTAAATGAGTTTAGATCATACAAGATTTCTTTTAGGAATGGCGTGCTGGAAACCTGTATAGATAGTGAGATTATGTGTGAGTCATATGCTCCATATAAGTTTGTATGCAAATTCATGTTCCCAAAATTAATAATAGAGTCTCCCCTTCTGAATGAATTGTTATAAAAGTACTGAATTGTGGTTCTACAAAATTGAATTCTTATAGTTATGGATATAACTCAATCGGTAATCAAAATACCCTTCTAAGTGCATCTAATGCATTTATATATTGGTATGTTGAGGCCTAGAAATCATTATAACCTAATGAATTATTAGCAGAATATGTCCCTTGAGCCATGGATGGAACAAATTCCAAGCATGGAAATCATGATATAAAGGATCCCCCTAGATAAGGTTTTTCTTCTCTGTTCATGTGTTCTTTTTCCCTTCATAGGGTGTGGATGATGAGGTTCCAAGTATTCTCAAATGATATCATTTATGGTATAGTCTACTGATTAGTGTCAAAAGGGATACATAATCTAATGTTGAGCCCATTTTTTTCATTCATCACCATTAAAAAGATACTCAAACTCCATTTTCTCATCCTTGAATCATAAAATAATGAGTCTAAAATCCATTTAAACAAAGGGTTTTTAAATCACCTTCACATTAGGCTAGTATTACATTAGATAACCTCTTACTAGAGGAAGTCCAAATTTGGTAGGAAATGAATTATGATGTTGAAATCATATGGTAACTTCTTCATGTTGGGCTGCAGGTTCCTGAAAATGAATATTCTTAAGAACCAAAAAATTTTCATTTTGAGAAGGATCCCACTATGGTGGGGATTTAAATTATTATTTATGAAACTGATAAATGAATTCATTTCCTGAGTTTGGTGGAGGAAATGTGGAGACTTGATAATGATTAAGGGTTTAACCTTCCATCTTCAAATTAATGGATTGACTCAGTTGGTCTTGATGATGTTAGTTGTCCTTTTATTATCTCCTCTTTTTTCATCCTTTCTTCTATCATATAAAAATTGTTGTGGATGAGGGGAGGGTCATATTTAATTTTACAAGTCTAGGATAAATTACCTAAGATTGTATCTCTGAAATATTTCCACAATGGAAACCCACTATGAATTTATGAACCATCTTATAAACCGGGAGATCATTCCATAGGCCCATAGATAATCGTGGCTGAGAAGGTGATATAAATTTTTTTACCTCCTCTGATACTTGTTTTAAGGAAGTTGGTTCTATCCAACCTCTATTGAAAAAAAAATAACATTGAAGAATAAAATATTTATATAAGTGCATCATTAATGAAGTAATGTCTCCATGTTGTAATTAATTTCTGCCTTATCTAGAAAAATGTTTAACCATGTTTATAGTAGTGGAATAACTTTCTCATTTCTCTCTCATGAGGATCAGAAACAAGCCTCTGAAAACTGAGGTGGATGCTCCTCACCATGAACGAATTCATGTATTTGATTCAAGTCTCTTTATTGAAGATGTATTGGGGGTTGATGATAAATTATCATCTCTTATCACTTCTCCAACCATTGTATAGAGATAGGAAGATTCTTGTATTGTCGAAGGTACACTATAATTCATCATATGTTGAATATTTAATTTTATTCCATATTATAATTTAGATTAGTTTTATAGCATCCCTCCATTTTATAACATAAACTTTCATTACACTACACAAAACTGAGGATCTTTAAGGTCTAGTGTCTTGGAAACCAGGAACATAATACATGAAAACAACATAAAATATTCTTCTTAAACAATTGTAAGGCGGCGTCTCCTTATGTTCATTCTAGGTTCATTACTGCTTCTCATAACCTGGGGACATACATCAAAAGAAAGGGTGAGCAGAAGGCCCAGTAAGGGAAACAAGAGGAACATTTTACAAGTGAACTTGAGATACTTCAATAAGGACATGAAAAGAACTTTAAGGCATAAGAAAGAAATCATGAGGCATTTCATAAAAAAAAATAACATTTTACATAACTTGAAGATGTGGCTACATCATTTAACATAGACAATCATGAACATATCACCAAGGTCCATCCCCAAGGTGTCATTTGAAAATTACCAAGGTTATTCACCAAGGTATCATGAAAATTGTAATCTCTAGTGGTTACATCATTACCCAATGCATTGGAGCGATATCAGGGAGCACCCTTAATTTGTCTTTATTATCATGTGATCCACATATATCATCATCAAACATTTCATAAATAACCCACATAGCATAAAATAAATGGGTTTCATTTCATAATCATAACGTTTTAAAAACTGCTTTAAAGACATGATCTTTACGTCACTTTAAACCCACGGAAAGGGAAAGCGGGTCTCATGTATGTAAATCCCAGAATTTAAAATGGAACATTTTGATATATATGTGAATACCCTTGTAGAAATAAGAGCTTTGAGTATTCACTTTATAACATAAAATAATTTTTGAGAAAAGAGAGAGGCATTTTGAGGGGAAAATTCTGCAGCATAACGGCTAAGTTTCGGGGTTTTAGAAAACATTGAAATGAGAGGGGGCATGGGTCACCCACTCATAAACGATCCATAAAACAGTAGGGTGAAAGAATAAGAAGGACATATGGACATGGTAATGAAATTTTAGGGACATAACATTTGAAATGAAAAACATGGAAGGAAAAAAGATTAGATTTCTCTTATGAAAATTCGGCAGCCTTACGGCGTCACTTAACTTCAAAAGAAAATGATTTGACAAGATCAAATAGGGTCCCTCATCATATGATCATAAGAGATCAGTATGATAGATATAGATATCATACCCCAACATAATAAAAAGGAACTTGAAAGACTTGACATGAAAATCGAACTTGAAAAATGAGAAGGGTGAAAGAATCCCTTAAAAATTCGGCAGCCTAACGGCGTCACTTAAACTTTCATAAAACGAAATGATGAGAGTAAGAGGGGATCTCTCATCATATAAACATGAAAGGGCAGTAAGAGGAATATAAAAGAACATACTCTCACATAAAAACATGGAGCAGAAAAGGAATGACATAAAAGAGATTACATGAAAAGAAAGAGAGGGGTCGGATCCCTTACCTTAAAACGTGACTCTTGAAACTCAAAGGATTGGACCTTGAGGGCTTGGGGGCACCTTGGGAGGACTCCTTGGAAGGTAAGAAGACCAGAACTTCGTTGGGAGAGAGTTGGGAGTGAAAACTAAAGGAGGAAAGGGTGGGTATTTATAGGGAAAGTGAGGGGACAAAGCATTAATGGCCAAGGGACACCTCACTAGTGGTTTTGGCAAAACCATGGGCTTGCCCATGGTATTTGCCCATGGTATTGGCCACTTGGGACACCTCACACCTTATAATACTATTCATAATTCGACCATATTGAATATATACTTAATACATCATTTAATGATGTCATTAAACACCCGTAACTTAAAAACTATACATTCACTATTCACCGAAAATTCAACTTTCTCAGAATAATCCCAAAATTTCACCTTAACCAAATATCAATGCTATGATTTTAAAAATGAACTCCATTTTATAAAAATAATTTTCTAAATATTTTTAATTTTATTTTTAAATAAATACACTATTCACCGAAAATTTATTTTTTCAGAAAAATCCCCAAAAATTACCATAACATAATATCGATGCTCTGAGTTCAAAAATAAAGTCATTTTTATAAAAATGATTTTCTAATTATTTTTAATTAAATTTTTAATTAAAAATCACTAATCATCCGAAAAAACTAATACTTGAATACTAATTTATGAAACTGTTATTTACCCATTTTATTGAATCACATTACTTAATCAAGGTGCCTAGATTATTTTAAAACATTCTTTAAGTGATATTACTAATCCATTTGGTCACATTACTAATCCTAAGCGTAAAATCACTATTCACTATTTACTATTCATCAAAAATTAAGTTGATCTTATTAGACTCCAAATTCCTTAATGAACACTTTTGTAGAAGACCATTTTTTGAAAATCATTACACATTATTAGTTATTTAGGGTTTACATAAATATTTCAAAATATCCCTTTTTCAAAATTCATCAATAAAATACATTCTAAAATTATCTGGACATTTGAAATTTCACAAACATCACTAAAGGAAGAAATCTCAATTTATTCACTCGAAGGGATTACACAAGGAAGCTAGGGTCTCATCACATAGCCCCTTATAACACTGGCATAAGACCTGAGTGTAAGGTGTGCTATGGTGAGAGAATCCGAGGGAGGCTCAGATAACATTGCCCTAGTAGTAATCTCTACTAACTTGAACTTCTCCCGCAGGCGTTTCCGTTCAAGCTTGACATGCTGGATCTCGGCTTGGGCTTGGTCCAAAGCGAAGCCCACAGATTCTACCTTTTTCCCAAGCTCTGATAAGTGGGCTTCATAAGGGTCGAGTCTACTGGATGAAGCCATCGACTCCTCTTTCTGCATTAACCATTAACATCTTATTAAATCAATAAGAGTAAGTTAATATACTACTAAAAAAGATTGGGTCGTTACATTCTTCCCCCCTTAAGAAATTTCGTCCCCGAAATTTATACTTGAGGCCTAGTCGAAAAGGTGAGGGTACTTTTGCTTCATCGTTTCCTCAGGCTCCCAAGTCGCTTCTTCATATTTATGATTCCTCCACAATACTTTCACATGGTGGGTAGTCTTGTTTCGTAGGACCTTGTCTCTACGGTCCAAGATCTCTACTGGCTGCTCCTCATAAGAGAGGTCATGTTCCAGTTGTACCACCTCTGGGTTCAGTACATGCGAAGGGTCGGGTATGTACTTCCTCAAGAGAGATACATGGAAGACATTGTGAACTTGATCTAGGTTCGGTGGAAGTGATAGACGATAGGCCACTGCTCCTATGCAATCAAGGATTTCATAGGGGCCAATGTAACTAGGGCTGAGCTTCCCTTTCTTCCCAAACCGCATGACTCTCTTCCATGGAGAAATTCGAAGGAAGACTTTGTCACCAACACCAAACTCCAAGTCCCTTCGACGATTGTCAGCATAGCTCTTCTTCCGACTCTTAGCAGCCTTTATGTGTTGTTGGATGGCATGTACTTGTTCTGTCATTTCTTGCACAAGATCAGGCCCAAGAAGCTTCCTCTCACCAGTTTCATCCCAACAAGTAGGAGTTCTACACCGCTTTCCATACAGAGCTTCATAGGGTTCCATCTGAATACTCGCATGGAAGCTGTTGTTATAAGAGAACTCCACTAATGGGAGGTGTTGATCCCATACACCCTTAAATTCCATTGAGCATAATCTCAACATGTCTTCGAGTGTCAGAATATTCCTTTCAGATTGGCCATCAGTTTGAGGATGATACGCCGTACTAAAATTCAATTCAGTTTTCAGAGCATGCTGAAGACTTCTCCAGAATTTTGATGTGAATCTTGGGTCACGATCAGATACGATGGATAGTGGTACCCCATGCAGCCTTACCACTTCCTTCACGTATATCTTGGCAAGCTGATCCAGAGAGAAATCTTCCCGAATAGAGATAAAATGGGCTGTCTTGGTGAGACGGTCCACAATAACCCATATCGCATTGTTTCCTTTGGATGTTTTTGGGAGACCAGTTACAAAGTCCATGGTGATATTATCCCACTTCCATACTGGTATGGGTAGCGGTTGTAATACCCCCTTAGGATGTTGTCTTCCTGCCTTTACTTGCTGACACACCAGGCACCTTGTAGTGTAATCGGCAATCTCCCTCTTTATGTTATCCCACCAATAATGATCACGAAGGTCTCTATACATCTTAGTGCTTCCCGGATGTATATAGAAAGTAGAGCTATGAGCTTCATCCATCAGTTCATTCTTTATCTCCGGAATATATGGAACACATAGTCTTGTACGAAATTTCAATACACCTTCTTGATCAATATTGAAATCAGGGAACTTCCCATCCTTTACAGCCTCGAACTTCTCCTACAGCAAAGGATCTTCTTTTTGAGCCTTATTGATCTTCTCTAGTAATGAAGGTTGAGAAATCATTTGGGATAGGGTTGATGATGTCCCTTTCCTTATAATTCCCATGTCCAGTTTTACTAGATCATTAATCAAGGGATCTCCCAGGATCCTCATTGTTGCCAGAACAACAGGATCTTTCCTGCTTAACGCATCTGCGACTTTGATTGCTCTTCCAGGGTGATAATGAATTGAACAATCATAGTCTTTAATAATCTCCAACCATATCCTTTGTCTCATGTTCAATTCTTTCTGAGTGAAAATATACTTTAGACATTGGTGGTCAGTGTATATATCACATTTCTCCCTATAAAGATAGTGCCTCCATATCTTTAGAGAAAAAACAACTGCCGCCAGCTCTAGATCATGCGTAGGATAATTCTGCTCATGAATCTTCAACTGTCGAGATGCATAAGCAATTACTTTGTCATTTTGCATGAGGACGCACCCAAGCCCTTTCAGACATGCATCGCTAAAAATAACGAATCCTTCTCCGATAGAGGGTAGTGTTAACAGAGGTGCAGTAACCAATCTCTTCTTCAGCTCTTGGAAACTTTCCTCGCATTCATTTGTCCAAATGAACTTAACCCCTTTTCGAGTCAACTTGGTTAGTGGATTAGAAAGTCGTGAAACGTTTTTCACAAACTTCATATAATATCCCGCTAAACCAAGGAAACTATGAATCTCAGTTACTGTTGTGGGTTGAGGCCACTCCTCCACAACCATTGTCTTTGCAGGGTCAACCGAGATTCCTTCATTGGTTACGATGTGCCCCAAGAAAGCCACTTGTTGTAACCAAAACTCACACTTGCTGAACTTCCCAAAGAGCCTCCCCTTCCGTAGAGTTTTCAAAATAACCCTCAGATGATCTTCATGCTCCTCACAACTTTTTGAATATATCAAAATATCATCAATAAAAACTACCACAAAGTTATCAAGGTAGTCCTTAAAGACTCTATTCATAAAATCCATGAAAATAGCAGGAGCATTAGTCAAGCCGAAGGGCATAACAGTAAACTCATAATGCCCATATCTTGATCGGAAGGTAGTCTTTGGAATATCTTCTTTCTTCACCCTCAGTTGATGATAACCAGATCGAAGGTCAATCTTAGAAAAAAATTGAGCCCCACGAAGTTGGTCAAATAAATCATCAATTCTTGGAAGAGGGTATCTGTTCTTCACTGTGATCCCATTCAGTTCTCTATAATCAATTCATAGCTGCATTGATCCATCCTTCTTCTTCACAAAGAGAACTGGTGCTCCCCAAGGAGACACACTCGGTCAGATAAACCCCTTCTCCAACAAGTCTTGGAGTTGTTTCTTTAGCTCCTCTAGCTCCACATTTGCCATTCTATACGGAGTCTTTGATATCGTTTGGGACCCAGGTATGAGTTCAATGGAGAACTCTACCTCTCTCTCTGGGGGAGGTCCAGGTAACTCCTCAGGAAATACATCCATGTATTCCTGAACAATCGGAACGTCTTCTATTTGTATGCACCCTTTTCTTTCTTCATCATCACCGATTAACTCCATAAAGAAAGCTATAGGAGGTGCTTCTAGATAGGGATCAGTTCGGGATATCTCTCCTTGGAAGATAACTGTAGGTCATTCTTTCAAGACTACTGAGATTTCCTTACTTCTGCATTTGATCTTAGCGTTATACTTTGAGAGCCAGTCCATCCCTAGTATAATGTCGAATTCCATCATGGGAATGACTACTAGATTTGCGATAAGATTCTGCTCACCAAAGTAAACACTAGAGTCTCTAAATACTGTTGATGCAATGATAATCCCACTTGGAGTCTTGACTGACAACTCTACCTCTAGCAGTTCGGGGATTGATTCTATATTCCTTGCAAACTTGGAGGAAAAAAAGGAATGCGTAGAACCAGAATCAAATAAAGAACTTGCTAGTTTTGAGAGGACAACAAGAGTACCTTCTACCACATCGTTCGGAACTTCAAATTCAGTTGTTGTGATAGCGAAACCACGACCTTGCTCCCTTGGCCTCTGCTGAGGTTGATGGTGATTCCCCTCCACCGCCCTCGGATTTGGACATTGGTTAGCAAAGTGCCCAAGCTGTCCACACTTGAAGCATGTGACTTCGGGTAGGGCCAGAACCATCTTTCCTCTGTCGTTAGTGTTGGGAAGTTGAGGCTTCACATCACCACGACAATTCTGAGAAATATGGCCTACTTTTCCACACCTATAGCACTTGCCACTTCCAATCAAGCAGTTCCCCGAATGCTTCTTCCCACATTTATTGCATGTGGCATGTTGCATATGCTTTCCACCTCTTTCCTGGTCAAAACTTCTTCCCAGGCTTGGTTCTAGAGTTCTCTTCTTCTCATTATATTTGTGAGACCATTGTGTCTCCCCAAACTCTAGTTCAACTTTCATAGCACTTCGAACTATTTCTTCATAGCTATCGTAGTCCCTGTTGGCTAGATTCTTCCGCAGATGTGGTCGTAGTCTTCCAAAGAATCTATCAACCTTCCCATTAGGGTCCATGACAAAGCTTGAGGTATAACAGGAAATCCTTGTGAAGTTCATCTCATAGCTTCCGACAGATTCGTTCTCCTTCTGCTTCAGCTCGAGAAACTCTTTCTCCATTTTCGTTCTCATGGAATGAGGGAAATACTTGTTAAAGAAAATCCCCCGAAATTCTCCCCACTCCATAGCTTCCATCTCTCCTCGTGGCTTCGTTTTTTTGATCAGTGACCACCATTGATCAGCTTCTCCCTCTAGGTGGTAAACAGCAAGGGTGACTTTTTCTTGTTCCGAACAATGAAGTACAGAAAAGATCTTTTCAATGGAGCTTATCCATTGTTCCGCAACCAATGGGTCAGTAGATCTACTGAATGTTGGCGGTCGTTGACGCATGAAGGACTCAACAGAAAGTTGTTCCCTTCGTGGTGAGGTCGGCTCCTCATCTTGATTCAAGTTATTACTCATTACTTGAGTCAGTTGGTTCATCATTCGCATGAATGTTTCCATTCCGGCTTCCATCGGAGGGCCGTCAGCACATGGTGCATTGCGGTCACCATCGGCACGGTTCCTCCTATTGCCCGCCATCTTCTAAAAGAATAAAATCTTAGTGAGAAACTTATTTCATTTATGAATCTTTTAACTAAGACTTCATGCTTAAACAATTATACTTCTCTATAATTCCTTCATAAGGATTCATAAAAAGCTTGCGATTAACCAAACATATCCCCCGGGAGTGTCGTAACCAAGAGTGCAGCAAGGCCCATTATCGTGCACCAGTTCCCGTTCGAGTCTAGCTCAAAGCGGTGTTTTCGGGTTTTACCCCTATGTACATTTGTGCCAGAGCCTCCTCTACCTGCCCATACCCAGACAGGGATGTATTTGTTTGATAAACCACTTACTCAATACTTACCAAAATACCAGAAAGTTTTCCTATACTAAAACTTTTCTATAGGGTTATTCCTAAAGGATTTTTTTATATCCTAATTTCCACAAATAACTAAACCTCCCTTTGATACCAACTATAGCATCCCGCCATTTTATAACATAAACTTTCATTACATTACACAAAACTGAGGATCTTTAAGGTCTAGTGTCTTGGAAACCAGGAACATAATACATGAAAACAACATAAAACATTCTTCTTAAACACTTGAAAGGCATCTCCTTAAGTTCATTCTAGGTTCATTACTGCATCTCATAACCTGGGGACATACATCGAAAGAAAGGGTGAGCAGAAGGCCCAGTAAGGGAAACAAGAGGAACATTTTACATGTGAACTTGAGATTCTTCAATAAGGACATGAAAAGAACTTTAAGGCATGAGAAAGAAATCATGAGGCATTTCATAAAAAAAATAACATTTTCCATAACTTGAAGATGTGGCTACATCATTTAACATAGACAATCATGAACATATCACCAAGGTCCATCCCCAAGGTGTCATTTGAAAATTACCAAGGTTATTCACCAAGGTATCATGAAAATTGTAATCTCTAGTGGTTACATCATTACCCAATGCATTGGAGAGCTATCAGGGCGCACCCTTAATTTGTCTTTATTATCATGTGAGCCACATATATCATCATCAAAAATTTCATAAATAACCCACATAGCATAAAATAAATGGGTTTCATTTCATAATCATAACGTTTTAAAAACTGCTTTAAAGACATGATCTTTACGTCACTTTAAACCCACGGAAAGGGAAAGCGGGTCTCATGTATGTAAATCCCAGAATTTAAAATGGAACATTTTGATATATATGTGAATACCCTTGTAGAAATAAGAGCTTTGAGTATTCACTTTATAACATAAAATAATTTTTGAGAAAAGAGAGAGGCATTTTGAGGGGAAAATTCTGCAGCATAACGGCTAAGTTTCGGGGTTTTAGAAAACATTGAAATGAGAGGGGGCATGGGTCACCCACTCATAAACGATCCATAAAACAGTAGGGTGAAAGAATAAGAAGGACATATGGACATGGTAATGAAATTTTAGGGACATAACATTTGAAATGAAAAACATGGAAGGAAAAAAGATTAGATTTCTCTTATGAAAATTCGGCAGCCTTACGGTGTCACTTAACTTCAAAAGAAAATGATTTGACAAGATCAAATAGGGTCCCTCATCATATGATCATAAGAGATCAGTATGATAGATATAGATATCATACCCCAACATAATAAAAAGGAACTTGAAAGACTTGACATGAAAATCGAACTTGAAAAATGAGAAGGGTGAAAGAATCCCTTAAAAATTCGGCAGCCTAACGGCGTCACTTAAACTTTCATAAAACGAAATGATGAGAGTAAGAGGGGATCTCTCATCATATAAACATGAAAGGGCAGTAAGAGGAATATAAAAGAACATCCTCTCACATAAAAACATGGAGCAGAAAAGGAATGACATAAAAGTGATTACATGAAAAGAAAGAGAGGGGTCGGATCCCTTACCTTAAAACGTGACCTTTGAAACTCAAAGGATTGGACCTTGAGGGCTTGGGGGCACCTTGGGAGGACTCCTTGGAAGGTAAGAAGACCAGAAATTCGTTGGGAGAGAGTTGGGAGTGAAAACTAAAGGAGGAAAGGGTGGGTATTTATAGGGAAAGTGAGGGGACAAAGCATTAATGGCCAAGGGACACCTCACTAGTGGTTTTGGCAAAACCATGGGCTTGCCCATGGTATTTGCCCATGGTATTGGCCACTTGGGACACCTCACACCTTATAATACTATTCATAATTCGACCATATTGAATATATACTTAATACATCATTTAATGATGTCATTAAACACCCGTAACTTAAAAACTATACATTCACTATTCACCGAAAATTCAACTTTCTCAGAATAATCCCAAAATTTCACCTTAACCAAATATCAATGCTATGATTTTAAAAATGAACTCCATTTTATAAAAATAATTTTCTAAATATTTTTAATTTTATTTTTAAATAAATACACTATTCACCGAAAATTTATTTTTTCAGAAAAATCCCCAAAAATTACCATAACATAATATCGATGCTCTGAGTTCAAAAATAAAGTCATTTTTATAAAAATGATTTTCTAATTATTTTTAATTAAATTTTTAATTAAAAATCACTAATCATCCGAAAAAACTAATACTTGAATACTAATTTATGAAACCGTTATTTACCCATTTTATTGAATCACATTACTTAATCAAGGTGCCTAGATTATTTTAAAACATTCTTTAAGTGATATTACTAATCCATTTGGTCACATTACTAATCCTAAGCGTAAAATCACTATTCACTATTTACTATTCATCAAAAATTAAGTTGATCTTATTAGACTCCAAATTCCTTAATGAACACTTTTGTAGAAGACCATTTTTTGAAAATCATTACACATCATTAGTTATTTAGGGTTTACATAAATATTTAAAAATATCCCTTTTTCAAAATTCATCAATAAAATACATTCTAAAATTATCTGGACATTTGAAATTTCACAAACATCACTAAAGGAAGAAATCTCAATTTATTCACCCGAAGGGATTACACAAGGAAGCTAGGGTCTCGTCACATAGCCCCTTATAACACCGGCATAAGACCTGAGTGTAAGGTGTGCTATGGTGAGAGAATCTGAGGGAGGCTCAGATAACATTGCCCTAGTAGTAATCTCTACTAACATGAACTTCTCCCGCAGGCGTTTCCGTTCAAGCTTGACATGCTGGATCTCGGCTTGGGCTTGGTCCAAAGCGAAGCCCACAGATGCTACCTCCTTCCCAAGCTCTGATAAGTGGGCTTCATAAGGGTCGAGTCTACTGGATGAAGCCATCGACTCCTCTTTCTGCATTAACCATTAACATCTTATTAAATCAATAAGAGTAAGTTAATATACTACTCAAAAAGATTGGGTCGTTACAAGTTTCCTATACTAGAGGACCTCACGATAGTCAATGACTACCCCATTGTCTCTCTTGAAGGGGATGAAAATAATTTTAGATTTTACAATAAAGGTTTCGATGATGTCCCTAAAACCACACGTCTCGATAATGTTGTGCCAACTGAGAATTCTGTAGAGGGAATCGATGGTGGAGCCAATTTCAGACCTGAACTACACTCCTTGGATACCCCTACTAGTGATGATGATTCATGATGTGAGGGATTTTAAAGTGAAAAGTTTATTGAATTAATTGATCTTGAGGATTGTTTACACATCATTAATATTCCACCTAATTGAGTGGAGTTTGAGGGATTTAGTAGGATTTTGGATGGACATGAGTTATCACATTCCAAAATTATTTTTAATATATTCACCCTATTTTTCATTCACATATCACATCTATGTTTGATCTGTATAGATTCTTTTATAGATACTTTTTCCAAGACCCTTCATGAATAAGGTGTCCAAGTCCATCCTACTACCACTACTAAGGAAGTGACAACTGATAATTCAGATGTGAGGGATTCTTGAGATCCTCTAATACCAGATGCTAAGAAAAATCAAGAGTATGTTCCTCATCATGCAGTCCTTTCCCCGAAATCTAAGGATTCCATTGTTTAGGAGGCATCAATCCCAATTGTCTACCAAACAACTGGTGAGTGTTATTAACCATTTTTTTTACATCACTTTGGTTTTTTTTATGTTGACCTCTACATTTTAATGAAATGTGTCCCCTACTATTAAATTCCATCAACTTCAGTTATTGGGCCTGAGAGTGGGGCTTCCATACATGTTACACCAATAGAAATATGTCAAAATGGGTATTTTTTAATGGAGTGAAACAAGAAAGATCATCAAGTGAACTCATCATAGACAATGTCTCTCACTCCAAAAGTGAATCCATGTTATATTTAGAGACACATGAGGCATTTTTTACAATCCAATGTATTTTCAAATGTAATTTCTTGAAGATAATCTGGGAGACTCCTCTTGAAGACATGTTTTCAGGACATTACCGACTTCAATTCAATCTTTCATGTTGGGATATGCTAGATTTGGCTACTATGAGATCCATGATGCGGTGGAGGCGATCATCTTGAAAATAGAAGAGGGGTGAAGATCACAACAAGCTAAGACATAGTAGGCATGCTAGTTTGAGGAACATAAATCTTCATTAATCAAAGATGAGCTCAGTCACACCAAAAAGGTGGGGGAGTATCAATATTTCTATGATGGTAAATAATTCCAAATGGTGTGTCTTCGAGAAAAATTAAATTTTTTAATTGAATAGGTAGTCCAAGTCCACAAATCCTTATAAGGAAATTTGGAATAAACAAGGTATGATGTTGCTGTAGAGAAAACGAATCCCCATTATGTTGAGGAGGCTAATGTTAAAAATTCGTCCAACCTCCAATAAGGTGCAGAGAATGATCAAGCTAAAACTGATCGTATTAAAGTCTATTTTGAGGGAAAGTTGTAATATTTGATAGATATGCACTAGATAGTTGATGTTCTCCTCCATACTAGAACATAAATAAAAATAATTTTTTAATCACTTTTACTTGAATGTTTTCCTCGTTTTAATTGTAACAAAACACTAAAAAAGACTTATTTGATTGAATGTCATTCCAATATAACTACAACAACCTAGGTGAGGGAGATCTCTTTTTTTCTATTTCAGGGGTTATAGGGTGTATAGTTTAGCTTTTCTTGGGTTACATGGAAAACCCTATAAAACATTTATCTTATCTATAATCACCCTAATTTTTGCCTATGTCTAATATAAAGAAGACTTAGAGGGAGAGACATGGATTTTTTTAAGCCTCCGTTTTTGGGATTTCCAACTAACAGGTTTTATACCTATTTTTCTTTATTGATCAATTTTTTCCACACCCACATAGAGTACATGCCTAACGAGATGATAATAATGTTTTTTAAAAATATCGGTTTGTGGATTTTCAGTCAAGAAATTGCTATGTCTCTTTTTGTATTGTGTTTAATGTCATGAATGATGAACTGTTAAGTCTAGTGTTTTTGGTCAAATAGATTTGACCATAAATTTTTACATGATGACTTAAACTAAGATTTTTCAAAAAAAAAAAATGTTCCAACATTATTCATAAAATCGATGGCGAATGATGAGAAATTATTTTGAGGTTCATAAATATAAAACATGATATTTAGGAATAGAAGAGGTTACACTTGAGGAAGAAGTTACTACTAATTTAAAGACCCATTTTGTAGGCACCTTTATGCATATCCAACTAGGGTGTGTAACTACATAATAAAATAGTCACATCATCTGGCTGACAGGCCTTGAAATGTTTTGGGTGACATATGAAAATCCAACTAGGGTGGGTTACAACATAGTTAGGAAAATAATTTATAAGGTATTATAACATTATATTACTGATGTTAAAATTAATTTTATGTTGATTGAGATTTCTCAAGACCACAATAGGTTGTTTTATCAAAAGGAATGTGTCTGAGATTAAATAGAGCATCTATATTGGTATTATCAATGAATGGGAAACCACTCCTACCCAAATTTTTCTTGTGTGACGGAGATAAATATTTTTAAATGACTAGTGTCAGGGGGACGGACCCTTTCTCATAAGGATTTAAGCATCGTAAAATACAATACCTTGCGACTTTGAAATTAACTATGTGGTATAACATATTATTTCAGGGGTGTTGATTTACAATTTAAAATCTTGTGACTATTATGTTATGATATGTATTTTAATGTTATACAACAAGGGAATTATTCTTTTCAGTTTAATGTCATACAAAAAGAACGTTATGAAATGAAGTTTTAAGTTTTACAACAAGGGAATTATGGGGGTTATAGTTTATGGTAATTATATTTGACTGAGAGGTTAATAATTATCCTCATTCATTATAATCTATATTATAATTCACTATAACTTTCAGGTTTCAGGATGATAATGTTGTAATCTATAATCTGAGGGCCTCCGGATGTGATGATTTATGTGAAAAAATCTCCCATGGTGATAGAGGAGGTCTCTCATAAAGAAGATGTCATTGTTTAA
Organism: Viscum album; assembly: GCA_963277665.1. NCBI lineage: Eukaryota > Viridiplantae > Streptophyta > Magnoliopsida > Santalales > Viscaceae > Viscum > Viscum album. The sequence goes on along the minus strand of OY728148.1, from coordinate 2,122,764,179 downwards.
TGAAAATATTATTTTTTGGGATACTTTATTCAAATCTAATTGGGGCATGTTACTTCATAGAAAAATAGTAGTATCCTTTGGTTGAAAGTCCTATAAATTGTTAAGGTGTCTTCTAAAAAGCCAACTGAGGAATGTTATATCATATTTGGGAAAAGGATTTCTCAGTAATTATGATATTCTACAACTAATGGTTAAAGGATGTTTATGGAGATCTAGATTTCCTAAAACATAGTATCTATTTTTTCTGAATGAAAATAACTTAATATGGAAAGAGCATTCCAAGTAAAAATTACCCAATAATTGAGGGAATAGATTCCCAAAGTATGTCAGAAACAAAAAAGGGTAATAGGGGCATGTACATTTTTTCATATGACTGTGACTTTGAAACTATTGAAACGATAGGTGATATGTCACCAACCATACCAAGATCGTTTAATCATACATAGAACATGATGGTAGAAATTATAATCCATAGCCTTGGGGTTCTCAAATTGGGAGAAAGAATATAGAAAAAGTATGCAAGGGATGATATAAAATGTAATTTGAATCACATGTTCCAACATAATTTTATTAAATCTTACGAGAAGAGACGAGGCATCTCTCTAGGGTGAACTTAATCTCAATTTGATAAACCCATTTTTTGGGAAACATCATACAAAGACATATAGGGATTATTACTGCATATTCAAATAGTGTAATTCTATGGCTGAACACACCATTTTTTGAGACATTATGCATAGCCAAATGGTGAATTTTACATAGAATGTAGTAAAAGGAGCGTTTGAGTATCAAAAACACTATCATCATAAGATGGAGGAAGATTATGAAAATCCAAAAGTCTCCAAGAATAAGAGTATGGAATGTTTAAGGGATCTATCCATGTATAAATGAATCATTTGTACTAATATTTCCCATGAATCATATAGTCCCATTTATATATCTAACTCATATGTAGAAGTGTTACATCTCTATTTCCTCAGTAAACCCCAAATGAGGTGACCCAAATAAAAATCTGTTACATATATCATTGTATGTATACAGGAGTGGAGGAATATTTATTTACCTCATGTCTAAGACTATGACATGAGTCCTAGGTGTCACTATGTACCTCAATAAAAAGAGAATGAACCCACATGTAGTTCTCGAGGTACCATGTGGTTTAATGTTATGCTGTAAGAACATTAGTAATGCAGTTTTAAGACATTTAGTAAGAACATTTTTCTTGAAATTTAACGTCATACAATAAGGATGAATGGGACTCGACGTAAAAGAATGATTATTGTAGATAGATGAGGTTATAAAACCCATGAATTACTACATATATTTTAAGAGAATTTTTCCAGACACATGTAACATTAAAAAGGATTCGCAATACAGATTTAATTCATGTGTGGAGGAAAAAAGAGGGTCTTTTTGAGTAGAGGTTCATGCATGGGGTGAGACACCATATTGAATCCTCTAATATGGATATGACTCATTCATTAGATAGTGGAGGAATTAAACATATTTTTGTGCCTATTTCCAATATTGAATACCAGGATGTCACTATGTATCTCACTGGAAGGAGAATCAATCAACCTGATGTTCTTGATGAAATCATGAAATTTATTATCATGTAATGAGGATATCTGGTGTTCCTTTTATGGTATTCAAGTTTGGACTATGAAAACTATAGTGAAAATTGATTTTTTTTACTTATGTAAATAACTTTTTTATCAAAACTCCTAATACTGTGTGATATATGCTCAGTGTGATAATCAATGAGAGGTAAACGATTCTTCCACAAAACAAATGAAACACAAATGAAGAATTAGGGAATTTAGATTTTGTGGTGTCCTTATTGGGAGATATGATCCCAGGGTCATGATTTATGACACTGGTATGAAAATCAATCAACATGTACTTATTGAGACATTTCCTATTTAGATATGACCCATACACATGGCGAGGCATCTTTTTATAACTTTTGGTTGGGCCTTGGATTGGAGATTAGTTTTTCAATATGTATATTACTAAATTAAAAATAAATCCACAAATAGTTCTTGGAAAGATCATGCAGTTTATTATCCTATAATGAGGACACCCACAATGTATTTTAATGTCTTAATATAAGGATTTGGGTCACCCGACGTGTAAAGGAATGTTGTGGAAGGACCAGGTAATAAGACACTACCATCACTATGTATCCTGTGGGATCAAGAATCAATCCATTGGTAGTTATTGAAAATAGTTTACAAAATCAAATTGGGTTTTGAAATTGGCTAAAGGGGGATTTAATATTTTCTAGAATGATGGTTGGCCCCAAGGCGTGATGTCTAGGCATCACTACATATCTCATTGGAATGAGAATCAAACCATACATAGTTCTGTGAATGTTTTTGGCATGGGTATTATTCGTATACAAGGAAATTGGGGTTTTCTATAATCGGTGGACCTAGGATTGGAGATTCATGTGTCATTACATATCTAATTGGAATGAGAATAAAGACACATGTAGTTATTGAATAATGTTGTATTTGGGTACCATTATAAAAGGTTTTCATCCACTCAAACATGAAATGAAATTATTTGTTGGTATATATCATGCAATGTGGATTAGAACATGTTAGTTTAACATCATATAGTTTAGAAAACATGATATACACTTTAGAGGCATAAATATTTGACTATATATGGTGCAATTTAGTTTATCTTCCTTCAACTAGGATGAGTTTCATACCTTTTAAGTTCTTGCAACAAAGATCATCTATTTATTTTTACATCTTACAAATGACATCTGCATCAAGTGATTAAATGAAATATTTATTTAAAAACATTTCATTGGTGTGGGTCGTGATGAGGTATCCATATTTTGAGATTGGGTAATAATATCTATTATAGTGGAGATTGTGTATGGAATAAGGTTCCTCCTACATTGGTTAAATCATTGGAGGCATGTTTCCTGGTATCATTGTTGTCCCAAGGACCAATACCAGTTCACCTGGGTGGAATGAATAAAGTTGGAGCTTTTTGTTAAAGGCGTGTGTTATCTGATTTTGATAGTCCCCCAAGTGATGAAAGATTTGAAATATTTTCTCATCAATAAAATCAAATTCATTCAATCATTTCTGGTATTTTTTATATGTGGAAGACTGGTCACATATGGAAATATGGAGTGATGGAATTTGATCCTAAATGGGTATGAATGCTTCTATTTTGTATACCAGTGGGTATGTGGTAGTACAATTTGTAGTTTAGTAAGACTATAAGGCATTAAAGATCATGTCAGGCCAATAAATATTATCCTTATCCACTATATTCTTGGGTATGTTCGATATGTTCTTGGTTATGGCATCTATCTATCTATTAGCTACTACATAATAGCAGGACGAATGGATAGATTTGATATTTTACTTACCAGATATATATTTCACGTTAAAAGAATAGAAATTGTTGTTGTTTCCCAAAATTATTGAATGATGAACAGAAATTATTGTAATGATGTTGTCTTTCACAAAGATAACAATGCATTTGGGTGAAACTTCATTGTTGGGTTTTAGATCAACCCATTTGGAGAAGAAATTAGTAGTTGATATGATTTATTTTAAATTATTGGCTATAATTGGAGGGTAATACCCTAAAGAATCTAGTTCCCATATAGAAAATGGCTAGGAGTATTTGGCTCTATGTAGAAAATATGGGGGTTTATGGATGATGTTGAAATGCACTTGTTAGGAATGACATTTCTTGGTGAAGTTAGTACAATCATGCGTCACTAAAGGATAAACGTATCCATGCCTTTTGATTTGGATTGAAATTCTATGTCCAAAATGATGGGAACTATATGATACTTTTTGTACTTATTTCTTCATATCAGTGGTATCTTATCCATTAATACATCTGAGAATGTCTCCTTCAAATCCACATTTATTGAGGACTTTCTGTTGATTTGGGCCATCCAAGCGGGGGAAGTTGGCTTCTCACCATCATATTTTCTCATTCCTTGCTCTGTTTGATGGGTGTGCTCCATTATGTACGTTGTACATGATGTGTATCATCCACCCATTGGTAAGACTATATTGCTCAGGTATAGTACTAAATTCATTATTCTCTTCCATTAGGACTTTAATGAATGGTTAGACCATTTAGTTATTGGAAATTATGATAATTGTTTCATCTAAGTTTTGATCTGCCTGTATTGTTTCCACATTTTCCAATACATTAACCAGGGAATTGTATGATCATGGTATGTGATTCAATGTTTCCTCCATGGTGAATTATACCATAATCATCAAACAAAATCAAGAAGGGTGTATCTCTCTTTTCTTATAGTGTAATATATATTGATATGTTTTATTACCAACTTCAATTTTATTTTCACCTCTAGGTAGTCAACTAGAATTTGGAGTGCAAATTCCAAGACTGCATTGATCGCTTGAAATTATTCTTCATTATCAGTAAATCCTTATCACGAGTAGATGGAATAATCCAATGCATACTTTTCTAGAGTGATAAGAATTTACCCTAACCTTACTTTATTTAGATTAAATTCTTCCATTATCCCCATATTGGGCTACTAGATAAAACATCAAAATACACATCCCTTATTCGAGTTCCTCCTAGAATAGAGAATATATCCTCATATTAAAATTTAGTATTCAAATAAATTTATTCTAGAGATCGGTTCTCTAAAAATAAATCTATCATGGCATGGTCTTTCACTAAATTCTGAGGCATGAATTGTATATCAAACTACAGTAGAATAGTCTCCCACCATGAAATATTCCCTATCAACATTGGATGACTAAATATTTATTTGAGTGTGTTATTGATATAGGCCTAATGATACTCCTGGTGTGGAAGGTATAGCTTCAATTTCTAACCTTCAATGATTAATTATATTAAAATATTCTTGATATCTAAATAATGTATCTCACCATAAATAATTGTTCTAATGAAATAATAATTGTTGTTTTCATTCCCATCATTGTTTTTTTGTCCAACAACGATACCTAGTGAACTTTCTAGGGTCATCACATATAGAATGATCGTATTTCCCTCACTACATGGCATTGTTACTAGAGGTTTGAGTTGGGAGTTTCTATATAGATACTTGTTTGTAACGTCGATGGTCTTCTAGAAAACCCACATGAATGGTGGAAACCTCGGTATTAAGGACTAGAATATCTATATAATTACATGAAAACATGTCCTGGTGGTGCTTCATGAAGGATGTATATACCTCTAGCTCTTTGGAATTCATGGTTGCACTGATCAATTTGTGTCTTGGATCTTCCTCTAGACCTAGACTTATTTCTCTAGGTTCATCTATAGTGGTAGATTCATATTCATCATATGTTGGATGGGTGTCTCTAAAGTATTCCTTGTCTTCCTATTCCTCATGGATTACCTTTTAAACCTATTCCTATAATGTATGAAATGATGTATGTTTCTCAAAGATAGAGGGCTATTTGACATTTAGAAATATCGAAGATAAATTAATGGTTTCTAGATCAGATGATTGTTTTTTTTCCCATTTCACGCTCCAGAGGGGATACAAAGGACAGACAATGAGAATATTCAATTTTACCGTTGAAATGGAACCTTATCCAATCCTAGTTGATTGGATATGGATTTTTTAAGCTCATAGGATTGAATAGATACATTTTTGTAATGGATTTCATTACTGTTGAGAGAATTGATAAGTTCTACAATGCTACTGGGCATAGTTTTCATAACAGACATCATGGAATTTGCTGGATGTGTTCTCAAATTTGGGCCTACCCCATTAATTTAACTGATTTTTATCATATACTCTTCATTATTAGGGTTGAAAGAGTTATCTAGAATCATCTCTATACAATTTGGTGCATTGATTCAAGCAGCATAATTAATCATGGACCACTTCCCTTCCCATTAATATAATATTACATCCATATATTAATATTAAAATTATTCGAATGGGGTTTATCACCATCTGAGTTCCCAATTTGTCTACTAATACAATCATTGAGTCATTTGTGGTTTGTAGAGGGGATAACTACATGATGTTATAGACAATTTGTTTTTCATATAATGTTGAAGGTCGTATCGTGGCTAACAACCCTGAATTCCGAGTCATACATGTGGTCCCCAAACTCAGCCCTGCGTTTAGTTTCTCCAAGAGTAATTTTATCATTATTTTCATAACCCAGTAAAATTAAAATAGATGGGGTAAAGTTATATTAATTTAATTCAACTTTATGAATTGTTTGAATTATAATGGGGTTGTATCGTGGGATATTTTCAATGAATAATCTTCAGCTATCAGTTTAATTTACCCTTATAGAAATATACAGTGGTCTGATGTGTCCATGTATTATGGAATCCTCTCCTTCCATATAAAATTGTTGAATTTCTGGCCTTTTTCATGATCATTCTATGGATGATATACTTTTTAGTAGAAAACTGATTATCAAATTCTTAAGGATAAGAAAATGAATCTATGAGTCCATCCTAATGTACTTTTGATAGAATCAAATAAACTAGGATGGAAAACATGGCTATAAATAGAGATAATTTCCTCAAAACAACATTCTTATGGTCCAAATGTTTATGCTTCCAAATATGGGGGAGCCCTTTGTCTAGTGATTTAGGAGCTAATGTACCTAATGTTGACTGATAATCCCTTGAAATTGGAGATGATGGTGATTTTACTCTCTGTGGATTATGTTAAATAGGTTTTCCTTCACCTCGAGGCCAAATATGAAATGACAAATTTTGTAGTCGTTCATCCAAAAAAATCATCTTAAGCAAGACCAAATCATGAATGAGGAAACATCCATTCTCCAGTTGAGTTCGTTGGAGATCTCTCCCATGAGTTTCATCCATGTATATGGTTTGAGAGGGGACATGGTTAGAGTAGTGACTTGTGGAATGATCACATTTTCCCATATATCCTTGAATCTGAAGGCCTCTTCCCCCAGTTCCCCAAATGAATTTAGGTAATTAAAGTTAATAATACCTCTTATCATCTAATTAGGTATACATTAAGTGAATATCCATATTGGTACTGAATATCAACTCCTCATATGATAGATATTCTATTTTGTATGTTTACTTTTCACACACCTTTTGGAGGGAGATTGCATGTTCCTGGGATTGTAGGCATGATTTCCAATAAAGTCAATGATATATTTGGCCTTGAAATGGGATCATATTACATTGTTTTATTCTTGTTCTTATGGCCATTTTGTTTTTTGGAATACTCTCTTTTGGAGGACTGAGTTGCAGATGGGGGGAGCTATATTGTAGTGAAAGCATCTAAGGGTATATCTAGTTGTTACAACCATGATCGATGGATAACCTGAGTTCGAATGACCATCTTTCTGACCATACATTCACTGAACTTATGAAATTTATTGCTATTAACTTCCCACTATTCCTATCATCCTCTAGATCAGTGGAAAAAACACATGCTACTTTTGTATGTGGTCTTCCCAACATTTTATTCCCATATTCCACCCTATTTTTTATGATGTCTCTGAAAAATAGAATCATGTATGTTATTCCTCAATTCTTGTTGGAAGGGGAAATAGTTTGGGAGATCTTTTAAATCCTCCTTGTTCCATTTAATTGGATTTTCAACATTATCAAATTATTATCCAATTATATGATATTGTAGCCTGAGACATGGTCATTTTAGAAAAATAGATATTGTTTTTCATCTCCTCACAATATTTTTTCCTCTTATCTATTTGATCATACTAACAAGGAAGGAGTTATTGTTGATCGTCAAAAGGTATAATCACATGATACAATGTAGGCATTGAAGAAAGAGTGAATATAGGAGATTCATTAGGCATAAGCATGGTGGCATATTCCTTCCCCATTCTCTTTCCACAAGCTAATGGAATTACTTGGGACTTAACTTTGGTCTCTATGATGGATTCTTCCACCCTTTGAGTGATCGCGATAAGGCCCTAAACATTATTTTATATATTATATTGATATGTTGTGTGTAAAACTCACCATGAATATTCACTATACATATGGGAAACAAGTATTCTTGATGGAGTGATAGGTTTATGGATTATATCAATACATTATACAAGGAAAAAAAATATGATACCCCTTCACTAACTCATTGTTTATAGATTGAGATTTTAAGGAATGTTGTCTTTTGCAGCATCAAGCTGAACTGGAAGAGAAATTTCTGATGGAATTATTCAACCTCATACCTGACTAAGCCTAAAAACTAGTGTACCATACAAATGCTAGTCACTGTTGGGATTTTATTAATCACCTGAGTTTCACAACATCATTTAGTTAATGGGTCCCTATTATGGGATCACATTGAGAGATGGAATGTGTCAAATGCAACTATTGGTCTCTCGAGCTATTTAAAATTAGAAATGTAGGGTTCCCAATGTTTGGTGGGGGATGAGTTGGATCTAACAATTTGGTGTAAGGATTACCTTCCTGTAGTATTGGTTCATTCAATTCCTTCATGACTTCTAATAAATCCATCAGTGACTGAATAGTGTTCATGATCCCATCGGGAATGTTTGTCTAAGCCGGAGTTTGAATAGTTACATTGATCGGTAGGTCTATCTGTATTGTCACTACAAGAATATGTCATGGGTATCCCATAGGGGAAGGCCTATAGGGATGTGCCTCGACCTATTTTATTTGTACACCCAAAGGATGGAATTCTCGTTCTTCTACTATGAGATCTATATAAAATGGTTTTTGGTATCCCGCTATGAATGAATTTTCTTGATCAACTTCAGTAGCTATCATGACACTCTTTGATAAGGTATACATATTGAGAGTGATATTTTCGGATCTATTTGTAGGACACATTCTATAGAATGTCTACATCATTGTAGTTCAACATTGAGTCGACTTAATTCATTCATATCTTCCTATTGTTGAGAAAATCATTCCTCATGTGAAATGGGATCATCCTCTCTAGAATATAGGCGAGGAAAAATTATATCATTACCCTTTTCCATGATCTCATTCATTCAAGGAGGTAATGGTAGAGTGATTTTGGGAATTCTCAAATTCATTGTGATTATCTTGATCTAGGTACACAAACCTCTTTCAATTGGTTCAGTGTGTACCATATTGTGAACTGAATATTCCTCCTTCAATTCATCCTTCAAATAAGAATCATGTTTTCAAAGGTATACATGGGTAGTGTAAATGAAATTCACTGATTGATAATTCATTTCAAGAGTTATATTATTGTCTTTGAAAAAAAATCCTTTTTTCTATCAACTCCATGAGGCCCTATACTCTCCTTCTCTAATTATCTGGGTGTTATTTTGTAGATGATAGTCTGAAGAGAATCTCCAAATAGTTTAGTTATGCATGTTCCCCAAGAGGTCACCCAATAATGGGATGGGAAAAAATAATAGAACATATTTTTTGAAATTTTTCCAAATCAGGAGAAGTTTTAATTCCACTAATGGAGTGTTAGTTGATGTGAAATATCCCCAAACCATGTGTTCTAGGGCTGTACCTATTCCACTTTTACAACTCTACTGTCCTGGTTTTCTGACCTCAAAGGCTTTGTTAAAAAACCCTCAAGCCATGTAGGATGGGGGGATATTCTAAACTATCAAGGATTTTACTATCACGTATTACCCTATGATTTTGTTGAGTCATATTTTTAAAAAATAGGCTAGGTGAATCATTTTATATTCACCTGAATGACCTACTTTCAAAGATTGTTTTTCTATTTCAAACATTTTCTCTATTTTATAGTTGTCCTCTCCTAAAGAATAGTCTTAATCAATATTTTCATATTTATATGTAAAAATTATTTTAACATACTTCCTCTTCCGGATCAATGTCGATAAGAATCGTTTGAGGCCTATCTTTGTTGATCATATCATGAGATTCGAAAATATAATGTTTTTTGAAAGTTGGCCAAATGTTATGACATTGAATGTCACCACATTAGGTGGGATTTTGTCATTATGAAGTGTAGTGAAATGTAATTCTCTATGTCTATCTCATCCACTAATATGAACAAAAGATGGGGATTTGGTGATCAACTGTTATAATATGTCTAATATACTCAGGAATGCACATTGGATGGATCCTTATTATTTCTCAAACAATAGATGTCCTGATGCCAGGAGAAATGATAAGTAAATTTGGAATTACATTCCTTCTATTACATTGATTTGGCTTCGATACTCATCCTAGTAGTTGACGCTGAAAAAAGACTGTAACTCCCAGAGGATGTTTCGAAATGACGAAGCGAAGTCATATTCGGAATCAGAGGCCCGATCCGGAGGCCCGGTATGTGGTGCATGAAATAAAGGAGGATCTGTGAGAAAAATCATTCTGCGCGCGTAGAATCCCCGGGTTTTGCAAAATTGAGCTGATGACGCGCGCAATCATTGCGCGCCCCGGTACTGCGTGGCGAATGTTTGCGCGCCGGCTATGCTCGGCTCGAAGAATTCCGCACGCCACCTGGATTCCGCGCTAAAGGACTCCTATAAATAGAAGGTGACCCCGAATGGTTTGGGGGTTGAGGAATCTGAAGTGACTCCCGTGCGCGCAATTCGGCTCCCCCCGCGCGCAAGATGACTTTCAGGTAAAACCTTCATTTCGCGCAACCTTGCCCCAGAGTTCACCTTTGTGCGCAACTCCAACGACTTCCGTGAATTTACCCCCTCCCCAGGGTTCCAGCCTTGCGCGCAATCCGTGTCTCGTGCACGCAATACCCTTCCGTGCGCACAAAACCCTGCGCATAGTTCCCTCTCCGCACGCGATTCCATTGCTCCAATTGCGCGTCGTCCTGGAGTTTTGCGCGCAAACCGTCCCTTTTCCGCGCAAAGCCCAGGACTCCTCACCTTGACGCCCCTTGGCTGCCCCCTGCACCGGAACCTGATGTCTCCCCTGCCGGGCATGCCCGCCCTGCGTTGTTTTCCCGCACGGCCTTCCAGGCTAATGCTAAGTAACCTCAAGGTCCCTTGGGCCACGTTTCCTGTTGCGTTGCTTTTCCTTATTCTTCTCCGCATAGGCATGCTAACGGATATTGCTTCTTCACATAGACACACTATCGTGGACCCGCTGGTGGTTCGCCCTGCGGCCCCCCTTCATAATGGCCTTTCCAATGCCTTCCCTTCCACAAGGGGTAGAGGGAGTTGGGAATGTAAGCCTTAGGGGTGTGGAGAAAACCCACCTCGTCCAAGCTGAAGGACGTTAAACTGCTAAGCACCTCGTCCTTAACACAAGACGTTAAATTGTGGTTCGACCTTGTGCTTCGCACGCAGGGTCCCCCTAGCTCGGACATTTTTTACGAAACTCATCTCCATGGGAATGGAGTCTTCCTCACATGGAATGAGATCCTCCTTGTCGGAGTGGCATATGTCCACGGGGGAAGGGCTGCCTGAGAGCGTAAGCCCCTAGCCTTTCTTGCAGATGATTGCACCCATGCATCTCCATACTTACCACTGCCAAGGCTAGTGTATGACATTTCCCACTACGCTTTGTCGCACCACGGGCCTCCACCCTGGAGTATGCCCCGGCACCAAGGGCCGCTAACCATGCATAATCCCCTGTTTCCTCTTTGGGCCGCTCAACGCATAAGCCCCTTTCCGCTTCTCACGGACGCACCCTTCACGACGTGATCGTCTGGTCCCTGCTGCCTCTTGTTTCTCACACCAAGCATGAATCACGTGGGCTTAGAGTGCGCATCGACCATGACATCCTCTTATGGGCCACCCAAGAGCGTAAGCCCCATCCCAGTGAACTATGTGGACTTTGATCCGTGCTAACACACGGTACGTAGGAAGCCTCCACGAGGTTCATGCCCACCACCCGGTCATCTCGACCTCTCCATGTAGGTTCCCTTACAACCTTGGGCCACCCCAGAGCATAAGCCCCATCCCAGAAAACTACGTGGACTTTGATCTGTGCTAACGCACGGTACGTAGGAAGCCTCCACGAGGTTCAAGCCCACCACCCGGTCATCCCGACCTCTCCATGTCAGTTCCCTGACCACCTTGGGCCACCTCAGAGCGTAATCCCCAAACCCCTCATCCCGCATGACATTAAATTGTATTCCATCTCACATGACGTTAAACTATATCGTGTCCCGCATGACATTAAATTGTATCCCCCCTCTTGGGCCGCCTCAGAGCGTAAGCCCCAAACCCCTCATCCCGCAGGACGTTAAAGTATATTCCATCCAGCTTGATGTTAAAATGTATCGCGTCCCACATGACATTAAACTGTATCCCCCCTCTTGGGCCATCTCAGAACGTAAGCCCCATGTTCACTCCACCATCCATTCTGATCCTTACCCGGGCCGCCACATCCCGATGAGATCATGCCACCCCATCCCACTCCATGATATATGGGAAGTCGCCCACGTACTAGCCCCAACATCGGTGTTCCCCCCTGGGGATCCTTCAACCCGATCCATCTCCACAAGAAGTTAAACTCGCGACATACCTCGTGTTAAACATGGGAAGCTGAGGAAAACCTCATATGGTACACATTCCCTGCGTTCGATGTGGGATGCCTCGGGATTCCTCGCCCTCGAGAAGCCCTGTGATGAGGGACCAAAGACAGACATGCCGACGACGCCCCAACGTGACCATTCTCCTCACCAAAGGTTGCTGCCCTGAAAAGAACCCTTGGAGCGTCTTGAAGGAAGCAGCGTAATTAAATGGCATCCATGTAGATATGGCACCAGGAATGAGATTCACGAACCCGTATTAAATCTATGAGGGAGTCCCGGACTAGGTGATGAGCTCCGAGGAGGAATCCACAGAAGGAAGAACCGACATCCCATCATCCTGTTTCGATCAAGGAGGAGACGTACCTGAACAAGGAACGAATGCCGCCTGCCTTTGGAAAGAGGGAATGTGGGGCAACAAGCAGCACGTCCTCGTCCACAGACGGATGCGCACGCCCCGGCGAAAGTGTCGGATCCACAAAAATGGTGAACCCGACGTGATGCTCTTCTCCTCAACACCGGGAATAGTAGTCGTTGGGGCATTGGATCCACAAAAATGGTGAACCCAACATGAATCTATTCTCCTCAACACGGGGAATGGTAGCCGTTGGGGCGTCGGATCCACAAAAATGGTGAACCCAACGTGAAGCTCTTCTCCTCAATACGGGGAATGGTAGTCGTCAGGGCGTCGGAAGAATAGCATGTCACCAGGTCCGAGTAACCCTCACCGGGACGTGAACCCGCCAGGGGTCGAGGCCTTTAGGACGTTGACTACTCCATTCTGTGACGTTGTCAGTGTAGATCCCCCTCACCGACCATGGAAGACAGAATGACGCTGGGCCTTGGTTGTTGATCTCCTTTCCTATTGATACTAATGGGTTCATCTCCCTGTTTCCCGGAATCAGTTCACCACATTCGGAGCTCGATCACCACCTGCCCACCGGTGCAGGGGCAGGGGCAGTACCGACGCGGCTACCCCGCACGGTCCCACCTATCCCACGGTCTCTCTGACTTCGACCGTTGTAGCAGCCGGGTTCTTGCGCCCCCTCTCCCCGTCATAAATCATCCAGCGGAGGGTGATCAATGACCTGGTTCGTAGGTATGATGAGGAAGGGGTCATCCCCACCAGGGGAATGGCCCGGTTGGATCTAAAGGCGGCTGTGCCTCACCACCATCGCCGCCCTCGAGGGCTGTGCAGGGAGCCATCGCTCCCCACGCCGACGTTCAACCGATTCGGGAGCCTATCCCCGGAGCGCTTTGACACATCCATCCCCAACGCCAATAAGGTGGGGGATGTCTAGGTCCACCCGATCGGCGATCCATCACAGGGTTTAATGGCAAGAACCCCCGCTAGGCCGCGTCGACACAGCCGCCCGACTCCCCGAGTCGAGGAGCAGGCAATAATCATGCCCGCACCGCCGGTTCCGGACCATATGACTCGACGCTAGCGCCGGGCGCGAGCAGGAGAGAATGCCCGTCCTGGGGCACTATCATCAGAAACCACTGTGGCCCGAGCCACTGCTGACTCCTGCTACCAGATCCCCACGCATGTTGAGCAGGGGCAGCTGCGTGACCTACTGGGATCGAAACCCTGACCGCCCTGCAGGCATGTTGGGTCGCATCTCCCGGTCGCGGACACTGGCAATGGCCACTGCGGATCAATCTGCGGTAGTGCCGCTCACCATGAGGGCTCATTCCGTGCCACCAATCTGGGAAGCTGGAAGCTTCTTCACGATGGCTGTGCTCCGGGTATGACTCCTTCTAGCGCCCACTGCATGGTGTATGAGGTCACTCCCCCTACTGCCGGCCGCGAGCATAGAGCCGTTGTGTATCCAGTCGCTCACTCACATGGAGGTCCTCCCCATGTCCCTTTCGACATCTGTCCCGGTGCTTCTCGCACCCCGGCCTTCAGTCCCCTATTCCCCAGCTCTATTGTGGACGGGGGACTCTATGATAGAAATCGTCCTTACCCTGAGGAGCTACCAGGGGGCAGGAAGGCCGGGCGTCGTCACCGTAGGAAGAATGTCAGTGGAGTTTGGACGAAAATCAGACCAGTCCGTTTCCCGAATTCTGAGGCAGAGTACCACTCGACGATGGAACCCCCCCCCCAACCCTTCGAGTTGAGGGCAGGGATGGGGACGCGGCGCGTCAGTCTCATACTCCCTGAATGCAAGATCCGTATGATTCCATCCTGCCTTCGAAGGTATATCCAGGAGGATGAGGACTTGGCATACCGTCGGGGATCAAGCCCGCAGTTGCCGCTGGCCTCCACGGAAGCACCTCTCGTCCCTGTTAGGGAGGGTGAGGAACGTTTCTGGGGACTGACAGAAGAATCACGAAGTAATACGCCCTCGGCAAGCACCGACGATGTGACAGGAGGCCCATTCACCGGCCCATCCTATCGCGACGTGGCAGCCAGGGCACTGCACCCCTGGAGGATGACCCAGGGATCGGCGACCAATCGGCATGTTCGTCGTATTCCCCGCCAGCCAGCCCACCGCCCCGACGACCTGCCTCGGCGCCATTTCCAATTCCCCGACATTCCTCGGTGGACGAGTAGGGGCGGGAAGTTCCGGACCCCAAACTGGAGTCATGGAGCTTTTGGACCTTTCGTGTAGTGGGCCACTTCCCTGAGAAGTTTTGGCCGGTCGTAGAATCGGGTTTTGATGTTCCAGAGTCACTCACCCCAGGAGAGTTTGAATGCTTCCGCCAGATTCTTCGGGTGACTCACTCCCGCCTCTGCCATCAGCTAGCGCCTTATCCTGGGATCCAAGCGCATCAAGAAGAGATTGGTGAGCAGTGCCGCCGGGTCGACCTAGCAGCACTCCCCGCGGTCCAGCACCCCGAGTCGCTGGACCGCCACGAGGCCCTTCAGCAACAATGTGTCCAGAGTTTTCAAGTACTCCGCAGAGTTATTGAGGAGGCCACCCCCCACGTGCACGTCCATGGGTGGGGGAAGTATGCTGCTCTCCTCTTCTGTGCAATCCACTGGCAGCCCGATCCATAGGGCGGCCCTGAGGGAACGTCGCCAAGGGCAGTAGCAGTCAACATGGCTAACCTTTCTGATGAGGGAAACATTGTGGAGCCCCTCGACGGAGACTCACCCCCCAAGGACAGGCCGCTACTGGACCCATCTGGGAGGATTACTCACCAACAGAGGATCCTCCTAGGTCTTCCTGTACCCACGGAGGCACTGGCGCTGGGCCGAAACATCGGCAGGGGTAAAGAGCCTGTCGGGTCTGTCAAACTCACCGAACCATCTTCTTCAGTGCAGAATGTAGAGGAAGATCCCGAGAAGGCCATGCAGCGCCAACAGCTAGCCGAGAAAAAGAGGCTGGTTGATGAGCTCCTGGACGAACGCATTGTAGAGCGGCGTCCTGACTACGGCAACCCTAGACCAGGACAGCAGGGGCAGGGGCATCTACCCCTTGCTGAGATCCCCCCGGGCAACCATGACCGTGTCGTGTTCGCCGATAGGGGAGACACTGGAACCCATGGAAAGAGGGTGTGATATGTTTCGCCGAACCCTCCCGAGCGGCAAGGCAACCTGGGGGACCCTGCTCGGTTTCCTCCCACTGCTCCAAGAGTCGCTCTTCCAGCTTCCCCGAGAGCCGCTGAGCATGACTATCGTATCGAAGATCCTAGAAATGCACTTGTGGTTAGAGATCCCCGTCAGGACAGGAATCCACTTCCGGATGATCTGATGGAAGTACTCATCGCTCGCTTGGAGGCCCTGGAAACTCGGCAGGTGGCGATCCCACCAGATGGAAAGCTGTACCCCGCTTGGGTGGATGACATGCCGGCCCTGCCAAGATTTGGGAACCCCACGTTTTCCCCCTTTAACGGGACTAGAGACCTTCCACAACACTTGGCCCACTTCAACTTGAGGTGCGGGCCTATGTTAGGGACTCCGGCGCAGCAGGAGGCTGCCAAGCTCCGGTGCTTCGTTTAGACAATGGAAGGACCAGCATTCGTCTGGTACAGCCAGCTCCCTATTGGATCTGTGACTAGCTGGGAGGACCTTCATCGGAAATTCCTCTACCAGTTCAGTTCCACAACCCGGAAGACGAACATTGCAGACCTCTTCAGGTGAAAGAAAAGGCCCGACGAGCGAGCCGCGGACTTCGTCGCCCGGTGGAAGGGGCTCATGTACTCCTTTGAAATGCCGCTGACTTAGGAGCAATTACTGACGATGTGTGTAGGGAACGTCAAGGTGGAGTTGGTTCATTCCCTCATCATGTAGAATTACCCAGGAGGGTTCCGGGACTTCTCAGACAAGGCTTAGCGCCTCGAAGAAGCCCTACAACAGGGCGGTCATGCAAGCCTGCTGCCTCCTGTAATCTCTGCAAGGAGAGCTGCCAGAGCCGAGCCCACTACTGTGGCCCAGATAGAGGCCCCCAGACAGCTAGAGTTGCTGCCAGTGAGGCCAGATCAGTAGGCTCATAGGGGTCCACCCCCATGGGCACAGCCTCCGGCCCAGCAGCAACCGCCTCAGAATCGGCCGGCGCCTCCGCGTAACGCACCGCCACCACCTAGGCGAGGTAATCCGGCTCCGCCTCCTTGGCCTGCTCCTCCGGCCCCTGGCCATGGTCATCCCCCAAGAGTCCCCTTTCCAGATAGGAGGAATCGGGCTTACTCGTTTGGCGAGGCCCAGGTCCCTGGTTATTTCCGTAGCGCCATGGAGCAGAGGATCGTGCGACTGCCTGAGTGCCGGGATCCAGAAGAGGCGTGTCTCACAGGTCACCCTAACTAATGCCCTTATCACCGGATCCTGGGACACACCATCCAGCAATGCTATGTGTTCAAGGACTAGCTCCAAGACCAGATTGACAACAATATAGTCAGGTTGGGCCCATCCCTGGCACAGGTGGCAGGTGTCATCATGGGATCAGATGGAAGTAGTGACAATGGGGATGGGTGGGAACAGGTTTCCGACCGTGGGTCCCAGAAGTATAATGACTGGATGGCCCGCAGGACGGTCGCCCGTGCCCATGGCATCATCCGTGCCCGCCTGGATCAGCCAGAGCCCTCGGAGTCTGCGAGCGCCGCTTTGGCATCGTCATCCCAGCCTACTTCTTCCCAGAAGAGCAGGCAACGGCCCAAGAAGAAAGAATGTGCCCTACCATTGCCATCATCTTCTCGAACGCTTGGCAATTTTATGCCCCCGGAAATGGGGATCCATCCGAGATCCCATTCGGTAGTGGATGACTCCTCGAGTGAGAGCCCGGGGTACGCTTCAGCTAACACTGTAGAGTTGGTAAATCCCTTTTTGGCTCCCGACGGTGAGGAGCGCCAGGTGGACCTCCCCGAGAGCCCAGGGTACGCTTCGGTTAACACCGTAGAGTTGTTAAATCCCTTTTTGGCTCCCGAGAGTGAGGAGCGCTAGGGGGACCTCTCCAAGAGCCCGGGGTACGCTTCTGTTAACACCGTAGAGTTGGTAAATCCCTTTTTGGATCCCGACGGTGAGGAGCGCTAGGTGGACCTCCCCGAGAGCCCGAGGTATGCTTCGGTTAACACCAAAGAATTAGTAAATCCCTTTTTGGCTCCTGATGGTGAGGAGCGCCAGGTGGACCTCCCCGATATCCCGAGGTACACTTCGGTTAACACCGTAGAGTTGGTAAATCCCTTTGTGTCTCCCGACGATGAGGAGCACCAGGTGGACCTCCCCAATGTCCCCAGCCGTCGCCAACGTCGACGGAGCCGTGTCTACGTGAATTTATGGGGCACAATAGTCGTCACCTCTAGTAAGGTCGTGCACGCTATCGAGACCAGGCAGCAGACCCGGTATATAGAGCAGCACTCACGGCTCCCTCACCCAGTGACAACAGGTTCGCTTCCACCACCGTTTGTGTTGTTGGATCGGGCGGAACTGCCTTGACCGTGTCGCAACCAGCCCAGCCCTGCCACTGGACGACTACGGCCTTCCGGTCCTAGCATGACAACCACCTCTCGGGATTCAGTTGGTGAACATCGGGACATGCCTAGTACCAGTCATTCACTGGCCCCACCAGCAGGGCCCGTCAGGCCCCCAATCGTAGAGCGACCTCCTGTAAGAAGAAGCTCGCGTTTGGCGCGAAAGTATGATGTCCTGAAGCATCTGGCCAGCATTCCGGCAAGGCTTTCCATCCATGAGGCCCTTCTCCTGTCGTCCGAAATGCGTGTGGCGCTCGCCGAGGCTCTAAGGAGCCCCCTCCAGTTTGAAACGGAGGTAGCGGCCACAGAAGCCTTCCACACCGAGGTGATTGAGGACGCTGAATGTCAGGTGGTTATCTCATTCTCCGGTAAAGATGAAGACCCTCCCATACAGGGGCACATCTGCTCGTTGTACATCACCGGCCAGTTCAATGGCGTGGAAGTCAGTCGTTGTCTTGTCGACAAGGGTTCTTGGATTTACTTGATCCCAACTCGGACACTACGAAAGCTGGGGTTGTCCGGGGATGATTTAACTCCCTCTGTCCTCAGAATCCAGGTGTATGATAGGACCGAGCAACCTCCACTCGGCAAGATTCGTCTGAAGACCCAGTTCGGCGGCTTAATTACCAATACTGAATTCATGGTTGTCTCTCAGGACACTGCCTAAAAAGCATTGATGGGAAGGTCGTGGCTGTATCTTCATGCAGCGGTTCCCTCATCATACCATCACTGCCTCAAATACTCCCTTAAGAGTCGAGTTGGTGTGATCCAAGGAGATGCATCTCTGATTGCCTCTTGTGAAGCTCGTTACCTGGACACTGACTATTACAAGAGCAAGGACAAGCAAATCCTGACAGGTGAGGTTGTGCCCGCCGCTGTCGCGGGTGATCCCTGGGAAGGTTTGGATGACGCATATATCTTCCCAATCCATCGGTTGGAGGCCACGACCCCCGATATGGGAGAGTTCTTTATTGTCTCGGGTACCATAGGAAGCCATATTTCTGGGTCTAAGCGACGGCGGGAAATCACCTCGTACTCTTACACCAACCAGGTTCATGTGTTCCCCGAGCCTCCTACCCCCGTACGATATCGGGATGTTGGGCTCATGGAAATGGTAGTACATCATACATGTCTATTTCTCTAAGCCGGGATCGACCGGCTCAAGCCAACGCGTCACCACTGCTTTGATGTTGTAAAACGTGGCCCCTTGGGCCGCAGGCCGGATGGGATTGGATCAACCGCCTTCGTCTCTATGGTCTCTACAGTGCATGAGTCTCCCGTCATGACGACCTCTGCCACCCAAGCCGGTGATAGCTCCCCATCAGGGCCGAGCGGCCCCGAAACGGCTCCCCCCATGGATGATCCTTCCAAAAGTGGAGAAGAAGACATGTAAGTTGATCCTCCTACCTTTTAGGATGGAATCTCCACCACGGTCGACGAGCTAGTACAGTTGAACCTCGGTAGTGAGGAAGACCCGAGACCCACATTGGTCATCGCCGTTATGCCTCCCGAGGAACGGCAACGGTACATAGACTTCCTCATACAGCACCGAAATATGTTTTCCTGGAGTTATGACGAGATGCTGGGACTAGATCCCCAGGTAGCCGTCCACCGCCTTGGCCTCCCAGCAAACCATCGCGGGTTCAAGCAGCCTCCCGGAAAAATGAAACCCTTTCATGGTGACATGGTTGAGGACGAAGTTGATAAGCTCATTAAGGCCAACTTTGTCAAGGAAGTCCAGTACCCCAGATGGGTAGCCAACATTGTGCCCGTCAGGAAGACGAATGGGAAGATCAGGGTCTGCATCGACTTCCGCTATCTTAATCGCCACTGTCTGAATGATGACTTTACCCTTCCCGTGACAGAGATGTTGATCGACGCTACGACCAGGTTCCAAGCCCTCTCCTTCATGGATGGGTACTCCGGGTACAACCAGATCTAGATGGCCCCTGAGGATGAAGAGTTCACGGCCTTCAGGGCCCCCAGGGAACTTTCTTCTATCGGGTTATGCCCTTCGGCCTGAAGAATGCGGGTGCCACCTATCAACGGGCTATGCACTGCATATTCAAGAAGATCCTCGGGACGCTGGTGGAGTGGTACGTAGATGACCTGGTGGTTAAATCTCGTCAGCACTGGGACCATCTCAAAGACCTTGAGAAAGTGTTCGGTTTGCTCCATTATCGACACTTGAAGATGAACCCGTTGAAGTGTGCCTTTGGGGTCACCTACGGAAAGTTTATTGGCTTCATCGTTAGGTATCGAGGTATCGAGATCGACCCCGAGAAGATCAAGTCCATCAGTCATATGCCTCCCCCGAGTAATATTCGGGAGCTTCGATGCCTCCAAGGTCACTAAGCCTATATACGCCGATTCATTACAAATCTGGCTGGCAAGTGTAAGACCTATTCTCGACTCCTGAAGAAAGGAGACGCCTATGGGTGGGATGAAGAGTGTCTGACCGCTTTTGAGGAAATCAAGCAGTATCTTCTTCAACCTCCGGTCCTGATGCCACCCGTTCCCGGAAATCCGACGGTCCTTTATGTGACCGCCCTGGAGAGATCCCTCGGTGCCCTTCTCGCCCAGAAGAACAACGAGGTAACAAATAATAGCCTCTACTACCTCAGCCGCATGCTCCTCAATGAGGAATTTAGATACTCTCCCATCGAGAAGAGCTGCCTGGCGCTCGTATTTGCCATACAGAAATTGCAACACTACTTACAGCACCACGAGGTACATCTGGTCTCTCAGGTAGACCTATTGAAATACATCCTAAGCCGTCCTATGTTGACCGGCCAATTGGCACAGTGGGCGGTGATCCTCCAGCAGTTCGACATTAGTATCATACCTCAAAAGGCTGTCAAAGGACAGGTGTTGGAAGACTTCTTAGCTACCCACCCAACCTCTGCGGACCAGCCACTGGATTTGGGCTTTCCTGCTGAGGCAATACTCTCAGTCAATCATGCCACCCCATGCTGGAAAATTCACTTTGATGGAGCCTCCTGAAGCCCTACCGGTAGAAGGATCAACGATCCTAGGCTTAACAGAGTGGGCTTGGCTATCATCTTCATCACCCCGGAGAAAGCTGTTCTGCCATATTCTTTCTTGTTGTCAGAAGGCTGCACCAACAATGAGGCAAAATATCATGCCCTCATCACTGGCCTCGAGTTGGATCTAGAGATTAACGTTCCCCACCTGTATGTAAAAGGGGACTCTGAGCTAGTAATCAAGAAGGTTAACGGTGACTATGTTGTCAGGAAGCCAGAACTCATGCCATTGCTGGAGTGCACCCTCCATCTAATGCCTAAGTTCCCATCCCGACCATATGTCATTCACGTTCCTCGGTCGCAGAACAGTAGAGAAGATGCTTTGGCCAGCTTGGCCGCATCACTCGTGGAGCCCGAACAGGATGACCTAATCATCCACGTGGCGCACCGAAGAGTCATTTATCCTGTTATCCCGGAGGGTGATCGTGGCCCGCGAGTGAACCATCTCACCGCTGGTGCCCCCGCATCAGGACCCCCGGGGCTTCAGGCGTGGTGATCGAGACATTTTCTGACTGGAGGACACCCTTGGTTGAATATCTTTGGCATGGCAATCTTCCGATGGACCGAGCAGAGCAGGAACGAATCTGGCGCCGCGCGCTGCAGTTCACCCTTCAAAGCGGTCCCAGCCATGAGAAGCTCCTTTACAGGTGCGGGTTTGAAGGTGTTCTCCTTTGTTGTCTTCAAGGAGTTGAGATCCCACAGGTCATGTAGGAAGTACACGATGGTTCATGTGGCGCCTACCAGGCTGGGTTGAAGTTGTCCCACCAGATTCGGAGACTGGGATACTTCTGGCCCTCCATGATCCACGACTGCATCGAGTACACCAAGAGTTGTCCTGCGTGCCAAGTTCATGCTAACTTTGTGCATCGGCCACCGGATTCTCTCCATACTACTATGTATTCTTAGCCCTTTGTAGTCTGGGGTTTGGATGTCATATGGCCTTACCCGCCGGCGATGGCCCACCAGTGCCGGTTCATCTTAACCGCCACGGATTTCTTCTCAAAGTGGGCAGAGGCAACCCCGCTTAGGGAATTCAAGGCTGGTTCTATCGCCGACCTCGTGAGCTCCAATATCATTCACTGGTTTGGAATAACTCACACTATCCTCGCGGATAACGGAACCAACTTTTGAGCGGCCGAGATGAAGAGATTGTACGCCAAGTATAACATTCGCTCTAACCACACCTCCCGCTATCATGCGCAGGTGAATGGACAGATTGAGGCGTTTAACAAAACCCTCTCTAACATTCTGCAAAAAATGGTTGGTCAGAACAAGAAAAGTTGGCCGGACGAGCTCTCCAATGCCTTCTTGGCTTATTGGATGACAACTCGCAATTCCACCCAGGTGACTCCGTATTCCCTAGTATATGGAGCTGAGGTCGTCCTTCCCATCGAGGTCCAGCTGCCCTCATTGTGCACGGCGGTCTACGACCAGCAAGCGCCAGACAGATTTTCCAAGATCCTTCTAGACGAATTGAAAGCGCTGGATGGAAGTAGGCTTCACACTTTACATAACTTGGAAAGGCATCAGAGCAGGATGGCTCGAGCTTTCGATAAGAAGGTTTTCCTCCGCTCTTTCCTGCAAGGTGATTTGGTGCTGGCTCTTAGAGCGCCAATGATTCCAGGAAGGAAACCACCCAAGTTGGAGCACAGGTGGGAGGGGCCTTTTATTGTCCACAAGGTCTATCACAATGGTGTGTATTCCCTAGTGACTATAGATGGTGAGCATATCACTCCTCCCACCAATTCCAGGTTCCTCAAGAAGTACCTTTCCTAACCAGTATGGTCCTGCATGACCTTAGACTGTATGATCCTGCATGACCTTAAACTGTATGGTCCTGCATGACCTTAAACTGTATGGTCTTGCATGACCTTAAACTGTATGGTCCTGCATGACCTTAAACTGTATGGTCCTGCATGACCTTAAAATGTATAGTCCTGCATGACCTTAAACTGTATGGTCCTGCATGACCTTAAACTCTATGGTCCTGCATGACCTTAAACTGTATGGTCCTGCATGACCTTAAACAGTATGGTCCTGCATGACCTTAAACTGTATGGTCCTACATGACCTTAAACTGTATGGTCATGCATGACCTTAAACGGTATGGTCCCGCACGACCCTAACTGTGCTTTGGTCCATGTTCTAAGACCTAAAACTAAGATCCTCATGGTCCGAGTTCTAAGACCTAAAACTAAGATCCTCTTGGTCTGAGCTCTACGTCCTAAAACTAAGATCCATATTTCGCCTTATGGTCCTCAATGACCTTAAACTGTATGGTCCTGCACGACCTTAAACTACACTTTTCCCTACACCTGTGCTCCATGGTCCGAGCTCTAAGACCTAAATCTAAGATCCTCTTTTGGTTCTTCCCTTTTCATGGTCTGAGATCTAAGACCTAAAACTAAGATCTATATCTCATGCAACATGATGTTAAGCTGTATTTTCAGAACTACGTGTGGCTTGATTCTCATCCTAATGAGATACATAGGACCGCCTAGACATTTCGTCTTTGGTCCAGCCAAGGAGTTACCAAACTCCGCCCTTTCTTCTCAGTCAGAGATCTAGGACCTAAAAATAAGATCAGTATTTCGTCCAACATGACGTTAAACTGTATTTCCAGAACTACATCTAGCTTGATTCCCATCCTAATGGGATACGTAGGAATGCCCAGACCTTTTGTCCATGGGTCCATCTTGAGGTCTTTTGTCACGTTTGTTTCGCCTTTGGGACCTCGACCACAGGATCGCGTGGCATGGGGTGATATTATGTCCCCATTCACGTCGGGTTTGCAAAAGCTGCACCACGCGCACCCTGTCCTCAGGGTTTAGCCCTCCTCTGTCCAATGGAATTTAATGACGCACGCTTTCAAGAACTACGTGTGGCTTGATTCCCATCCTTATGGGATACGTAGGACCGCCTGAACACTTAGATGTCAGGTCCAGCCCCATCGCTTAGGAGATCACACGATCTCCCGGTTCCCAAGGTGTTTGGAATTAGGCCCCCTCTTTTTCCCAGGGATCCGCCATCTTTTGGCCACTCTCGGACTGAGCCCTCTGACCCTTTCCAATGGTCTTATGATGTGCTCAAGGCACTCTGGTCTAGAACATGGAGTGCCATATTCGACTTAGGCAAGTTCCATCCACTTTCCAAGCTTCTTGTTCCCTTTCATTTGGGCCCCCGTCATCCTTCACACCCGGAGGGAACCCCAAGAACGGCCTAGATACAACGCCCAAGGGCTCTCCTACCGTCATGGTCCAACGCCCTCGAGGGTTTCAGACAACAAATTGATATGAATCCTTCATTGCGAACATGGTCAGTGGTTGATGCTCATTTTTTTGTCCCCGTGGCTAACACGACGGGATGCTGCGTTGCGAACATGGTCAGCAGTAATCCTCAGTCGTCATGCCGGCTTCCCCAGGCCCTGAATGTTGGCGGCATGGTTCATGTCATGTTCCGCCCCACTGTGTCATGGTGGAATCTCGACACTCCTTGTACTAACCCTCAGTACATCCCCACACATCAGACGGACCGAGCTGCATAACGGTGTCTCTCGGGGCTCCCGCGAGCTGAGCGCTAGAGTATGTGCTTGGGTCTATTCTTTACGGGTTGTGTGCGGCTTGACCCTCATCCCCTTGGGGAGTGAGTAGTTGCCCAGACATTGCATTTTGGGCCCAGCATAGCTGGGAGCTAGCATCTCCTGCCCCTCCATGATTGTTGAACCCTCGTAGTCCCCTTTGGCCCGAGGCTCCTCTCTCGGTCAGTCAAAACCATATGACCTTAAACTGTGTTGTCGGTCCAAACCATATGACCTTAAACTGTGTTGTCGGTCGAAATCATATGACCTTAAACTATGTAGTTGGTCCAAACCATATGACCTTAAACTGTGTTGTTGGTCCAAACCATATGACCTTAAACTGTGTTGCTGGTCCTATCACATGACCCTAAACTGTGACATTATCGTCCTGGACGCAAGACGAAAAATGGCACTGCATTGCGATGACCTCGTTGTAGAGGATATCATGTTGGGTATTGGTCTTGTGCCATGCCATTTGTCAACGCCTATCACGGCTTGATTCTTGTGGTGACACCACGAATTACCATTCTAGGCATGTCGCTTCACAACAAAAAAAACCACTCACCTTAAAGGACAAACAAGATTTATCAAATTCCGCTTCTTTTAGTTCAAGGGCCACGCCCGCACTCCCCTTTTCCCTTGGCACTGGTATCTTACCATGTCACCATTCAGAACTACGTATGGCTTCATTATCATCTTTATGAGATACGTAAGAGCGTCTGGGGCACTTCCCCGCGGGCCCAGCCATCCTACCTTCGTTTTCGGTCCCTCGACTTGAGCATTTCCCCGGAGAGAACATGGTAAGTAGGGTTTAGGTCCTCATTCACGTCGGTTTTTTTAACCGCCTTGCCATGTGTCTGTTTCTCCCCTTTCCCATTGGTCCGAGTTCTAAGACCTAAAACTAAGATCCTAATGGTCTGAGCTCTAAGACCTAAAACTAATATCCTCATGGTCCGAGCTCTAAGACCTAAAACTAAGATCCTCTTGGTATGAGTTATAAGACCTAAAACTAAGACCCTCATGGTCCGAGCTCTAAGACCTAAAACTAAGTTCCTCATGGTCCGAGCTCTAAGACCTAAAACTAAGATCCTCATGGTCCGAGCTCTATGACCTAAAACTAAGATCGTCATGGTCTGAGCTCTAAGACCTAAAACTAAGATCCTCATGGTCCAAGCTCTAAGACCTAAAACTTAGATCCTCTTGGTCCGAGTTCTAAGACCTAAAACTAAGATCCTCATGGTCCGAGCTCTAAGACCTAAAACTAAGATCCTCTCGGTCCGAGCTCTAAGACCTAAAACTAAGATCCGTATTTCATCCAACATGATGTTAAACTGTATTCCATCCCACATGACGTTAAACTGTATTCTGTCCCGCATGACGTTAAACTGTATTTTGTCCCGCATGACGTTAAACTGTATTCCGTCCAACATGACGTTAAACTGTGTTTCAAGAACTACGTGTGGCTTGATTCTCATACTAATGAGATACATAGGACAGCCCAGACATTTCGTCTTGGGTCCATCCTCAGGGATTACTGAACCTCGTCCTTCTTTATTGTCGGCCCCTCGGCCCGACTTCATGGGGAGTGGTGTAATTAGGAAATCTACCCTGAGCATGTTTGGGATGCCCCATGATAATAATGGAAAGCGGCAGTTCTCTCGCCAAAGAGGACCTGTCTGGAAATTGGGACGACCCGTAATCAGGTCGGTATGTGCGCCTAATGTGCCTTCGCCATGGTGGCAAAATTTCGGGAGTGTTGGACTCTGCTCGAACAAACCACCACTCTACATTCCACACTTTGTGTCCCCCTTTATTCAGATCCTCATTTCCTTTCATGTTTGACGGGACCCCCTAACAGTATGGATGCTCGACCTATGGTCCTCCTACTGTCTTGGGGCAACGTTCCGGAGGAATGGTCATGTTTGACAGGACCCCCTAACAGTATGGATGACAGACCTATGGTCCGCCTATTGTCCTGCGCCAACATTCCGGAAAACTGACCAATGATATTTGAGTTAGGCCCCGTGTTGCGAACATGGTCAGTGGTTAGCCCTCATTTATTGCCCCCCCCCCCATTCCAGTCCAACATGATATGGATGTTGTTTTTCTGCCACGGTTGACAGTTATCCTCCATGGTTGCGCCCCATTGGGTTCAGAATTTGGGAAGCATGATTCACCTTTCATCTACATCCCCCTGTGTTCGGATGGATTTCAATGCCCCCAGCATTGCCCCGCTTCTGTGTTAAAGCACGTAGAGGAGTCGACACATCAATCGGCCCGGGGTCTCCTTAGAAGTCCAGGCCCAATTTTGGATGCCTGAAGCTTGGTTAATGCCCCACAGTTGAACGAAATAATGGTACGAGCATCTTCTGCTTCTTGCGTTGGGCACGACCCACAGGATCTTAGGGATGAGTTGATATTCGTTTCAAAACTATGGTTGAGCGCATTAAAGCAAGGGTACAAATGAGTGGATTTGAATATATATTGCATTGAGATGATGAGCAGTACAAGTAGAATGTTCATGAGATGTCAAAAACAATGCCCTTAGGGGTCAGCGTGCTGAAGTGATCTTTCTAGCGCTGCTACCCTTTGGTTGGTAGCCTCCAGGACTGCTTCTAGCTCTTTGAAGACTCTCTCCTCGTCGGCCACCATAGAGCGCAGCTCGCTAACCATAGCTTGTGCATGTACCCGTTCGGTTTGAAGTACGGTCATATGGTGACTCGCCTCCACCAGTTGTTCCTGCGCATCAGCCAGCTGGGCCATCAGTTGCTCCACGAGCTCAGAGCATGTTGTGATGATGGCCTCCTTATCTGTCGCATGCCCTTCGAGGTGTCGGACTACCTGCTCCGCCCTCAACAGTTCATGATTGCTCGCCGATCCTTCCTGGCACTAGGAAATCTCGGTGCACCGGCTGCTCTCACGTATCTTCTCGGCCATGTAATCACAGACTGTCAGAAGAAGGCGCTGAGCGTCAGCCCCTCCGTCACACAAGAAGCGTAGCCAGGTCTGAAGGGATCCCATCTGCCTCAGCCAATCTAACTGGGGATTCCTGAGGAAGCGCTGGATACACTTCCACCCTTTGCGCCGTGTCATCCGGCTCTCCTCAGCTGCCTCTGAGTCTGAGTCATCAATCTCCTCAGGGTCAGCGGGTCGGTATATGGGGAAGGCCGCCAGCAAATCGGCAGCAGGATCCGCCCCAGGGATGTCTTCGTGAGGAATAGAATCCCCAACATCCGGGAGACCTTCTCTCACCCCAGCAGCAATGATGCCTCCACCAGCTTCCGACCTCATTTCAGGAACAACACCGTTGATGTCCACCACCCCATGTTCATCAATTGTCGAGGACGACTCAGTGCAGAGAGCATGTTCCGAGCGAGGTGGTATGTCCGTCGCTGGTCCACTCGCGGATGGCCCGGGCTCCGCAGCCTGAAGTGCCTCCAGTGTTGAGATCACTGCGCAGGGCATACGCTGGTCAGATGGGAAATTTTGACACCAAGAACCAGTAGTGAAGCGTGAGACTTACAGGAATCCAGAGTGTCGGTCCCCAGTGTTTCTGTCGCTGCAGGAGCCACCGTAAGGGGATACCCCTCTACGCTTGTTAATTCAATGATGGGTGTCGGATCCCCATCATGTCCCACAGGTTCTTCTCCTCCCTCCTATGGTGGGGACTCCCGTCCAATGCTCAACTTCTCCTGAGTAGGATAGGGAAGTGAGTTAGAAGTTGGAAAGGAGAATGGACTAATGAGGGGAACGAATGAAGACAGAGACAAACCTTGAGAATCATGGTTATGTCGAGATCAGAGTCGGAAATCTCGCTACTCTCTCGGAGACTCCCTTGGTAGGTCCCCCCTTGTGTCCCCTCACCTTCGGGCTCCTCTTCTTCGTCTTCTCCCTCGCCTTCGTCCTCTCCGGTTTCTTCCTCCCCCTCCAGCTCCTCGTCACCGTCGCCTTCTCCTTACGACATCACCTCCGGATCATGCTCCTAGCCGAGCATCACTTTCACTAGGAAAGTTGGCTCTGCACGCCTTCCCTGTTGGCGTGCTTATGCATCCATGGCCATCAGATAAGCATGCCGTCGATGGAAGTTTACTCGGTCGGTAATTCGTACGAGCCCAACCTCTGGCAGTTGGATCCCGTTTTGCATTATCTTCTGCCAGATGGCTTCGACGCTCAGCGATTACCGCATGGTCATCCAGGCCGACCACAGTGCCAGGAGAATTGCGTCTTGGGAAGGTTCGAGCAGATATCTTATCTACTTCCCGGGTAGTTCCCTGGCCGCCTCATGTGACCCCACTGCGGGTAACAAGAACATGGAAGCACCATGTAATGTTCCCGTTGCCGAAGTCCCAGCCTGCGTAGGCCTCGCTTCCTGACACGCCCTTGGTCCTCCCCTTCCGACGGCACCGTGCCTTCTTTCCCACCGCCCGGTTTCCGCTCGAGTAACCTCGAGTTGTCAGACGCTCTTGCGTAATAGCCCCTCAGGGTATGCAATGGTCCAGTGTTTGGCATATTCGGTTGCTAGGCCGGCATCGACCCCGGTGGGGGGAAGGGTAACGACATCGCCAGAGCCGAAAGTGGTAAACATCAACCACATCTGGCGCAGGACGCATGGATTCTTCTCCTTCCAGACAGCCGTGAATACTTTCTTCGGCATTCGTTGGAGGCACCCGAACTGCTTGGAGAATCGGGATGGCACATAAGGCTTGCAGATCACCTTCCCGTCGATCCGAGCCATGAGCACCCCGCCCCGAATGCTCTGGAAGTATTCCTGCTGTTCCAGAGAGCCTCGCCCGTTGTCCACCAGCTGGCCAACTAGGGTGGGGAATAGGCTGAAGTTGAAGTTGGCATGGTTTCCAATGTGGATCCTCACGCCCTCCTCATTGAGCGTCAATGGAGCCACCCCAGTGAGGTTTAGAAAGGACGGTCATAGGACATTTCCCGGAGGAGGGACGACATTTGGGAAAGTATATCTGCTGAGATGAGCCGCCACCCAGCCATAGAAGATCTGGAAGGGACCACATACTCTCCGAGGCGACCCCCCTCGTGAGATGCGCCCCAGGATGGTATACAGCTTGGTAAGAACGGGGACACCCATGTTGAACCGTTTGTTGGAGGACATAGAGCCTTCCATCACCAATGATGCTGGACGGGTGCCCATCCTCGCGTCCCGCACTGGAAGGAGCCACCCGCTCAGGAAGGCGGCAAGGAACCCGGTATACCGGATGTTCGGGTCTCGGGCCTCAATGACACGGTATCCCCATGATTGGTATTACCCCGCCTCCAGGGTCTTCCAGTATGACCTGTCCTTGCTCCTCTGAGTCGCGGTTGGGCACTGTTTTCCCTGTCTCAGCATCTTGAAGGTGGGATCCTTCTCAAGGAACAGGCTGAACCAGCCCTTGTAGGCGATGTCCTTGAGGAAGTCCTTGACCCCTAGCCTCTCTTTGGCCAGCTCCGGCAGGTGCCACATCAGCATAGGCGTCCGCGACCTGTCTCCCCAGGTGGCCTTTGGAGGAACGAACTCTCCATATTGGTAACCCTCCAGTGGGATACCTCCTATGTAGTGAACGTCCCAGAGACTGATGCCGACTTTCCCATGTTGAAGGTGGAACGTGTTGGTGTCTGGAGAACACCGGGTGAACAGCTCCGGTCTGAGTTCAGGCTGGAGGTGGAAATGGAACTGCGATGTCCATACGGCCTCGAACAGGCCGATATACCACATTTCGTCCTCGAACTGGTCACAGGTATGGAGAACCTAGAACGCCCAGGCCCATTCGCTGGTGAAGTTGCCCCCGGACCGCAGGTCCCAATCCTTCATCCAGCCCTTCGTGTAATCTGTGATTCTTTGACAGAGCGTGCTCGCGTAGAGGGCCGGAGAATCCTCTTCCACAGGCTCGTCCCTGGTAATGGTCCTAGTCCTCGGGTTCAGGACATAAATGTCCATATGTCTAGTTTCCATGGCAGGATGGCCATTTTTGGTGATGTTGTAGCGAGGAAGTTCGTCCTCCCGGGTCACCCAAGACCGTGGCGTGTCCACTTCGAAGCCCGGCAGGGGCACCTCCTCCAGGATGCCAAAATTCTAGAGCGGGAGGTTTTCCGACAAGGGATATGTCTTCTGGGCCGGAGTCAGTAGGTTGAACAAGGCCAGATTGTTAGAGAAAATCACCTTGGCGCCATAAACCTCCTCGTTTGTTGCCATTTCTGTCCTACGTGCAACGGCTTCCCCCTCATCAACTCGGTTTGCAGCCATCTCGAATCTTTCGGGAGTTGGGCGAAATTAGGATGCAGTGCGCGGAATCGGAGAGATCTACGCGAAATCTGGATGAGTTGCGCGGAATCTTGGAGATTAGCGCGCAATCGGCACGCGGAGCGCGAAAAAGCCCGAAGAGGTGCGAGATCACGACCGAATTTCCGATGGAATTCTGCGCTGCCAGTGCGTTATTACGCGCAGCCGCGGAAGCGATTTCGCTCACGAGAGCGATAAGCTTATCATGCTGAAAAATCGGAAGTACGGATTTGGGACCCATCGCCCCTTTTTATAGGCGGGGCCAGGGTTCCGCGCCGCGCAGAAAGAGGATTCTGCGCGCGTCGGTAGTTTTGCGCGCGCCGTCGTAATTTTGCACACAACCTGATCAGGGGACTTAGAATTTCAGTGTTTTGGCGTTTCCCTTGGAATCTGATCATTGCGACCTCTCGCCAATCCAATTCCAAGGGGGGGAATTTGTTGACGCCGAAAAAAGAACGTAACTCCCGGAGGAATTTTCTAAATGACGAAGCGAAGTCATATTCAGAATTAGAGGCCCGATCCAGAGGCCCGGGATGTGGTGCGTGAAATAAAGTAGGATCCACGCAAAAAATCGTTCTGCACGCGTAGAATCCCCGTGTTTCGCGAAATTGAGCCGATGAGGTGCGCAATCTTTGCACGCCCCGGTTCTGCGCAGAGAATGTTTGTGTGTCGGCTACACTCGGCGTGATGAATTCTGCGCGCCGCCTGGATTCCACGCTGGAGGTCGCCTATAAATAGAAGGTGACCCCGAACGATTTGGGGGTTGAGGAATCCGAAGCGACTCCCGTGCATGCAATTTGGCTCCCCCCGTGCGCAAGATGACTTCCAGGTAAAACCCTCATTTCATGAAACCTTGCCTCAGAGTTCTCCTTTTCCCGCAAATCCACCGGCTTCAGTGAATTTTCCCCATCCCAAGGCTTCCAGCCTTGCGCGCAATCCGTGTCTCGTGTGCGCAATACCCTGCCATTCGTGCAAAACCCTACGCGTAGTTCCCTCTCCACGAGTGATTCCCTTGCTCCAATTGCGCGTCGTCTCGGAGTTTTCCATGAAAATATTCCCTTTTGCACATAAAGCCTAGGACTCCTCACCTTGACGCCCCATGGATGCCCCCTGCACCGGCACCTGATGTCTCCCCTACCGGGCATGCGCGCCATGCGTTGTTTTCCCACACGGCCTTCCAGGCTCGTGCGAAGTAACCTCAAGGTCACTTGGGCTGTGTTTCCCATTGCGCTGCCTTTCCTTATGCCTCTCCGCATAGGCACGCTAACAGCTATTTCTTCTTCTCATATCCACGCTAACGTGGACCCCCCGGTGGTTCGCCCTGTGACCCCCTTCACAATGGCCTTGCCAATTCCTTCCTTTACACAAGGGGTAGAGGGTGTTGGGCATGTAAGCCCTAGGGGTGTGGAGCAAACCCACCTCGTCCAAGCTGCATGACGATAAACTGCTAAGTACCTCATCCTTAACACAAGACGTTAAATTGTGGTTCGACCTCGTGCATCGCACACAAGGTCCCCCCAGTTTGGAAATTTTGTACGCCACTCGTCTCCACGGGAATGGACTCTTCCTCACATGGAATGAGATCCTCCTTGTCGGAGCGGCTTTTGTCCGTGGGGGAAGGGCTGCCTCAGAGCGTAATCCCCTAGCCTTTCCTGCGGATGATTGCACCCATGCATCTCCATACTTCCCCCCTGCCAAGGCTAGTGGAGTCCTTTTCCCACCACGCTTTGTCGCACCACGGGCCTCCACCCTGGAGTAAGCCCCAGCACCAAGGGCCGCAACCCACGCGTAAGCCCCTATTTCCTCTTTGGGCCGCTCAATGCGTAAGCCCCATTCCGCTTCTCACGGATGCACCCTTCGCGACGTGATCCTCTGGTCCCTGCTGCCTCTTGTTTCTCACACCGAGCATGACTCACGTGGGCTTAGAGTGCACATCGACCATGACATCCTCTTATGGGCCACCCCAGAGCATAAGCCCCATCCCAGAAAACTACGTGGACTTTGATCCGTGATAACATACGGTATTTAGGAAGCCTCCACGAGGTTCAAGCCAACCACCCGGTCATCCCGACCTCTCCATGTCGGCTCCCTGACCACCTTGGGCCGCCCCAGAGCCTAAGCCCCATCCCAGCAAACTACTTGGACTTTGATCCATGCTAATGCACGGTACGTAGGAAGCCTCCACGAGGTTCAAGCCCACCACCCGGTCGTCCCGACCTCTCCATGTCGGTTCCCTGACCACCTTGGGCCACCTAAAAGCGTAAGCCCCAAACCCCTCGTCCCGCATGATGTTAAACTATATTCTGTCCCGCATGACGTTAAACTGTATCGCGTCCCGCATGACATTAAACTCTATCCCCCACTCTTAGGTCGCCTTAGAGTGTAAGCCCCAAACCCCTCATCCCGCATGACGTTAAACTGTATTCTGTCCCGCATGACGTTAAACTGTATCGCGTCCCGCATAACATTAAACTGTATCCCCACTCTTGGGCCATCTCATAACGTAAGCCCCATGTCTCACTCCACCATCCATCCTGATCCTTACCCGGGCCGCCACATCTCGGTGAGATCATGCCACCCCATCCCACTACATGACATATGGGAAGCCGACCACGTGTTGGCCCCAACATCAGTGTTCCCCCTAGGGATCCATCAACCCGATCTGTCTCCACAATATGTTAAACTCGCAACATACCCCGTGTTAAACTAGGGAAGATGAGGAAAACCTCAGATGGTACACATTCCCCACGTTCGATGTGGGATGCCTCGGGCTTCCGCGCCCTCGAAAAGCCTTGTGATGAGGGACCAAAGACAGACATGCCGACGACGCCCCAACATGACCATTCTCCTCACTGAAGGTTGCTGCCCCGACAAGACCCCTTGGAGCGTCTTGATGGAAGCAGCGTAATTATTGGCATCCATGTAGATATGGCACCAGGAATGAGCTTCACAAACCCATATTAAATCTATGTGGGAGACCCGGACTAGGTGATGAGCTCCGAGGAGGAATCCACGGAAGGAAGAACCGACATCCCATCATCCCGTTTCGATCAAGGAGCATACGTACCTGAATAAGGAACGAATTCCGCCCGCCTTTGGAAAGCGGGAATGCGGGGCAACAAGCAGCACGTCCTCCTCCACAGACGGATGCACGTGCCCCGACGAAAGCGTCGGAAACACTAGTGTAACACAATTTCACTCAAGTGATGAATATTTTTTCATGTATTGAGGCAGATGTTGTGCATACAATCTTCTGAAAACACCTTTGGAATATTGTATTGAGGGCTGGATAAAGGATATAATGCGACTGGTATGTTTTCTTTAACTTGTTTTTTCATCTTCTTAATTATTTCATCTTCTTGATATTCTAGAGGCTCCCCAACAATATATGAAAACCATGTATGTTTTCCCACATCATTATCACATACAATATGATCATTAGGGACTTCCTCTATCATGTTAAAAGAAATTTTATTCAAGGGTTGTTCAAAAAGTGACATCACCTTAGTTTTACATCCTATTGTGAAATTATTTCACTTGTCAATTATAGGGAGTCATACATGTTTGGAACTATTTTCCCATGTTCTTCATGGTATGTGGTCATTGTCATTACTATATCACCAAGGTGGACACTTATGACAATGGGAAACAATATAGTGGCATGAACATTCACAATGAACTCCATCATGTAGAGAACTACTATGGTTGATTAAAACAAGGGTACGACCCTCTTTCAGTTTGATCCCTTATCCATGCAGATGGCCATCATATCTCTCATTGAGAGATGGGCTCTCAAGACCAATCATATTATGTTCATGAAGAAATCCTTCATGGTGAAGTGTCCAAATATGACCTTCTAGATTACTTATACAGCTTTTATTATTTGATAATAGTATATTTGGATGTTGTTCTTCCACATATAAGTATTTAAGGTCTTCACCACCTGTATCATTGAGTAGAGTAGGTTTGTAGATTGGTTCGTAATTTTCTAGTCGCTTATGGTGAGGATTATGTAGAGACCCAAAGCGTGACGTACGTGGACATTACATTACTTTTGTGGAATACTTAGTACATAACAAAAACACACACACAAGGATCGTAATAGTTTAGTGTATTTGGAAACTCAGAATATAATCTTCTAATCGTGGTGAAAGATCATAAACATATCCCATAAAGATATTCCTTTTTTTACCTAAAACCTTTCTTTATATCCTGGGGAAAAGAAAACATAAAAAAGGGTGAGCTCAAATGATTAGTAAGGGTAAAAAAAAGAAATATCAATCACATAATTTTCATAAGAACATAACATTTTGGAAATCTTAACCTGCAAAAGGGAGCATAATTTCATAACATGGGATAAATCATAGTAGTGAAATGAAATCCCAATAATCATAACTTAAAACATGAAACATTGTGGCATACACACATAATCATAGAGAATCATTTCTTTTTAGTCAAGACTCATTGCCAAGACTATCTTAGTGGACAAAGTCCATTTCTGAACCGAGTCACCCTCGTTTCAGTCCTGTTTCACTGAACCGGTATAACCTACCATTCCATCCATGTCTATCTCATGAGATATAAAATAATTACCCAATGCATTGGAGGGAGATATAGGTCCCACCCATCTCATTATGATACCATTCTTATGTGTGACACAAAATCATAAATCATACATCATTTCATAACCCATGTAGTAAAAATGGGATTCGTAAACATCGTGACATCATAAAACAATTCATATAAGATAAAGGAATTCATAAAAATTATTCCATCACAACATAAACAATTCAATGTAATAATGGGGATAGAAACAGAACCCTATGTTATATTATATGGGAAATAATTTTAATAAAACACTTGAAATGAATTCTTGAGGAAAATATCATTTCTTCTTCAAAATCAGTTTTTTTTCACAAAACGTCATGGAATTTTAAAAGAAAGAGAGTTTATTGAAAAAAGTCATGAAATCTTTTGGAGGAAGATTCATGAAAATAAGGCTTTATAAAACCGTAAAAATACGTTCGTGCCGTATAAGTTAAAAAAACATTCTTTGTACTTTTGTCGAAAAAGTCAAAAAGTACCTCGTACGAAAAATGACAAAAGATTCCTTTCATATCTTTTACTAAAAACTCACCAAAGGGTAAAATTGGATTTAAACAATTCTAGGTGGATGGAAATAACATTACATATTGAGGAAACATAGATGTGGATGATAAAATACACCCCAGTAAATACCAACGTATAAACAATCTCGGATAAAAATGAGATTGTGATATTTCCCTTACATTAGGTCCGATTTGCTTTGTAAGTGTCTGAACCTCCTGTATAATGATTTTAATAATGTCATTGACTTATTCCAGAATCATACTCATTATTATCATATCATATATGGTTCACTTTTGACTTTATATTAACCGTACTTTTGTAAATCCCATGTTAAAGATTGTTTTGGGTAAAATCGTTTCATTTTTCGTCCGTGTTTTGACTTGTAATTATTCATATGATTACTTAGATCATGATTAATTAATTCCAGAATATAAAACATGATTTATATATAATATATATTAAGAATATACATATATATAACAGATTAGTAAATGGAACGAAATACACCGTTCATGGAGACAGTAAGCCGTACGTACGCATGAACGCTCTTTTCGTTTCCTTATTGAGTTGAACGGAATTAAGTAGATGAAATTCATATATATACACATAAATACAGTATCATTATTATGTCATATATTTCATGATTACTTATTATATATAATTTATAATCATTCATGAATGGTTAATGTGGAGAATGAATCTCATCGCGTCGTGGAGACGGTAGTCCGTACGTACGCACGAGCGATGATATCGTTCTCATGATCGTGGGACTGTATTGGAGTGTATGTATACTATTTCAGAATCAATATAACTTTAAAATAATAATATATAGTTATTATTTACACCATTATACCCATCCAAGTAAGGTGGTGGTGGAAAATAGATTTCACCACGGCGTGGAGACGGTATTCCGTACGTACGCACGCACGGTGATTTTGTTTTCCGTAGGATGGATAAATGGTGAAATAGGATTGTTTCATACTTATAATAACATATCAGTATATTACTGATACTTATGTTATTAATTCATAATGAAACAACCTATGAAGAAGAAGTGGAAGAAGAAATAAAGGTGAAAGAATCGGTAACGGAAATTACCTCTTCTTTGAAGCGCCTCTTTGAGACCTCCTCTTAGGGCACTCAAATTGGTCTTTGAGGAAGACCAAAACCTCTAGGATGTTTCTAGGGAAGTGGAGAAGAGAATTTGTCAGGGGTTGGCCGAGCTTTAAGGCTCAAAGTTTTGTGAGGAAGAGAGGGAGGAGGTTCCCTTTTATAAGGGAGGAGAGGGGCACCTTTGGAATAACTAAAAATATTATTTTATTATAAAGTCAAGTTCGGTTTTAAATAGCTCCAAATTGATTTATTTCGAGGCTAATGTCGGTATGGGTCTAAATCCTCTCATAAAATAGAATTTAGACATGTTTAGGTTCCTATTTTAACCTTATCATTTAGATTTAACATTAAGTTAAATAATTTTACTTTTACAGTGTCTTCTTGTGTTCTTACACTATAAGGTTAATAAACTTACTATAAGAATCCAAAAGAACCACAAATTGTTTATTATTAATATATATAACCTCATATAAGTCATTTGGACTAACCTTAGATTTTTAGGAATAAAATAACAATTAATAATATAATATTTGTTTTAAAAACTATTTTATGTCAATTTTGACACTATTTAGTAATTGATTTTTGTGAAAATATCATAACAGAATGATAAGTTAGAAAACAGTTAATTAAATCAATACTAACATGTCATATTAACCTAGAAAATTAGTGTAATTCATAAAAAGTATCATATTATATTTATTTGGGTATTTATAACATCAATTATATCAATATTTCATTAATAAGATAATTACTGCATCATTGTTGTGTCATAAATAAATTAAATTATTTAATGTCTAAAAATTACAAATAAAATAGAATTATGTAGGAAATCTTTTTATCTTTCTAATTAATATTTATAGTTGAATTTATCGTATGTATAACCCTATATTAAAAATGTTTTATTAAATAAACTTTGATTTTAACTATTTTAACTCTTCTTTGAATTAAATAATAATAAATGTCCTAATCTAATCCAAGTGGGCCTAAATGGTCATATGTTATTCCTAAGGTTGTTTTTGGTCGAATTAAACTTATCCAATAGAATTATTACATGTTTTAGGGTAATAATAATATCATTTTTACCCTTAATTACTCTATTTACTTTTAACCGTGGTAAAAAAGTAAAAAGTTACTATTCACCAAAAATTATTTTCATCTCATTGAACAACATTTTACTTACTGATATCAACCGTGTCTCTCGGATTTTTGAAATTCCACTCACAGAAGCGGTAAAATTATGTTTTATGAAAAAATCATTTTTTTACTACCACTTAGGGGTTTCACTATTCATCAAAAAATGAAAGTTTCTAGAAAAATACCAAAAATTAGTCCTAAGATATATTTCATATTATGAACTCAAAAATGATGTCTATATTATCAAATTCAAAACATATCAGTTAAATTAATTAATTTAAATTTAATTCCCGTTGTCAAAACAAATAGTGTGTTCTTAAAAGATAATAACTATCAAAAGATTGACAGTTGTTTATGTCTGGTTTAAATGTGAAATTACATCCAATGACCAACATTGTATTAAATTGTAAAAATATATTCTAAATATACTTTATAACCACTCAAATTTATAATTTATCACTATTAATTATTTTTGATTGAAAAATTTTTTTTTAATTAAAATTTAGTAATTTTTACTATTCATCAAAATATGAAAGTTATCCGAAAATTACCAAAATTTTACCCTAAGCTAATTTCGATATTCCGAATCCAAAAATGAAGTCCATTTTGAAGAAAAAAATTTACAAAATTTCATAAATTGGTTATTACTATTCATAACGGCTAGTTTTAATAATATTTTAATAGCATATCGTTGTTTAGCGAAACTTGGTGTTGCGTACAACACACGCTATTGTGGAAGGTCGCGATTGCATGTAATTCAAGCCAGGTCAGAGATGTGTGTTGTGAAAGCTCCTTTTGGTGTAGCGTATAACATAGGACATTAATGAAATTAAAAAGAATATTTTTCATAAAATCTCGGGGTGTTACATTCTAACCCACTTAAAATGAATTTCGCCCTCGAAATTCGTCGGGGTTATAAATGGTTTACTATTCGAAAGTTTCTTTAATAGAAACCCACATCGTAAAAAGGAATACCAAAACCAATCTTTAAAAACAAATGTATGAAATGTAACGGTTACCCAAATAAACTAATCACTGGGTTTCCACATAGGTGAAAATATGGATATGGAAGAAAAATCTAACCATCATGTTCTGATGGAGAGTGGTAGAGAACATGGCTATGGAAAAGCCGACAATCACAAATCCATAAATTTGTGACGATCTAAGGTACCATCTGATTAATCAGATATAAGAGCACTAGGACAAAATTTTTGGTTTTCAAGATCATTTCCCTAAAGTTGATGAAATTGGAATTAGAAAAAATACTTTCGTGATTTTGGTATAGTTTCACCGTTTGTCGTTCTTTGGACAATTTCAACTTCATCTCTTAAAGAAATGAAGTTGAATTTGTCATTCGTGATGTGTTAGTAGATCATGTGATAGAATGATGGGTCATTCCATCTGTCTCAAACAAAAGGTTAGAAAAGTTACATATGTCCATCTATAGTGAGATTAATCTTATATAGTTCCTAAAATGGACTTATAATGCTTAATATAATAAAACTGGTTTCTACTAAACAGGGACTTCCTGTAGGCTAGTGGTAGGCAAAAAAGGCCAGTCGCAATTCGGTTGTGGGTTCGATTCCCATAGCCTTGTCTGAAGCGATGGGATGTCGCCCATCCTGCAGGTTGTCCTTTTTCTAAAACTATATTACTATAACATCCCATCAATAATATCGAAAAAAACTTTTATCCTTAAACAATAATAACTTATGTCCAACATAATCCATTACAATCTTAAGGATTATCCATAATACTTCAGTCCACTCTCATAATATAGTGAAAAAGATTACCAGAGATTTAATACCATCGTTGATCCCCATATATCATAAGATATGTCTTGTTGGTCACATTCCAAACATTCAAAGGCCTTAATCATGTATTCTCTTGAATACCCATTGAACCTTAGTGAAAACATGAATGCAGTTAAAAGTTAACACTTTCCACATACCAAAATCCTCAAAATTCTATATACTCAAACCATGATATAACCTTCTCCTTATATCAGTCATGAGCTCATGAATACGGTCAAACATTTCATTTTCTCATTTTCCTTTCATTATGCGCATATCATCTTTTTTTCCAAAAATATCTCAATCACATTCCATGGTTACCGGTACCATTGAAAACCACAATATACGAATACATATATATTCCAATACTCCATGATACAAAATTATATTGGAATCCCATTACATAAACACTTAATCATTCCACCACATCGTTGTCATATTCAACATCGGCAATAGTGATCGCATGTGACTTCCCTTTGTCCTTTGTCTTAAGTGGTTTCTCATGTTGATCATCACTAACCCTTGGATTAGGGCATTTATTAGCATAATGCCCCATTTCCTTGCACTTGAAGCATTGAAGTGTTGGTGGTGCGTTCTCTGCAGTCTTTTCTTTATTCCCATCATTAGAAACCCTTTTTTCCATTACTTCGACACTCAGCTGCTCGATGACCTTCTTTTCCACACATAAAACATTTTCTAGTCCCTTTAAGACAATCTCCACCATGCTTCATTCCACACTTTGTGGATAAGGAAACATTCATCTTCTTTTCACCATTATTCTGAGATTTCTCCTTGAACTCCATCTTTAGATTCTTGTCAAAACCATGAGATGGATATGTAACACCAACTTCCATTTCTACCTTGATAGCACAACGAACAATTTCTTTATAGCTACTGAATTCTCTTATAGCTAATGCCCTTCGAAGACTTGGTTTTAAGCCACTGAAAAATCGATCAACTTTACTTTCAGGTTGGATGATAATGCCAGATGCATACCTTGCAAGTCTTGTAAAATTCGCTTTGTATATACCAGCGGATTCATCATCCTTTTGCTTTAGTTCAAGAAACTCCTTCTCCGTCTTTGTTCAAAGAATACGAGGGAAGTACTTATTGAAAAATAAATTCAGGAACTCGTCCCATTCCATGGACTCAATTTAATCTCTTGGCCTCGTATTCTTGATAAGATTCCACCATTGATCAGCTTCACCTTCCAAATGATATACTGCTAAGATGACTTTATCATGTTCAGATCATTGACGAACTGAAAATATCTTTTTAGTGGTACTGATCCATTGTTCAGCAACAAGTGGATCGAATGTCCCACTGAAAGAAGGTGGAAGTTTCATCATGAAGGACTCAATAGAATATTGTTTCCTTCTCTGCTCATTTGGAAGTCCAGAATGATTCATAGCTTGTGTAAGTATAGAAATAATATTTTGCACTCCATATCCCATAACATTTGTTTGTTCAGGAGGACAATCATTGCATTGTCCATTGCATTGATCACCACGGTTCCTTCGGGTTCCAGCCATCGTCTAAATCCCAAAAATAATAGTGTGAGAGGCAAAAATCATGCTAAGAAAACAACATTATAAAGGAGGAGTATCCTCAATATCTAACTTCTTAGGTTAAATTCTATGATCGTTACCGTAGTTCTAGGACTGTATCTTATACGTATACTTATCCTTAGGGACATCCCTTGACATACCTTAGAAATATCTCTAGGGATCTCACTAACGCTTTCGCATCCTAGTTTCCAAAGGTTGACTAAACCTTTCCTCTGATACCAACTGTAGATACCCGAAGCTTGACGTACATGGACATTACATTACTTTTGCGGAATACTTAGTGCATAACAAAAACACACACACAAGGATCGTAATAGTTTAGTGTCTTTGGAAGCTCAGAATATAATCTTCTAATCGTGGTGAACGATCTTCAACATATCCCATAAAGATCTTCCTTTTTTTACCTAAAACCTTTCTTTATATCCTGGGGAAAAGAAAACATAAAAAACGGTGAGCTCAAATGCTTAGTAAGGGTAAACAAAAGAAATATCAATCACATCATATTCATAAGAACATAACATTTTGGAAATCTTAACCTGCAAAAGGGAGCATAATTTCATAACATGGGATAAATCAATGTAGTGAAATTAAATCCCAATAATCATAACTTAAAACATGAAACATTGTGGCATACACACATAATCATAGAGAATCATTTCTTTTTAGTCAAGACTCATTGCCAATTCTATCTTAGTGGACCAAGTCCATTTCTGAACCGAGTCACCCTCGTTTCAGTCCTGTTTCACTGAACCGGTATAACCTACCATTCCAGCCATGTCTATCTCATGAGATATAAAATCTTTACCCAATGCATTGGAGGGAGATATAGGTCCCACCCATCTCATAATGATACCATTCTTATGTGTGCCACAAAATCATAAATCATACATCATTTCATAACCCATGTAGTAAAAATGGGATTCGTAAACATCGTGACATCATAAAACAATTCATATAAGATAAAGGAATTAATAAAAATTATTCCATCACAATATAACCAAATCAATGTAATAATGGGGATAGAAACAGAACCCTATGTTATCTTAGATGGGAAATAATTTTGATAAAACACTTGAAATGAATTCTAGAGGAAAATATCCTTTCTTCTTCAAAATCAATTTCTTTTCACAAAACGTCATGCAATTTTAAAAGAAAGATATTTTATTGAAAATAGTCATGAAATCTTTTAGAGGAAGCTTCATGAAAATATGGCTTTATAAAACCATAAAAATCCGTTCGTGCCGTATAAGTTAAAAAAAACATTCTTCGTACTTTTGTCGAAAAAGTCAAAAAGTACCTCGTATGAAAAACGACAAAAGATTCCTTTCATATATTTTACTAAAAACTCACCAAAGGGTAAAATTGGATTTAAACAATTGTAGGTGGATGTATATAACATTACATATTGAGGAAACATAGATGTGGATAATAAAATACACCCCAGTAAATACCAACGTATAAACAATCTCGGATAAAAATGAGATTGTGATATTTCCCTTACCTTAGGTCCGATTTGCTTTGTAAGTGTCTGAACCTCCTGTATAATGATTTAAATAATATCATTGACTTATTACAAAATCATACTCATTATTATGATATCATATATGGTTCACTTATGACTTTATATTAACCGTTCTTTTGTAAATCCCATGTTAAAGAGTGTTTTGGGTAAAACTGTTTCATTTTTCGTCCGTGTTTTGAGTTGTAATTATTCATATGATTACTTAGATCATGATTACTTAATTACAGAATATAAAACATGATTTATATATAATAAATATTCATAATATACATATATATAATAGATCAGTAAATGGAAAGAAATACACCGTTCATGGAGACGGTAGGCCGTACGTACGCATGAACGCTCTTTTCGTTTCCTTATTAAGTTGAATAGAATTAAGTAGATGACATTCATATATATACACATAAATCCAGTATCATTATTATTTCATATATTTCATGATTACTTATTATATATACTTTATAATCATTCATGAATGGTTAAAGTGGAGAATGAATCTCATCGCGTCGTGGAGACGGTAGTCCGTACGTACGCACGAGC
This sequence comes from Viscum album, assembly GCA_963277665.1. Lineage (NCBI taxonomy): Eukaryota > Viridiplantae > Streptophyta > Magnoliopsida > Santalales > Viscaceae > Viscum > Viscum album. The sequence continues at coordinate 2,122,720,135 of OY728148.1, read as the reverse complement.
GATGATATCATTCTCATGATCGTGGGACTGTATTGGAGTGTATGTATACTATTTCAGAATCAATATCACTTTAAAATAATAATATATAGTTATTATTTACACCATTATACCCATCCAATTAAGGTGGTGGTGTAAAATAGATTTCACCACGGCGTGGAGACGGTATTCCGTACGTACGCACGCGCGGTGATTTCGTTTTCCGTTGGATGGATAGATGGTGAAATAGGATTGTTTAATACTTATAATAACATATCAGTATATGATTTATACTGATTTTATTACTTCATAATGAAACAACCTAATAAGAAGAAGTGGAAGAAGAAATAAAGGTGAAAGAATCGGTAACAGAAATTACCTCTTCTTTGAAGCGCCTCTTTGAGACCTCCTCTTAGGGAACTAAAATTGGTCTTTGAGGAAGACCAAAACCTATAGGATGTTTCTAGGGAAGTGGATAAGAGAATTTGGCAGGGGTTGGCCGAGATTTAAGGCTCAAAGTTGTGTGAGGAAGAGAGGGAGGAGGTTTCCTTTTATAAGGGAGGAGTGGGGAACCTTTGGAATAACTAAAAATATTATTTTATTATAAAGTCAAGTTCGGTGTTAAATAGCTCCAAATTGATTTCTTTAGAGGATAAGGTGGTTATGGGTCTAAATCCTCTCATCCAATAGAATTTAGACAAGTTTAGGTTCCTATTTTAACCTTATCATTTAGATTTAACATTAAGTTAAATAATTTTACTTTTACAGTGTCTTCTTGTGTTCTTACACTATAAGGTTAATAAACTTACTATAAGAATCCAAAAGAACCACAAATTGTTTATTATTAATATATGTAACCTTATATAAGTCATTTGGCCGACCCTTTGATTTTTAGGAATAAAATAACAATTAATAATATAATATTTGTTTTAAATACTATTTTATGTCAATTTTGACACTATTTAGTAATTGATTTTTGTGAAAATCATATCAGAATGATAAGTTCGAAAAAAGTTAATTAAATCAATACTAACATGTCATATTAACCTATAAAATTAGTGAAATTCATAAAAAGTATCAAATTATATTTATTTGGGTATTTATAACATCAATTATGTCAATATTTCATTAATAAGATAATTACTGCATCATCGTTGTGTCATAAATAAATTAAAATATTTAATGTCTAAAAATTACAAATAAAATACCATTATGTAGGAAATCGTTTTATCTTTCTATGTAATATTTATAGTCGAATTTAACTTATGTATAACCCTATATTAAAAATGAATCATTAAATAAACATTAATTTTAACTCTTTTAACTCTTCTTTGAATTAAATAATAATAAATGTCCTAATCTAATCCAAGTGGGCCTAAATGGTCATATTTTATTCCTAAGGTTGTTTTTGGCCGAATTACACTTATCTAATAGAATTAGGACATGTGTTAGGGTAATAATAATATCATTTTTACCCTTAATTACCCTATTTACTTTTAGCCGTGGTAAAAAAAGTAAAAAGTTACTATTCGCCAAAAATTATTTTCATCTCATTGAACCACATTTTACTTACTGACATCAACCATGTCTCTCGGATTTTTGAAATTCCACTCACAGAAGCGGTAAAATTATGTTTTATGAAAAATTCATTTTTTTTACTACCACTTAGTGGTTTCACTATTCATCAAAAAATGAATGCTTCCAGAAAAATACGAAAAATTAGTCCTAAGATATATTTGATATTATGAACTCAAAAATGATGTCTATTTTACCAAATTCAAAACATATCAGTTACATTAATTAATTTATAAATTAATTCCCGTCGTCAAAACAAATAGTGTGTTCTTAAGAGATAATAACTATCAAAAGATTGACACTTGTTTATGTCTGGTTTAAATGTAAAATTACATCCAATGACCAACATTGTATTAAATTTTAAAAATATATTCTAAATATACTTTAAAACCACTCAAATTAATAATTTATCACTATTAATTATTTCGATTGAAAAAGTTGTTTTTAATTAAAATTTAGTAATTTTCACTATTCATCAAAATATGAAAGTTATCCGAAAATTAAAAAACATTTACCGTAAGCTAATTTCGATATTCTGAATCCAAAAATGAAGTCCATTTTGAAAAATAAAATTTAAAATATTTCATAAATTGGTTATTACTATTCATAACGGCTAGTTTTAATAATATTTTAATAGCATATTGTTGTTTAGTGAAACTTCGTGTTGCGTACAACACACGCTATTATGGAAGGTCGCGATTGCGTGTAATTCAAGCCAGGTCAGAGATTTGTGTTGTGAAAGCTCCTTTTGGTGTAGCGTATAACACAAGACATTAATTAAATTAAAAATAATATTTTTCATAAAATCTCGGGGTGTTACAGATTATTTTTCAATTCCTTATTTCCTGTGACTAGGGACACATTTTGGGAGAAGTGGCTTTTAGGTATGGAAGATTTCTTGATGGGCTCCCATGTGGCATCCAGAGTTTTTTAATAGGCTTCTAAATTTTTTGGGGGGCTTGTGCCTGACTAGGATTATCCGTTGGAATGGGCCGACTACCTCCTATTGAAGTAGTTTTATGTTCTTAATCAGATTTTCCATATATCACATGAGATTTTTCCCCAAAATCATCCTTGAAAGCAGCATAGGTATGTATCGACCCAAGGGAGACTTGTTGATGACACACCCTATTTGGGAGGATGTAATTTTATTTCTATCAATCTATCACTACATTCATTATTTTTATGGGGTCTGGGAAGGTCTATAAGATATTGGTAGGGATTTGTGTCTACCATTTTTACCATTTTCATGATATTCTTGGTGAATTCAATGACTATAATAGGGAAATATTCACAATATTCAGATGGAGTAGAAGTATTTTCCTGCTCCATTCATCCATTTATTTCCACTGGATACTAAAAGTAATTAGTGTGGGTATTGGGGTTTGATTCTGATGCACATTTATCTTGGAAACATTCCATATGATCTCCCTAGATACTGTTAGATGAAACTTCTATAAGGCTTTATTAATGTAGGTATTTGGGTGTGACTACTTTCATTTTTTCACAAAATTTGTATGTAGGGATTATTTGAACACTACAAGGTTAAGATACTTGTAGTATTGATTGATTTCAGTTGGAGGTTATACCTCCCACCGTATTTCAACCAAATTTGACTGGCAGTATTTTTGGTTGCTTGTAGGTGTTTGTTCCTACTCACTATGTTTCGATGTGTTTGGTTGGTGGGATTATCTGGGTTCAAGATGATTATTTTTATATGAGGCTTGATTAGTGAGTGAGTGTGTGTTTATATCTTATTGTGTGACTATGTATTTGAATGATGGACTCACATGAGTGCATCCAAATGAGTTTAAGGGATAGAATAATTTGGGTGGGAAAGTGTATGTTCTAGATCCCATTTTAACACCAAATTTGATTGATGGGATTCTCTGGTGGGGATATAGGTGTACCACTACACTATATTTTCCAGTTCTTTTCCTCTGGAATGTTGTCTTATGTGCCCACATCTAGAGGAACTAGGCTGAACTATCTAGGAAGGCACACCCATTATGTTGAGAGTTCACTACCGTGCGACATTGGTAGCAGCGATTGTGGATGTGAGACTATTGTAATCACCCCAATCTATTCTGTATGAAGTCTTTTGTAGTTTTTTAATTTACCTCCATATGATAATGGTGGGAATGTTTGTTATGTTTCATGGATAAAATCCCTAAATGGTTGAAGATGGCACTATGTTCCACAGAATTATGGACCACCGATCATCACTGTCTGGACGATCAGTGGGGATTCTTGAGCTGGTGGGTCTGCCGAGCAGCCTCCAGGTTCATGATTTTACCATTTTAGAAATAATTTTAGAGAATTGAATTCATGATCTACCATTTAAGGTTCTAGGTTCATGATGACTTCCTTTTCTTGGATGAAGACCCAAAGTGAGTAGTAGCTATGGAAAACATTTTTGAAAGTTGGAAGCATTACACTTTATTGAAGGGAGTTCTAAGAGAAGCTTCATAGAATATATATAGTAAAAAAAATACTCATTAAAGCCTCATCTCATTTGAAAAAATAGATACGTGATTTATTATCTTGTTTTACATATTAAATTTTTAGAGAGAAATGGACTTGATTGATGGGAGACACCATTATCTTGATTAAGGATTCATATCTGCTTCACCATTTATTTCTTCCTTGAATGTGCCACATGGGATTGGAATGGATTTTTTTTTTGGTGGAACAACCTTCATTTCAAACAAATATTTACATCCCTTTTGAGAGGTTTCTAATGAGTTTTATTCTTGGAACCATAAATAGACAATAGTTAGATATCCTTGAAAGACCTTCTTTCCAAATAAAGGTGCTCATTTAGGATCTTGTCCAACAATACTTATGAACTCACATTGGTCAATATGATGGTAGTTCAGAATCATAACACACTTTGGGTGGAATTATTTCCAACTCTATGTCACTTTTATATATTCATGACAAGTTAATGAATCCTTCATTAATTCCCAAGTGTAACATGGTTCACCATTTAATTAGCAAACATTTATGAGAGTGTGTGGTGAATAGAATCATCTCTAAGTTCCTAAGGTTATTAATCAATTGAGATATATGTAGTTATCTATGTTTCAACATCAACGGTGTCATATAATGTAATGACTATAGATTCTTTGATATTTATTACCATGATTCTAGTTTTCAGCCACACAGTAGGGCACTCTAGAGTGTATAATTATCTAAGAAGACAAGAGCTATTTTGAAATAGGGATCAGACACATAAATATGCCTCCTATATATCCTTTGGAAATGAATCTGAACCAACATGGTTTTGTTCCACTTAATGTGGAACATCACAACCATTAAGGTCATGTGATAATGGTCAGACCATGAAGTTTAACATCATGTAGTTATGAAATATTATAGAGAGGTTCCTATTCAGTGTTTGTTGGGGTACATATGATGATGTGGCCTTATGAACTAATAAATGATATCATTTCTTAGGATGAATACGACTCTTCTGGGAATGTTTCCTAGAGGGAATTAGGGTTTATTTGGGGTGTTGGGTTTGGACCACAGGGACGCTTCTAATGTTTCCCATTTCTAGAGGGATCAAATCTCATGTAGTTCTATTATGGGGACCCATGCATATAGAAGGAATTAGGTTTGTTTTTAAGGTCATATGGGCCATTAATAGTATTTTGTTTTGGAATATTCCTTAAAAATATTCCCTATGAAAGGGTCTTGAGGTATTTCTCAACTCATGGTGGTTTGGATGCTTGTTTGGGGATTAGACCTAATGAGGTTTCCCAAGGATGAGTATGGCGGTATTCATGGGGATTATTTCTAAAGTGGATTCCCAGGATGTGTTGGGGATTACACTTGGAATGATACCCATGACAGTGATAACATTTTGACATTATTGGGAGTTATACCAAGTAGGAGTCCCATGATGGGTTGGGTCTTATAATTGGAATGATTCCCATGATAATGATTGAATGGTGACATGAATAGATCTTATACCATGTAGGAGTCCCATTATGTGTGAGGGATTAAACTTGATATGATGACCATGATGGAGATTTCATGCTGATAGGATTGGTAGTTATACCAGGTAGGAGGCCCATGATGGGTCGAAGCTTATAGTTGGAAAGATGCCTATGATAGTGATTTCATGGTGACATGATTGGGAATTATACCAACTAAGAGGCCCATGATGGGTTGGATCTTACACATGGAATGATTTCCATAGGGTGGGGATCATATAGATTCTATAATCTCCACCAACCTCTTTTCCTGTCAGAGTCATGCTAGGTGTGAGAAATTGGAAGAAGTAGTTGATCTAGGGAACCACATGATTCTTATTCCATTTGGGAAAGTGGTTAGGGATACGAGAGAAGAAGAAAATTCCTTTATGTTCACATTACCATCCCCCATTTAATATCCAAGATATTCACATCTGAATAACAATCCAATAATGACGTAAGAGTAAATAAGGAAAAATATTACAAACTCTTGTATGAATGTCTAGGTGAATACACCTATGAATTAATCCCTAAAATTGGTTCTTATAGGACGTGATAATTCCATGCTGTAGGTGAAAGAAAGTGTGATCCCTACCCTCCATGATTGGAACTGTAGGGCTTGGTTCTCATAGACCATAAGTAGTAGAAATAATAATCACCCTTATTTATAACACTATGACTTACCTTATACCATCCTCAGGTTTTGGGTCCATATTTCCAAATGAATCCATACTCAAATTCACCCTAAGGACCCTACCCATTTAAAAAGACAAGTACAAGACACCTTTGACTAAAGGAATTCATAACCAAATTGTAGGCATGTAGGTGTGCCTCCTGCTAGGAATTTTCTTGTTCAGAGGTGTCACTAGAGGTTTCCATTTGTTCCCTCTCAAAAAAGGGATCCAAAGGAAGAGATCTCTTGTAATTGAAGGCTTAGAAGAGTGCCTTAGAAGTGGGTCATGTATGGTATATGGTAAGAAATCTAAGAGAGTCTTGTTCGGGGTATTCTTATGTGGTTTGGGAGTGCATATCGTATGTATGACAATAAAAGATGAAAATAATTCACACAGGTAGGCCTACGTTAGATAAGGGTACATTGGGAGTTAGACCAACTGAGAAACATTTCCTGGGTGAGGACTTTCACAAGTGTTTAAGGGTCACCAACGCTTTACATGGAAGAGTATCATGCTGGAATCCTATTATGGAAGGGTACATCTCACTATTGTTCATTATCCACATGGGGAATGGTTCCTCATGAAGGTGTTATGTATTATAAACCTTGGGAGGCATTGGTTCAACTACCCCTTTAACTCACTATTCATTATGTTTTAGAGGGATACCTGGAATGTTTCTTTGGGACTAGATGAAGTACTCAGGTGATCTGAGAATTGAGAGTTATTTGTTATTTTTCATCGATACAAATGACGATCCCGAATTTCCTTTTTATAAGAAAATATAGGACCCTCGGGTAAGGGGTTGTCTAGTTGATGTATGTCACGCTTGGTGATGTGAAGGCTAGTTGCATAGCTTAATTTGTAAGGTCATTGATCTAGATGATGTGAATGGATATCATAAAACATCATCTATTGGTAACCTACATGATGACATTGTTCTATGGGACCTTTGCGTAGGACCTTCAGTGGAGGTTTCAGTCCTTGGAATTCTTCATTTCTCTTCTTCTCTTCTAATAAAGGAGCTTTTTCTTTAACCCCTTTCCATGTATGTGAAAAAACGGTGTGTAGAAAATGGTATAAATGATATTATAACTATTAATGTATGATTATTTCATTAATATTATTTACATGTTCTATATCTATCATTACATTCATCATTTATGGGCAGTTATGAAAGGCCAATTTTATCAGTTTGTGATGCGGTAGTATGTCGTACACACGATCGATGATTTTGTTTCTCATTTAAAGGGTTATGAGATGGATATTGGTTAACCAATTAAAATAATAAAATATTTTTATATTGGATATAATGGATTAATTATATTATAATGATAAACAAATAATTTAGGGAGGTGGAAGAATAAAAATGTAAAAGTTCTCGTTTCATACCATTACCTCTTCATCGGGGAATAACATTTCGTTTGAACTAAAAATCCTTCATAGGATGGTTTAATGAAAAAAATGGATATTGTATGTTTGGATGATATTATGGAAGTGATTCGGGTAGGTATTTGTTGAACTATATGGATTTTGAAGTGTGATGTGGGGAGGAGAGGGGGTAGCCTTTTCTAAGTGGCGGAGATGACACACATTGGATTTTTGAAAAGAATATATTACACTCTAATTTGTATCATTATAGAATTCTCTAAAGTGGGAAATTATTTATTTTTATTGGGAATATGGTAAAAATACTTCCATGAAATTGTTTTTGTACAAGTTGAAATGTCATTTTTAACCGTTATATACTTAGTTTAACCCCGGTAAATCAGTTTTTACCTTAACTGTGGTAATTAATGCATAATGTAATTACTATTACTAATCTTATAAACATTTGTTAAAATTTTATATAATATAGATTATTTTTAATCGAAATATTGAATCTTTATAACAATATTCAATTAACATATGTTTTATAATCCGATCTAATGGTATTTATGCAAACACAACAAAAAAGTGTGTTTTCAAAGAGATATTTCTAATCATAATAGATGGTTTAAACATAAAAATTCAATATGAAAGTCATTCCTATGTAGAAAATATTTAAATAATAATCCAATGAAACTAAATTTGGGTTAGAAAATATTTAACATATAAATAAAAATCATTAATTATTTAAACAAAAATTATAATTTTCCATAAAAATCATTTTATCACTATTTGTCAAAAATGATACTTTTCAGAAATATCCCAAAAAATTTACCCTAATAAAAATTTGATATTATATTTTTAAAAATTATTTTCATTTTATAAAATTATTTTTAGAAATTTTTTATAAATTAATTTTAAATTATATGTGAAAAGTGAAACTGAATTGTCCTTTATAAAAAATACATTTTTTAGAAAACATTTATTTTTTTAATAGATTTCTATTTTATTTCTAACCAATAAAAAACAATAGTTTTCATATTTTTTATATTTCTTCATATTTCCACGAATTTAATTGATATTTTATATGGTTATACCATATTATGGTTCATTTAGACTCGTTATTTTGTGTTCCACAATCTATCGATGAGATTAAATTTAATGAAATTTATTTCATGTGTTGTTTAAGTTTAATAATCGGTGTCACATATTCTATCGAATTTAATAATATTTTATATTATCTATTTTTTCCTTGTAAGATTTTTAAATAATTATAAATATATTTTTTATGCCATGGGCTGAGAAGTCATGTGATTCTGAGGGCTGGGGTGGTTGGAATTAATTTTATAAAAATATTAAATATATTTTATAGTGCACTCACACTTTTAATCATTAAAATGATATAAATCATAAACAAAATGTCTAATTGTAATTTTATAACCTTGATTGTATCCTTAATTTGATTTTTAACCTTGTTGTGACATAAAATCATTGGGCACGGGGCATTCAAATAAAATAGTCGTTTGTGGTGTGTTCAAGGGATTAACTGATTGACTGAATAAATTAATTTATTAATATCACCTAAACATAATAATATATAAATATACTATAATTAAAATTTATCTATGTTTAGTGACATAATACTGATATAATTGAGATCATCTTCTTCCAACTACCATTGGCGAATCACGATCCATGGATGATGAGACTCTAAATCGATGCAGATTGAAGCAGAGTGAAGGAAAGCAATTCTATAAATCAATGGATAGTATGTTCGTCAATGATGAAAAAACAAGTACCTATGTTGGAACCATCAATTATATATCCTACCCCATTTAATTAAATTATTGAGCATGATTTTTTTTGATTTATTTATATTTTTCAATTTGGAACTCTTTGCATGTGCCCCTGTATAAGTTTAATGGATTATTCATTTGTTTCTCACCCCTCTAATACCTGATTGTGTTCATTAGACAATAAATCTAATACAATGATAATTTCCCCACTATTTATTATTCATTTATCCCTTATTTTTTTGTGGTATTCATCATTGGGCCATGGGGTTGGGATTCAACATTTTTCAGAAGGATCAATCCCAATCGGACACCCGGATTCTTGAAGAATTCATGTGTGACAAATGGAGTGATGAATCATGGATGGATTTAAAATTATTATATTTAGGTGATTGATTTAATGAAAGTAATATTAACAAGAGATGGAATCCACATGATTGATGTAGTACGATGTGTTCACGTTCTTGTGAGAAGAACCAGAGTTTGATTCTTGTCACCGTAGGGTTGAATATCACCATTAAGAGGAAGATCCACTACTTTTCGGAGGTTAATTATGCTAATAAAAGGTTAAAAATACGAATATCAAGCATGGAGTTCAAATCTGAGTATCTATTATAATTTTACCTACATTTCTTGTATTGAAAAGAACACATGCCATGTAGCTCCTTCGATGGTATGTCTTGGGTTTCACTAGATTATAAGTACCACACATCGTGTAGTACCACCAAAGGTAGAGTGACCTTGTGCTGTTGACCCAACATATACTCTGGGAGTATGAAAACATAGTCATGACCATGAGAACACTATGTGCTGAGGTACACAGACACAAACTGGATACATGAACATAGAGAGAGAGCATGGGCAGGACACCGAGTGGCTCAAAAATTTCAACGATACCCCCAAAATGCCATTTATGGCTACAAGGATTGTGATACATTTACTTTTAGGGAAATATTAATATGACAGGCTCGGACCACACACATTTTGGGTCCCCATACAAGTCATCTACCCCATCTTCCATTTGGCAGAAACTTCATCCACTCGTATCTCCTTTTTTGGACTCAAATTTTTGTCCCTCGAGTATCCTATCAAATTTTTTTTAAGTGAACATGATGGGGGCCTCCATGGTGGACTTTTATATGTGATTAAAGTTGTTCCAAGTGGGATTATTATTTATGAAATGTTGATTATGACAGTGATCAGGGTGGATCACCAGTCATACTAGAGTATATCCCTCAAACTAGGATAGGTAATGAGTCCTCTACCCATCTATAGTGTCGTAACCTCATACGTGACTTGCCATGAGTCCTCTATTTACTCTTAGAGTGGAACCCCTAGATGGGATATGCGTGGATCCTCATCCTATCCACCATGTGGTACCCTTTACATAGGCTGGACATGGTTCCTCAACTACTATATTAGAACCCTCCTACTGTGAAGAGAATGGGTCCTCTATCTGTTATCCAAGTGGAACCCTCCTGTGGTATCCGGGTATGGGTACTCTACCAATAGAGTGTCACCCTCCTACATGGATGTGAATAGGTGCACTATCTACTTTCCTTAGTGTCACCCACCCGAGGAATCACTGTTTGTGTCCTTAAGTATTAGATTCCCACCATCAAGATGGGATGGACATGGGTCCTCTGTCGAATACTAGAGTGGAACCCTCCTTCTAAGATGGGAAAGGTTCCTCTATCTTTTAATATATTGGAAGCCTTCAATTGTATTAGGGCATGGGTCCACTACATTTATACTATAACCCTTGACTGTGTGGAACAGTGGAGAGGTGTGGATTGATTTGGATATATCTACTATTCAAATGTGTGAGATGCTAGACATCATTGTTGGAAATTTAGAACTGATGAGACACTTTCTGGGGATATTCTATAATAGGGATATAGAAACCCAAGATTAACATAAATGGGCTTTAAATTATTTTAGGTGAATATTCATCACATTACAAAAATACATGTTTGATGATGATAATAGTTTAGTTTCTTTGGAAACCTCGAACAAAATATTCTGACATGATGAAATATCTTCAGTATTTCCAAAAATGATCTTCCCCTTTAGTACTTTTACTTAAAACCATTCATAATACCTGAGGAAGGGAAACATTAAAAGTGTGTGACCTCAAATTCTAAATATGGGTAATCAATTGAGATACATAAGAACAACATGAGCATAATGGTTTGAGAACATTATAATTACATTTTGATAACCTACCATGCATTTCAAACATAATATACATGAGTCATGGAATAATGATTGACATTTCATAAGTCATAAATCATAAGGGAATCAAGAACATAATCCATGTAATAATAATAGAGGAATAAGTCATAGAATTAGTGGTAGACACATAAGAATATATAAATGATTTCACTATTAGTTAAGGTAGCACTCCCAAGTCCAATTTATTAGTATGGGTTCACTCCCCATACAATCTTATTAGTCAGGGTACACTCACATTCCCATCATAGTAGTCAAGGTTCATCCCCAAAACCATATTAGCTGATGATTTCCTTTACTGAAAATATTTCACTCCCCATTCCATCCATTTCTATCAACTAAGTTATAAATTTTTTCTAATGAATATGGGGGATATATAGTTATCACCCCTCTCATACTAAAATCATACATATGTGTTCTAAAAGTTCATCAATATTCATATCATAACCCATGAAATCAAATTGGTATCATAAACATGTAATCATATCATAACCTCTAGAAAAATAAACATGTTTCGTAATAATTTAATAAAATCATAACCCCTGAAAATAAGTGGGTTTCATAAGAATATGACCTATAAAAGGGAAACGGTCTTCATAAACATATAACTTCTGAAATAGAAATGGTTTTCATATAAATACTACTTATGAAAGCGAAACGGATTCATAAACATCATTCAATCAAAACATAACCCATTAAGAGAATTAATATGACTGGAACCATTGGATCATTTTTCCATAATGGAATAATTAACACAAACTAAAGTCATTTTTCATGTAGAATAATTTTGAAATATCCTTTAAAAATATTTCATGAGTAAAATATCCTTTCTTCTATGAAAAATGTTTTTAAGACATAAAAACATTTGAAATCTATTTTATTTTAAAAAGATAATTGAAAACATATAATGAAGTATAGAAAAATTTTGTATTATTTTTCATGAAAACATATAAAGGAATCTTTAGAAAATTATAAAAACATTTTTTCTCGAAAAAATCATAATGTAATCTAGAAAAAAAATTCAAAAATCATTCCTTTAAATCTAACTAAAGAATCATTAAAACATTTGGAAAAACATTTCCATTGAAAACTTTTAAAATTATCTTAAAACATTTTAAACATGTTTTTCTTGGAAATTATATAAAATATGCCCGAAAATATTTTGAAATTATGTTTCCTTGAAAATATATAAAAGAACCATTAAAACATTTCGAAAACCTTTTTCCATGAAAACTTATAAAGGAATATTCAAAACATTTTGAAAACCCATTTCCTTAAAAACTTATAAACAATTATTTAGAATCATTGAATTCCTTTCATGCCATATTATCATTCATGTAATGTTATTATTTACATTTTATTATTTTTAAATGTTACCATAGTGGTAATGTTTTATTTCTACAATCTAATCATTTACCGAGATTGTTAATGATTATGATTCCATTGATTATGTATTTTGATCCATCTCTTAAGAAAACTCATAACATTTATTGTGCTCTATTTGTCTAGGATATCATCATATATCATTTCCATTTTCCGCACTTTGGTACTTATGATAGATAAGAAATTATTTTAAATAAAATTAAGATTTATCTCTCTACTCAATTAGAAATATGTGTCATTTAAAAATAATGTTTTTATATGTGGAATGTATGGGAAATATTAAAATATATTTCCTAAGTGGGAATCTCATGGAGAGTATTAGAAATTTTTTACAAGTATTGGATATTCTTCCAAAGATAAAGATATTTTTAAAGACATGTGAGAGGTACGAGATGTTATAAAATTACTGTTTACATTAAACATATAAGGCATGATTGGATTTATTATGAGGAACCAAATAAACCTCAAATCATAACCAATGTAATGAAATGGGTATAATAAGAATTTAATAATATTATAACCTATGTAAAAAATTGGTTTCTTAATTATTTAATCCTTGAATTAACCATAAAATTAATTAGGTTTTATAAGAATTCATCTTAGTATAAACAGATGAAGAGAAAAAGAATTCATAAACATCAAAACAAAAAAAAACATTGACCATTCAGAGATATAATATGAATGGTTTCCATGTATCATGTCTATAGTAAATAAACAATATAACCAAGGATGTAATTTTAGATGGAGATGTATTTTGAATGATCACTTGGAAAATAAATTTTCTTTTAATGTCATGTTCTAAAACACATAACATTTTCAGAATCCATTTCTTTGAAAACAAATTTAAAAAAAATAAGGAAATATTTAACAAAACTGTAAAAATATTCTACATGAAATTATATTTTCTTCATTGAAAAAGTATTTTTAATTAATTAAGCACTTTAAAAACAATTTTATTTTAATTTAATCCTAAATATAAATAAAGGAAACTTTGAAACATTTTGAAAACATTTTTCCTTGAAAACTTTTAAAATAATCTTGAAAACATTAAAACCATTTTCCTTGATAATTTCTAAAATAATTTTGACAAAGTTAAAAAAACATTTTCCATGAAAACATATAAATAATTCTTGAAACCATTCTATAAACCATTTTAGAATAATTATTTTTGAAATAACATAGATTTTCGACCGAAGAGAGAGATAATGTCAGATTTTCATAAAAACTATTATAATTTATATTTTGTACCAAAGAGTATAAAAATGACACCAATTCATGAATATATCAACAATTACCATAGGATAAGAAAATTCATGAGATTTATTGAGAGTTGGGTCATAATAGTTCATAAATGGATGCATAATCATAAATAATCTTGATAAAAGATGAGATTATAGTATTAAGTCATTACCACTCTGGTAACATTGAATAATAATAAAATAGAATGAATAAATTTAAATGATTCTTAAAATATCTTGAAAATCATGAAATTCAATATATACATTTGAAAGTTATTATATTCCATTAACTTATAATTTTAAAAGAAATATTATATGACCCACAAATTTATTAAAGTAACATTTTAAAATAAGAATTTCATCCTCACACAACATGAAAATTTCAAATTGAGAAATATTCATGATTTGTAATGAATTTATTATTAATTAACATAGTGAAATATTAAAATAATGTGAATATATATATATATATGTAATTATTTATACACATACATCTTTATTTTGAAAACCCTTCCTTAAATATAAATTGAAAGAATATCTATAATTAGAACTAAATGCGTATAGGTTTTGGATTATGTTATACAAAACACCAAGTTAATCATGTACTTTATAAAACACTTAGATTATATTTTAGTACATACCAAACCATGTTCAACTTTTATTTCACTCAATACAGAGTCTCTTCAATAGCTTTCATTACATGTAAGGTCAAGTGTTTACCGAAATAAAATATAATATTACTATAGTTATCACTTATCCATTGAAATAGTTGTTACAGAAAAGATTAACTAAATTATTAAAATATGATTTACAAATGTATATAAAATGAATACTTTAGTCATCAATTATTATAATTGAATGTAAAAACAATTTGAAAACAGATAATTACTTTTCTTAGAAAACTATTTTCCTATTTAAAAGCACAATTTTTTATCAATAAATTAAACAAACAACTTTTGATTTTATCTTTCACTAAAAAATTTATATTATATGTTTAATAAATGTTATTATAATCATCAAATATATTTTATAGTTATAAGATAAGAATAAGCCGAATTTTATTAATGAAAAGATGTATGTTTTCAAAATGGAATTTTACTACATTTCAATGGAGAACAAATTTTAAATATAATTTTTCACAATTTAATATTTTTTATTCCAAAAAATAAACTTAATTTTTAAATAAGAATATCATTATTTACCTTTTGAGATTTCCTTATGTTTTTCTGAGAAAATCAATTTTTTATAAATAGTGAAAACACTGAATTTAAATTGAAATCTTCTTTTTCATCTAATTTATTTATATAGTAAAATGATATTTTAATCTATTTTTAATATATAATTAGAAAAATTATACATATATTAATCCACTTATGGTCATTTTAACTAATTACTCCTTGAAGTTGGATATAAGAACACTTCAATAAGTTTGACCTTTTTCTCCCTAAAAACTCGTCATATCATTCCATCTCCAGTATTAACATTAAATTAATTTATTCTAAAAGTATAATTAAAATATAGGAAAATGGATTCCATATTTTTAATTATCATTATTTATAATTTCTAATAATTTCAATTGATTATTTTTACCTAAAATATTAGTGAATGTATATAAAATTAATTACAACGATTATGGTGATAATAAGAATACTTAATGATTAAAATTTAAACTTAAGAGGCCAAATGAACTAAATGTTTTTCAAAAATGCATTTTAAATACATATTTATACCAAGACACCTATTTTATCTAATTTTAAAAATAATTGGTTGTAAATTATGTTAGATATACCTCTCAATGGTGTTTACCTTTTTATATTTACAAGAATGTCACTACTCTTACTGTATAAAAGGGAACTCCCCCCCCCCCACCACCCCTATCTTCCTTATACCTATAAAGACTCTTTGTATCCTCCAAAACCTGAAAGAATAATCTCCAAACATAATTCCTCTCATCATATATGCCTCACATTGGGCATAAATGAAACCGAGGAATCCCTTTGGTAAAATCAAAAAGGACTTACTCAAAGAAGATGTAACATCCTTGCACAAGCCCATTTGTTTTATTTCCATTCTATTCCGTCATAAATATTTTTATTACATGATTATATAATATCAAAAATATGATAAATATAATAATAATTTTCATTATAAGGTTTCAAGATACACTTACATGTAGATTCATCTAATGGGTAAGAGACTTATCATTCTTGTGCATGGAACACTACCCCCTCACGAAACGATGTTGTTCATTTATCCATTACCACATACAATTGATTTAAATTATGACAGAAAATCAATTTCAATATGATATATATGATATATATTATGTATTTATTATTAAATAATTATTATATATTAAATATCTTCATCCTTTTCATGTTGTGCAAATACGATATCTTCATTTGTGGATGTGTTAACTACTGCCTCGTCAATGTGATGTGATTCATTAACACATCACAAGAAATATATTAAGGATGGGATTAAATAAATATTATGATATATATATGACATAACAATTATAATTTAATTCTATTATATATAAATATATACATATTTATGTTACTTTTCATTCAATATGACATGAAAATATTAACAATGTTCAGGCATACATAAGGACCACAGTCTCCATGAACTGTGTATTGCATTTCATATATCTATATTTTATGGAATATTATAAACATTTATATAAAAGATAGATATGATATATAAATAATTTTTTAGATTATGGAAATAAGTAAAACTTTATCTAATTAATAGGATCAGTAATAACGATACCCTAAAATATTGGATAAACAAAGAAATTATCACCCTAAACAATACATTAACTAGAATTGTTAATAAACGGGTCATATAAAGTAATAAATGAATAATATAAGGTATTATAAATATAGATATGGTTCTTTCTTAGATCTATTATACACTGGAATTTATTTTATTGAGGTTTGAATGTGTTCAAATAAAGTCAAGACTTAAGATTTCGATTATTCCCATCTCACTTTTTATATCAGTGAGATACACGTAATGTTCACTACTATTTTATTTTTTTGAGGTTTATATAATGCCCAAATCATTATTCTATGATACATGAAGTTAAATTTTGGTAATTTACATGTTCATCTTCTTATCTTTTGGAAGTGTGGTTTATGTTTCAAAAGTTAAAAAATTGGTAAAGTAATTTTGTCTCAATTTTTTTCATTGAGATACATTCCATGTTATACACCTATATTTTTATATGTGGTGTTTTCAATACACATTGAAATTTTATATAATTAATCTCCTAATTTTAATTATATCTTATGATTCATGTAATTTTTTTTAATTCATGGGGATTATAATTAAATGTTAGCAAAGTGGTCACCATTTTTTGCTACAATCTAATTGTTTATCCGAATTCTATATGATTATGATTCCATTGATAAAATATCAAGATACAAATATAATGAAAACTAATGAATTTTATAATCAGCTAGTTGTAAATTATATATTCATTTTTTCTTTCAATTTTTACACACTTTTGTACTTATTGTAATTTAGAAAATTCTTTTATTAAAATCCATTATTATTTCCCCTTTTGGTCATAAAAATATTTCTTTCAAAAATATAACTTCTAATAATGTTTTCAAAAATGTTTTAATATTATACTATGATGTATAAATTAAATAGTTACCTTTTTACCTCTTAATAATGGTTTTAAAAGGAATAATATTTTTGTTTTATGATCATGGAACTTTTCTAAACATCTTAAGGTGAAATAGGAATGTTTAGCATGTACAGACTTACAAGCCAGCATGATCATCATTTACTTGATGATTAATTATTATGTTTATAAGGTCATTTATTGAAGAAATATTTTTCCCTAATAATCATAAATTTTGATTATTTTTAAATGGATTTCAATGAAAAATTGATTTCAAAAATCATTTTATGTTAAAAAAAATTTTGAAATGTTTTTCAAATCATCCTTTTTATATTTTCAATTTTTTTCAAAGAAAAATATAATTTTATTATACATATACCACATAACCATATTAATATATATCATTAAATATATTATTCATTTATGAATATATTTAACACATTTAATAAAAATTCTGTGTTAATGTAATATTTCCAGTAATATCCACTTTGTTTATCATATATGTTTTGACATGTTATTCTTCATCGTCCTATATAGATCATGATTTACGTATTTCCAAAATGAATAAACTATATTATATATCATATATATTCATTATAAAAAAATTAATAATCAATATATGATAGATGTATATAATGAACTACACCATTCATGGAGAAGGTTGTCCAAACGTATGCATGAAAATTGTTTCTTGTTTCCCATCACATTGAAATAAAATGAAAAAAATATGTTTATATATATATATATAATATCATTATAGTTTAATTATTATTAAATATATATATCATATAATATCACTAAACCCATTCTTAATACATTCCATTGGAAGTTTGAATTAATTATATCTCTTTGAGGAGGTGACAGTCCACACTTACACAAATGAAGTTATCATATTTATATAAAAAATGGAAATCGTGAAGTTATGTGTTATATAATAATTATATAATAATAAATTTGATAAAGAATTTGGGGAAATATATTTTGATTGTGTCGGTTCTTCTATTGTGAAAAATGACTAACAATGTATTCTTTGGTGATATAACTAACAACTAAAATAAGTGGAAGATGGAATATTATAAATGTTCACTTGGTTAAGAGGATATAGGAAAGAAGATTAAGATTACTAAATTTCAAGAATAACAGATTAAAAGACATTAGGAATACTTAGAATTTTGGGGAATATGTTATTTATGTGTTAAAATGATTTATATGGTGATGAATTATCATAGAGTTCAATATCACATATGTGGAGAACAGGTTCCTTAAACAACTCAATGACCGGACCTATGAATTTAATTCAAACCAACGTAAGTACCTACTCCATGAAAATAATTAAATATGAAGGATTTACGTATTTATATATTTGTATTTAAGAATTATTAATAGTGAATTATATAAGGATTTTTTTAATTAATGTTTTCCATTAAGGATATATAAGAATATGTTGAATGATTCAGATGGAAATAAAGTGTTTTAATGGAAATGTGATGTTTATTGTAAAAACATGACTTAGGGAATGGTAACCCTTAATTTGTTTCTAATGTTGAAATTATAATTTTCAGATAAATATTTTTTGGATATCAATATATAAATTAGATGATATGAATTACCTGTAAACTAATAATGGATTTGTTGATAATTGATTTATGATATCTGGGATAGAGATTAAAAGATGGATTTAATTAATATATCCAATAATCATTGTAAAAGGGAAATATTCATGTTTTCATAAAGGATTTTTGGAAATTCAATTCATTTCCATGTTTCAAGAGAATATAAGATGAACATATTTAAAAAATTTGATATAAAACAACCAATAGATACTTTATGATATACAGCGGATCAGTTATAATATATTTTATACCAATTTAGTGAACTTATTTATAATTATTTGTAATTTCATATTTATGAAAGGTTATAATTTTAACTATTTATGGAATGGTTTATTCTAATCATTGGATGAAGATTTATAGATTAAAGTATAATCTCACAATATAAAAATTAATGAAAATTTGATAACTGTTGATGACCTTTTTATTGTGATAAAGTTATATGGGATGACCAATAATTCCATTTATGGATCTCATTATCAGTTAATACATTAGGAATGAGGGATTCACCATCATTTCATGGAATACTATATTAAGTAGATGTTGATAATGGAAAAATAATGGTTATGGACTTCCAGAAATCATGTATGTATATATATTCAAGAAAATATTCCATTTTAGGAAAAAGGGTCTTGAAAACCAAATTCAAGTTATCATCATTTTTCAGGATATTACTGACCATTTTCAATCCTCTATGTGTTATGTATTTTTTATTGTTAACATTTTTCAAACAATGTTCTATATAACCCTCCATCAAAACATAATTGATATATTTATCTTCCATTTGCATGATTTCACTTTCCACCTTAGTTTATTTTTGTGGAAACTCGGTAATGTGTCATATTGGGTAAACATTACAATTGCAACATTCCATTTTAAAAGGATGTTTTAGTAATAATTTTTTTATTGTGGGTTTCTATAAATAATATTTAAAGTATTAAACCTTTAATAAACCGAAAAATTTTGAGGGAGAAAATTATTTTAAGTGGTGTAGAATGTATCACCTTGAGAAATTTTGAAATGTATTTTTTATTTAATTTAATCATTATTGGTATTTTTTTGATTCAAGCAACAGTAAATATTTTTTTATAAAATAACATACATTTAATTATGCTATATGTTACACCAAGTAAATATTTCACTTCAAATAGAACATATATTTTCATGCAGTACATGAAACACAATGTTTTTATTTTTTTATAGGCAATATCGAGTCCGTTAGATAGCTTTCATAATATGAAATGTTTTGTTTTAGTGAACTATAATATACTATTAATATGATTTTCAAAATATTATTGTAGGTACCACCTATCCATTTAAATGGATGTTAATAATAATATTATTCAAATTGTGAAAATATGATTTAATTATGTGTATAAAATACATCCTTGAGTTATCAGTTAGTATAAGTGAATGTAAGAACAGCTTGAAAATGACCAGAAGGTACTGGTAAAGTTAGAAATTCTTAAAAATGCATTCTTAGTCATATTTTGTACCAAATAGTAAAAAAATGGTACAATTGAATGAAGATATCATGAATAATGAAATATTAATAAATTAGTTGAGATTTCTTGACATATGGTTAATAATTTTACATCAATAGAAAAATAATCATAAACAATATTAATGAAGGGTGATATTATTTCAATAAACACTTACCTCATGGTAACATTGAATCATACTCCCCAAGTATGACGATAAAAGTAAGTAAAGAATAAAATATAAGGAAATGAATTATATTATATATATAAATTGTCAAAAGGAATTAAATAAACCTTAAAAAGAATATAGGATCATAAAAAACATATATCTCAAAGAAGAATAATTGAGACAAAACTTATGTACTTTTTTGATAAATTTTTAACTATAAAACCCCAAGACAGTGAGATAAAAAATAGATATATAAATACCAATACATTTATTTATATGTTTCATATGATATATTCATGGGAATTATGTAAACCATCCAATAGGATTGAGTGGTTAATAAGGCATAAATCACATAGAAATAAAAGTGAAATGAGAAAAACCTTACCTAAATTCCTGCTTTTATTTATACACATTCAAACCTCATGTATAAAAAATATATGGTTATTATAAATAAAACATAGAACAATATTCCAATATATCATACAATATATTATTCAGTTATGAATTTATATAACTCATTTATTAACAACTCAATTTAATGAAACATTTCGATTAATAACATCTTTGTTTGTCGTACATGTTTTGACTTTTTATTCTTGATCCTATTACAAAGATCAAGAATTACTTATTTCTATAATGTAAAACGTGTTTTATATATCATATATATTTATTTCATAAATATTTATAATAAACTATAAAAAAAGTTATATAAAATAATATATTACATTATCTATAAGAATCTGGTTCTATGATAGATTTATAATAAACTTATATTTGTAATACATGAATATTTTTTGAGTAGGATGAGAGTCAAGATAAAAGATAATGGAATTTTATTATCTCGCTTTTATTTCTATGATGTTGAGGACTTATTCGCCACTTTTTTCTTTTCAGTGGTGTATATACTTCAAATTAATATATTCCATGATTCTAATCGTCAAATTTATGGTTATTTTCATATCCATTTTGTGAACTTTTTTTTCATGGGATTTATGTTTCAAATGTTACCAAATTCATAAAGTAATTTTGTCTCTATTTTACTTCCTTGAGAAAGATGTTTTTATATACACCTTTATTCTATTATTTGGTGTATATACTTCCATTTGACATGTTGTTTTAGCAATCACTTTTTTTAGGACATATTAATCTTCATGTAATGTAATTTTATTAAATTTGGTGTCCAATTCAAAGTTACCAAGTGGTATGAGTTTATTACCACAATCACATTTTTTATCATGATTATTTATGATTATGATTTCATTGATGAAATATTATGATCCATATATCAAGAAAACACATGAATTTTTTTTATTCTATAATAACTCATTATATCCTCATGTATTAGTTCCATTTTATACTTTTTGGTAAATAATATATTTGAGAAAATGTTTTTACTAAATTATAATAAATTATGATATTGTAGTGATAAACTGCTACCACATTGGTAACATTGAATCATAACCCCCCAGAATTAATAATACTACATGAATCAGAAAATACCTTTAAAATTAGTTTATTCGTGATATAACATGGCAATGGGATTTATATACACCTGATAGAAAAAACATAGGTTCATAACATGGCATGTATCTCAACGTGAAATTGGTTATAATGAATTAATGGTATTAATTGATGTATTATTTATCTAATTATATTTTTAAACCAGATTAAAATATAATTTAACTATATGAATATACTAGAAGAAAATCATGTTTTGAATGAAAATTCAATGTTTTTCATTATTCATCAAAAAATGAAACTTCTCAAAAAAATACGAAAAAATCACCCAAAGTAAATATTGATATTACAATTTAAAAAATGATGTTTATTTTTCCATATAAATATTATAAATGTTTCTAAAATTATATTTAAAATGGATTCTCTATTAAAAGGATGTAAAATTTCCATTTAGAAAAATACATCATTTTATTCAAAAAATGAATTTATTCTAATCTTAAACATATAAAATATTTTAAAAGTGTATCAAAAATATTAATTGAAAATATAATATAAATTTCTTATTAAAAATAGTATTCTACAGTTTTTTTTAAAATTTATCGAGATAAAATTTTTCTTATACATGGAAAAATACTGTTAATAGAAAAGTAATTTTTTTAATATTTCATATATTTAATTATAAAAAATTATAACAAAAGGTTTCATTTTATAAACATGTGTAAATCATATATTCAAAATTCAATTAATCTTATGGTAACTTCCATTTCAATGTTTAGGTGGTAGCTATAATTATATTTTAATAATCATATTAATAGTATATTGTAGTTCGATAAAAACTCATTGTTGTATGTAATGTAGGACACTGAAGGGACTCAGTATTGTGTGTAATATAATCCCAACATATTGTTTCATTCACTCAAATATAATTTTTTTGATTCTTGTAGGGAAATATCAACCAAGTGTTATATATAATGCACAGAAAGTCTATTTCTTTTATATAAAAAGTCTATATACAGTGTTGTTTGAAATTAAAAATTTCAAAAAGATTATAAAAATTCAAAAAATATATTTCCCAAAATCATGGAGTAATACATTCTACCCACCGAAAAATTAATATTAACATCAAAATTCATTTGGGTTATTAATGGTTTAATACTTTAAATTTTCATTCATATAAACTGTCATCGTAAAAAATAATACTAAAATTCATTTAAAAGTAGAAAGTTGGAAACATAAAGTTTACCCAATGTACCCATTAACTATGTTTACACATAGAAGAACATAGGTGGAATGTAAAAATAGGGATACAGAAGAGAAATCTAACTATCATGTTCTGATAGAGAGTGATAGAGAATATAGTTGGTAGAAAGTTAACAATAAAAGATCATAAATCAAAAAGGCTTCAAAATTTTAATTGATATCATCAAAAATGATGATAATTTTAAAAAACATTATTCTAATAGCCTTTCATCCTAAATTAGACGAATTTTCAAGAGCAAATATACTTTCATGATTTCAAAAAAATATCACCCTTTTTGTTCCTTCATCAGTTTCCACTTCATCTCTTATACAAATAAATGATGGTGAGTTTTTCATTCCTGAATAACTTAGAGATCATGAGATCCCTAAATAGAATGAAAATTCATCCAATCTCTATTATGTTAAATTATATAAATATTGTTATCACATGTTATTCAACATGAATCAATCATAATATGGTGAGATAATACATTAATCTCAAAAACATAATCAAAATTTTAACATCAAACTTCCATGAATGGTAAACTTATAACCCTTCCAAAAGTTGAAAATCTAAAAAATTAGAAATAGGGTTACTAAATCATCTCATCTTTGATCCCTTATATATGAAAAATAAGTTCTTAGTTGTCACAATCTAATATTTTGAATACCCTCATCATAAATTCTCTTGAAACATGGTTATAACCTAAATTACCAAAAATCCTTTTTGAAAACATAGAAGCTTCCTTATTCCAAATTATTTTGTATCTATTACATAAATACAAGAAGTTAAAAACATCATCCATGATAACATAGAAAACGTTTTCAACAAATAAATAATTTTCTTCTTTTTAATCATTATTTCCCAACATTTGTATCTTTAACAATCATCTCTTATCTAAGATAAATAAAATGGTTATCCTCCGTTAATCAAAATATCACCATTCCATTAAAATATTATTATCTATCATCATATCCATTAAACATATCCTTTTCAATACTTAATGAAAATATTATACTAAAAATACTTATACATTTCCTGATTCTTATAACATCATCTTTGATCTTCGAGACATGTAGACTTCATTAATACAACTTTATTCATAAACTATTACTTGGGTTTAATCATCTTATTCCCTAATACACCTTTTCTATATTATTAAATATTAATCTTTTGCTAAGGTTCCTCAACATAAATCTAATCATTACTCATATGTTTGATGTATAAAATATTGTTTTAATATCTCATACCTTACACATTTCATTCAATATCTCTTTGTCTTCAGATGTATAACCAATACTCAACCCACCTTCACGATTCTTTTCCTGATATTTACACTTAGGGAATCAATTTTCATAATTCAGATACATTCCATCTATAAAACATTCAATGTTAACCAAGTCTCTTCTAGTTATCACTAGGGAATAAACCATAAATCATAGTGAGAGAACATTTATCATAATTAAAAACCACATTATCATGAAAAAATCACTTATATGTCATCTAAATCATAGATCTAACTAATTTATTATACAGAAGCTAAGTTTTATCCTAGGTTATTAAAATTCATATTCTACATAAATCATTCATGATATAATCTAATGTGTTTGTGAGTTTCATAAGCATATACCCTAGGAGTGTCAAACTATATATGAAGGAAGATCCATTTTCATATACCAAGTTACACTTGATTTAGGCCCAAAAAAAATTTATGGACTTTTTACCCCCTAGGTACATTTATTCTAGAGCCACATGAACTTGGAGTATCCATAATGGGATATAATTCATGAATACAACTTGATATATACATAAAAAAATTCTAGTACATTTTTCTATACTTTAACGCATCCTTTTTTTGTCAGAGTAGATTACTTAAGAGGGGTTGAATTGAGTATCTATAAAAGTTTTTACTAATATTGGTTCTTTGAAAATTCCACCCAATTTAAAATATAATACATGTAATTTTGTAGATAATTTATAAGAGAAATCAATTTTCAATTAATTTCTCAAAATATTCATTAGTTATCATCTATACTAGTCTAAATATTTATATAAATTTTGAAACAATTCTACTAGTCTAAAACCCTTATAAACACTTGCTAAAATAATTATCAAAGATCAATTTTGTTTTATGTGTAATTTAATAAAAATTTAATAAAAATTTAACGGTAAAAGAATAGAATATTAAACAAGAGTTTTAGTCTCATGCTGAGACCTAGTCCTTTCCACTTGGTGATCACCTACCACCGAGTAGTTTCATTTGATTAAAAGTTTGATCCACACCCTCGATTGGGGTTCACAATATCACACATGGTGGTTCATGTCACACTTGACCACTACCATAGTTATTCATGGGAAGAACAACAAATAGGTCACCTTTGACCTCATCCACTATTCTACGTGGGATACAAAGAATAAATAGAGAGTGAGTTTGAGGATATCAAGTATCCTCCATTTATGAACAGAAGTCAATGTGTGTGAAACAGACAGATACACACACTGCTACAAAATTTCAACAAAATAACACAGTAGAGATAATGATTTAGAATATGGTTTATAATTATATATGTGTTATACATTGCATCTCTATACTCGATTGATGTAGTGGATAAGGAATTTGAGTCCACTTCTGGATGTTGGATCTAAAACAGAGTATCATTTTCAGTGTGCTCTGGATTCCAGGAGTATGAAATGTTCAACTCATTTGTATGAAATATGGTTAGTGTAGCTTAGTATGTTTTACTTTTCTTATTGATCTCCCTGTATGTTCTAACATTGAGTTCTTAGGATTTGGAAGTGATCACAAGAGTTAAATGAAAGTGCAATTCATCTTTTTTCTACTTTTTTGTATATCTGAATGATCCAACATGTAATGATTTTATACATCAAGATTCAGTAGACAGAAAGATCTCCCCATGTTCATATACCTCATACTGTCTACTAAATTTCCTATAGACAACATTAAATAATGTTAGAAACATTAATTTTTTAAATATGACGGTTTGATATAAACTTGAATTAATAAATTTTAAACAGTTTTATGAATATCGGACAGTCATAAGAATCTGTGAGTCATTGTCATTGGTTTTTCATCATCGGTATATTAGCATTGGTGACTCTTTGAATCATTGAGTCTTCTTCATCAGTATCAGTGACTCTGGGCATCAGTGAGTCATTTGTGCTATCAGTCTATCCGGGCATCGATGATTCTTCATCAGTGACTCATTTGAAACTATCGGTGTGTCTCCGATTGGTGAATCATCGATCCGTAAGACCTTTGAACTAATGGTGTGTTTCCCATCGATGATTATTCCATCGGTGAGTCACATATCATAATATATTCAAAAAGTGAGTCACTTGAACTATCGGTGTCACCGATCATCGGTTAGTTTTCCATCGGTGTGTCATTTGTTCTATCAATGAGTCGTGTATTGGTGTCTTCTTTGATAGGTGACTTCCTCAATCAGTGAGTTCTTTGATATGTGATTCCTCATCGTTGTGTCAGCCAACAATGACTCTTTTTGAACTATCAGTGTTGAGGTCTTTAAAGACACATTCAAAGAGTCTTTTATATACAGAACATCACCAGATCAAGTGAAATTCATAATTACATGTAAATATACACTTGTAATTATATTGAAACATAAATATCAATTTTTTATTGACTTATATAAATATATTTTACTATGTTTCATAATTTAATCACTTATAAATATTCATGGATAAAATTAACATCAGTTATAACTTAAAATATGGATGAATAGGATTTGTATATTTGCATGATTTTTGATTATGAAAAAAACTATATAAAAAAGGTTCCAACAATATCCCCCTTTTTTATAATCACAAATTATGGCACTAATGAGTTATACAAAATTTTAATGAATAAAAATTACTTGACATAACATCCCAGCGGTGAATTTTAATTCTCAACATACATAGGCTTTACTTTTATGCTCCCCCTTAATTATTTTATTACATGAAATATATGTAGAAGGATACATTATATCAGATTACTGTCATTCTCCACCTTTGTATTTGACTAGTTTGAGTGATTTGTATCCAAGGTGAGATATATAAATATATTATATTGAGTACATGAATTTTTCCTATTCCAATGTTACTCGACCATAGAATAATATTGTTTTCCATAAAAATATTTCTCCAAATTTTCAAATTAGAAAAAAGGTTAAAAGAAAAATAATAAAGAAACATAACACAAAGATAATTGGAAACACTGTGAATGAAAAACTAATTTGGGTCAATGTACAAAGAGTACAATAATCAAAATAAAAATACAAATCTATATCAAATAATCAATCCACAGCATTGGATTTGGCTTTTGAGGTGCTTTCCCTTTTCCTAAAGGGTTTAGAGGAGGTGCATGAGGTAGTGTTGTGGTTTTAGGAAGGTATGGTCGAATGAAAACACCAGGATAGGAAAAATATGCAGGAACATTGGCTGCATGTCTTGGTATCCTTTCTGAAAAAACATGACTCTGAGGTTTCTCTATGATCAAAATATGGATTTGATATAATTATTTTGAGAATGACATTTGAGTAGTAGGCAGAGAACCTAATGGAATGGAAGTAGCTGCTGGGACCACTATTACTTCTGCTGGAACATGCAAGTATGGCTTTAAAAGCATGATGAAATCATTTATGATCTAACCTCTATATTTCATATCCATCTCAAAATCGTCCTTGTTCTCCATGAATGTTTCCATGAGAGGAGTAAACTCCTTCAAATAACTGACTTTCCTTAGGAAGGCTTCTTTTACTGGAGGGATCATGAGATTTTCGGCAAAATACTTGATGTTATTGATCAAATCATGCTTCGTATAGATTTCAGAAAATATATATCCACATTTTCTCAAATACCTTGATGTGTATCATACTCTTCATTAGTACATTTTCTAACCATATTATAAACAAGATTAGTGCTTTGGTGAACCTTGGAATGTGTCTCCTTGCCAGAATCACTTTGAATAAACTTCAACACTTCCCTCATCACAGACATAAGGGACTCCAAATTAGCTGCAGGTCTGGTACCTTTAGATATAGAGGCATGAGAAATAATCTTTCATAGATCTTCCTTCTACTTTTTCAAATATACACATAGTAGGTGTATAATTAAGTTCCTAAGAACCACCATGATACCACCATCTATGGTCTTGAAATCAGTTGTCAAGGATTTCAGCTCATTACTCATCCTCTTTACTTCTTCTCTCATCATTGTATTATGTCTAATGATGGTTTCAGCTATAGTGATTAGATTAGACTGAATCTCCCAAATTACTATCCTTGAAATTTTTTCATCATTGGCTTATGAAATTCTCATGGAATTAGAGGATTCACTTATGACTCTAATATCACATCTCACTAACTCATATATATCTGCTTTGAAATGTTCTAAATTGGACTTAATGACATAGTCACTATGCACTGCAGGAATAATAGGCTCAACAGAAAAAGGTACTATAGGAGAAGTTGGAGCATTTATTTCTAATTCGTATTGTGCTTGTGGAGTAGGAGGAGGAGGAGCTATTATCTCCTCATTAAAATCATATTCCAACCCAAATAAGATATACCTAGGATGTCTATTCCATTCACGAGTACAGGTCCAGTTTCAGGGCTCCACAATCTCAATCCTGACTCTTCTTCTTTGAGGATCAGTTAAGATCTATGGTTAATATGGTTTTTATTCTTGTCTTATATAAAAAACATCATTTCTAGGCACTTGTACCAATTTAACATGTGTTTATTCTTGAACACCATCCAGATCAGCTACTCCAAGCTCTTCCTAAATAGGAGGCATGTGTGCAACTTTATCCTCGGCCTCTTCCTCTTGGCCTCCAGCAATAATTTAGTTTATCTCCTAAAAGATGCATTGATCGTCATTAGTAGGATAGTATTTCATTTCCTCATCTCTAACATCTCCATCGCCAACTCTTTCAACAACCTGTCCAACAAGATCAGCAACATCTATATGCTCATTTGACTCTGCATCTTCCCCAGGCACATATTCTTATCCAAAACTATCCACAACTTGTTATCTTTCTTTTAGTGAGTCACTAACATGATACCCATTATCCTACTCCTTATCCTCATCATCATCATCATCATCATCATAATTACTTACATATCCTTCAACTCTAGAGACCCCAGTCTCTTCCTCATCCTCACCACTTAAAAAAGGATCTCGAGAGGGTAGTTCCAATGGTGGACTAGAATGTCCATATGGCCTATCCTTTGGGATCTAATAAATATATTTTTCACACATAGAAACTATAAGATATCCCTATTATCTTGTTATCTCAGGCATTACTTCATCTTAATATGAACAAACAACCTCTTCTCCATGTTTAAGACACGGATCAGTTGATCCATTAGTCAGGTTGGATGGTCAACAGGATTGTAATCCTCATAAATTTCTCTTCATCTAATACCCATTATCTCTTCCATGGATTCCAAAATATCTACAACCCCTTGCAGATTTATTTGTGTAGGAGGAATCCCCTGCAAGTTGTGATCACTTCATCTCCATCTGCTACACATCCCATCTTCTTCCGCATCTCTGAAATCATCAGAGGTCAGTACAAACAAGTTACTTTATTAGATGGTATGATCATATCAGATATGTGAACCATGAGTTTCCTATATATTTTCACC